>OX459104.1:14162475-14859975 GCA_949775045.1 Metridium senile
AGTGTATCTATTTGTTTGTTTGTCTGACTGTTTGTATGTTTGTTATTGTTTATTAGTGTATCTATTTGTTTGTCTGTCTGACTGTTTGTATGTTTGTTATTGTTTATTAGTGTATCTATTTGTCTGTCTGTCTGACTGTTTGTAAGTTTGTTATTGTTTATTAGTGTATATATTTGTTTGTCTGTCTGACTGTTTGTATGTTTGTTATTGTTTATTAGTGTATCTATTTGTTTGTCTGTCTTACTGTTTGTATGTTTGTTATTGTTTATTAGTGTATCTATTTGTTTGTCTGTCTGACTGTTTGTATGTTTGTTATTGTTTATTAGTGTATCTATTTGTCTGTCTGACTGTTTGTATGTTTGTTATTGTTTATTAGTGTATCTATTTGTTTGTCTGTCTGACTGTTTGTATGTTTGTTATTGTTTATTAGTGTATCTATTGGTTTGTCTTACTGTTTGTATGTTTGTTATTGTTTATTAGTGTATCTATTTGTTTGTTTGTCTGACTGTTTGTATGTTTGTTATTGTTTATTAGTGTATCTATTTGTTTGTCTGTCTGACTGTTTGTATGTTTGTTATTGTTTATTAGTGTATCTATTTGTTTGTCTGTCTGACTGTTTGTATGTTTGTTATTGTTTATTAGTGTATCTATTTGTTTGTCTGTCTTACTGTTTGTATGTTTGTTATTGTTTATTAGTGTATCTATTTGTCTGTCTGTCTGACTGTTTGTATGTTTGTTATTGTTTATTAGTGTATCTATTTGTCTGTCTGTCTGACTGTTTGTATGTTTGTTATTGTTTATTAGTGTATCTATTTGTTTGTCTGTCTTACTGTTTGTATGTTTGTTATTGTTTATTAGTGTATCTATTTGTCTGTCTGTCTTACTGTTTGTATGTTTGTTATTGTTTATTAGTGTATCTATTTGTTTGTCTGTCTTACTGTTTGTATGTTTGTTATTGTTTATTAGTGTATCTATTTGTTTGTCTGTCTGACTGTTTGTATGTTTGTTATTGTTTATTAGTGTATCTATTTGTTTGTCTGTCTTACTGTTTGTATGTTTGTTATTGTTTATTAGTGTATCTATTTGTTTGTCTGTCTGACTGTTTGTATGTTTGTTATTGTTTATTAGTGTATTTATTTGTTTGTCTGTCTTACTGTTTGTATGTTTGTTATTGTTTATTAGTGTATCTATTTGTTTGTCTGTCTTACTGTTTGTATGTTTGTTATTGTTTATTAGTGTATCTATTTGTTTGTCTGTCTGACTGTTTGTATGTTTGTTATTGTTTATTAGTGTATCTATTTGTTTGTCTGTCTGACTGTTTGTATGTTTGTTATTGTTTATTAGTGTATCTATTTGTTTGTCTGTCTGACTGTTTGTATGTTTGTTATTGTTTATTAGTGTATCTATTTGTTTGTCTGTCTGACTGTTTGTATGTTTGTTATTGTTTATTAGTGTATCTATTTGTTTGTCTGTCTAACTGTTTGTATGTTTGTTATTGTTTATTAGTGTATCTATTTGTTTGTCTGACTGTTTGTATGTTTGTTATTGTTTATTAGTGTATCTATTTGTTTGTCTGTCTAACTGTTTGTATGTTATTGTGCCTGCTTGTTAGTTGTAGTTCACATTATCAAATTACCATCTAGTTCTGGTCCAGATTCATAACCCAGTGAGTTGGGAGACGATGGAGACAATGGTAGAGAATCCTCTGATCCTGAACTGCTTGGTCTTGATGATGGCTTGTCAATACTATCAGGGATATCCCCTTCTGAAAACATTGTAATGGTTACAGTCAGAATACAAGAACCGCAAACACTTGACTTTTTTCATGTTATTATTTTACATAATAAGGAACAAGTGTAGCGAAGTTGGTTAGTGTGCGGCTTTCGGAGAGAGAGGTCACAAGTTCGATCCCTAGTGGCCTCACCACAGGCAGCCCAACTATTGTCTTTGAGGATTTTTTTTAATGACAATAAAGTTATTTTTAACCGCGCGCCGAGCGAAATAAATATTGAGCGCGCGGGTGGGGTTCCTGTGGTGTATTTGTTTGAAAGCTCGCGGATGGGATTCCTGTGGCTTTTTACAAGCAATTTTTCGTCAAAGTCGCGTGGTATCGAAGAGAGAGGTATTTTGACAAGGTATGAAACTCGGTCACGTGACAAATTTAGTTTCGCGCGTAGTAAATCAGCCATGGGAGAAAATTTTCATTTTTTTTCGAATATATAAACTTTATGTTGATATTCAACTACAGTAAAAAGTATGATCATCTCCGGCTTCAGCAAAGGGGTTAAAATAATTTTTTTAAAAAGGCAGCATGGAACCGAGGTGCGCCCCAGGTTGTGGTGACGGATTTCGGAAATTTTACAATCGTGGAGCAATCGTTGAGCGATCGTGAAAATATCGATCGAGACCACATTCACTGACATTCACCGATACAGCCGAAAAAAGGTGTTGATTACAGTCTTGCATTTAACTTTTGCATTGTTAAAATGACTTAAAACTCACAGAAAGAAAACAAGAGAATGCATTTTATTGTGAAAATCATGCGATGGTGAATCGAGAGTCAAAAAGATCGTGATTTGCACTGCCGTGGCTGCTACAGTGAGTTTAGTTTTCATTCAAAACACCTGATTCAAGTGAGCACTTGCTTTTGAAGTCAACGATGCTCTTCACTATAACAAAAAAATTAGGGAAAGCTTTTCTAGTAGCCTGGTGTGTACAGGTAATTATTGAAGTTGAAGTTTGTATGTCAAAACGAATAATATCATCTTGTTCAAACCAACTAAAACCCGAACTAAACAGTAAATTGTGATGGCCGCTTTGCGAAGTTTTCTACTTGATCATGATTCAGTTGGATCAAAAAAGTTCAACTTTAATTTCGTGAAAACTTTAGTTAGTTTAGCGGTTCAAACAATAATACATTTGTTATGAAAGTGTGAAGCGTTTATAGCTGTATTTTATAAACTATTTTCGAAAAACTATAAAAGCTAAAACATCTTTACAGATTTGATTAAATACACTTTGAACAAAATATTTTCACATTGTAAAATATATTAACTATATGTTTAGCATTTCAATAAACTTGGAAAGAAATTTCACACACTGGCTGTTTGTTTTTGTTAGAGGTTTACTTAGTGAAAATCCGTATAAGAAAATAAAACTTGTTTCAAAAGAAAAGTTTGAATATAAAAGTTTTTCTTTGGCGAGTGAGTCGTCGTCGTTACCACAAGCTGGGGCGCACATCTATCCATCCACGCCATCGAGTTTCAGACCTTGTATAAATATACTACTTTCTTCGATCTTTTTGTCGTACGTGCGATTCCGCGCGACCGAAAAATTGCTTGCAAAAAGCCACAGGAATCCCATCCGCGAGCTCTCAAACAAACACACCACAGGAACCCCACCCGCGCGCTCAATATTTATTTCGCTCGGCGCGCGGTTAAAAATAACTTTATTGTCATTAAAAAAAATCCTCAAAGACAATAGTTGGGCTGCCTGTGGTTAGAGGGGGGAAAAAGAGCACACTTTCAGCTTCCTGGGAGACCAGCTTACAGCTTTCTGCTTACTTGAGGATCAATAAAACATGAATTTACTGTCGTTTGTTAATATTTAGTACGCCGGGAGATATAACGTTTGGGCTTCCTGTTTTAGCCAGGGGACCATGCTCTGCCATCGAACGATAGGACTGATAACTAGTATATTCAAGATGGCCAGGGTTCCGTTGTTATCATTTAAACACAGAAGGAAAGTGAACACAAACGACAGTAAATTCATGTTTTATTTATCCTCAAGTGAGTATGTTGTGTTTTATTTAGTCCACTAACAAACATTGCTCACGACTTGAAGCAAAGAGTATCCTACAGCCCGTGGGGAGACAAGCAAAACCGCCAATGTTAAATATTAGTGTTTTTTTTCTTTTATCATTATAATTACTGGTTGACAAGTGTCAGCTGAAGAAACTATAGACACTAAATATCATTCATTTTCCCCTATCATCACTAGAGCAAAAATATTAAAACCAGAAAACAAAACCAAAATAGAACATTAACTAATAGTTTCTATTTAGTGACTATTTAGTCAGTATCACTCAACCAGAAACATCAAATACAAAAGGACACAATTCCTCATCACAACTTTACTTGTCTTTTTGATAGTGACTAATAGTCACTAAATAAGAACTATTCCACATTTGGAATCTGATTTTATTTCATGGATTTAGTGTTTTTCGCTCTATCACCACCATTATTAGCATGCCATTAGCATGATCACCATCGCCACCATCACTATCACCACCATTGCTATCATTAGACTACATACCTTTCAAAGGATACAAGTTTGTGTTCTCTTTAATCGCTTCCTCTCTATAATGCCCTTCGACGGTCACTACCTCATCAGAGCCCCTCCTCGACATCTTGCTCTTTAATGGCTTACGTTTCAACCAATTAAGTTTCAACCAAAAATGTCCCCTTTTATTTTTCTTTTGATTTTTGTTTTCCTTCAGTTTCTTTTTGCCAGATTCCACTGAGAATGATCGGGAAAATGGTCTTTTGTCTTTTACTTTTATCTTTTCTGTTGCACCTTCAGAGTTGGACCTCACGTAATCTGGTTTCGGCCAGTCACTGTATTTTATTATGGATTCCATTGAAGGTTTTTCTGGTGATTTTGGACTGTTTCTCTCCGAAGTTGAGCATTTTGACTTTTGTTCACATTCTAGCTTTTGTGAAAATTTCCCATCCTCTTTCTCCTCGTCAATTTTACATTTTCGGACATGTTTAAGTATTGGTTGTTCTAGCGTTGCTGATTCTATTGAAGATGGGCCAGATGATATCAACGATGATGAAGTGGTTGTACCAATGCTAGTTGATGGCAATGATGAGTCGTCAACAATTGATGATGTGCCAGATGAATCATCATCATAATCATAATCATCAGTATCATTATCATCATTTCCCTTTTGGAAGAATTTGCAAGCAGCTTTGTAATCTGAAAGATGAAGAAATAATAAGATGATGGGGGTGGTGGAGAGAATGATGGTAGTCTGCATGCAGCCAGACGTTACTTGTTTAATCCTAAGTCCCATCTGCAAATCAGAGAAAGATTTCTTGTTCTCTGCTTACCTGGATTTGATTGGCTTATTCTAACAAGTCCGCTGATTGGCTATTAATTATTGTTCTCAGTCCTGCTCATGTGTTAGAATCAAAATGGCTGTTAGTAATAGCCAATCACCAATAGGACCTAAAAGTAAAACCATATGCGGGGGGCCCAGAACAAGAAATCTTTCTCTGAAGCGCAGATGGACTTTATAGAGAAAAAAATCTGGATGCAACGCAGGCTAGAATGATAGTGATGATAATGAAAATTATGAACTAGCTATATTTGAAATTAGCCAGAAACAATCATATTTTACAAGCAAACAAGGCAACATTTCACACAGGCATTTTCAGCCTGCAACTTCCAGATAATAATAATAATATTCCTTGATCTTCGTTGAAGATCATATTAGGCGCCCCTCTACTAGAGTAGGCAAGACTCAACAAGGGTCTGTAGGTTTCTACCAAAACAGTAAAATATGATGTTCAGTAAATTTTGACTGCAATCTTTAGTTTCATGAAGATGAGAATAATGATCATGATATCGATGAGAGGATGGCCTGGAATACAATTCACAAAAGATGCACTACTAATGTGGTTTTCATTAATCTACGAAACACACTTTAGTGTATTACTCTTTAATACACCATACAGCCGTTCTCAGTCTCACATGTCTGTTCACTATAAAACTTTGATGTCTAAACTTGATTTTGGTGGTCAATCAACTGTATTTTCAAGGCAACACATACTGTGTGTCCGTTGCAGATCAGAGATAAACTCGTAAGTAGAGTTTCTGCCCTTAAAATGGATTAAATCGATTTTAATCTCTACAATATTGATTTCCAAATATTCTAGGACGAAAATGTTTGATAAAAAGACAAATAGAAGATTCAATTCTATCAAAATAAGATCTAATATAAACAATTCATTCATAATGCTAATTTATCGCCATTCGCAACAGAATATATTGGCTGAGTTTCCTTGAAAATATTGTTGATTGACGTCCACGAAAATCAAGTCTAGACAGCAATGTTCTATGGGTAAATTAATTGGAGAACGAGGGAATTCCACGTTGAATTTCATGAGAGAAATCAATATCGCATGAATCGTGGAGTCCGCGGAGCGATGAGTGTGATATTGATTTTTCGAGTGAAATTCAAACGTGGAATTCCTGAGTCCAAATATGAATTTTTTTTGAATCTCATACTTCAATTTAAGATGGGTTCCCGCCACTATAGCTTCAAAAACCAGACGCGCGTGTTCCAATGAATTCAGAAACCGGATGAGAGGGTATTCCACGCTAAATACCGTCGCATCCGGTTTCATTCTCAACCAATCAGCGCGCGAGTTTAAATTGAAGTATGAGATTCTATAGTGAACTGGCATGTGTGACTAACAGCTGTAATTCCATTGTGTTCTATTGTTGTTATTTGACTATCACACTTTAACTAATACACTTTATTTCATGGGTTAATGAAAACCACTCTATACAAAATTATTGTGTTTATCTGACTATTACACTCTAACTATTTTGTTTTCTATTGTGTTGAGAGCTGTCCTTATTAACTTATGAAACAAAGTGTGATAGTCAAATAACAACAAGAGAACACAATGGAAATAAGTTGCATTAAAAAGTAATACACTAAAGTGTGTTTCATGGGGTAGAGCTGTTCTTATTAACCCATGAAACAAAGTGTATTACTATAGTTAAAGTGTGCAAATATCAACAAATATCAACAAGAGAATGCAATAGAAATAAGGTGCATTATACACCCTTCCCATAATGCGGGACACCATTTTGAATTAATTACTTGTGACGTCAATTGCGGGTAGGTTTCCCAAGGCATGTATATTTCACTGTACTTTTCACTCAGCGCTTCAGGTCCTACAGGTGTATCATATATACAATATTTAAAGAAGATTTTGAAGACATTCTTTAGATTTGTCCTTTTACTTTAAATTGTTTGAGTTCTAAAATCTAATGCGTATTTTTATAACGCCTCAAATCGGCCGCAAAGAAGAAGAATTTGTAGCGGGGAGCTGAGAAGGTAATTTGAAAGCTGTCAGTCTCTAAATAGCATTTTTTTTTCGTTTTCTTGAGCTAACAAGCGATGATATTCCTGACTCAATGCATATTATAGCAAAGTCAGAAAAGTACAAGCCGACCGAGCTATCTTTTTATCACTAGTTTATCAGTATTATTAGTCAATATATTTACATTGTAATAGATGTTTTAGTGTAAACTATTCTATTGATGACATCTGAATCACCGATTTTTCGAGTATTCATCACCCGAGACGCACATTTTATAATATTTCGCCACTCTTTCGAAGTGTAATTCTTTATCTTTATTTAGTATGATGTCAAGCGACTCTAAAATCTGGTTTTGCAGTGATATCAAGTCAGTTAATTTTCTTCAACCTGAACACATTGATTAATTCATTGAATAAATAAATAAGCTTAGTATTAAGTTCACGGGCACTGAAATATCTCTCTACATTTTTCTTTTAAACGTATACTTCGAAAGAATAGCGTTGGAATTTAATATGTCGAGATTCAGTCGTTATGATTTCTTCAAAGGTTATTGCATTTATATCGATAGCACTGTGCATTGCCTCGACACAATTGTTTACACTACGTATCTTTAGTAAGAAACTCGACGATTTTTTAGAGAAAGCATAGCTCGATTGACCTCGATTGTCTTGTAATTTCCAACTTTGCTACAGTGAGCACTGAGCTCGGGATATCTTTGCATATTAGCTCAAGAAAACAAAAGAAAAAAGGCATTATATTGAGAGTGTGAAAGCAGTAAATTACCTTCACATGTACAGCTCGGATCGACGGGAGCCGTTAAGAATCTTCTTTTTTGCGGCCGATTTATAACGTTCTAAAAATACGTGTTAAAATTTGGAACAAAGACAAATTAAAGTTAAAGGTCTAATCTAAAGAATGTCTTCAAAATCTTCTTTAAATATTGTATATATACACCTGTAGGACCTGAAGCGCTGAGTGAAAAGTACAGTGAAATATACATGCCTTGGGAAACCTACCCGCAATTGACGTCACAAGTAATTAATTCAAAATGGCGTCCCGCATTATGGGAAGGGTGTATAGAGAGTGTTGATACACAAGTTAGAGTAGTTTTCATTAACCAATGAAAGACTGTCACTTTAGTGTATTACTCTTTAATACACCTCAATAGACCAGTTCACAGTTCCGTTCAGTGACCATGAATAATAGTTCCAAGTCGGGGTTTGCATTGTTGCGCATAACAAAACTATAATTTATCATGCGCAACAACGCGAACCTCGACTTGGAACTATCATTCGTGTTCACTGAACGGAACTGTGAAAAGGACTATCCCATCGTGCTCTTTTGTTGTTATTTTTGACTATCACAATTTACGTAATTATAATTCCCGGGTTAATGAAAACCACTCTAATGAAAACGGCTCTATCTGACTACTACACTCTAATTCTTTTGTTTTCTATTGTGTTTAATATCTTATGCATTCTGATTTCTCTTGTTTTTATACTACAAGTCGACATGACTATGATTTTTTTTTTTTTTTTTACTGCGTTCGAAAATTTGAACGATGGACTCAAATTAGTTCAATCTATTTTGCATTTTTAAGTCATCAAGCTTCGCTCCCACATCAATAAATTATTTAATTTATGCTTTGTTTTCGATCGCATTCTCGAGTTCTTACGAAAAACAACTTGAAACTTCGACGGGCAAGATGCAAGGATAGATAAACAAACTAAAACACTGCTTCCTCTCAAACACTAACCTTCATCTTTAAATAGCTCTTCGAGACACGATTTAAGCTGAAGAGACTTGAATACTTTCACAAGTTCAGGGATTTTACCACTCCGTTTGAAGACCCACTCATTGAGCATATTTTCTGCTGGGGCACAGCCATCAAAGTTCGCAAAATGGCCATTAATTTCACCATTTGTAAAACCCAACTTGTCAGCCACATGCTTCCAATTCGTTAACGTGTCTTGAATACAGAGTTCCTGGGATAATGTGTTGATGGTTCCATAGCGGAGATTAGTAGCGGGAATATTAGGAATTTGGTCGATTTCGACTCCTTCGTCTTGTACGTCCGCCATCTTGTCTTGAAAGGATGCCTTTTTGATTGTTCTTGCTAAAACGTTCGCCCGAAAAATCGCCCGAAAACACAGATTTACGACATTGTGAGGATTCAAGGCTATTAGTCCGTTATTATGCTATGTCCATGCGAATGTTGGCTTCATCAATCACACAAATTAAGCGATTTTTTGTCAAATTTGAGTCACAACTTCAAGATCATACGTAGGACAATCCAGCGACTGATCGGATTGCATAGTTGTTGTTAACCAATCAGATTGACCGTCATGGATCGATGAGCTTTTCAACTTCCTGTGTAGGATTTTCCTTTATTCCTCTTTTTCGGTGGGTTTTTATTATTTTTTTGCTATTTATTAATTCTGTGCTATAGTGTTTCTTTTCTTATCTTGTTATGTGATAGTAAAATTTTTTCTATTTCTTCGTTTTTTTATTTTAATTTTTTTCTTTGCTTTGCTTTCTTTGTTCTTCTTTTTTTAGCCTCCTCATATTTGTGTCGCCGGTCTCAAATGACGTCTACTAGGAGGCTAGTTTTCTATTCTTAATTCTTTTCTTTTCTTTTCTTTAATTCTTTTTTCTTTTGGTCTTTCGTTTTCTTGACTGCATCTTTCCTTTCCTTTCCTTTCCTTTCCCTTCCTTTCCTTTCCTTTCCTTTCCTTTCCTTTCCTTTCCTTTCCTTTCCTTTCCTTTCCTTTCCTTTCCTTTCCTTTCCTTTCCTTTCCTTTCCTTTCCTTTCCTTTCCTTTCCTTTCCTTTCCTTTCCTTTCCTTTCTTTTCCTTTCCTTTCCTTTCTTTTCTTTTCTTTTCTTTTCTTTTCTTTTCTATTTCTTTTCTTTTCTTTTCTTTTCTTTTCTTTTCTTTTCTTTTCTTTTCTTTTCTTTTCTTTTCTTTTCTTTTCTTTTCTTTTCTTTTCTTTTCTTTTCTTTTCTTTTCTTTTCTTTTCTTTTCTTTTCTTTCCTTTCCTTTCCTTTCCTTTCCTTTCCTTTCCTTTCCTTTCCGTTTCCTTTCCTTTCCTTTCCTTTCCTTTCCTTTCCTTTCCTTTCCTTTCCTTTCCTTTCCTTTCCTTTCCTTTCCTTTCCTTTCCTTTCCTTTCCTTTCCTTTCCTTTCCTTTCCTTTTTTGACTTCTTTTCGTTACTTAACTTTACTTTTTCTTTTCTCCTTAATCATTTTTTGCTTCTTCTTTTTTTCAATTTGGTGTAGTTTGGTTCTTGTCTGTCATACATTGTCCCTTCATCAATTCGATCGATAATCAAAACTCCCCGCAAAAATAATCAAAACAAATCTACCATAATAGCTCTTTCGTGTGTATCTAAATACGATACTAAAAAATTACAAAGCAACATTGAAAATTATAGGAAGGGAAAAAATGCAAGACAAATGAATTTAAAAACATTCTAGATGTTTTCAACACGTGGTCTTATTGAATATATGTATATTTTGACGGTCGTGACGTCACTTCATAAATTATTTATAGTCCGTCTTCTCGCCAATATGGCTGCCGACTCTTGGTCCTCGAGGACGTTGTTTACATCTAAAATTCAACAAATTTATATCACCAGTCGCTAGAAATACTTCACAAATACTTGTTGTGATTTACAACAAATGTTGTTATGCTGTATAGTTTGGGCGAACGTGGTGAAATGATGCAAAAATGGCAATGCTTGTCGAAGGCGTAAGGTCGCCGAGTAAGTCAAGCGGTGAGCACCGTTCTCCCGCTAAAAATCCCTTTCTTACGACCATCGATTGCAGTCAAGAAAACGTCCTATTAGAAGGCGAATTCAACGAACTAAACGACCAACTTTGGATTGATAAACATGTGAAAATCTTAGTCACATCCGAGTATTTATATTTAACAGAAAAAGGGTCAAAATATCAAATCAAAAAACAATCGAATGTTCTTCAACCAGACCCAACAAAGACCGTCTTTAAGTATGATCGCTCTGATATTGAATACGAACTGTTAGAAGGCTGCCTTTACACTTTTAAGGCAAAATGGAGAAGCGACGAGTGCTGGAAAACTTATCGATTATGTGGACAAGTTAGTGAACAAGAATGGGTCAAATGGATACGATGCTTTAAGCTGTGGCCGAGTGCTTCAGATATCTCTGTTCCAATGGCGAGCCCTGAATCTGTGAATACTGATATCTCGTCTTCAGACGACGAAGAAGATGATGGTGAAGTCGAGGAAGTGTCGTTACCAAATTGTTTGCCGTTGTGTGTTGATAGAGCTATGTCAATGTTGAGTATGACCATGTTAAATCCTAGCAATGTTCGGAAAATGGCATTCTTAAACTTACACGATCGTAATCAAAAAAGAGCATCCTTAGGAACGATTGGCAGTGAGAATGAAGACGTGTTTGAAACTGAAGAGGCAGGATCTTTATTTCCTTCAACTTCTTACCCAAGATTGTCTTTCACTAAACCTTTCTGTACATTTTCTCTAATGAATATTTCTGATCTTGAAAATGTCAATTTGGATAATGACTTAAAATCTAAGAAAGGTGAGACCCATTCATTTGATCAAGATTTAGTCCAACAGATTAAATCCAAATCATTTTCTAAACCAAGGAGGGGTTCCAAGTTCCAGAATATCACAGCCACTGAAGTAACCCTACAGAATAGAATAGAGCATCTACGAGCACACCCTAGCAACCTAAACTTTGTGCGGCGACACTTATGGGACGAGAAAACTTTATCTGTTCCCTCTGCGTGTCATAATCGGAGGCTTTCATTGTCGTTAGCGCTCACTAGTGATTCTAATAGAATACCTCAAAGTACGGAGCATCTAGGTTTGAATCCTGCGAAGCGTGCATTACAACGAGCTGAAAGCTCACCGGCTCGGTCCTTGTACTTGCCGAACCCTAAACACACTGCAACACCAATTATTAAAACCCCAGTCGCACGGCGGTTAAACTTCAAAGACGACATGGCGATAGATATTACAAATGCTGATCAAAAACCACAGAAAGCTAAAGTGCGGCGGTTTTTGACAATTTTGCAAAAGAAGAGAACGCGGAATCACCCACCATTACCAGAGATTCCATTCTCTCCCACTAAAGACTTGAGTAATAGAGTGGATAACAGCCCTTCCAAACTAAGAAGGGTTAAGAGTTTTAGTGCTGGTTCAACTAGGCGTTGGCGGCGGTCCGAGGAGGTTGGTTATGGCAAAGATGCGAGGAAGGAGGGAGCTTCATTGAATGTGCTGCCACTGCAGACCTCGTCACCTCACCGACAAGGTATTTTATGTTTATAAGCAATTATGATGTTAATGATGTTGATGATGTTCAAGTTACACGTGATATTTTTCGACCAAATCCGTCGATCCCTTGATCTCATATATCTGTGATGCACTGTTAATTTCAGGAGTTTGAATCCGTGATCCGAATATAAACCCTCATAAATCCAGGATCCGGGACCAAATTTTCAAATCTGCAATCCGCCGTAGTTAGCAAATCCGTGAATCCGTCCAAATTTTTATCAAAATCCGGTTTTAGGGTCAAATCAACGATCGGCCGAACCTATTCACCCCCCTCTTACATGTAGGTGGTGCTTGTGTAAAGTTATTGTCACAAATATCCTGATCATTGTTATCTCTTTAATTAGCATCATCATTATTATACATTTTACTAACTAAATTCATCTGATTGGCCGAGAGCTCACAGCTAAATCTGAGTAGCATGTGAACTTGAAAGTGATATATGCAGTCTGCATTTATCACTGTCAAGTTCCCAGGCTCTCTCGGTCACAGGTTGCTGTTTTCAGTGAAGATAGGTGCTGCTCATTTTGCCTCAGTCAGCTTCATTGACTGTTGTTTACTAGTCTACAAAATGTGTAATAAAACAATTATTGGGTTTGGTTTTCGCATGATATCGTAAATTATCAAGACCTCAAGTCTGTGTTATCTGCCTCAGCTTCTGGCTTTAGCAGATAACACAGACCTCGGTCTTGATAATTTACGATATCATGCTCAACCTCATCCAATAATTGCTTATTATCATCATCATTGCCATAGTCATGATCATTATTATCATCATCATCATCATCATTTTCATTATTACCAACATCCTTACTACTATGACTTACAATCCCTTTGCCTAAGTGGTTGGTGGTGGTATAGATTATATAGGTATCAATTGATATAATTAAATGTGGAAACTAGCTAGTAAACTAGACGTATAGGCTGCATGGTCAACTCGCCTACAAATGTCAAAATAAATAGTTTTTGAGATCAAACAAAAAACTTGTAGAGGGTTTACACAGGCTAAGATGTTTCTTATTCAATCTTTATCTATTCCGTTCACAAATACTGAAAAATATTAGCATTTTAAGCAAAAAAGTCAAACATTTGTAGAGATTCTATTGTTCATATTCTCGATCGTGATTGGATAATCATGTTTTGGTGGCCCCGGTTTCAGTAGTCGCACTGTAACTATGTATTATTCAAATATTTAAATATTGGACCAAGGGAGTTTCACCCTCGGGCAGAAGGCTTTATTTGTCTAACAGAATGTAGGTATAATAGTACTGGGTATCAATGATTGTTGGGAATCAATTGGCCAATACAAAAACGAGTAGAGGACTGGTTACTAGTTTCCCTAATTAAGGTAATTAAGAAATGAACCTCATAATATAAAAGAGCAGTTCAAGATATGTAAGATTCCTGAGATTTGGTGCTTTTGGTTGGATATTGAGTGAGTTACAGCCATTCAGAACTGCCCAAAATTACAAAGGAATGTATGGATTGGAAGGACAGGTGTCCTTCCAAACCATACATTTCCTTCTATTTTTAGGCATTTTTATGAGGCTGTATCTTGATTAGAATACAACCAAATGCAACCAAACTCTGGAATCTTACATATCTTGATGTGCTCTATTTAATTATAATTTCATGCAAGGTAGAAATAAAAATGTTGTTGTTGTTGTTGTTGTTGATAAGGTTTCTCAATTACGAATTGTGAGTTTCTTTATAACATCAAATAGGCAAACTAGTTCCCAGTCCTCTACTCGTTTTGGGATTGGCCAATAACAACACCGAAATTGTTATTATTGAAAGGTTGTGGTGTGGACGTATTAAGCCTCTAAGAGATAACATTTAAGAACATTATTGTACATCCTATTAAATATCTAGAATCTGATTGGCTAAGAACATGCACAGAATATTCACAATCAGATGCTTACAGATTAGTGAAAAGCTAGCCAATTATTTTTCTCTAATCTGTAGATTGCATCTGCAATGCTAGCAACTTCTCGCCTTTTAACGTCTTTAACGCTTATTTGCTTTTTTGGGGTTCCTGTGGCTGAGAAAGGACTTTGGACGAATTGATAGGAGGGGAAGGAAAGGCGGGGGTTCTTTTTTTTCTTCTCTTTTTTCTCTCTCTTTCTCTGCCCCTCCCCCTCCGATTCTATTTTGTCATAACACAGGAAACCCAACGCAAAGGAAAAGTAATGACAAAGGAAGCCCAATATAGAAAGGAAGTCGGAATTCCGGTTGGGTTGCCTGCGTAGGAGGCTACTGCTAATTGGAGTAAAAATATACGATAACTAGCGGTTAAACTAGTGTGGACTGCGTCGATGTTTCTAAGGAAACAAATCGAGTCTACTGCAATGCATTATTTGCCAAAAATATCATTTTATTGTCAACTTTCGTTGTTTTCTTGATAAAAAGTACTTGCGTTCAACTTAAAATAACTTTTGTTGGTTAATTTTCTTTAAAATAAATGTAAACCAATGTATAATAAAACAATCATATTGAATTCGGTTTTGTGATATCAGAATAATCAAGGTCCCTGCTGATTACACTTACCTCGACCTTGATTATTATGGATATCATAAAAACCTCATTCAATTCTTGTTAAAAATTCAAAAAGTAGCTAGACGCCATCTGGGCGATCACTCGGGCTTCAAATGAGAAATGATGTCATTGTCGCTAGGGATGCCTGGGGCCTATGTAAAATAGTAAAAATGTACAATAACTAGCGGTTAAACTGGTGTGGGCTGCGTCGGTGTTTCTAAGGAACAATTGGAGTAAAAATGTACGATAACTAGCGGTTAAACTGGTGTGGACTGTGTCGGTGTTTCTAAGGAACAATTGGAGTAAAAATGTACAATAACTAGCGGTTAAACTGGTGGGGACTGCGTCGGTGTTTCTAAGGAACAATTGGAGTAAAAATGTACAATAACTAGCGGTTAAACTGGTGTGGACTGCGTCGGTGTTTCTAAGGAACAATTGGAGTAAAAATGTACGATAACTAGCGGTTAAACTGGTGTGGACTGCGTCGGTGTTTCTAAGCAACAATTGGAGTCAAAATGTACGATAACTAGCGGTTAAACTGGTGTGGACTGTGTCAGTGTTTATAATGAAACAATTGGAGTAAAAATGTACGATAACTAGAGGTTAAACTAGTGTGGACTGCGTCAGTGTTTATATATAAGGAAACATTTGGAGTAAAAATGTACGATAACTAGCGGTTAAACTAGCGTGGACTGCGTCGATGTTTCTAAGGAAACAATTCGAGTAAAAATATACGATAACTAGCGGTTAAACTAGTGTGGACTGCGTCGATGTTTCTAAAGAAACAATTGGAGTAAAAAATGTACAATAACTATCGGTTAAACTGGTGTGGACTGTGTCAGAGTTTATAATGAAACAATTGGAGTAAAAATGTACGATAACTAGAGGTTAAACTAGTGTGGACTGCGTCAGTGTTTATATATAAGGAAACAATTGGAGTAAAAATGTACGATAACTAGCGGTTAAACTAGCGTGGACTGCGTCGATGTTTCTAAGGAAACAATTGGAGTAAAAATGTACGATAACTAGCGGTTAAACTAGTGTGGACTGCGTCGATGTTTTTAACGAAACAATTCGAGTAAAAATATACGATAACTAGCGGTTAAACTAGTTTGGACTGCGTCGATGTTTCTAAGGAAACAATTGGAGTAAAAATGTACGATGACTAGCGGTTATATTAGTTTGGACTGCGTCGATGTTTCTAAGGAAACAATTGGAGTAAAAATGTACAATAACTAGCGGTTAAACTAGAGTGGACTGCGTCGATGTTTCTAAGGAAACAAATGGAGTAAAAATGTACGATGACTAGCGGTTAAACTAGTGTAGACTGCGTCGGTGTTTCTAAGAAAACAATTGGAGTAAAATGTACGATGACTAGCGGTTAAATTAGTTTGGACTGCGTCGATGTTTCTAAGGAAACAATTGGAGTAAAAATTTACGATAACTAGCGGTTAAACTAGTTTGGACTGCGTCGATGTTTCTAAGGAAACAATTGGAGTAAAATGTACGATGACTAGCGGTTAAACTAGTTTGGACTGCGTCGATGTTTCTAAGGAAACAATTGGAGTAAAAATGTACGATAACTAGCGGTTAAACTAGTTTGGACTGCGTCGATGTTTCTAAGGAAACAATTGGAGTAAAAATGTACGATAACTAGCGGTTAAACTAGTTTGGACTGCGTCGATGTTTCTAAGGAAACAATTGGAGTAAAATGTACGATAACTAGCGGTTAAACTAGTGTGGACTGCGTCGATGTTTTTAACGAAACAATTCGAGTAAAAATATACGATAACTAGCGGTTAAACTAGTGTGGACTGCGTCGATGTTTCTAAGGAAACAAATGGAGTAAAAATGTACGATGACTAGCGGTTAAACTAGTGTAGACTGCGTCGGTGTTTCTAAGAAAACAATTGGAGTAAAATGTACGATGACTAGCGGTTAAATTAGTGTGGACTGCGTCGATGTTTCTAAGGAAACAATTGGAGTAAAAATGTACGATAACTAGTGGCCAAACTAGACTGCGTCAACCACTCTAAGTAGAACTAAATAAATGTTACTTACCGTCTTTTCGGACGCTTCTCTTCACTGGAGTACAATAAAGACGCATTTACGGACATTGTGGCCAAACTTGTGTTGTAACAGTGGTAGAAATCGTATGGACTTACGTACACGTTCGGTATGCTTTTCTTTCGACGATCCTCCTCCAAAACAATTTCACACATTTGCGCTTTTCTGCTCGTTTCTCGGGTTGTTTCCCTAGAAACGCTGACGCAGTGCACAATTGTTAGATCGGCTAGACGTTCCGGCCTGGGCATAATTATGCCCGAATGCTATACACCTATTTCAATTAACGTTGTCCATCTGGAATGGTTGATCTGAGACCGATAGGAATTGTGGGAGTTCATTAAATTTCAAATACATTGTTTTAATCACACTTGAATGGCGCTGAATTACAGATAACAGTATTTTAGAAGCAAACATTAATATTCAAGTGTGATTATAATAGTGCATTTGCAGTTTAACGAGCTCCCACAATTCCTATCGGTCTCAGATCAACCATTCCAGATGGACAACGTTCATTGAAATAGGTGTATACACCCTTTCCGAGAAAGTTTGTCACCCGTGAAAAGCACACAAGCTAGTGGCGCAAAGGATCGAAAATGTACAGAAACTAAATGTGCATTCGGAACCTCTTTCTTGTTGTTTGATAAGTCAAAACGGACATTTCTCAATAGCATATTGACAAGTGTAGCAATTTGGCCATGAAATCCCTGCGATCTTATTAAGTATGCATAGGTTACCCATATTCCCTGCGCTACTAGCTTGTAGGTTTTTCACTTCACGGGTGACAAAGTTTCTCGGAAAGGGTGTATCTGGCAACAACGTGTTAACAGATAGGTAGAAATGCACTGATAGTAATAACGATGATGATAACGATATTTGTAATGATGATAGTAAATAAGTAAGTAAATAAACTATATATTTCACGAGGGTGATGATGATATTGATGGCGATCAAAATGATGATGATGATCGTAATATTGTCGATGGTGATGATGATGATGATGATCGTAATATTGTCGATGGTGATGATGATGATGATGATCGAATATTGTCGATGATGATGGTGATGATGATGATCGTAATATTGTCGATGATGATGGTGATGATGATGATGATGATCGTGATATTATTATCGATGTTGCGTAAAATTGCCAACCGTCGCCCAGTTATTGCCATTTTTTTCAGTTCTTTAAAGACTTAAACTCGCCACATACATGTAGTGCTACTCAATATGAAAAATTGTCCCCCGTCATTCCCCAAAATTGCTAAAAACTCGCGATTCGGAATAAATTTGAATATGTTTTCTATTGTTTGGGCGTAATATTTAACTGTGCTTGGCTTGGAATAGACCTTTTTACATCCGTATGCAAATTGTCCATTTCAGGCCACATGTCATTCCCTTGAGAATTGTTCTTTTATGATGAACGTGTTATATCATTAACATGTGAAAGAAACAATTCCCAAGGGTAGCATCACGTGATCTGAAATGGGACAACAAACAAAGAAGGTAAAGAGGTCTATATGTGAATATTTTTAAAACAAATTGAAGCTTAGCCTAGAGTGCTTACACTATGTCCATGAAATAGAATCTAAATAGTTCCTACATATTAGTTTTTATTTAGTGACTATTAGTCACTATCACTCAACTGGGACAGCTTTAGTAACAACTAGACCACTAGCTCAATACACAAGGGAAATCAAATACTCAAAACCATAGAAAGTTAATACTTTATTCATTGTGTATTGTTACTAAAGCTGTTCCAGTTGAGTGATAGTGACTAATAGTCACTAAATAAAAACTATTAGTTAGTAACTATTTAGATTTTATTTCATGGACATAGTGTAAGCACTCTATGCAAATAGAACAGCGGTACTAGATAAAGGGAAACTGGATTATTCACATCCTCGGGAACCCAGGGGTATTCTTCTGTCGCTCGTTTCTCGCTTCCACAACATATACCCCTGGGAACGTAGTCTGTTGGAGCTTGTTCCGGAAGTCAAAATTCAAACTTATTTAACGACTTTCTTTGAATGGTTATCTTGATTTTCATTGGTCGACCTAATAAGGTCGACCAATCAGCAAAGAGCTGAATTTTGACTTCCGGAACAAGCTCCAACAGACTACGTTCCCAGGGGTATATGTTGTGGAAGCGAGAAACGAGTGACAGAAGAATACCCCTGGGTTCCCGAGGATGGATTATTCAGTGCGTCGCGGTGACAATGGACCCAGACTAGATGTGCATCTCCGCAGGCGTCTCCGGTCCGCTTTTTTTTTTCTTCTTCTTCTTCTTCTTTTATTGGGATTCCTCTCTCGAGTGACCGGGAGGGACTGAGGCCCCACAGTCAAACCCCCTCGGTCAAATGACAAAGGGATCCCATGAGAGGGAATGTAAAGGGAAAGGGTTGCCTGCGGAAGAGGCTAGTGTGCATGATGATGCTGATGATTATGATGAACTGAAGTCAGATTCGTTGACTGAATCTCAAAAACAAACATTGAGATTCAGCAATGATGATGATGATGATGATGATTATAATGGTGATGGCGATGATTACTGAAAGACCTGCATGATAGTGGTGACGACGATGGTGATGATGATAATGACGATGATGGCGATTAAAGTGATGATAATGATGATGGAGGAGATGATAATAATAATTTGATGATGAGGATGGTGGCGATGATGATGACGATGGTGATGATAAAAATAATAATTTGATCAGGTCAGATAGTGTAGTGATGATGATGACGACAATGATGGTGATGATGATAATGATGATGGCTATTAAAGTGATGATGGTGGTGATGATAATAATAATTTGATGATGAGGATGGTGGCGATGATGATGATGACGATAATGATGGTGATGATGATGATGACGATAATGATGATGATGATGGTGACGATAATGATGATGATGGTGACGATGATGATGGTGACGATAATGATGATGATGGTGACGATGAAATTGATGATGGTGATGTTAATAATTTCATGATGATGATAATGTTGATGATGATAATGGCGATAACAATGTTTATGATGATGATTGTAATAAATGGCAATAATTTGATGATGAAGATGATTGCGACGATGATGATGATGTTCATCGGATAATAATGATGATGTATGATGGGAATGTTAAAAGTGTTAATAAAATTTCCGAAACACTCTTGCATAAATCGATATTTTTCACAAATAGCGACCATTCCATTTTCGTTCCTATCGAAATATTTCTCAAACTTGTCATCCCAAAATCGCTGACGAAATATGACCCCGTCGCATGCCTAAAGGTCATTTCATGAACGACATGCCGAGATATCTCTACCAAACACAACCAGAATGTACATTTAGTTAGTTAGGGCTACAACCATGGAAATAATCGGTCCTTTTGAAGAAAGATTTTCTCTCGATGAACAGTTTAATCCTTTATACTTTCGCTCACAAGGAAGCTTATGGTCCATATTGACTCAATTTGATAATTTCTCTACAGACTCAGGTCAGTTTATGCTCTTATACAAAATGGGATATATTACGCACACTAGTAGACAGTGTTTAGTCGTCTTAAGTTACGTTTATTAACTTTTACTCACTATTAGAATGATAGCATTCAACCTATGATATAGTTAGTAAACTAAAAGACACTAGTAACCCGTATTTTTATCACTTTTTGCGTTTACAAAACAAGACAATTTTACCGCTTTTTTCAAGTTAAAAAATGCGTATTTCCACATTATTTTTCTAACAATATGATATTAAACTATACATTATTAATCAAACAAATATCATTAGTACTATTAGTATAAAGTTTATGGCTAATTATTAAGGTTTTATATTGTTTTAGTTGCATTTGATGTTGTATTTGGATAATCACAACACTGTTTTCCGCCATCTTAATTTTCCGACATGCTCAACATTTTATTTACTCTACCCATTCTATGTACTTCAACGAAGTACATATTTTTTCATCAAAATGTACACTTCAATTGACGTAGAATATTTGAGTGGAATGAGAAAATGTAGCGAGAAAATTGAAGAAATTTTGGCTTCATGTATGAACAAAAAATACCAAAATTTAAGACGAAAAAAATCGAAATTTTTTATACAATTTTTTTACTCAATTCAATGTGAAAATGCCGAATTTATTTTGACAAAATATTTATTTTTCATTTGATATTTAAATTAACTAGACATACATTGAAGGAACGACCAAAAATAAAGACATTTTGGCTCCAAATGCAAAATAAAGACATGTTGGCTCCAAATCAGTGCAACGAAAATTGGCGACGATAAAGTCGAAAAATCTAAATATTTATGTCGTATTTATATATATTAATTAAGTATATATAAATGAGAAATTGTCGAACTTTTATCAATGAAATATTTATATATTTGCCGCTAATTGAATTAAGAAATAACGACGGGAATGTTGGCTCCAAAAGCTTACAAAATTAGCGACTATCGAGGAAGTAAACACTGCATTTTTGAGTTATTTACATAGCAAATTTCGGCGCCATTTCGAGACAAAATTAATTCTCAGACCAGACACAACTCAAAAATATGTATTGTTTTATAAATAAGCCTTCAGTTCGATGATATGCTAATGACATTCTTTATGTAAATTTTCACTTTCTTCTGTGTTGTTGTGTTATAACGAGTTCTGGAACATGCCTTGAACGAATGTCAACATAACTTGTTTCAGTCACAAAAGCTTAGTGTCCAAGGTGATTTCATTTTCCTATCCATCAAATTCTCTAGTGCTTTCCATATTTCGTAATTGTTCTCAAAAAACTTATCAAGTTTTCAACTTACTGATTTTATCATTTTAAGTGGCCAATAAACATGTTTAATATTTTACAAAAAGGCCAAGTTGAAATTGTTCTTTTTCACAATATGAACGGAATAAAGACAATAAATATATCAAAGGAAATATTCTATTCGCGAATTATTTTAGTCTGATTTACTAGTCGTTGCTCACCACAAGGGTTCACCAGTAGCTCAGTGGTTAGAGTGTCTGACTGGTAATCAGAATGCTAAATACCATCTAGTCCTTGCTTGCCACTAGTGTTCACCAGTAGCTCAGTGGTTAGACTGTCTGGTAATCAGAAGGCTAAATACCATCTAGTCCTTACTCACCACTAGGGTTCACCAGTATCTCAGTGGTTAGAGCATCTGACTGGTAATCAGAAGGCTAAATACCATCTAGTCCTTGCTCACCACTAGGGTTCACCAGTAGCTCAGTGGTTAGACTGTCTGGTAATCATAAATACCATCTAGTCCTTGCTCACCACTAGGGTTCTAGTAGCTCAGTAGTTAAACTGACTGGTAATTAGAAGGCTAAATACCATCTAGTCCTTGCTCACCACTAGTGTTCACCAGTAGCTCAGTCGTTAGACTGTCTGGTAATTAGAATGTACAAATACCATCTAATTAATCAGCCCCCAAATAAAATAAAAAATCTACAACCAGGAAGTCTTAGGCGCTTCCTTGAAAGCGAATGTTACAGACGAAACTCCCGCTTGTTTATTTATAGTTTCTGATGCATATCTGAAAGGGAGTCATAATTATAAGAACTAGAACTCATCCACGGATCCAGTCGCTAGCTAAACGCACAACTTAAAACAGCATTGAATCTTTGGCAAGGGGAATGGTTCAGAATTGCAAAGATTTCGACAGTTCGATAAATTTAGAAGACGAAGATCTTGAAGTATATGACAGTCACACAACACTCGTTACAAGAAAGGGTTAGAATTTATATTCGTTTGAGCTGTTTTTGATAACTATTTCTCAAATAGAGTTAAATAATATGTTTCATATTTTATTAATTCGTTGATAGTAAATTTACAGTTATTTTTGATTTGTTTTAGTTATTTTTGATTAACTATTTCTCCGGTAGAGTGATATTATATGCTTCAAATAGAGTTGACACAAAGCGTATTTTAGTTTTAAAAAATGTGATAGTCAAATAACAACAAAAGAACACAATGGAATTAGGGTGCATTAAAGAGTGATACGCTAAAGTGTGTTTCACGGGTTAGAGTTGTTGTCATTAACCCGTGAAACAAAGTGTATTAGTTAAAGCGTGATAGTCAAATAACAACAAAAGAACACAATGGAATTAAGGTGCATTAAAGAGTGATACACTAAAGTGTGTTTCACGGGCTAATGAAAACAGCTGGATTATTTAGTTAATACAAAACTAGGTATATAGTTTATTTTAATATATTGTAGTTTATTATATATCTATTTCATAAATTGCTGTCGCAATAATAGCTACAGTCGGTATTTCTTCTCTAGTTATCGATTTATTAATAGCATATTTTGGTTGTACTTGATTGTGTTATATGACCATAACAAGCTATTGCAGTGGTATATTTTGTATTAATATATGACCTTATTACATGATTACATCGGTTTTCATTGTTACTTTTAGGGCTTTATATCGCGTATTACCCTGTTCATTATCAATTCAAGGGCTTTATACAGATATTGCCCCCATTTGAGGGCAATATCTATATATTGCCCGTGAATACTAATGTATATTGCCCTTGAATACTAATGTATATTGCCCTTGAATACTAATGTATATTGCCCTTGAATACTAATGTATATTGCCCTTGAATACCAATGTATATTGCCCTTGAATACCAATGACCTAATCCCTACTTTATATGTAAAGTTAAACTTAGAAATTTTCTAGTTGCGAACATTTAACGGATAAAAAATCATCTGATAGAGTGACCCTTTCGAGGATCGAACCCCGAACCCTTTGCTTACAAATCCTGACCCTAACACTTTATGCTAACTGTCCGATCGATGTCAGTTAGTGAGAAGAAAACGTATTCATTTGTTCGTTACAGTTCATTAGTATTGTAGTGTACAACAAAACTAAAAGCCCATTGTTTGGATTGTATTCTCATGGGAAACCAAAAAAATAATCAGCTTGATGATGCCCTTTGGGACATGAAGTTGTGTGAAAACCTATTCAATCATGTAATAAGTCATGCACTAAAAATAAAAAAAACAATTCAAGAATCTTCTGAAGAATATATTTGTCGTCTTGAAAACGACTTGCATCGATAAAAGTATATGGCGTAAAAACCCAAATGTTGCATACAAAATCTAAAAATACAAGGCCTTTTTGGAAAACCTCTGTAAATCATGTAATAAGTCAGATAAATACCTCGAACGTCGGCAATAAGCCTATAAAGCCCTCGGGGCCTACGGCCCCTCGGGCTTTATACGGCTTATTGCCTCCGTTCTCGGTATTTATCTCTTACATATCAAGTTGTTGTAGTGGTAGATGATGAAATATTTCTTAAAATATATATAAATTATGTTGATTTTAGAGTGCAAACAATATATCCTTGAAATATAATTACTATATAATTAGTAACTATTTTCTTTTTATTTAATGAGAATAAGACACTTCGTTTCACGTTTTTACCGTCGTCATCACCACAACCACCATCAACAACATTATAATAATCATCATCATTATCATCACCACCATCGTAAATATCAAAAACATTATAATAATTATCATCATTTTTATTGTTATCACCATGATCATCATCACTGTCATCACCATCATCACCATCATCATGTACATCATCATCACCATCATCATCATCATCACCATCAAAATCACCATCATCATGTACATCATCATCATCACCATCATCATCATCATCACCATCATCTTGTTCATCATTATGTTCATCATCACCATCATCATCATCATCATCATCATCATCTTGTTCATCATCACCATCATTATTGTCGTCGTCACAGTTATCACCACAACTATCATTATTAATCTCGGCATTATTTTTCTAGATTCAGTCAACGAATCTCCGTTCAGCAGAAAAGGAAGTTCATCCAGCAGTTCAGGTAAGCATTACACCTATTTCAAAAAGGTTGTTCAAGGCGATAGGTCATTCTAAGATGGAAAGGAATTATAGGCATACACCTATTTCAAAAAGGTTGTCCAAATTGATAGGTCATTCCAAGACGGAAAGAAATTATATACATTTCAGCGCGAATAATTAAGGCAGTGCTCACAATCATTCTCGTCAAAAACATGTAGTTTATTATTGAGATATTTACGATAGGTAATAGAATGAAATTTGTAACACCGTAAAAATTGTTAACTTAACTTTACTTTTATAAATGATGAATTGAAATTCGTTCGGGTTATAAGTGAAATACAGATACATGAGAAAAATATTATATGCCCTTGGCAGGAATTGAACCCTACGGTTTCGGTTGTCTATATTTGTTTAATTTAACTTGATTGAGATATTTAGTCTTGCTCATATTCGCCGATCGCGAAAACATTTAAAAAACTTGATTGTTTGTGATACGGAGTTGAGTACATTGTTTTTAAATGACGTTCATCCGTATTAATTCATCCGTCATTCCACTTTTCGCGAAGATAAAATCTAGATAGCAGACGTGACCGAAATAGCGTGACGCGTGACATAATTATCTGACGTGACACCATTCAACCGATTTTAAACAATAGGTTAGCGTAGTGTTTACAACCATTTTCACAATAGATTTTCTTATTTCTTTTTGTTCATATAACAATGGTTGGTTGGTAAAACCATAACAAAATACGTCACTGTACGTCCACCTATAGATTTGTTAATTTTCTATGTTCTTATAACAATGGTTGGTTGGCAAAATCTTCACAAAATACGTTACTGTACGTCCACCTATAGATTTGTTAATTTTCTATGTTCTTATAACAATGGTTGGTTGGCAAAACCATAACAAAATACGTCACTGTACGTCCACCTATTATTTGATAAGGTTTTTGTAATATCCAGAATAATCAAGGTCCACGTAAGTGTAATCAGCCGAGACCTTGATTATTCTGATATCGCAAAACCGGCCATATTCAATAATTGTTCTATTATACATTGTTATAGAGAAGATAATAACAAAGTGGACAATACGGTGTTTTTGTGAATGGAAACTAGCGAGTAAACTAGTATAGGCTGCGTCGGTGTTTGATATAAACGATAGGTAATAAAATGAAATTTGTAACAAGAGAAATGGAAACTAGCGAGTAAACTAGTATAGGATGCGTCGGTGTTTGATATAAACGATAGGTAATAGAATGAAATTTGTAAAAATAGAAATAGAAACTAGCGAGTAAACTAGTATAGGCTGCGTCGGTGTTTGATATAAACGATAGGTTATATAATGAAATTTATAACACCGTAAAAAATAAAAATAGAAACTAGCGAGTAAACTAGTATAGGCTGCGTCGGTGTTTGATATAAACGATAAGTAATATAATGAAATTTGTAACACCGTAGAAAATGTTGACTTAACTTAACTGACGTTTCGAGCTTTAGCCCTTCGTCAGAGTAAAATATTTTTGTGAAAAATGCATTGCAGGTAGAACCTTCAGATAAGCGAAAAATAATTGACTAGCCATTAATCTCTAATCTGTAGGTTGTATGATTGTGAAAATAATTTGCATGCTGTTAACCAATCAGATTCTAGATAATGAATACAATGTATGATAATTTCAGTTCCTGTGTGGTGTCTGCGGTCATATTTTTTTACATTCGTTGATTTTTCCAGAAATAACATGAACAAACTCAACGCTTGAAAACATATTGATTGTTGCTGAGATGACGTCACGCGTGACATTAAAGAAAATAAGATTTCGTGACTCACGGTGAATTCTTTTTAATAGACCACTTTGATAAATAGATAAACAGATATTTTAATATTGTAGCACTGTCATATGAAAGAACCACCTGAAATAGGCATGTTTGGAAGGTTTTGATGCTCTGGCTTAAATACCAAAGACGTTATGCTCAATGAAAAATGTAGAGATTTCTATGTAATTTTCTTATGAGATCTTTGATGCCACGTTTTGGTGTTTTTCTGATTTTTCATACTCTTTCATAGCTTCTTGAAAATTGAATCGTTTTTTTTTTCCTCAAACTTTCACTTTTATTGTTATGGGGAATGTTTGTCATATGATAGCTTTCTTTTTCTTATAACATCAATCTTAAAAATTATGATAATTAGTGGCGGTCATTTATGAAAGTCGAAAACTTTTTTTTGGCATTGATAATAATAGTTATGATACAGGCAGTAGTGATGATGACGATGGTGGTGGGGATGATGATGATGGTTGTGGTAATGACGATTGTGATGATTATGATGGTGGTGATTATGATAATGGTGATGATAATAATAATAACGGTGATGATGATGATGATGATGATGATGATGATGATGATGATGATGATGATGATGACAATTTTGATGGTGATGATTATAGTTATAATGGTGATGATAATGACGATGATGATAATCATAATAATGGTGATGATGATAATAATGATCAAATTATAATGATGATTATAATAATGGTCATAATAATAATGATGATGATAATCAAAATAATGGTGATGATGATAATGATGACGATATCAATCTGTTGAGCATGATAAAAAATAATAGTAATTATAGCGATGATGATAAAGATGGCGGCGATAGTAACAAATGTAATTTCTGTCTCCTAACGTCAACAACATCTTCCCTGCCGTTACGTGACGTCGACTTTCTCGCTTCAACGATTTGCTAAATGGCCCACTTCACTTTACTCAAGGACAAGAACTTTCGAGAGAAATATTTAAAATTCTTCGTCTTAAACCCACGAGCAGTTTGCTCACTAACTTTTCTATGACCATACTTCTTTTCCTGCTATGCTTGCCTAAAGTTGTCGACAAAATCTCTTGCTATTTTGGTTTGCAAAAAGTTGCTAGTCAGCAATGTATTTGTTAATCATTCCGACTAAACGAAGTTATTCGCTTTGCTCCGATGAAAGTTGTAGCTTTGAAGGTAAGCATATATTTGCTTTTTTGCGAATTGTGTTTAGACTTTGAAAGTATTTTTTCCTCTTGAAGTTGACTTATCTCTTTCCTCTACCTTCGTGGGAATTTGTGATTTAGTTATGTTTTTCTGATAAATATTTTCTGAATTATAGTTCATAACACGACTTAAATGATGAATTCTTTTTATTATTATTTCCGGCAAATTGTTTTTAGTTTAAGAAGTTTCCTTTTGCTAACGATATTAATATTATAATAATATATTTTTTGTTTATGATGTAAAGTTCAAAATACGTATTTTGTTTACATTTAAAAAAATCGTGTTTACACTTGTGAGGACATTTCCTCATTCTCACATTTTTCTCAAAACTGAAAAACATTTTATGCATGTCAGTGTATTTTTGTGCAATTTAGGGCTGTATTTTAGGTTTTCCGTGATTTATAAAGTTAAGATTTTTTATCAAAATATATCAAAGCAGAGTCGTTTTTGACGTGACAAAATAGTTTTTACTTCGCAAATTTTGTTCATATTTACTAACATTTTAACGAGAAAAACAAAAATTGTAAACCAGTTTAAAAATAAGTTTTAATCGTTTGTTATCTAGTATTTTCCTTAAATGTCGTTGTCACCACCCATCGTTAATAACAATGATGTATAGTTCTCATATCGTGAGATTAATACATAAACAACATGACTAATTTGACAACCGTGACATTTTGCGTGGTAGCGTGACTGTAGCACCGTCACCAAAATAAGTGTGAGCTAAAGTGTACGATAACTATAGCGGTTAAAATAGTGTGGACTGCGTCGATGTATCTAAGGAAACAATATATTTTAGTAAAAATGTACAATGACTAGCGGTTAAACTAATGTGGACTGCGTCGATTTTTGAAACAATTGGAGTACTAAAAATGTACGATAACTAGCGGTTAAACTAGTGTGGACTGCGTCGATTTTTGAAACAATTGGAGTAAAAGCGGTTAAACTAGTGTGGACTTCGTCGGTGTTTCTAAGGAAACAATTGGAGTAAAAATGTACGACAACTAGCGGTTAAACTAGTGTGGACTGCGTCGATTTTTGAAACAATTGGAGTAAAAATGTACGATAACTAGCGGTTAAACTAGTGTGGACTGCGTCGATGTTTCTAAGGAAACAATATATTTTAGTAAAAATGTACGATGACTAGCGGTTAAACTATAGTTTGGGCTACTTCGAAGTTTCTAAGGAAACAATACATTGGAGTAAAAATGTATGTTAGAATATAGTGTTTGCGCTCTATTCGTTTGTTTCTAATAGATTCTTGTTTTATACAGGGAGTGTTCGAAAGAAATTCGTCCAAAGAATCCTATCCCCTATCCTTAAATCCTCATCCTTTGACGACTATGAAGTCGGTCGATCACTCAGTCCTACAGAAACGCCTTTCAGTCCAGACTTAGGTGATGCGCTGCTGAATGGCTGGCCACGCGGGCTCGTGGACATCGATGCGGTGAAGTTCGCCAAGGAGATAACTTTGATTGACAAGGAACTGTTTGTGAGGATATTATGGCATGAGCTAGAGAGCTGTGGGTGGATGACAAAAGACAAGGTAATGATGATGATGATGATGATGATGGTGGTGGTGGTGGTAATGATGGTGATGATTGTGATGAAGATGGTGGTTATGATGATGGTGGTGGTGGTTATGGTGATTATTATGGTGATGGTGAAGTTAATTATGGCGATGGTGATGATGATGGTTATGATGATGATGGTTATGATGGTGGTGGTGGTGATGGTGGTGGTAACGATGATAATGGTGGTGATGGTAATGATGGTGATGGTGTTGGTTATGATGATAGTGGTGGTGGTTATGGTGATTATTATGGTGATGGCCGGTGAAGTTGATTATGGCGATGATGATTGTGGTGGTAGTGGTGGTTATGATGATGGTGGTGGTGGTTATGATGATGGTAGTGGTGGTTATGATGGTGGTGGTGGTGGTGATGGTGGTGGTGATGATGATGATGATGACCATGATTGTGATGATGATGGTGATGCTGAAAATGATGATGGTGGTGAAAATGGTTGTGGTTTTGATGATTATGAGGCATGATCATGATAACGATGATTTTCATAAAATGTTTGTTGATAATGATAATATTGATATTTCCATGCAACTTATTAAAGTTTACGTATGTGGGGGGTTATTGATTATGATTATATGATTATTGAACATGATTATGATAGTAATGATAATGTATTTTAACAATCAATATTCTGTCTTCACAGTACGTCCGTTCTCCTAATGTGATGGAAATGGTGGAGTTCTTCAATAGAGTGGCCTTGTTAGTGGCCACTGAGATCCTGGCTGAAGAAACACCCCAGGCTAGAGCAAGGGTCATATCTAAAGTCATACAGGTAGACAATATCATTATCAACATCATCATCATCGTCATCATCATCATCATTATCATCATCATTATCATCATCATCATCATCATCATTATCATCATTATCATCATCATCATCATCATTATCATCACCATCATCATCATTATCATTATCATCATCATCATCATCATCATTATCATCATTATCATCATCATCATCATCATTATCATCACCACTATCATTATCACCATCACTATCATTATCACCATCACTATCAATATCATCATCATTATCGTCACCATCATCATTATCATCATCATTATATCGTCATCATTATTGTTATCATCATCATTATCGTCACCATCATCATTACCGTCATCATCATCATTATTATTATCGTCATCATCATTATCATTATCATCATGATCATGATCATTATAATGATTGTTATCATCACTATAACCATCGTTATCATCGTCATCATCACCATTAGATATATTATTATCGTAATTATCATCATAACTATCATTAGAAAAATCGTCACCATCATAATCACAACCATCACCATCATTACCAACATCATCATCAAAATCAACATCATCATCATTACCATCGTCATCATTACCATCATCATCATCAACATGGTCAACTACTTCTTTATAACACAGCCATCATGTGTGTTATCGTACATTTGTACTCCAATTTGAATGCTAAAATATATTGTTTCCTTAGAAACACTGACGTACAGGCCCACACTATAGTTTAACCGCTAGTCATCGTACATTTTTACTAAAATATATTGTTTCCTTAGAAACATCGACGCAGTCCACACTAGTTTAACCGCTATGTTTCCATGTTTCAGATTGCGGACAAGTGCCGCTTGCTTGGTAATTTTAACTCGTTGAAGGCTTTGATGGCAGGTCTTCAATCTACGCCGCTCTACAGAATGAAGGAGACATGGAAAGAAGTGTCATCCAAAAGAAAAAAGTAAGTCACGTGGTCACTTACCAACATGCACCGCGCGAAAGTCTGAATACTCCAGTTTCATGTTATCTAGCACCGCTGACCACGGTGACCACACGAATGATAGTTCCAAGTCGAGACTCCAGTTGCTGAGAATAGCAAAGCTATAATTTATCACTTGCAGCAACTCCCACCTCGACTTGGAACTATCATTCGTGGTCGCTAAACGGAACTGTGAAAAAGACTATTTTACAAAAAGCGCATTTGCACAGGGATAATCTCGATTCGGAGTAAATGTAAATATATTTTCTATTGTTTAGCGGTAGTATTTTCACGTGCCCGGCTCGGGTTTATGAATATTTTGACAACAAATCGAGGCTTCGCCTTTGTAAATTAGCCTCTTGTCAATTAGAACAGCGGTGCTAGATAACATGAAACTGGTGTATTACGTTGACAGTGCAAATGGTACATTCAGACATTTTGATATCTTTTACGATGTGAGTGAGCTATAGTCCCCTGCACAGTATCCTGTGCCATCTTGAAAGCTAGCCGGGCCTTTGCATCGAAGCGAGACTAACTATGAGCTTGTAATGATAGAGACCTTTTAACACCTTGCCGGACAATTATTCACGTGTCTCTATCATTGCAAACTCAACGTTCGTCTTGCTTTAATGCAAAGGCCCAGCTACCGAATATTTGACCGGTCAAACTGTTTACACCGCACGGGTCAATTTTTTGACCGGGACGGGCTGAAACAAGCAGGTCGAATATTTGACCAGTTAGGCGTCCAAATTATTGCACGTTTAGCGCGGTCCTGTGTGCAGTGAACGGTCGGGGACTACGCTCTTACTAAATCGTTTAGCGTTTTGTCTTATTTGTTTTCTCTTTATGTTCACAGGAAGTTTCGTGATCTGTCTATCTTGATGGGAGAGAGTGACAACTTCGCGTTGTATCGTAAGGAGATGGCTAGCTGCCTAGCCAGTGGCCCGTGTCTACCATTCTTTGGTGATTTCCTCACACAGATCGCGCAGTCACAAACCTTTATGTCGGTCAAGAGGAAAAGACAAAAGACAGCAAAAGAGGTGATCATTATTTTAACCATCATTTGTTTACATTGTTGTAATCGTTTTAAACTTATGTTGGTTGCAGGAACATGTCTTTTATATTTAAAACAATCATGTTATTTCAATTTTTCAATTTGTTTCTGTGTACATGATCATTGTCATTATTATTATTATCATCATCATCACTATCATTATCATCACCATCATCATTATCATCATCATTATCATCATTATTTTTACCATCATCACTATCATCATTATAATCATCATCACTATCGTTATCATCACCATCATCAATATTATCACCATCATCATTATTATCACCATCATCATGATCACGATCATCATTATAATCATTATCACTATCGTTATCATCACCATCATCATTATCATCACCATCACCATCATCATTATTATCACCATCATCATTATTACCAACATCGATAACATTATCATACCACCATCATTATTGTCGATATTAACGTTATATTATCATATTGCCAGGTCCAACCTGATGAAACTGTCGACGGTACGCCTGTCAATGGCGTGACAACATGTAACGGTGTGACATCCCGGTCACACAACGAGCCAAGCTCCTGTCCTACCACCCCTCGAGAATTTTCTCCTGATACGTCATGTGACCTGATCAACGAGTCACGTGAGACGACGGTCACGTGTTCGCTTCACGACATCTTCTTGCGTGACAGACCAAAACGAAGCTCGGGGAGAATGAAACTTCCTCGCTTCCACAGTCGACAAAACAGCACGGAAGACTCTTCGTCATACCACAATCGAAACAACAGCGCCGAGCTACTAGACGTTCATCGCTTCAAGTCCAAACTCATGCCTGCTAGCTCTGACTCAGTTATCTCCAACTCAAACTCCTCCAACGGTCACTATGGTAACAACCCGCGAACACCGTTGTCAGGGAAACCACCATTGCTGAGGAGGCTTTCCGAAAGTTCTTCTTCATCGTTTTTCAGCGGCGGGGCTTTTTCTGGGAAACCCAAGAGACGGTTATCAGAGAGTTCCAAGACTCCGAAAACGCGACGGTTTTTCCTGGATGGGTTAGTTCGACGAAGTACCAGTAGCAACTCGGTCAAAGACGGCCGTGTCAATCGCGGTATGAACAACGAGGTCCTGGGACATAGCTTTAGTACCCAGTCCATACGAGAAGGCTCGGTCACTTCGCATGAAGTACTGGGCAAGAGTGTTAGTACGCCTTTAATAAAGGATGGTTGTAATATCTTGTCGCGGGATATCTCACGGGATCCCTCGCGGGACTGCTCGTTTGAACGACTCGAGAGTGATTCGACATTCGACGAGGAACGATGGCAGTCATTGGTTCGATCGTCTGAAAGCACTATAGGTAAGCATTGTAACCAGGCCTTGGTATTATCCCATAACACTATAATAGGCCAGTTTCACGATGACGTCATTCAGTACCAGAATCCCGTTCGAGTTTTTCCAACAAAAGAAAGTAGTCAAAGCATTCTGTATACCCTGGAGGGAGGGACGATGATCGAGTCGCGAATATATGGAAGCGAGTTGTCCCTGCTAGCTGGGATAACTCTATTGTCTTGAACAAAACACAAAACAATAGAGTTATCCCGGCTAGCAGGGACAACTCGCCATCATATAAACAGCCCGACGCGTTGCTATGTACGTTTCCAACCAATTCAAATCTTTTGGGAATAAGCTTCTTTATCATATGACCCATATTTTGCCCGGCGCGCGCTCTTAAGAAAACCTTTGTAAAAAGTCACGTGATGGGGTCCGTAGGGCTTTTTTCACCTGGTCCGTACAAACACGTACGGACCAGCTACTCGAAACATCACAACAAAAATGGCCTTTAAATTAAAAAGAGTGGGTCATATGATAAAAAACTTATTGACTGAGTTAGGTCGGAAAAAGGTGAATATTCTGGAGCAAAAGAAATGTATGGTGGTTGCACGTATCAACCCAATCAAAAGTTTCCCGTCCGAGCACGAATGGAAAATTGTACAACAACCTCGTTCCCAGGCCCCACCCAAAAGCGAAGCGAGAGGGTCCTGGAAACGAGTTTGGTTGTAGAGATGTAAGGCTTATGTAGCCTCAGTCCCCACTGTTGGCTTCGTGCGCCCGCGATACACCGCCCCGCTCACCACAGCTGGGGACTGAGCCTAAGTCTTATGTCGATTGTTTCTTTTATTTCAGCTGGTACTGAGTTACAGCTTATCAAGTATCAAATGTCCACTGTACAGTATGACTTCGTCAGCAGCCCTGAGGTCCGTCAGTTTTTACTTAACGCTTCTTTTAACACAGAAGAAGAAAATTATAGACTATCTCTTAAGAGAGAACCTGCCGTGAAAACCACGTGATTGGGTACCAGGCTTTCTCAAATAGAACAATTATATCATCAAGACTGTCATGACTGTCAACGAGACATTGCTATGCGTCATCGAAACATTGCCATGACGTCATCAAAACATTGACATGATGTCATCAAGCAATATTACAATATCAAGACGTTGGAATGGCGTCAAGAAGACATTGCTATGACGTCAATACTTTGCCATGACGTCATAAGTACATTGCCATGACGTCATCAAAACATTGCCATGATGTCATCAAGGTAATATTACAGTATCAAGACGTTGGAAAGACGTCAATAAGACAATGCCATGACGTAATCAATACGTTACAATGACATCATCGAGGCGTTGAAATGATGTCAATGAGACATTACCATGACGCCATCAAGACATTACCATGACATTAAAATCGTTTAGGTCACGTCATTGTTACGTCACTGTCGTCTTCAACGTACCACCATGACATCAATAATGCGTCACCGTGACGTCATATCAATACAATAAAGTTATTAACAGTTCATAGGGAGAACACATATAAGCATCATGGCAATGTAGAATTTAATGTATATATTTTAGAGAAAAGTTGTATAAGTCTAATATCTATTTCACTGGTTTAGTGCCTTCACTCTACTAAGGTGTATTAGTCTAATATCTATTTCACTGGTTTAGCATCCTCGGGAACCCAGGGGTATTCTTCTGTCGCTCGTTTCTCGCTTCCACAACATATACCCCTGGGAACGTAGTCTGTTGGAGCTTGTTCCGGAAGTCAAAATTCAAACTTATTTAACGACTTTCTTTGAATGGTTATCTTGATTTTCATTGGTCGACCTAATAAGGTCGACCAATCAGGAAAGAGCTGAATTTTGACTTCCGGAACAAGCTCCAACAGACTACGTTCCCAGGGGTATTTGTTGTGGAAGCGAGAAACGAGCGACAGAAGAATACCCCTGGGTTCCCGAGGATGCTGGTTTAGTGCCTTCACTCTACTAAGCGTATTAGTCTAATATCTATTTCACGGGTTTAGTGCCTTCACTCTACTAAGGTGTATTAGTTTAATATCTATTTCACTGGTTTAGTGCCTTCACTCTACTAAGGTGTATTAGTCTAATATCTATTTCACTGGTTTAGTGCCTTCACTCTACTATAAGGTGTATTAGTCTAATATCTATTTCACTGGTTTAGTGCCTTCACTCTACTAAGGTGTATTAGTCTAATATCTATTTCACTGGTTTAGTGCCTTCACTCTACTAAGGTGTATTAGTCTAATATCTATTTCACTGGTTTAGTGCCTTCACTCTACTAAGGTGTATTAGTCTAATATCTATTTCACTGGTTTAGTGCCTTCACTCTACTAAGGTGTATTAGTCTAATATCTATTTCACTGGTTTAGTGCCTTCACTCTCAAAAGTTGAATTTAAAAAATTATATTTTGGAATCTTATTTTTATTAATTAATTTTAACATTGTAACAATATACAAAACTGTCTTTTTAAATTTGTGAATTAATAAGGTGTAGATAATAATAATGCAATATTAAGGTATTTATTATCGTTATAAATATTAAGGATAATCTCCGTAGTTAGGCTTGCAATGCCTCTTGGGTAATATACTATGATAAGGAGGATTGGTAACTAACACGAAAGTGAGGCTAATGGTAAAACCAAAAATGATTTGTAAATATATTACGTAATACTAAAGAGGATTGGTAACTTAGACAAGTAAGGCTGAAGTTAGCAAATAATAAAGAGGATTGGTAACTAACACCAAAGTGAGGCTAATGGTAATACCAAAATGATTTGTAAATATATTACGTAACACTAAAGAGGATTGGTAACTAAGACTAGTGAGGCTGAGTTAGCAAATAATAAAGAGGACTGGTAACTAACACCAAAGTGAGGCTAGTTTTCAACTTTCAAAGAATTGATATTCAACCTCAATTGTAAGTTTGCACGGAAACGCTTGTAGTCTCCTGTTGTACATGTTTAAAATTGATGACAAACATAGAAAGGTCAGGGGAAGGGGAAGGATGTTAATAATATTTCAAATTAGAATTGTATTAAAGTATAAAGTCGAAAATAAAAGAAACAAAGTGAAATATATGTATCGGTGCACATGTTGTCTATTGAGGGGAAGGGAGGGCTGGTAGAAAAAATATCCCGGCTGTGTCGCCATTTTCATTCCGTTCATCAACTACCAACTCAATAGGTGAGCGTAGTGTTTACAAGTGTTGGTATTGTAATGCTAATTTGCCAACCATTTTCACAATAGCTTGGGCCAGATTGGCCAGATTGGAAAAAAGTTATGCTTGATTTGTTACTCAATAAAGATTTATTATTATTATTATTGATTTTCTAATTTTCTTTGTTGTAATGGTTGGTACGTTAAATGGCCAAACCATAACAAAATACGTCACTGTACGTCCACCTATAGATTTGTTAATTTTCTTTGTTCCAATAACAATGGTTGGTTGGCAAAACCATGACAACATACGTCACTGTACGTCCACCTATAGATTTTTTAATTTTCTTTGTTCCAATAACAATTGTTGGTTGGCAAAACCATAACAAAATACGTCACTGTACGTCCACCTATAGATTTTTTAATTTTCTTTGTTCTAATAACAATGGTTGGTTGGCAAAACCATAACAAAATACGCCACTAAACGTCCACATATAGCCTGCAAAACTAAGTAGGCGTTCCAAGCTTTTGAACGAGCTGAGCGAGAAATGGAACCAAAAAGGACTCTCTCCATTCTCCTCGCGCAAAAGCTTGGCACGCCTGCTTAGCAAGGTACCAATGCAATTTAGAAATAAAGGTTGCAATGCCTCTAAAAGCAATTGGCCATTTGCTGCGCATGATCATTACGCTGAGTTCAAAGAGCTTCAGGGGCCGATTGTTGTCAACGACAGATAAAGTGCGTTTGAAAGGGCCGGTTAATTTTCTTCACTCTGAAATAAAAACCTGGTTAATGCAATTCAAGTGGGGCATCTTGTTCTTACTAACAATACATTATTTGTTAATTTTTAGTACATTTGAAAGCTCACAATTTCTTTTTGTAACAACGTCAACTCTGAATTTGACAGATTTGCTGAATTTAACATAGCGCATTCTCGTACCCAGGCTAACTCGGTCGTTCATCTCTCCCGTCATTACCTCTGGTAACAACGGATTTGAGACCCTCTCAGCCCGATGCTGATTGGCCAGTAAAATCGCGCATGCGCGAGTTTCGACGTACATTGACCCTAGGGTTCTCGTTCGTGATTGGTGGAATTTCTACGATGCTCGGAGCTTTTTGAAATGTGTTTTCTGCGCATAAAGTAAAGTACCCAAAGCTGACTCATTTTGTAACGGGCTCAGGAAGAATTCAAAATGGCGGGTAAACGGAGTAGATATGAAAACATCCAAAAAACGTTAGGAAATTGTGTTCTTACTCCACCTTGAACTGCTATAACTTATTTTATGCATATTTAGGACTATGAGGAATGTATGAAGGTATGTTTTGGTTTTCGTGAAGCGCATTTTGAGACGATTACAGGCATTGTTTGTTATCGATAAATTCAGTACCGGAATTGAATTGCTGTATTAAAGCTTTCTTCTCGAATTCTGTACTTCTTTCCTGCTGTTGAGGCAAGTAAAACTTTACTGACGTTGAAATTTTAATGAAGTGTATCTGATCTGTTGTTTGAAGCAAGGAATCTCAATATATTATTGAAACTAAGGTTTATAACTTATTGTAAATCATTCCCACATTTATATCATGAATATATGATTGTAAAACATTCATATAGCCTTATCAGTAATAAAAATGATTTCAATGCATTCTGTAGTGGATATTATGATCTTTTACACTGTAATTTTAACTCTATTATAAAGCTATTATATTTGCCTTGGCTTTTCAAAATAATGTAATTATTATTAAATGTGAGGTGTTTATAATTTCACAGGCTATAATGTACATGATGAACAAGGGGTCAATTAGTATTTTTGTATTGGTGTGTTAGATTTTAAAAAGAAAAATTTAGCCAATTTACTGATATAAAATTACAATTCCAAATGCTATTATTGCAACCAGTGAACAGTCACTTCATATTTATAGTAGATACATGTAGTACTTATTTATATATTTTGTCATTGATATATTGATTTGTATTATTCTTGATATAAACAGAGTTAACTCTATTAACTCTGATATAAAACATAACTATGCAGAAACACTATTTGTAGATATGCCAACATGTTGTGATAATAATAACAATGGCAATCAGATATTAACTACACTTACAATAGTTGAAGTGGTCTTATTTCAGTTGTATATCAAGTAAATTTTATTCTGGTTAGATATCAAAAATCAATTCTGCAATTCATTTGTCATCTCACTTTTCTCATATTGACCTGTTTTAGATGATTTAAGTCTATTTTAGGGATATAAACACTGTTCAAAATATCATTTCTGCATCATAAAAATCATATTTTATCGAAATATTCATGATAATTATTGCAATCAGACCAATTGTCAATAACTTAAATTTTGTTTTCTATTTTTTTTATTTATTTATTTGTCACAATAGAGTACAAACATTAAAAGTGTGAAAAATAAATAGTACTAAATAGTGATATTTTATGCTAATTCTATTGTTTTCAATTGTTTAATTAGCACTACTTAGTACTAATTATTACTACTTGTTTCATGGGTATAATGTTTGTACACTAAATGAATAAAATGAAACGAGAAGTTAATGATAAAATTTCTAAAACTAATTTTGTGACAGGTAGAAGCTACAGGACTTTCGTCCCTATTAATAAACTTCCCCTATAAATTAAAAATATATATATATTAATAAGTCTAAGTTTATGGTCTATAAAATAGGGTTCAATTGTCAAGTATAGAATTAATGAGGTTTGTACTGTGACAGTTGATTGTGATAGTAGTATAAAAGAAATTTGCAATCTTCATTATGTTCCTCTCATATATAATACTATGTGTTTGTGTGAATACCCAACTGTAACCTGTTGTCAGCTAGTAGTACCTAGTTATGTCCTTTTAATTAAAATTGTTATTTTTGCAAAACAATGATATAATCTAAATATTTATTGTTATTTCAAGCAATTGAACAATCTCATTATCTACCATCTAATCAGTTTTGCCTATCCAAGTACCAGCATAGTTATGTATGTATGTATGCTATTTAATTATTATCATTTAGGGACTAGATGAAAATAACATCTGTAATTCTAGTTATCCTATTAAAATAAAGTGCTTTATTGTTATTATGATTATAATTAAATGTCAAGTTTGTAATTCTCAGACTTAGACCTTGATCAGTAGGTAAAAAGAAGAGGGAAAACACCTGTGGTATTCTTATTGTTTTTTGAAATGCGCATTCCTTATTGGTTTGGTACTACTAAAATTATACAAACTATTACTTCACATTCTATTGTGGCTGCATGAAGCCAGTGCAATTAAGAACTCAAATATTCAGTTCAGATTAAAACCCAACTTTGTAACTGTACTGTAAAAACAAGATGTCATGGAACATGATGTAATATTTTACCCTTATTGATATCATCACTAGAGTGCAATAATTTTATTCAACACAGCAAATATATCAACAGTACTGCTAATTAGAAAGATGCTGTGGGTTTGTGATAATAGTTTAGTTAAATACACATGAAATGAGGAATGGAAATGAGACGTCGAATAGACTTTTACTGCGTTCCTTTCATCCTATTATTTTATTTGAAAACTCCATTAGAGCTCCATTTCATGTATATTCTGATGTGATATGCTTACCTAAAAAGATATTTTGACTGTGAAATATAAAGTTAAGTGCATATAGTATGTCTGTGAGATATTTGAATATTTTATGGAACTTCTGGCAGTATTTATTAGTATTTAGTAATTTGTATTTCATGAATATACTATTTGCACTCTATTGAGTATAGAACAAAAAGAATATAAACCTATATATAAAGATTTGTACCAAAAAAGGAAACTACTGGTATACACATTTACAATGATATTACAACTGAAATAAGACCACTTCAACTATTAGTAGTTATCTGATTGCCATTGTTATTATTATCACAACATGTTGGCATATCTAAAATGGTGTTTCTGCATAGTTATGTTTTATATCAGAGTTAATAGAGTTAACTCTGTTTATATCAAGAATAATATAAATCAATATATCAATGACAAAATATATAAATAAGTACTACATGTATCTACTATAAATATGAAGTGACTGTTCACTGGTTGCAATAATAGCATTTGGAATTGTAATTTTATATCAGTAAATTGGCTAAATTTTTCTTTTTAAAATCTAACACACCAATACAAAAATACTAATTGACCCCTTGTTCATCATGTACATTATAGCCTGTGAAATTATAAACACCTCACATTTAATAATAATTACATTATTTTGAAAAGCCAAGGCAAATATAATAGCTTTATAATAGAGTTAAAATTACAGTGTAAAAGATCATAATATCCACTACAGAATGCATTGAAATCATTTTTATTACTGATAAGGCTATATGAATGTTTTACAATCATATATTCATGATATAAATGTGGGAATGATTTACAATAAGTTATAAACCTTAGTTTCAATAATATATTGAGATTCCTTGCTTCAAACAACAGATCAGATACACTTCATTAAAATTTCAACGTCAGTAAAGTTTTACTTGCCTCAACAGCAGGAAAGAAGTACAGAATTCGAGAAGAAAGCTTTAATACAGCAATTCAATTCCGGTACTGAATTTATCGATAACAAACAATGCCTGTAATCGTCTCAAAATGCGCTTCACGAAAACCAAAACATACCTTCATACATTCCTCATAGTCCTAAATATGCATAAAATAAGTTATAGCAGTTCAAGGTGGAGTAAGAACACAATTTCCTAACGTTTTTTGGATGTTTTCATATCTACTCCGTTTACCCGCCATTTTGAATTCTTCCTGAGCCCGTTACAAAATGAGTCAGCTTTGGGTACTTTACTTTATGCGCAGAAAACACATTTCAAAAAGCTCCGAGCATCGTAGAAATTCCACCAATCACGAACGAGAACCCTAGGGTCAATGTACGTCGAAACTCGCGCATGCGCGATTTTACTGGCCAATCAGCATCGGGCTGAGAGGGTCTCAAATCCGTTGTTACCAGAGGTAATGACGGGAGAGATGAACGACCGAGTTAGCCTGGGTACGAGAATGAACATAGCGGTCAAACGACTACGCATGCGCGTAAAAAATAAGTAAAATGATCCAGCATACACATCTGACATTCGTACGGACTCTATTAAAAACGATGGAGTACGACTTTCATGGCTTTATTTTTTTCGGTCCGGTATCCTACCAGGCCTAGTAATCGCGCGCTGTGATTGGCTAGCGCGCGGTCCAGTTTTTCACGATCTGCCCGGTCCACGGTATCCTGTTCGTTGGCACCGTTTCTTCCCAGCGATATTAATTTTGGAAAAAATTGAAAAATCTTCTTTAATAGGTAATTGTTAATTATGGTAATTTATCCAACAAAATATATAGTAGGAGATCTAGAATTCTGAATTGACCAAAACACTGTCAGAATTCGATAACCGACTGAGAGAAAATTAAAAGCTACGTGGCATTGGTTGTTTTTGCAAACATTTTGAGAAGCAAATTTAAAAGTTGAGAAAATCAAATCAATATTGCAAAAACTCACAAGAGAATACACGAGACCTAGAATACACAAAAGATTGTGAGAATACACAAAGTTTTTTTTAATTTTCTAAAGAATATAAAGCTCGTTCACATACCTCAATAATAGTTGAAAAATATACTTGTAGTTTTTATCATTCCTTGTAAACAACACGGCGTTGAATTGAGCTATCTTTTGATGAGATATGTCGTTGCTTTTCAGTCACTTTTGAAATGCTATAAATTCACGAGAAGTTTATCTACAAAGTTTACAACGTTTTTGAAGTAAGGAAGTGTTCTTGTCTTTCTTCAGTTTCTGAATACAAAAGGTTAAACAATCTTGGTCGATTTGCTTGATTCAAAGTCATGTCAGCGATCCTAGTGCTTTCAACTTTCATATTCTTCAAAAAGTACGACACATAAATTAATTCCTTCATCAGTTGACAGTGACTTCGACTAAATTTCTTATTTCTTATTATTTATCGAAAAATAAGCTTCAGTAGGTTTTTTTCTTGATGCAAACGTCCACAAGACCGACGAATTACAACTCGTTTCAACATCCATCGTGAACGTTCGTGTCAGCTAAATCCTTTGTAAAACTTGATTTTTGTTTCTTAACTTTCTTTGATGTTGAGATATAAACAAAACCTTTTGTCTTTAAACGATCTTTGATTTGGAATGATGAGGAAAGCTCCAGTAATTTTAATATTTTGGAATTAAAATTTCTGTAAGTTTGTTGATGCAGCCATCACATGCTGAATGAAAACCGGTTTCTGACAACCCGCTCTTTTTCAGTAAAACTACTGGGAAGCCATTTGAAAGCAACGCGCGTCGTAAAATATCAAAAACATTAATAATAGAGAGAGAATAAAAAAATAAATAAGTTATTTATCGGCTAACGGTCGGTCCGTATAGTGAAAAACTGCCCTCGGTCTTGGAAAACGGACCTCGGCGGACCTCGGTCCGTACATCCAAGACCTCGGGCAGTTTTTCACTATACGGACCTCCCAGCCGGTAAATAACATATATTTCTTCTCAAAATATAAACAAAAATACAAAGTATAGACTCATGATAGCTTTAAAATATAACAAAGGTTATGTACACGAAATTAACTTCAAGCTTATATATTCAGGAAAATTTATTATAAATCGACTTCAAACACTGTATCCGACCCGCATGCGTAGTGGGTGTTCCCAGTCCCCTACTCGTTTTGAAAGTGGCTTTTGATGACTGCTAGGTAAGTGTAACGGCAGAGAAATAGAACAATTGTAGGATTTCAATTTTTTATTTATATTTCATTACAAATATACAATTTGAGACATTTCTATCTTCCGTCTATTTATCGATGCATTCATTTAAATACCTATTTCAATAACCGTTGTCGCAGTCGAAGTTACGATGACCGCAAAGGATGTCGGTAATATCAACAGAATTTGTGGATTTAAACAAAATCATTTCAAAAAATATTTTTTCATCATCTACCGATGAAAACCAAAATATCGCAACTTGACTATTCGCTTTTATCACGGGCCGCCATATTGGTTGAAACAAAAGGTTTTGAATCCTATGGCCCTTGCTTTCAAGCGTTTCAGAACGTTCCAAGCAAAGGTTGTCAATCTCATGGGAATAAACATGGCCGCCGTGTGATGAAAGCAATAGGCGCTTTCATAGTTCTCTGCGTCATTTTGGGAGGTAGGCTTTGAGTCAAACAACAGGTCATTGACACGATGACGTCATTTCACTACCAGTACCAGAATGCTTTACGAGTTTTCTTAGTTATTGATACTTGTATTCCTACTTGAGAATACTAGAACAATTGACACTAGTGGAACCCCGCTTAATACGGCCACCCCGTTATTGCGGCCAGTTTTTTAGGTCCCGACGAAATACTTGACAATACATTTTCTATAAAATTTACCCGCTTATTACAGCCACCCCGTTAATACGGCCACTTTGGGCTGTCCCTTCGGTGGCCGGATTAGCGGGGTTCCACTGTAACCATTTAACACAAGAAAGTAGGCAAAGCATGTCTAGTATTGGTAGTATATGAAGTTATAGTTAAAATGGCATATCCTTATCACCAGTTAGTGAAATAAATATATCTTAAAGGATTGACTTCAGTCATTTACAGCATGACCACATTTAATGTATTCGCATACTTCTATGCACGGGAGTTTGTAGTCTTTACAGACACATTTGATGTGAAGTTGTCTGATTTTACCGAATAAGGCGTGTAAAAACTCGTTTCGCAGCATAAAGTCCGTGCATGAAGTATGCAAATATATTAAAAGTGGTGATACCTTTGCGCGTCGCGCTGTAATAGTCCCATTTCTTCGAAGAAATGATTAAAGTCAATCCTAATTGCGCTGTAAACTATATGTACAATATTTTACAATCTCTTTAAATTGTTCACAAGACGTCGCTAAAACAATTTTAACGACTGCATGGCCTTTTCGTATCACTAGTTTGTGAAATAAATAACTTTAAGGATCGATTAGGTCCATTCCTTCGAAGAAATGATAAGCTACAATATATAAAATTTTGTACATATGTACAATATTTTACAATCTCTTTAAATAGTTCATAAGACGTCTTCAAGACGTTTTCACCGACTGTCAGTTTTAGAAAAATACGATGGTCAGTCGGAAAATCCCTTTGCAGTTCTTATTTCTTTCCAGAAATTAGACGAAATTATTCTGTACATTATTTTGTAAAAGTTTTTCTGTAAAAGACGTTTTCACCGACTGCTCGCACTGAAATAGTCAGAATGGTCGATTCGATGATCCGACTTTATGCCAATCTCAGATAAATTACTTGAAGACGTCGTGGAGAAGTTGTATTCGTCTCCAGATGAATCGTTTTCGCTACCTCCACTCGAGTCCTGTGCGGATTCTCGGCTTCGTTCTTTTGTCTTTATATCCTGCGCGAGATACGCGGGAAGTCCCTCGGGACCTTTCAGTGACGTAATTCCTCCTATACCACCCATGGAAACATAAGGGGGTACAAGACCACTAAGGGGGTTTGCCAAACCTCCAATCGGACCTCCCATCGGACCTCCCATCGGTATTCCTGGGAGATGTGACCCTAAGTAGCCCATTCCTGGTGCCATCATTTGTGCAGGGAAACCTGACACTCCAAATTGGTTCCCATTCATTTGCATGCCAGGATGAAAAGGGACGGGGATATACTGTGTAGGGAAGAGTGTGTAGGCCGGTAGACCATACTGTGAGGGGTACCCCTGGTTAGCGAACGGCAGCAAACTTGGTGGATAACCCGAAGGTGGATTTGGAGCGCCGTTCGTTTTATCACCGCTGTTGCTGTTGCCGTTCCTGTTCCCGTTGCCGTTGTAAGAGCTACTGCTGCCGTTGCTGTTGTAAGAGCTACTGCTGCTGTCGCCGTTGACGTTCTTGAAGACAGCTTTCATCTTGTCCTCCAATGTCATCCCAGACGCGCTCGGCGGGGGCTTGGGATGGTCGTTACTGGTAACATTAGTGTTCTCGACTTTGCCACGTGACCTGCAGATATTAAGTAAAATGACGTTACACATTGATTACATCAATAACTACAGCAAAGTCCTCAGGCGTTCCTGTGAGCGCGAGGCAATAGCATTCTGGGACGGGCGCGAAGCTCGAGAGAGAGCGCCTAGCAAATAATATATCTTTGACTTTATATAGATACACCTAATTGCAATAACATTGTCATATAAATAAGGAAATTACAAAATAGGAATTAATTAAAAGACAAAAGCAGATTACTCAACCTGAACTTCTTCTTTTGTCTTTTAATTAATTCCTATTTCGTAATTTTTTTTTTATATGACAATGTTATTGCAATTAGGTGTATACATATCTTTGTGCATTAAGTATTATATAATCAGATAAACATACCTTTTGGTCTTGGGCCCCTCATTTTGACCATCGCCGTTGATAATGCTTCTCTTATTCTGACCATGTAATTTTTGACTCGCTGCTGATCCTGAGTTGTGGTTTTTTTTTCCATTCTCAAAGTCTGTCAATAGTTTACAGTTGTTTCTGAGGTGGGCCATGAGACGCTGGAAACAGGGAAGCTGTGGGTCGGTTGCTTCAACTGTTATCATGAAGTGTAAGACCTCGTTTGTGCAGTCGCTGTATCCCTTGGTGTAGCTCTGGAGTTCTCGCTTGGTACACGATGTTGGTTGCTCTGATGGTGAAGATAAGGATAGAAAATATTATAACAGAAATACAGAGAGGTAGAGAGACAGACAGTACAAACAGACCGACAGACAGACAGAGAGGTAGAGAGACAGACAGTACAAACAGACCGACAGACAGACCGACAGGCAGACCGACAGGCAGACAGAGAGGTAGAGAGACAGATAGTACAAACAAACAGACAGACAGACAGACAGAGAGAAAGAGAGGTAGAGAGACAGACAGTACAAGTATTTTCAATAATATCGTGAGGGACATAACTATACCTTTTGTAGCTAAGTTCTCGACGTTAGCTTTAGTCATTGTACCAATATTTTTGTTGATATTAGTGTTGGCAATTTGTAGTTTCTTGATGTAGTCTACAGTCAATTCAAGCACTTCTGCCTTTTCTAATTTCCCAGTACCCTGCAGGGAGATAACAACTCGCCGTTAGTCAAATAGAACCATCATCATCATCATCGTTGTCATCATCATCATCATCATCGTTGTCATCATCATGCTTTCGATCATCAGTATAATCGTTATCATCATCGTCATCGCTATCAATAACATCACCAACATAGTACTATTTCCACACCCCACCCATGCAAGAATTTACTTGTCCTATAACATCTTCATCGCCCTCCCTGGTTTAACTGCAGAACAGTCCCTACTTTTACTGACGCGTTAACTCCAAGGAAACGAGCGCGTTTCACTCCTCTCATAAGTTACCCTCTCAACTGGCTAAAACATCATAGCCTACATTGTAGACGTTTTTTGTAGTTCGCTCCCCTCACAACAAAAAGCCGCCGTCAGGACTTAGTTTTAGCGTAAAAGTAGGGACTGTCTACTCCCCTGTGCGTACTATTTGTCTTACCTTTGCTTTTGGTACGATGTGCCCTAGGTCTGCTAAGCACTTATTGATACGATCTCGTCTTCTTTTCTCAATGACTTTATGGGAACATTCAGACTGCAAGACAAAAACAACAGAGAATATAAAACCAGAGCTTCGACATTCAAGTACAACCACACAACATTGGAAATCCTATAATTTCTGTAGCAACCATTGCACAATAATTTGACTTTTTATATAATTTTAAACGCTATATACGCTATATATGAATATATCGATAACAAGAGAAGAAATACCGACATCATTTGCAGGCCGCCTTCAGAGTGTGGACTGTGGCTTTGTTTGCGACAACGATTTTTGAAATAGGTGTATTTTACGATGTTAGTGGGAATTTACGCTTTTACTAAATCGTTTAGCATTTTACTGACTGCGTTTGACGACTGACCGCGAATGAATTATAACACTCAAATCAAAATAGACAACGCAAAGCATGCTTGTAAGTGACCATAGTATTTCAATAACAAATATACTTTATATATGGTAAAGCAAACGAACGACAACACAGATTTTGAAGAACAGACCTTTGCACATGCAGTTACTTTCAGTGACCACGAATAATAGTTCCAAGTCGAGGTTGTAGTTGCCACACATAGCAAAACTATTTATCATGATCATGCGCAGCAACTCCCACCTCGACTTGGAATGACTTGGAACTATCATTCGTGGTCACTGAACGGAACTGTGAAAAAGGACTATTGAAATTAGACAACAAAATTGAAAACAATTTATTCGTCCTTTAGGGTGTTAAGTGAGAAAAACAGTTTTGCGTCTGAAGAAACGTGCCGAGCACCACGAAAAATGAATCAACAGTAGCTTATTTTTAACTCAGTCTACACTCAGTGGCCTGCAGTCTCCTTTCCGATCCCCCGTAAGCTAGTCGTCCAAATTAATGGAAGACACGAGTTTGTGCATGGATAAATCATTTTAGGATGGTATGTATTTTTAAGTCAGAACTTCTAATTAAACATTAAGCTTAGAGGCATGGAATTTTTGGAAGACACGAGTTTGTGCATGGATAAATCATTTTAGGATGGTATGTATTTTTAAGTCAGAACTTCTAATTAAACATTAAGCTTAGAGGCATGGAATTTTTGGAAGACACGAGTTTGTGCACGGATAAATAATTTTAGGATGGTATGTATTTTTAAGTCAGAACTTCTAATTAAACATTAAGCTTAGAGGCATGGAATTATTGGAAGAAAGGAGTTTGTGCATGGATAAACAACTTTGCGCCGGTTTAGCGTCTGAACATGTATTTTTAAGTCAGAACTTCTAATTAAATATATAAGCTTAGAGGCATGGAATTATTGGAAGAAAGGAGTTTGTGCATGGATAAACAACTTTGCGACGGTTTAGCGTCTGAAAATGGATTTTTAAGTCAGAACTTCTATAATTATATAGCTTGGAGGCACGGTAGTATATCTCCTACGAAAACATTGCTTCAGAAACTCATTTATTTTAATTAAAATACTGAATCAACGAGATTTTTTTTTATATAATTGGAATGCTTATCAATCGGGTTTTATTAAAACCTCGAGGGGGAGGCTGAGTGGTTTGGAGTCAGTCTCCCTTCCCATCCCCTGTAAATCGTCCAAATTACTATTGGAAGAAAGGAGTTTGTGCACGGATTAACAACTTTACGACGGTTTAATGTCTGAACATATTTTTAAGTCAGAACTTCTATGAATATTAAGCTTAGAGGCACCGGCGCGCAGTAGTTCATCTCCTACGAAAACATTGTTTCAAAACCTCATTTATTTTAATCGGAATCAAAGTGTTTCGTTTTTTAATTGGATTGTTTATCAATCGGGTGTTGTTATTAAAACCCTGAGGCATAGGGAAGCAGCTGAGTGGTTCGGACCTGAGAAACAGCACGATCTGAGAGTTTATAAAAACATTTAATTAAACTGAAACTCCAACCTCTATTTTGATTATCGATTTTTATCGTTTATTAATTATCGATTGCCACATTTATTATCGATTGTAACATTAATTATCGATTTTTATCGTATATTATTTATCGACTGTAACATTAATTATCGATTGTAACATTAATTATCGATTTTTATCGTATATTATTTATCGACTGTAACATTAATTATCGATTGTAACATTAATTATCGATTTTTATCGTATATTATTTATCGACTGTAACATTAATTATCGATTGTAACATTAATTATCGATTGTAACATTAATCAATTATCGATTTTCTGACTCGATAATTATCGATTGCAACATGAATCAATTATTTTTCAATGTAAATAAATAAATATTATCGAGCCGAAATGTGTTTAGAAATATCTCCTTCGGTTTTGAATAATTCTTTGTAATTATAAAACAAGAGTTAGCCTGTTTATTTAGAAATGTAATGCAATTCTAAATATCAGCCTAAATATATTGTTTTTGACAATGCCGTGCATAGTAGGCATCCATTACTAAAATTTGACATTACTAATCTACTAATCTGTAAGGTAGTCGTACCTATTATCGCACACATCCTATTTTCATACTATAAAAAATAATACACATCTTTTAAAAATTTGCTTCAAAATCAATGGCTGCTTATTCTGTTGCAACCAACTTTTATGGTACACTTTTTCAATAACCTTTAACGCATAATAGAAGATATATATTATTTTTTACGAAAAGCACGATAATAGGATGTGTGCGATAATAGGTAGGACTACCTTATATTGAGAGTCCAAATATACCCACTAGTCCATATAATATAAACTCCTTTGATTTTCATATATATAAACTATGCATCTGTGTTTTTAGAGTTGCTAAAAAACACTAAATTTTAAATTAAAATTAAACAAGCTATTTTAAAACAAATCGACTGTTCCCGCTACAGCAAGGCCATGTCGGACTGACAAGACTGCATATTCTCGAACACAAAATGGTTCATTCAGTTTCACAAGAGACTGCTTACCGGTGCTTTCTTTTTCGCTTGCATTCTCAAAACTTGTGGCGTAGAAATAGGTGATAGTTCACTTTCAACATCTACTTCGCTTGTTTCCTCGGTCAATGGCGACTTTTCGATATTATTAGACATTTCGCTCGTAGAATAACTTTGCTCACTCATACTTAAACGATACTAAATCGAATTTGCAGTACGTCGAGTTATAACGTAGCTTTTACTCCATCTGGTAAGCACCTTCTAGCCTTAGCACAGGTCGAAATTACTAATGGCTTTTAATTAATGGCGAGTGCGGGGTAAAATGTTTACTTCCATTCACGTGCAGATCAGTTATATAACTCACTCGCAACCGCTCACGTGTAACATCAACTCTGTTATATAACAACACAGACAGCCGCTCAAACACCCTGAAAATCATACATAAATAAACTTATTTTTCATTTATTTGTACTTTCGAATTTAAATTTGTTCATTTTGAATTAATTCAGTTGATGGGAGAACATATTAGAGGATTTTAAAGGATAAATATTTCGATTTATTGATGTCAACGTGAGCTCTTTTTCACGAGACGACAACAGCGACTCACCAATTATGCATGTGACGTCACAGATTAATTCATTCACGTGCACGTATTGCGTATGGGAACTGAATGATATTTCAGAGATAGAAACGATTTTAGAAAAGTCCCTTTTCGTTTTATTACTGTTCCTTGCTAAACAATTATGGATGAGAATAATCAAGAATAATCAAGGTCGTGGTAAGTGTTATCAGCCGAGACCTTGATTATTCTGATACAGTAAAAACCCGCATATAACAACACCCATTTTTGGAGTTCAGGCTAAATCAGCCTGAAGGTACGGTGTTCTTTAAAGGTGTTCTTAAAATAAATGTTTCTAAAATATATATTACTATATAGACTACCAATACATGTAGATGATATCAATGTGTAAGTTCAAAAATGTTATTAAAAAAAATCTTGACTGCAATAATAATATCAAAACAGTAGAAAAAGTGATTGATCATATTTTTTTATCAACACTTTTTAATTTTTCAGGCTGATTGTGTTCTTATTTACCCACTTGTTCCTATATGCGAGTTTTTACTGTATCACAAAACCGAATTCAATAGCTGTTTTATTATACATTGTTTTAGCAAGAAAAAAACAAAGTGGACAATTAATAAATTAATATTTTGACGAGTAATGTATTGAAGCCTTACCCAATCAGATTCTAGATTGCGAATACAATGTCAGTACTATACTGATTATGACTCTGACTCTGACAGAGCCACCTTTCTCCCCCGCCAAAAAGCTAAAGAAAAACAGAGCCATTTTTCTCTCAACCTCGTTCCCAGGGCCCTCTCCCTTCGCTTTTGGGTGGGGCGGAGGGCCCTGGGAACGAGGTTGTTTTTCTCTCGCTTTTCGCTAATTATAACAATTGATCGTTGATAATTCTTGGGAGAATTTTTAGAACGGAAACTGATCGGAGATCGACTTGACGGGGTCGAGCACGAAGGTGACAACTACCGACGAGCGTGACCGTAATGGCCACAGGCAGCCCATGTTATGTATCTGATTGATTTTTTCAATGACGTCATCAAAAATATTGCAGTTCGTTTTAAAAACCTAAATAAGATAAAAGAATCTTTAAAACATGAAACTGCTTGCCTCACCCCGCAGGCTTCTCTGTTTTCGGTCTTATTGGGCTCCCTGTCTCGTTTCTTGCCGGGACCAGACCAATGACAAAGGGATCCCATGAGAGGGAAAAAGGGTTGCATGTAGTGGAGGGTACATGAAAGCCTAAGTTAAAATTAGCAAAACTAAAATAGTGCAATGTTATGCCCCGGGTGTTATGCTTATTCTACTGTTTATTGTTTGACCTAGCCGTATAAGTACCAGGTGTGTTAGTCGGGAATTTGAAAAAAGTGTCAATTGAGATAATTCAGTTTGATGTGTTGTTGTTCTCTACCATGCCACAAGGGTTTTTTTCTCTGACAAGGTATTCCGGTTTTTCCTCCCTCAGTAAAAATCAATATGTGAGGAGTGATGTATGAAAAATATTTAATGTAGAGGTAGTGAGTGCCAGCAGAAGAATAACCACTATGCATGTGGATCTGGATCTGCAGTGGAAAATATTATTATTAAATAAACCCATACAAAATACCAATAACTCATTAAAAAGGTTGTGGTACAGATCGTCAAAGATACCAAGATATGGTGAAATTCTAAATTATAATCTTAACAACCTGGTAATACCCTAAAATATACCAAATCACTATTTTTACCCCTCAGAGATACCGGCACAAGCATATCCGATACTTTCACCCCCCGAGTCCCCCCTCTAAATTATCTTTGAATAATAATTTATTTTCCTAGAACAAAGGTAGGGTGTTTCCCATTTATCTCAAAAATTTGTTTGGTTCGATTGATGGATAATTTAATCAATAATGATTGGGACGTCAATTTAAGGGGTTTTTCATTTATTAGTGTAGAGGGGTTGGCAATATTGAGGGGGGTCATGTTATTTTCAGAAGATATGTAGGGGGGACTGATACTAATTGCATGCAGCTTTAGTAATTGGCCTTTTCCATATCGAGCAAGGGACTGGGTACGAGTGTGCAAAACTAATTTAATTATGGTTCCAGAAAAAAATAACCCCGTCTCATGGGAGAGTAACCAAATATAAGCTTATTGACCAAGTTTCAGAACGTTTGGCTAAATAGAAAAAAAATATGAGCATCCAAACTCTGCCAAAATTACAGAGAAATGTAGGGTGTCTTCCAAAACGTCCTTCCAAACCATACATTCTTTGTATTTTCGAAAAAAATTAAAATACCATAATTTCGTTGCAATTTGCACAAACTTGTTCAAACTTTCAATTCTTACTAATTTGTATTTGTTCTTTCGTGTGAAGGGTTTTATTTTTGAATTAAATTAATTTTCAGAAACTTGGTTCCACTCCCTTGCTCGATATGAAATAGGCTAATAAAACTGGGCAAATATAGGGGGGTTCTGATCTTTCTTACCAACCTGGAAAGGGGGGTTGCATAATATTTGGAAAAGACAACAGTTCGACCCCCTCCCCCCATACACTAATAGATGAGAGCCCCTTAATGATGGATATTGAAGTAGGAAAAATAAACAAATTACAGTGTGGACACTCCAACCGGAATAGGCTTTTTGCTACAGCAGGTCACGTGACCCTACCCCTTTTATATCAAACAGCTGTGTCAAAATGAACATCAGAAATAAAAAGAGCACCTCCATATTAGTAAGAAGGCGAAATATCAGCTCATAAAATGTAACACAAGGGAAATGGCATTTAATTTAAGATTAAATATATTATTAAGCTGATTTGTATGGAAAATCTGTTCTGGATGGCAAGCTTTGCAATTCAGTGCATATTTTCTATACAAATCCTTATAAAATATTGAATTTTATATTTAATGCCATTTCTCCTATGCTCATCATTATCAGCTAAAACTTTGGCTTCTTACTAATGTGGAGGTGCTCTTTTCATTTCTGATGTTTATTAATTGACACAGCTGTTAGATTTAAAAGGGGTAGGGTCACATGACCTGTTGTTGCAAAAGGCCTAATCAACCAATCATATTGCAGCTTTCAGTTCAAGAATGTTATGAGCGTGAGAACACTATAATTTGATTCGCTTATGCTGTTATCAGTTCAATCTCTGTCGGGTTTAAATGTTTTTTGATTGGACGGTTTTGTCTAAGTGGTCCCTGTTGGAGTGTCTGCACTGTAATATGATTTAGGATATCAACTCAATATACTATTAGCCTATTTCATATCAAGCAAGGGACTGGAACCAAGTTTCTGAAAATTAATTTAATTCAAAAATAAAACCCTTCACACGAAAGATACAATTTAGTAAGAATTGAAAGTTTGAACAAGTTTGTGCAAATTGCAACAAAATTATGGTATTTTAGGTTTTTTTCGACAATACAAAGAATGTATGGTTTGGAAGGACGTTTTGGAAGACACCATACATTTCTCTGTAATTTTGGCAGAGTTTGGATGAGTTTGGATGCTCATATTCTTTTTTCTATTTAGCCAAACGTTCTGAAACTTGGTCAATAAGCTTATATTTGGTTACTCTCTCATGAGACGGGGTTATTTTTTTCTGGAACCATAATTAAATTAGTTTTTCACACTCGCACCCAGTCCCTTGCTCGATATGGAAAAGGCCAAAAAATAGGACAAGATACAAACTCTATGCATTTCTATAATTGTTTTTTCAATCAACAATATTATTTTAATAAAATTTGCTTGAACTTCAATATTTGGTAAAACTAAGATTTTTTTTTGTAGTTGACTTTTAACTAGATGGAATTTTTACATGTACAGTATGAGAGGCTAGTCATTATTTGTTATTTGTGATTATACTATCTCTCTTCCCCAGGTCTCCAAATATCATCAAACCACAGGAATCCCAAAGGATGTTAACTTGTGAGGTCTTGATGATATTAAGTCTTGATGATATTAACAAGTCTCTTCCCCAGGTCTCCTCAAGTTATAAACACACAGGAATTCCAAATGATGTTAATTTGAAAAGGTATAGATGATATTAACAATAGTCTATTCCCAGGTCTCCTCAACTCGTCAACACACAGGAATCCCAAATCATGTTATTCTGTAAAGTTCTTGATGACATATTTGGCAATGGTCCCCTCCCAGGTCTCCTCAACTCATCAAAACACAGGAATTCCAAATTCCAAGGGATGTTCCTTTGTTAAGGACATTGGTGGTCATTTAAAAGGGTGTTTTTCCAAAAGTAATATTTTCTTTCTGTTATTGGGTGCTCTTTGCTAACTAAATACAGACTTTTGTTTCTTAAATATTACGTATTTATACTAATATTATTTTGCAAGGCATCGTTCAAAGTATACACTGCCCACATATCCACCTCGCATTGCTTTCTGGACGTTTTGTTCAAAGAGTCGTCGATTGGACCTCAGAACTTCTGCTGCTTCTGTAGGAATGAAAAAAAACAATCGCTCTAGTTATCTTTATGTTGTACCATATATACTAGCCAAATCTTTTGTAACCAGGCCTGCATAAAAAACCTCATAACTTGTTAGAATTGAGCCGTGCATATCTGCAATGAGGTGACATGCAAAAAGTAAGCAAAATTCAATACAAAGCTCCATGTGGCGAAATAACTTTCATCTAAAATCAGAGTAAGTTTTTAAGTTTGTGTAATTAAACTTCAGAATTCGCAAGCGATAAACAAGGCAATAATTTTAGAACCGACAGATTTTTAAAATTAAAATTACAAATAGAGATTTTAGCGAAACTTCTTTCAAACAATCATTAATTAGGACTTTATGCAAATATCGTCTAATTCATTCAAGAATCTTGTTTTGACCCAAAATTATAATTTCAAGTTATCGATAATTTCACTAGTTTGTTTTAGCCTCTATTTAACAAATAGAACAGGCTTTTCCGTGCTCTGTTCAGTTATAAAGCACGATGAAAGTGACGAGAGCACGAAAGAAGTGATGGGAGAAGCACGAGCTGAAAGCGAGTGCTTCTCCTCACTTCTTGAGTGCTCTCTTCACTTTCTGAGTGCTTTATAACTGAACAGAGCACGGAAAAGACTGTTCTATTTGTTTTATTATATATTTGCTCATTTATTTTAAGCTTAAATCACTTTAATTTCACGTTTTTTATCGATTAAGTTACTGATTCTTGTTCAAAATTCTCCCTACTAACATTCATGTGAGTTCTCGAGCGCTGATTGGTTACCGTCTTGGTTTCCTATTTCGGTCTCCTATAACACTGTCACGCCACGCTACACTTGTGCGAATGAAATTCAATCTATGCAAAAGGGACTGCAAAAGGCCGATAAAAACAAGTTTTTATGGATAAACGATGAATTCATGAAAATCACTTTTCTGTAAGTAAAAAATTGTAATAAATGCCAGTTTGTTCTCATGGAGCATATGTGTTTTAAATTTATGCCGTTTTGCAGTCCTTTTGACAAATTTTCACCAACTGTTCGTCCCAAGCAAACCGTTTGCTGAAACTGATAGTAATCTTAATTTTTTTCAGCAAAAACATGCTCAAAGTTGGTTTTGTTAGAGAATGCAATATTTAGGGATCGTTTGGAAAGCTATGCTTTTTGTAGAAGTCTTGAAATCATCAAGTTTGGTGTAATTTTATATTTGGCCGGTTTTGAGTCCTATATATTTTGCGATTTGTTTTTTGGTGACTTTTTGGTTGTATTTTACGTTTTTTTTCTTTTGAAACTTCACTTTGCCTTCTAAATATAAACAATAAATTGTATTTCTGTGTGAAAATAGGCTGATTCTCAATATTTCCTGATTTAAAATATCTTATTTTAGTGTTTTGTTTTCTAATTTTGCCAGAGCTTGAAAGAAATCGAGTTCGGTGCGTGACAGAGATTCGTGATGATGTCGTCACAACTGTGCTCCGTTCACCTATAAAGCACAGTGCTCGACCAATCACAACGCGCGTAGTATCTCAAATATATAATAATCATAGATGAAGCACAAGCCCAACCTGGCCAGGACTTGAAAATTGCAAAAATAAAAATCAGGGGCCAGTTGTATGAAGCCTGGATAAAGTTACCCACTGGGCGATAAGATTGATCCAATGTAAAGAATTTTTATAGGTTTTATCCATTGGATAGGGAACTATATAGTGCTTTTCACGCTTCATACAACCGAACAATTCGTACAACAAATAAGCCCAAATTTATAAAGAAAATTGAAATTGAATTTTTCAATATTTTACCTTTGTTTAAAGGATCGTCTGGATTGGGTTCCTAAATAATAAACAAATACAAATATTATTATCAGTTATCATCATTTATTTTTATTTATTTAATATTCAACTTTACATGTAATAAAATAATACAAACCGGGGCCACCAAAACATAATATCCAATCACGATTGAGAATATGAACAATAAAATCTCTACAAATGTTTGATTTTTTGGCCTAAAAGGCTAATAATTTCCATTATATGTGAACAGAATAGATCAAGATTGAATAAGAAACATCTTAGCCTGTGAGAACTTGCTACAATTATTTTGTTTGATCCCCAAATATATTTATGTTGGAATTTGTTTGGGTGGCCCTGGTTTCAGTAGTCGCACTGTAATAAAAAAAAGCTTATTATGAAACAACTATGATTATAGTGAAAATCTCAGCAATGGACACTCACTATAGAGCAAGCTCCACCTAGGCGAAAGCCCATGATGCAAATATAGGGACGGCGGAGCCGGGGGGCTGGGGGAGCTAGAGCCCCCCAAATAATTTTCTGAGAATTATTATTTTTTTGGATTTCTTGAAGATAAAGATAAAGATAACTTCTTGTTAAGCTGAAAAACAAGGAAATTTTTGTAGCATCATAGTAGAGGTGAATTGTGTCCTGTATATTACCAGTGTTTATTTTTGTATTTTATTTGTCTCTGTAGATAAGGTGAATGATATGGGAGGGGTGGGTGGGTGGATAGGAAATATCTTAGCTGCCTGTGGGGAAAGCAGTATGTTTTTTACTTACCAGAAACAGGTATTGTAAACCATATATTATGGAGTTTATGGTCAAAACTGGCTTCCAGTCCTCCCTGATTCAAATATAAAAAATAAAATTATTTAACTACTGAATAGAAACACAGTAGAATCATTGTTACCACCATCATCGCCATAGTTACCATCATCATAAATAAAATGTATCACTTTTTTAACATCTCAATAAATTATTATTATTATTTATATTCATTCTGAATAAATTCTTAGTTAGTCATTGCCTAGGCTAGGTAACATAAGTATAAGCATAAGCAACACAACACAATGCAGATTCAGTTGGACTTAGCAAATTAGCTGCACTTGTCTTTTCTCACACCTATTCAAGAAATGTTCAAGGAGTCTGCGTATATATGAACATTGCTTATGCTTATGTCACTAGTGTGAACCAGGCTTAAATAGTTCATAACTAAATTTATTGTGTTATGCTCTAAATATTAAGTAATTGAAGGGGTTAAAATGAAAACGACCTACATGTGTAAGTGACTTTTTTAGCTAATTTTCAAACCTTGCCCAAATCAACCCAAAGTACACTAAACAACTGAAGGGTGAAAATTAAAACAATCTAAATCACTTTTCAGTAAATTTCAATTTCAAACCTTGCTCAAATGAATTTTTTTTCCGAGTCCACATTTTGGGTAACCATGGAAACTACTGCTGTGTTGTAAAATCCAGGGCTCAAGTGTTTTCAAATCGTTTCAAGACATCGTTTCAAGACTGCACTGGCTCAAAGTTGGCTTGAACCGGAATTTTGTTAAGTTAATCTTAGAGTCATTTTTTGCCTCTAGTTACTACTGGAAGAGCACCATTAAGCTTCAAGGTAGCAAAGAACTCACTTTCTGAAAGAAGTCAGCGAGGTGTTTCACTTTGTTCACCGAAAAACTGTTTGTTGTTGTTTGAGCTCGTTTTGGCCGCAGCGAAACAAATTGAAGCTTGGGGTTCGACTAAAGGCAAATTCTCGAACCTGCCAGGGCATTTTAACGAAGTTGTGACAATAGAGAAACACAACAAGCGCATAATTTTGGCAGAAACCCGAGGTGACTCGAGACTTAATATTAGTTTCTTGTAGCACTATGCCATGAATGGCGTGCCGAAAGATGGCCGTGATTACCCATAGTCCATTGCGGTCATAAATTACGGAGAGCATGTGCTTATCAAAATGGTTCTAATCAAATTACCGTAGCTCTGTTCAGGAATTGAAATAAAGAGTAAAAATTTGCTTGAGTCATAGCACAAGGATTGAATTTTGTTGTAAAAAAGACTTTCTAGCTGATGAAAAATAATTTCGATAAAAATCCAAGGTCAAAAAAGTGTGATTTTATTATTAAATAACAGTCATTTCTGACTTTATTGCTAAACTTTAAATAAAGTTTTTTGTGCTAAATCAAATCACTGGTTTCTTGTCACTGATTTGATTGAAGATATTAATATCTTTTATTATTATTTTGGACAAAAAAGCGAAGTGTTTATTTGATTTTTGAAATTCACGGATGAGTGAACAGTTGTTAAGCAAAGCCATAACGTAACTATGGACCAATTTTCTTCTTTTTTGACAAAAATCGTGGAAAGTGGATAGCAAACCTTAATATTTGAACTAAAACAAGTTGTTTGGTGTATTTTGGGATGATTTGGGCAAGGTTTGGAAATTAGCTAAAAAGTCACTTACTAGGTCATTTTCATTGTGAGCCCTTCAATTATTTAATAGATGTCTGGTGTTAATGCCTATAAGACCAACCTTAAGATATTTAAACAGATATTTCCTTCCAAATCAATGTTGGGATGATAAACCTACAAACAAAAAAGTGACAATTAAAACAATAACAAACAACACCAAAATACTGCAAAAGATATAACATTTTTTTTAAAAAAGGTCTCAAACTATTTAGCCAGTCGAGACAAGAGTGTCCTACTAATTGGGGAGACTCAAACCCACCCTAGCTACACATACATGAAATATTATAGCACACAACTCTGCTCACATATTGATTTTTGCAGATGGAGGAAAACCTGATAACCCAGATAAAAACCCTTACAAGTGACATATATTGGAGAGCACAACCCCATCAATCAAACTAAACTCATATAATTATAATCCATGCCTAAGATTTCCAGATTATCAATTTCACAGTTCTCCTCGATCACTTCTCCTCGAACAACCTCAGCCTTGTAAGCTTGTGATTTATTCTTTAGAATTTGACTAAGACCCGTGGAATTTTAAAGTGTTTCAAATGTTTGCATTCCATAAATTACAACAGGCTGTATGTAGTCCAATTCTAAAGAATTATTACACACTATTGAGGCTAATGTTGAACTGTGAAAAGGACTATTGAAATAGGTTTTAATGTATTGATTCAGAAATGCAAGTATTCTACCTTTGTTTCACATTTGACTTTTGGCGCATCATGCGGATATCCAGGTCCAACCTGTTGAACAACAATTACACTTTGTTTGGCTTTCTGCAAACTCAGGGGGTGTTTTATACATGGGACAAAGAAGATCTTGACAATAGGATCTTCCTAGCATAAGAATCAACTTAGCCGTTATGCATGCATTAATCTATTCCATTTACATGGATATCGGTAGTTTCCTTTTGGGTGCCAGCACTAGGTTTATGCACGACATGTAAACAGAAAAAGAAGAGATATAGTCTGCTAAGGTTGAGAAACAATTGTGCTAGATGTTCCTAGCACTAGGAGCTTCCTATCTCACAGATAGGAAGATATCCTAGCACTATAGGTTTATGCTTGACACATGTAAACAGAAAAAGAAGAGATCTGTCTACTAAGGTTGAGAAACAATTGTGCTAGATGTTCCTAGCACTAGGAGCTTCCTGTCTCATAGATAGGAAGATATCCTAGCACTAGGTTTATGCTTGACACATGTAAACAGAAAAAGAAGAGATTCATTTATTAAGGTTGAGAAACAATTGTGGTAGATGTTCCTAGCACTAGGAGCTTCCTATTTCAGAGATAGGAAGGTCCTAGCACTAGGTTTATGCTTGACACATGTAAACAGAAAAATGGAGAGACAACTCTCCAGCTAGGGTTGATAAACATATGTACTAGATGTTCCTAGAACTAGGAGCTTCCTGTCTAGGAAGATCCTAGTGCTAGGTTTATCCTTGACAAAGAGAAAAGAACAGAATGATAACTCACTAGGGTTGAGAAACATTTGTGATAATATATATGCACTTAGAAACCACTCAGTTTAATATTGGTGGACACAATTTTATAATTGAAATAAAAAATAGTTAATTTAATAATGTAAAAAAATATACACCTACTTGCAGTAAGGTTGTCATACAAAAATATACATTTGTTATAAAGAAAATAGAAAATTTGTGATTTAGTACGATAGGAATTGATTAAAAGACAAAAGAAAATCACTCAAGCTGAACTCTCTCTATTGTCTTTTAATTAATTCCTTTCGTACTAAATCACAAATGTTCTATTTTCTTTGTGACAAATATTCTATTTTGTATGACAACCTTACTGCAAGTAGGTGTATTCATGAGTAAAATAAAATAAAATCAATCAATCAATCAATCAATCAATCAATCAATCAATCAATCAATCAATCAATCAATCAATCAATCAAATCAATGGAGTAGACTTTGTCAAGTTCTCATGTAAATCAAACATAAAGTTGATTTGCCTACAAGGTAGGGTTAGGGTAGGGTTAGCAACCAGAGGTGATAAGTTATCTTTTAAATAATTATTATATGTTCTTAGTACTTACCTTAAAACTAAATACAAATTTTCCTAATTTGTAGAAACCCTGGAAAAATGATTACATCATTACTGTATAAGTTAGGAGTATTTTTTTTATCAGTAACATCATCATCAGAAGAACTAGTTCTAATTCTATAAACGCTTTTGATTTGTCTAAAAAGCATCCAATCACATGCCTCCATAAAAATACAGAGAATTTAGAGGAAAATAATATTAATAATAAATAACAATATGCAGCATTAGCATTCACTCATTTTTCCGCACTAATTTGCAAAAATTTCCGCACTCTCCCAAGTTTTTTCCGCACTTTTTCAGATGCCCTGGATAGGGTTTGCACTAAGCATTTGGTACCAAAGGGCTGGGATTCCAACCTCATGATGCCTCCTTTTTTCTAAGACAGTCCCAATCAAGTGTTTGCAAACCTATGATGTTCTTGGTCAAATCTCAAACTCTGGATAATTGGCCTTTTCCAAAACAAGTAAAGGATTGGGTACTAGTTCCCCTTATTAATGTAATGGGAACACAGCGGTCAAACGACTACGCATGCGTGGCAAAATTTTCACAGCGCTAAATTTTGGATTGTAAAAGTGTTTGAAGTCGATTTATAAGAAATTCCCTGAATATATAAGCTTGAAGTTTTGTGTACATAGCCTTTGTTATATTTTAAAGCTACCATGAGTCTATAGTTTTGTATTTTTGTTTATATTTTGAGAAAAAGCGATGAAAGTCGTCCAATCCATCGTTTTTATAGAGTCCGTGCGAAAATTAAGCCTGGGAACAAGGTTGTGGCTGGATCATTTTACTTGTTTTTTCACGCATGCGTAGTCGTTTGACCGCTGTGTTTGTATTGGGTTGTTCCAGAAAAAAACCATACCCTATGACGGTTGGCATTTTGGAATTCCTGGGGGGAGGGGGAGTCTTTGATTTCGGAATTCCTGGGAGGAGTCCTTGATTTCGGAATTCCAAGGAAGAGGGGGTGGCTTTGAGAATTTATGGAAAACGCAACAAACGAACTGTACCCTGCGAGCAGAGGTTCCTTTCTCTTACCTAGAACGACGAGAAAAGAAACCTCTGCCGGCAACCGGTTGTTATTCCTGTTGAGCATGCGCGTTTTCCAAAGGTCAACTGATTAGGTTTTTGCGTGACAAGGTAAAATATCGTATTTCGTACAATGACCAAAGATGGCGAAATGCTCTCCGTTTAATGTCGTCAAAAACTCCATTTAAGAAATATAAGAACGACATGACATTGTTTAGTGAGTAGATTATATCTAATGTTGCGTAGAGCTATTTAGCGATTGTTAATGTTAAATCTTGTTGGTCCTGGCCTCGACTGATTGAAATCAAAAGTAAACATCAACGTTAATTAACGCTTGGGAAAGTGATGTTTTCTGTCATCGCATGGTTGAAAAACCAGTTTAAAACCAGTTTATAATTAGATAGCCCATAATGTTTTACATCCAGAAACTTGGATGTAATTATCAGAGGTTTCTTTTCTCGTCGTTCTAGGTAAGAGAAAGGAACCTCTGCTCGCAGGGTAAACGAACTGTGTACGTAGATTCGAACGCTTTATCACGAATAATTCTTTCTCAAATGGTTTACAAACTATATCAAAGACATTTAAAGCTATATTTGAATGCATAAATATATACATTATAAAACATTTAGCATCTTTTGAAGGCCTTTTAACTCAGTTTAAATCATCGATTCGACCAAGAGCCATTTTTCCCGAGACTGCATTATATGTGGTCAGCGGTTCCTTAACAAAATTAAAGATGGTGTCGTAGAGCTAGCAAAGTGCGTGTTTGTTTCTCATCGATGGTCTTCTTTGTTCGCACCTTGCTTGTAAATTGAGGTAAAAGAGCACGATTAAAGATAATTTATTACGAGAACAGTGATTTCTATTTGATTTCTGAAGCATAAGATAAACAGATGAAGAGATAAGTTTGTAAAAATGATCAGTTTAGTGGCCTTTAGTTTTCCTTGCGTGGTTAAAACAGTGTATATTTCATTTAATTCCCTAGAAGACAATTAAGAGAATATCTATATGTATGAAATTCCTGGGGGGTTTAAGACGATTTTGGAATTCCTGGGAGGAGGGGGGGGGGGGTAACCGATTTTGGAATTTCCTGGGGGGAGGGGGGTCAAAAATCAATGCCAACCGTCATAGGGTATGGTTATTTTCTGGAACAACCCAATTAAGAAAAGAACCTCATAATTAAATAAAGCAGATCAAGATATGTAAGATTACTGAGATTTGGTGCTTTTGGTTGGATATTGAGTGAGTTACAGCCATTCAAAACTGCCCAAAATTACAAAGGAATGTATGGATTGGAAGGACAGGCATCCTTCCAAACCATACATTTCCTTCTATTTTTAGGCATTTTTATGAGGCTGTATCTTGGTCAGAATACAACCAAATGCAACCAAACTCAGGAATCTTACATGTCTTGGTGTGCTCTATTTAATTATTAATGACATTAATTAGGGAAACTAGAACCCAGTCCTTTACTCGTTTTGGAAAAGGCCATTAGGGTCTGGAAAATCTTACCTCATCTGGTGCGATAATTAACTTGAAATTTAATAGGTCATCAGGATCTGGAAAATCTGTTTGACACGTTTTTGGTAAACTCAGTTCGTTGATGTCTGAAAAGATGAAAGAACTTTTATCTTGACAATTTTAGTATAAATGAAAGAACTAATGTTGGACTTCAATAGGTAATATACAATATTCGTGTCCGACCTATATAAGATTTAAAAAGTCTCCTCTTTAAATTGCTGTTATACATCCAATACAGATTGGCTCCTTATATTGTAGATATTTCTAAAAGCAATATAAAATATCTGTTTGTGTATACACCTAATTAAAAAAACGTTGACAGGGCGAACGACGATTGGTGATTGGCGATTGTACGACCGAAAGCAACTGTGGGTAATACGGATTTCTTCTTAATCCATTCTAAATTACCCAAACACCGTTCAGCGATGGCCTTAGATTGATGTCTCGTTGGTTTCTCTGAACAGCGGAGGCATTGTTTGGGTAATTTACAATAGATATTAATTAGATATTAGATATATATTAGTTAAGACAAATTATATTCATTAATTTAGAAACTTATTAATCTTTATAACTATACATATATAATAGCACCTAGTCATTCATATTTAGCTATGTATTATATTATTTACTTGTTGTATTAACTTCTGAAAAGCCCTGTTAAGGGACGAAGTATTAAAGTTCACATTTACATTTAACGAATAAGAAGGAATTCGTATTACTAATATTATTGAGAAATAGTGTGAATTTCTCGACCAATCAACGTGCAAGATTTTCTAATCACATAAAAATTTATACTAAAACTGATTACTGTATATGTTCTCAACTATTATATGAACATATTTCCATAATCAGATCAAATAAACTGCTTCCTACCTCCCCCTTGGGATATTATAAACCAACATTAAATATATGATCAAAAGGTAAAGTTTTGACAATGTTTGCACTTTAGATTCAATTTGATGGGTTGATTTAGTGATTTTTTAATGTAAAAGTTCAAAATCTTGAAAGGATAGGGTTGCCATTGTGGACATATTTTTGGTTAATCTAAACAAAAATGTCTTCAAAAAAAGGAGTTAGTTTGGGATAAGAATGCTTTTCTAAACTATCTATAACAATGTGAATATGTTTACAATGATAAATTGTACAAAATTAGAAAGAGTTTTGGTTGATTTGGTTTTATTGCGTGTACAAGCATTAAAATTGCTGAAGAATATATAAGACTTATGCATAAGTAAATTTAGTTCAATCAATTTTCACGCTAACAAGCAAATAAACAGAAAAATTAGACGAAAAACATGCTAGATATTATAAAGAAAAGAACATATGTTGAGAACAAAATGTTAACGGGCTGATATATCAGAATTATAAGAGAAAACAACCGGATTTTCTTGCATTGAGATACGAAATTTCGTGTACAAAATGACACAAAACACAAAACAATGCACTATTTCACTCACCTTTTTGAATCCTTAATTGAGCCGCTGAAGCTCTTTTTATACCACTTTTAGCTCCCTCGCCTTCTTTTTTCTGTTGTTTAAGCGAAAATAGTTTAATCATGGCTTTTTTAAGCTAATTTTTCACAGGTTTTTGAGTAAAGGTTTTCAATCTTGTCAGGGACGAATACTGAACTTTTCTGAATTTTTCACTCCGAGCCGGATCAAATGGCTCGTTGTGATTGGTCAGTAATAATCGGAAGGTTTTCGGATCATAACAAACAATAATGAATCGGAAAACGAGTGAGTCCCGAAGTGATTCCGGGCTCTTTTCGACCACAATTTGGAAAAAAATTCGATCGACTTTTAATATTAAAGTAATACAATGTGCAATTGAAACGCGGAAAGAATAAAGAAAACTGAAAGATTGTCTTCTTGGTTGTAGCACAATTGCATTTGTACATTTCATTATTTCAAAAATGACGAAGAAAAACAATTTCTAGCAAGAAAATATTTATTTATAATCGTAATAAATTCATCTAAAAATTTTTACAAGAAATAATGTCAATTCAAAAATTCTTGCTAAAAGATTACTGAAGTCAAGATAAGAAGCCCACTTTTATAAAATAGCAATATAAAAGGTTTTTGGGGCTACCTGTGTTTTTCCGACAGAATCCCGCAAACTTTCCGAGTAAATACCAAACAGCAAACCGGAAGTGATAATTTTGGCGCTTTTCCGCTTGTTGGGACGGACGCGTCTGTTTCCCGCCACTTTTTATTGCAACACGGAAAACAATTTTCATTCAAAAAATTGTCACGAACGTTAGTTTCGCTTGGGAGAAAAGCAGAAGTTTTCAACCAAACTTTGGAGAATTTTTAAACTATTTTTTAACACAGGTAAGTGGAGAACTACAAATAACTTTGATTAATTTTCGTGAAGTTTATTCTTTAGTGTGAGAATATTTAAGATTTCGTAAATTTTCTTCAACCTCTTGATTTTCAAATTGTTATAAGTTAATGTGAAGATGAAATTTACAACAACGAAATAGCTTTTTTTGCTGTTAAATAGCTGAAAATATTGACTAACACTAAGAACGGATGACAAACAAATGCTTATCACCAAAACTGTTTGCAAAAAAAAACGAATAATTCCTGCAAATCTCGACAAAAATTGCAAATTTCCTAAACATTTTCAGCAAGACATTTTTGCTTTCGTTTAATATTTGACTTGTTATTTGACATTTACAGTGCGACTACTCGAACCAAGGCCACCCAAACAAATTTTTCACAAATTATTCAATCCCTATACAAGATAATTCTGGTGTTTTTTGTCGACACTTTGATATTGTATTTCGACAGTAAAATTTTCTGAATCATAAATTTCCCGTAATTCTATTGTTTAGATACTTGAATGTGATTGGATGATTTGTGAAAAATTTGTTTGGGTGGCCTTGGTTCGAGTAGTCGCACTGTAATAGGACAGTTTTGTTTAATATTTGACTTTTGTTATTTGACTTTTAATAGGACAATTGACTTGCCTTTTTGATGAAATACTGTCTAATTCTTTCAGAATAAGATTATGTGAAATTAATAAAAATATAAGGATTATGATTTATTTAGTAAAGTTAACTATTTGTTAAACGAAATATTTTCTTACAAAATAATTCATATTTTTTTTATTAAAACAAAACGATATTTTATTAAAAATTATCATAAAAACGTGATATTTTTATCTTCTTAGCCAAAGAAATTCAAACCAAAAATGGCCTCCAATATTTGTTCGTACATGAGAAAAGTCAAACCATCTTACAAAGGGAGAAAAACCAAATCTACAAAATCCAAAATATCGAAAACAGCTCTCCAACCAACAAGTCTGGGATATTTCACCTCTATTCCCAAAGAAATGTGTTTTCATATTTTCGCTCGAGTCCCTTTGGTAGACCTCGGAAATCTTTCACTGGTATCTCGGTCGCTGAGAGATGCAGTTTTGGAATATATACGAAGCAAGCAAGGCTTGGAGAAGATATTGCCGCATGTGTTTAAAACAGACGACAAGGATTATTATATTGAAGAAGTCATTTTGTTGGACGATGCGTTGAAATACAGTGACCATTTTGGTGATCTTGGTAAGTTGAGATTTTATGATTATTTCAAGCCTATTTTTCTATCATGCTGTTCAGATAAATTCAAATATTATGCTCATAAGTAAAATAAAGTTTTACCTTATGTTCCCATGATCCCAAACTATGAAAACTATTGTTGTTTTATCATATTTTGCTCCCTTGTTCCCTGAAAATAATTTGGCAGTATTCCCTAAAAATAAATGCCCTTAAGGTAGTACCGGGCCGGATACTTGGATTTCTTCAATGAATTTTTTTTTATAAATCCTGTCATTTATAGATCATTGTAAGGCAAGTCAAAAAACGTGAAAAAAAAATGGGGTCACCGTATTGGTTATAGAGTTATAAGATATAGTAAAAGTAGGTTTTTGCAATAATTTGCGGTGATTTGCTCAAAAGTACCTATTCAAAGCAGTCTAGAGAATGCGAACGTATTAAAAGCATAATATTATATCAAACGATAGATCTAAGGGTTATCTAACATTTCCTGTCATAAAAATCATTGAATCATTTCCAAATATGGGTATAAGTGAGTCATAGAAGCACAATTATACGCCAATTACGCACACTACATGTGTATAGAGTTGTACCATTTGTAAAATTTCAGAAAATCCAATCAATGAATATTTTATTTTTTATTCTAAATCGTAAGAGTCGTAAATGCAGTCTTGAATAAAAAGGAAAAAAATGGGGGTCCCCGTACTAATAGGCGAGTTATAAGCGACCGAATCCATTTTTTTGTTAAAAAAAAACATGGCAACGGTCCGCGCGGGACTGGGTTCTAGTACTTTAAACATCTGCTTGAAACTTGTCAAATTATCCTTGTCATCTCCAGAAACCCTAAAACCTATTTTGTATTAGTTTTACCACTAAATACGTCAAAATCATATTTTATCTATTCATTTTTACAAAGTTGTAAATTTGTTGTTTTGAGACAAAACAGCGACCTTGTTAGGTAGTGAAAATCTGAGCATGTTTCGAAAAATGTCCCATTTTACCTCCAAAGTTGCATGAAATGACATAATACTTTCTTAAGTTATAGATAAGGATTCAAATTAAAATATTATTTAGATAAATTTTCAAAAAAACGCAAATAAATGATGGAAAACGAGATGCGCGAAATGGATGCGCAGTATCAAGTATCCGGTACTACCTTAATTATATTGTTCCCTAAAAATAAATGCCCTTGTTCCCTAAAAATAAATGCCCTTGTTCCCTAAAAATAAATGCCCTTGTTCCCTAAAACCCCTGGGAGGGGCTCTGTATTGTAGCTTTTCATTTTTTTGTTGTCATTTTTTACTCATCTGCTTTTTGCGTACTATTGGTTTTCAGGAATTCTAATGAAGAAAGTGAGTTGTCTTTTCTCGACAAAGGAAAGACTAAAAGAAGTTGGAGTTGCTTTAGACAAGGTACAATCTAATGGGCTTCAAAAATTCCTATTGGTCTGAATTCAACCATTTTACAACACTTGTGTGAATTCTCGCGCGCTGATTGGTTGATTTACCGCGATCAATAAAAGGACAGACTCACTGTGCTTACGCCATCAGCACGTACTCTCGCTACGCTCGTGGTTCCACTTGAGTTTTGAACATTTTATGACGTCAAGAGTGTGTTGACCAATAAGAGGACAGACAAATCAAAACCATATGTGAATTTGTTAATTTGAAAATGATCAAGTGTTAATAGGCAATGTGCATGGACGCCATTTTCTAGAACAAAGCATGATGGGAAACATGGGAGCCTTTGCAATATTTCATGCGCGCTAGAATAATTCATGAATTGATTTTCATGACGTTTTATTTATCTGTTGCTAAAATGCTTGCGTTTTTTATAAAGAAGAGGGAAAAAGAACCCTTATAATCCCGTTTTTGAATAATTGTACTGATCACATAATTCATTTATGCACGTCTTGGAAAGACCTATCGCCTTTGACAACCTTTCTGAAATAGATGTATGCCCATAATTTATTATGTCTTGAAGCCATTAATGCCTTCTCAACCTTTTTGAAATGGTTGTACTTTGCTAATACAGCTTGTTTCAATGTGTTTTTCATAGTTAAAGGACACCCATTCACTGCTGTGCTCTCAGTTCAGTAGCGACTTCGCCTACAGCTGCTATGGGTCATTCTTACGTTCGTTCATAGCAGGATGGGAAGACGATGAGAAGTTAAAAGCTTACCATGCCATTAAAGGTATGTATGAATATTCAATGATGAATGAATACTAAAAAGGGATGAGTAAATGAATTTATTATATACATACTGAGAAATACTCACTGAAAATATATTCAGTAAATTTTCGTTCATTCACTGGTCTCAGCCAATCAGAGAGACGAACGACGTTTTTTCACCGTGAAAAAAAGGCATTCGCGGATCTGATTGGACGAACGATGTTTTTTCACTGCACTTGAATGGTTTCCATCCCTGCGCGGGTGGACTTGGTAGCTTTGTCATTGAGCGAAATAGTCTTGTCAGTGGCATGGTGTTGTTGTTGTTGTTATTTTACTAAAATAGGTAGTTTTTTTACTGTAAGAAGTAGTCGAAAGCATTAGAATGGAAGAAACAGTGGTTCAAGTCTGCCCAATGGGTGTAAACAAACTAAATACGCTTATGAAAACGATGTCGACAAAGGGCAATCTCTCAAATGAGCGGCTATAAACAAATCATAGCGCTCGTAAAGGAATGATTCAGAAACTCAATTACAATGACATTCCTCCAACACACATCATGCAGTTAAGTGGTCACAAAAACGTACAAAGTATAGTGAACTATAGTTCCGTTAACATAGAGCAGCAACGTAAAATGTCTGAAATTCTGAGCTGCACCGAGTCAAAGACAGTTGCTTTGTACAGTTTTTATTCACTCGTAGTTTCGTAGTTTCGCTCGAAGACTCGCTCGTTCGTTTTTTTGATACTGCACAACTCGTGAATAAAAACCGTACGCGCGCACTTTCCATGAAGTATTCTCTATGTATGAATGAAAGAATAGAATATTGAATGAAAGAAAGAATGAGTAAATGCATGAATGAATGAATGAATAGAAGAATGTATAAATGAATGAACGATCGGATGAATGGACGAATGAATAGAAGGATGGGTGAATGAATGAATGAATGGGTGGGTGGGTGTATAAATGGATGTATGCGATGATGAATGCATGGGTGCATGCATATCAAATATACCGTATGCAATCTTGAAAACAATCTCATTACCATATATGGTATTGTAGGTGAGAAGTAACTAAAGACTTTCAATTGATTAGCGCGCAAGATTTTTTAACAGGTTGAGATTGCAACAGAACAATAGGCATATCTTTGATATTTACTTATTCGTTTGTTTGTTTATTAACTCCTTATTTCATCTATCCATCCATCCATTCATCTATTCATTCATTCACTCATTTAACCGCCCGATAAAATGCTCACCATTGCTAATGCAAACATTCTACAGGTATTAAATCAAACAAACGTTTGTAGATTGGAATTTGATTCATAATAGTACGTATTTGTTGGTCATCAACCTTTTAGTTGTTTGCGCGCGCTCTCAATTTTTTTCTTGCGAATTGTAATGATCTTTCATTCCTCTGAAGATGGCCGCGAAGGACGAAAGCTTAGGAGAAGTTTTTAAAAATTAAAAGGTTGATGACCAACAAATACTATTATGATTCTACAGGTAGTTCAAAACTATTTCATTTTTTTTACACTCACTTATTATTTAGGTGCTTCGTGCTTAGACGAAAGGCTAGACAAAGTCCTCCACTCAACCCCTGGTACCTATCCCTGGTTTGAGAAGTACATTCGTGTGTTCTGTAGAGAAATATTCCTAAACAAATCGTTCGATGAGCCTGATAGAGGATTCTGGCTGTCGACTATCTTACAGCCATGGCCTATTGTATGTCAATCTAGACTGCTTTATTTGTTGTACGGACCGTACTATCGAGATACAGGTATGATGATCGATGATGATGATGATGATGATGATGATGATGATGATGATGATGATGATTATGGTCATGGTGATGATGACGATGATGATGATGATGATGGTTATGGACCGTACTATCAAGATACAGGTATGGTGATCGATGATGATGATGATGGTTATGGTCATGGTGATGATGTTGGGGATAATTGTGCATGGTGATGGTGGTGGTGGTAGTGATGGTGGTGGTGGTAATAATGATGGTGGTGATGAGGTGATGATGGTGACGGTACACTTTTGTAGTGGCAATAGTGATGATGGTTGTGATGGCGTTTGTTGTGAACTATAAAATAAACTATCATATCTCGTAACAATATGTTTTCAGGTTTGATCAACTGGTCTGTAATGTCCACATGCCCGACGTTCTATGGCGTCGAAGATGTTGAGGTTCGAGAACTCGCCGATGCGTTGGTCCTGCTTCATACTGAATGCAAGAAACAATGGACAGAAGATGCCATTATCAGCATCATCGAGGAACTATCAGGTACACATTATGAAAAGTTTAATACAGGGCCTGAATGGGGGGGGGGGGGGGGGGGAGGGGGGGGATTGTCCCAATATTACAGTTACATCTACATTTTAGCAATTTTCTCAGTTATTAGTTAAATAGTTAAAGTGCACCTGACGCACTTCATGATATTTTGCAAATCTGTTGTGCTTGAGGTGTATAATAAGTGTACTTAATATTTCTTGAAGTCGACCTCTCCTTTTTGAGATATGAACATTTGAAATCTGAAAATGCAAATGAGGTGACATCATCCCAGGAATTTGTCAAAGTTTTGTTTCAAAGCTGACAGCAAGCTTGTTTTTGTAAAAAACTTGGAGCTGTGAAAAGTTTAATTATCATTAGCTGTCTGTAGTAGCCTCTTCCGCAGGAAACTTCTCATCTTTCTTTGCTTCTTTGGGGCTGGGAAGGAGAAGAAAAGGCTAACCTTCTTTTTCTCGACAAAGGTATCCCAATATAGAGAGGATGTCAGAGTTCCAGTGGATTGCCTGCAGAGGATGCTAATTTCATGCCATTTCTAGCAATCTTTTTGGGGGCATTGAAAACTAATTCGAAACATGTACAACAAATCTTTTTTTGGCTGGCTTCGATTTTTGATGTGATATATCTTATTGTTTAAAATCTTCTTTGAAAATTCCCCGGGGGGGGGGGGGGGGGGGGGAGGGGACTCCCTTAGAAAACGGGTAAAAAAAAGGTACGCGAGGGTCTAATTTTCGATCCTAAAAGGTCCGTTGAGCACCCCTATCCATTTTCTAAGGGAGTCCTCCCCCCGGGGAAAATTCTCAACGAGCGTACCTAATACTTTTACCTTATACTTTTATCCCCCCCCCCCCCCCCCCCCCATCAAATATCAAATGGTAAGATAAGATAAGATAAGAGATAAGATAACTTTATCTACCCACGGTCCGTCCCTTAGGGTATAATTTGTATCTCATTTACATGTATTCATAGTATCAGATATTTGTCAGCTTTCATTTAGCTCTATGTTTTGTTTCAGCAATATCCAGTGACTGGTGTCTAGAGAACATAGCCAAGCTTCTAGTGTTATGTGGTGAGCAAGTCACGTATTCAGTACTTGGCAGTAAAGCTGTGAATGGTAGAGTGCATGAACTGGCTTACTTAGGATATTACGTCACACAGGTACGACACAATAGGCCACGATGACGTCATTGTACCACGAGTACCAGAATGCTTTCAGACATTGCTTTTAGTAAAGAATCGAGCAATGGGCTATTGGCACGATGTGACGTCATTTTGCCACTTGAACCAGAATGATTTACGGCATTCCTTATAATTATTCCGATTTTTGGTGAAGAGTCGAGCAATGGGCTATTGGCACGATGACGTCATTTTACCACTTGTACCAGAATGCTTTACGATATTCCTTATAATTATTCCGATTTTTAGTGAAGAGTCGAGCAATGGTCTATTGGCACGATGACGTCATTTAACTACCAGTACCATTATGCTTTATGAAAAATTTGAATTTAATTTAAAGCCCCATTGTCACTTACCAGCATGCTTTGCGTTCGAAGTCAACCTTATTACAATAAATTAAAACAAATAAAACAAAACGTTAAATGATTTATAGTAAAAGCGTAAATACCCACTCACATATCGTAAAAGATATCAAAATGTCTGATTGTGTGATTTTCATGGTCCATGAAGTCCAGTCTTTCGCGCGCGGTGCATGCTGGCAAATGTCCATGAGTAAAAGATATCAAAATGTCTGATTGTGTGATTTTCATGGTCCATGAAGTCCAGTCTTTCGCGCGCGGTGCATGCTGGCAAGTGTCCATGAGTTTTTAATCTGAACTGAGGCATTTCTTTTTACCAAATCAGTACAGCGGTGCTACAATCATTGACAAAACTGTTGGCACGATTGTGGATTTTTTTCTGTTCCTATTTCTGTAATACCCCCACCCCCCTGATAATGTTGCTGGAGGGGTATATGAACCTTGTCAATCGCGGGAAACATCTCCAACTCTTGTACTCTTTCATGAAAAACAGCAACATTGTATTGGGGGAGGGGGGTAGACATATACATATCCTCATAAATGAAAAATGAAAAAATGATAGACCCTACAAAAAAGTGTCCGAAATGTGATCGTGCCAACACATTTTGGCAATGGTTGTAGATAAAACGAAAATGGTGTATTATGATGCTAAGGATATTGCTTTGTCTTTTGCGTTTTGCAAGCATTTTATTTCAATGTCAGATTGCAGGCAGATACGATATGGGTCGTAGCAGGAGTCGTAAGCTGGACACTTTCATGGGTCTGGTCAAAAGAATGGTCAGTGCTATGCCAGGATACAAAAATAGAGTTTCATTTACAATGTCTCTCTTTAACGTATGGGAAGAGAACATCATTGCACTAACAGAAGAGATCCAGGATGATTCAGGTATACAAGATTGCTCTTTTTCTTAATAAATTATTACTTCAAAAAAGTAGGCAATGCATGAATTCAACGATATTTCGCTGTAATCATTATTCAGTCTTATTTATACAACCCCTTAGCTCCTCCCTTCTCCCCCTCTCCAATTGGCCATAATCATGAGTGACTGAAATGTTGATTGATAGGAAATAATTAAAAATGAAATTTGTAACACCATAACAAAATGGTACTTCAATAAATCTTCGAAATTTAGCCCTTTATCGGAGTAAGGCCTAGTTCAAACGTCCAGCACTTAGCACTGGTACGACCACATTTAACATTTGTTTAAATTTAAAATTGACATGATGCATATATGTATAATCTTGAGTTCGAAAACTGACCCTAAAAGGTACGATGCCAGTTCGAAACCCTAAAAGGTACGCGAGGGTCTTATTTTCAACCGTAAAAGGTCCGTCGAGCACCCCTATCACTTTTGTACGGGAGTTCCCTCCCCGGGACTGTCACTCATGTGCGGAATTTAATACACTTGAATTGAGTTCAAACAATATTAATGATTAGTGATGTTTATCGTCGATTTTTATTTCATTATAGATCAAGATGGTATCCCTGAAGAACAGGAACAAGCGCTTATAGAAACAGTTCACAACTTATGCAAAGTCTCAGCATTTCTTCTAAAAGAATCCATCAACAAATAATATCACAGATATCTATTATTAATATTATTTATTAATTTTAATCAACATCTATTTACATTTTTATATATTTATATTTATTACTTCAGTGTTACGGGGAAATCTTTGTCCTCGCGACAAAATGCTTGTCGATGCGACATTTCGCATGAATTCGATCTGGATGGAATTCGTACGTACGGATTGCAGGGACAAATATAAGCAATATTCACACGAAGCGAACTGTCGCAACGTCTTCAGTTACCGCCTAGAACGTAGTTGCAGTACACCTATTTCAAAAAAGGTTGTCATCGCCAAAGGCGATAGCCTATAGGCGATAGGTCATTCCAAGACCCAAGTGTACTATGGGTATAATCTTAAATCGCGAATGCCGCCGTGTTTATATTTTAATGATGTCAGCTCCAACAATCGTTGTTTAGTGGAGTTGGCATAATTGAGATTCAAACACGACGGTATTCGATCACGCGGCATTATATTCACGATATAAGATTATACCCATAGTGCACTTGGGTCTTGGAATGACCTATCGCCTATAGCCTATCGCCTTTGGCGATGACAACCTTTTTTGAAATAGGTGTGTACCGGCCTGAAGAGAGGCACACGACGTGGTCAAGCATGCATATAGCGTAGCGACTTGCTAAATATGAGATAATTTTATCAAATATTTATCAAATAAAAGTTTATGTGAAAAATACTTCTGCGATCGAAATAAAATGCCTTTTGTGCTCTTATATAAAGTAGTTACTGATTCACTTAATATATTATTTCAATTATTCATTTAATCATCCAACTCCAACCTCGCCCCAAAAGTGAATGGAGAGGGCCTGGGAACGAGGTTGCTATTTACTCTTCCATATTTCACTCATTGTTTCATTCTCACCTCTATCATTTCATTCGATCATTCATCCATTCATTCATCCATGATTGCATTTATTTGTTCGATTCATTTATTTCTTCATTCATTCCTTCATTCATCCATTCATTCATCCATTCATTTGTTCGATTCATTCATTTCTTCATTCATTTCTTCATTCATCCATTCATTCAACCATGATTGCATTCATTTGTTCGATTCATTCATTTCTTCATTCATTTCTTCATTCATCCATTCATTCAACCATGATTGCATTCATTTGTTCGATTCATTTATTTCTTCATTCATTTCTTCATTCATCCATTCATTCATCCATGATTGCATTCATTTGTTCGATTCATTCATTTCTTCATTCATTTCTTCATTCATCCATTCATTCATCCATGATTGCATTCATTCGTTAATTCATCCATTCATCCATTTGTCCTCTTTAACTCCGATGAAAGGCTAAAGCTTGAAATGTTAGTAAAGTTAATTTAACATTTTTTTTACTGTCAGTTACAAATTTCTTAAAACACCGACGCAGCCTATACTTTTTACTCCCTAGTTTCCAGACTCGTACCCAGTCGCCACTCATATATTCACTGTCGCTCGCAAAGGAATATGGGAAGGTGCCGCGCAAAAGCTGTTGGGAAGGAGGGAGAAAAAGTGACGTCGCTTCGCACTTTCCTTCCGTCCTTCCCTTGGTGCACCGCAAGCTCTCTAAATCCTTCCCGTCAGCCACAGCGCGAGTAAGAGAAGCGACTGGGTACGAGTCTGCCTAGTTTCCATTTATATTGATGCCATTTATTCGTTATTTTTGCTTGTTTCCGTAGCATTGCCTGTATATATTTCGCGCGGTCATAAAATTACCACAGGAAGCCCGAGATCCAAAATTCTCCAAAAAGCCAAACGAACTCCTGCTCTGTAGACTGTTTATTCATCTATTCGTTCTTTCGCTCACTCACTCATTATTATTCATCCATTTTCATCCATTTATTCATTCTCTCTTCCTTTCACTCATTCATTTATTTTTTCATCCATTCGATCATTCATTAATCCGTATTTTCATTTCATCAAATTTGTTTCGTGTTTTATATAATCGTATGTGGGTCTGATCCGCGGTTATACTACCAAAATTACTCAACTGTTAGCACCACCAAAAAAACGATCAATCGCGTTTTGAGGCGCTCCAAATGGTCATGTGACATTAAAATAACAGTATTTTACGTTATTTTGATGTTACATGGTCATTTGGAGCGCCCAAAATGGTCACATGAGTTAACCGAAATTCAAAACACGATTGATCGTTTTTTTGGCGGTGCTAACAGTTGAGTAATTTTATTATTTTATTAATTTTATTAATTTTATCATTATTATCACAACCTTTCAACCCAAAATATTCATGACTCATCTAAATATCATCAAATCCTTCCCCGATGAAATATACGAGAAATTATCGCCTTCTAATAAGCCAATCACAAAATACTTCCGGCACAAAGTAAATATTTGACAGATTCGCCAGGCTACCAAGCCATACGACCAAACATCCCAAACTAGCTTACGAAACGGAATCTTATCGTCGAAAGTTGATTTTAAATTAACTATTTCGCTATTCCAATGGGTACAAACCCTTCAAAAGAAGAGCCTTTGAAGCTCAATCGTGAAAACGAAACACCTAAAGATGATGGGTTTGAAGATCTAGGTCGATATCAGGGCAATGCCAAGGACGGCAAAAGACACGGCCAAGGAATCTATTTTTTCGATAATGGTGATATTTATGATGGCGAATGGCGAAAAGGAAGGAAAGAAGGATTCGGCACATACCAATTCTCAGACGGAACGAAGTGAGTACTGTTTCTCGCTTTGCAGTGGAATATGTATGCATGATTGCACAAGAATAATAATATATTTGTTCGTTAATTATTAGTGTCAATATTACAGTGCGAATCGAAAAACCGTGGGCACCCATAAATATTTTAGAAATCGTTTATTGTTCGTTGAACAACTCACAAACAACTCTAACTACAAAACGTTTATCATACTACACATTGGTCAAACTTCTTGCGGTGATGTTCAACGAACAATAAACGATGTCTAAAATATGTCTAGGTGCCCACGGTTTTTTGATTCGTACTGTAAAGACTGGCTTTCGCCGGTTTCACCAACCCGTGAAGTTTACATTTAAGATTATTAAATAGACAGTAAGTTTCGAATTCATTTGTTTTGCGAATGAAACAGATATTAGACTAATTTACAATACACTATTTCACAGTACTCGTCGATCAACCTCAGCCTCGATAGCGTGTAATATATTCTTTAGAATTTGACTACAGCCCTTGGAATTTATGAGTTTTTTAATTGTTTGATAATGTGTACATTACTTGAATTACCACGGGCTGTAGTGAAATTCTAAAGAATATATTACAGGCTATCGAGACTGAAGTTGATCGATGAGAACCAGGCGGTGGTCGACACGCCTCGCAAAGCACGATGGTACTAATTGAAAATTTTGCTCATTAGCATCTGGATCTCAAAGTGTAAACATCTAGGTCGCTCTGTTATTCAATGGATATTAAAGGTCTTCTTCAATATTTTCGACACATAATATTCCCTATACACATGCATAACCACGCTTTCTGGAAAATCTATAGGGTTGTTGGATCCACAGAGAAGGGCAATTTTATGCGCATAAGATCACAGGCTTACCACAGTAGAAATCTGTGGTTTTCAATGAAATTACACGCCGATGACCGTTGAAATTCGCCATCCTCAAAACCTCCTAAATAGCCCAAAAAATCCAAGAAAATCACACAAAAACGTTCCTAAACTCATAAACTTTTATTATTGATAAAAAAATATTACCGAGTTCCCATTTAAATCTGTACTTTCCCATTTAAATCTATACTTATGCAAATTTTGTTAATGTGTGCTAAACACACAGATCAACCAATCAGAGAACTTCACATCAGAAATGATATACTCTGATTGGTTGATCTGTGTGTTTAGCACACATCAACACAATTTGCATAAGTACAGATTTAAATGGGAAAGTACAGATTTAAATGGAAACCTGTTATAGATATATACAGAAACCATTTCGAGCCTCCTCAAAGATAAATGAAGTAGTTACTATCAGATACGATCATACTAAAATTGTGCCAACTACTTTTGACAATGATTGTAGATGACGAGTTGAAGTTTGAAGATAAATTTCATCTCTGCATGCCCAATCCAAGTATTAAATAAATCTTTATTGCACCCATGCTACCCTCAGCTGCTGTTATCAATCAATATTCATTCCAATGAATTTATGTTTGATTTTCCACAGGAATGCTGGGTGGTTTTATAGGGATCAGTATGTAGGAAATGAACCAAATGAGAAATTGAAAAGAAAAATAAGAAAGAAATTGCTGGCAAATGAAGATAATGAAACAGTACGCAATACTGAGTAAGTACCTTGAATGATGATGATGGTTATGATGATAATGATGATACATGATGATGATGAACGATGATGATGGTAATGATGATGATGAATGATGGTAATGGTGATGATGGTAATGATGATGATGATGGTAGTGATGATGGTCATGATGATGATGATGGTAGTGATGATGATGATGATGGTAATGATGATGATGGTAGTGATGATGATGGTAGTGATGATGATGATGATGGTAATGATGATGATGGTAATGATGATGATGGTAGTGATTATGATGATGATGATGATGGTAGTGGTGATGTTGATAGGGGTGGTGATAATGATGATGATGATGATGGTAATGATGATGATGGTAGTGGTGATGTTGATAGGGGTGGTGATAATGATGATGATGATGATGATGGTAGTGGTGATGTTGATGGAGGTGATAATGATGATGATTATGATCAATGATAATGAATGATGATGATGATGATGGTAGTGGTAGTGGTGTTGTTGATAGGGGTGGTTATAATGATGATAATGATGATGATGGTAGTGGTAGTGGTGATGTTGATAGGGGTGGTGATAATGATGATGATGATGATGGTAGTGGTGATGTTGATAGGGGTGGTGATGATGATGATGATGATGGTAGTGGTAGTGGTGTTGTTGATAGGGGTGGTGATAATGATGATGAATGATGATGGTAGTGGTAGTGGTGATGTTGATAGGGGTGGTGATAATGATGATGATGATGATGGTAGTGGTGATGTTGATAGGGGTGGTGATGATGATGATGATGATGGTAGTGGTAGTGGTGTTGTTGATAGGGGTGGTGATAATGATGATGATGATGGTAGTGGTAGTGGTGATGTTGATAGGGGTGGTGATGATGATGATGATGATGGTAGTGGTAGTGGTGATGTTGATAGGGGTGGTTATAATGATGATGATGATGATGATGGTAATGGTAGTGGTGTTGTTGATAGGGGTGGTGATAATGATGATGATGATGATGATGGTAGTGGTAGTGGTGATGTTGATAGGGGTGGTGATAATGATGATGATGATGATGATGGTAGTGGTAGTGGTGTTGTTGATAGGGGTGGTGATGATGATGATGAATGATGATGGTAGTGGTGACGTTGATGATTGTGATGGTTATGATGATAGATTATGGTGATGATGTTGATGTCAATGATGTTGGTAGTGATGATGATATTGATGGTGGTGGTGATGATGATAACCATGATGATAAATGATGATGCTAATGCTAGACATTATCTTGATGACAAGATGACAAGATGGATGATGATTGTGAATGATGATTCATAATGAATGATGATGATGGCAATAATAATAAAGATGATGATAATGGCAATGATGATGATAATAATGATAATAATGATGATGATGTTGATAATAATAATGATGATGATGTTGGTAATAATAATGATGATTCAAAATGAATGATGCTGATAATGATGACAATAATAAAGATGATGATAATGGCAATGATGATGATAATAATAATGATAATAATGATGATGATGTTGATAATAATAATGATGATTCATAATGAATGATGCTGATGATGATGACAATTATAAAAAGATGATGATAATGGCAATGATGATTATAATAATGATAATGATGATGATGTTGATAATAATAATGATGATGATGTTGGTAATAATAATGATGATTCATAATGAATGATGCTGATAATGATGACAATTATAAAGATGATGATAATGACAATGATGATGATAATAATGAATCATGATAATGTTGATAATAATAATGACAATGATAATAATATTGATAATAATGTTGATAAAAATAATGATGATGATGTTGGTAATCAGAGTAATAGTGATAATAATGATGACTGTTGATAATGGTGTAATAATGACGATATCAACAAATTATGATGATGATTACGATGATAACAGTAAATTATAATCAACAGTGCATTGCAACCTCAAAACACCAAAACAGATGATATAGATTCAGACAGTGAAAATGAAGAAAACGAAGCAATACCCAAGCTAAAAGACCAAACAAATCTTGACTTACGACGAGCTGAAAGTGTTCGAAGACAAAATTACTTCAGAGCTAAATACAATATCCCTAACAAAAACAATGACCCAGCTCAGACAACCAACGATTCCCACAGTCTCAGAGATTCAATACGAGCCAAATGGGGCGTCAAGAGAAGTAAAAGCTATACTGCGGGAGCAGGTCAGCGAAGGAAAGATCCTCGTCTAGTTTCCCAGGAGGAAGAACAGATGGAACGAGAGAAGAGTCGGCAGCACCGAGAAACAATTAGAGCAAGATACAATTTACATTAATTATTTACTAGATATTATCAGATTATTTGATAATGAATCTATTATGAATGCAACACGTCCTATATCTATGAAACAAAACTAAAATGTGTTCTCTAACTGCACTACAGTAAAAACCCGCATATAAGAACCAGTGGATTAAGAACCATTAAGCTAAAATCTAAAAACCTGTTAAAAAGAACCACTTTAGCCTAAAAAAATTAGACTGTTTCTTATAGGAAAGGTTTCAAGATTTATTTGGTCATTTGAAAAAATATAAGTTGAGTCTGAATATGACCAAATTTAAAATCAATGCTAGAAATATTTTTACAAATGTATTATCAGTTAGTTCTCAATGAGAATACATTCATCATTCAGATGCATCAACAATTTATATAACATAAAAAACACTATATAAGGGAAATTGTTTTTGCTTTGTAAAAAAGAACAAGTTAAGAACCACCTTTGCCTATTTTCTCACTAAATACCAATTATATAAGAACCACTCAAGCCTAACCTCGAAAAATAGTGGTTCTTGTGTGCGGGTTTTTACTGTATCTTGTACAAACTTGTAATTATTTTCACTGTTTTGTACTTGCTTATGTTACACTGCAGCATAGCTGTGAGAGCAAAACTAAATATATGATATATGTGTATACATTGTCAAGGGTGGCACTAATTGTTTTTGAATAGAGCATTAAATGTTGCTCCCACTGATTGTCTAATAGACTGCAAATAATATACCTGTGAAACAAGTAGTAATAATATAAAGTACTAACTAGTGCTAATTAAACAATAGAGATCAATAGAATTAGCATAAAATATCTATATTTGGTATTATTTATGTGTCTCACTTTTAATGTTTGTACTCTAGCAAATATAAATTTGTACAATTTGTACAAACTTGTGGATATCACTGGAGCAGAACATTTTGAACAAAACTAACAATGTATTGTCTAATATTGCACTATTTTGTACAAACTTGTGGATATCACTACAGCAGAACAGTGTGAACAAAACTAAATATGTATTGTCTGATTGTACTATTTTGTACAAACTTGTGAATATCACCGCAGCAGAACATTGTGAACAAAACTGACAATGTATTGTCTAATTGCACTATTTTGTACAAACTTGTGAATATCACTGGAACAGAACAGTGAACAAAACTAAATATGTATTGTCTTATTGCACTATTTTGTACAAACTTGAGAATATCACCGCAGCAGAACAGTGTGAACAAAACTAAATATGTATTGTCTGGTTGTACTATTTTGTACAAACTTAATTGTGGATATCACCGCAGCAGAACATTGTGAACATTGTGCAAAGGCAATAGAGAGCTTACACTATGTCCATGAAATAGAATCTAAATAGTTCCTACATATTAGTTTTTATTTAGTGACTATTAGTCACTATCACTCAACTGGGACAGCTTTAGTAACAACTAGACCACAATACACAAGGGAAATCAAATACTCAAAACCATAGAAAGTTAATACTTTATTCATTGTGTATTGTTACTAAAGCTGTTCCAGTTGAGTGATAAACGCACTTAATCCGTGAAGCATAAATTGTACAAAATTGGTGCTAAAATATGCTAATTCCTTAATTGTTATCTATTGTCTCGTCAACACTATTTACTAGTAATTAGTAATATTGTTTCACGGATTTTTTTTTTTTGACTAATAGTCACTAAATAAAAACTATTAGTTAGTAACTATTAGTATTTAGATTTTATTTCATGAACATAGTGTAAGCACTTAGCTATATAACCATGAAACACTATTTACATTACTAAATTGTCAAAAATAGACAAAATAGTGCTGCTTGAACAATAGAAAACAATAGAATTAGCATAAAACAGTAGAAATTATTGATTTAGAATAGAAAAAATAACACATTGAACAATTGATATATTTCTTTCCAAACAGATCAAGAAAAAACATCGAACAACCTCTGCCTTGACAGCGTGTAATATATATTCTTTACAACTTGACTATATAGCTCAAGTATTTCAAAAGAGTGAGCGTAGTGTTTACAAGTGTTGTTATTGTGATGCTAATTAATTGAAAACCATTTTAACAATAGATTTTTTAAATAACAAGGATTTTTTGGCAAAACCATAACAAAGTATGTCACTACATATCCACCTATTAGCTTCAATTGTTTGGTAATGTGTACATTCCTTATAGGTAATATAATGAAATTTGTAACACCATAAAAAATGTTGACTTAACTTAACTGACGTTTTGAGCTTTAGCCCTTCGTCAGAGTAAAAGAGTTAGAGACACTAATTTTAAATTCATTTAAACTCATTGTCTGTCTTAGTCTATCTCTTTTACTCTGACGAAGGGTTAAAGCTCGAAACGTCAGTGAAGTTAAGTCAACATTTTTTACGGTGTTACAAATTTCATTCTATTACCTATCATTTATATCAAACACCGACACAGCCTATACTAGTTTATTCGCTAGTTTACATGTACATTCCTTAAATTACTGCAAGCTGTAGTCAAATTGTAAAGAATATATTACACGCTATCGAGGCTCAGGTTGTGGACGAGAGCTGTGAAAAGGTGTAAATATTGCAAAAAATAATCATAATTTTGTGTAAAATTGAGAAAACAAATTATTTAAAAAATGAAAAATATACTAAAAATAAAGTCAACAAAATTGTCCAATTTCCTTCTTTTTTTTATTTTATTCAATTTTAAACAGGAAGCCCAAGAATTGCATAATTATTCGGAATCACACAGGAATCCCACAAACTCAATTCCCTCGGGTTTCTTGCACAAAATTAAAATTCTGTAATTTATCGTTTACAACCCCAGCCTCAATAGCGTGTGATATATTCTTTACCATTTGATTAGCCTGAGTATCAGGCCTTACGCGGATCGGAAGGGACCGGAAAGGCTACCATTTATCTACAGCTCGAGTTAATTTAAGGGATGTACACTTTAAGGTGACTGGCTACTTTTGGAAATAATGTTAAGGAGGCTTGAAATGGATTCTGTATATATCTATATACCTACTTTATATTGCATGTTATGCAGCATTATTGTGAAGCTACACAGTTAACAGATATATCATTTTAAAGCTTATGAATCTAGGATATTTTTTTTTTAATTATTGCGTCATGACAACAGCAGGTCGCTGTAAAAAGGACTTGAAATTCCTTTATTAAAGCTGATATCTCCAAATCCTTTAGGTGAAAGTTTTTATTGAACTTGTACATGTCTAGTACCCTACCTGTTCTTGCAACTGAGGAAAAATAAAAAGAATCTGTCATACGAAACCTTTAAAATATTAAAAAAATGATTTTCTAGATATAGTAAATGGGTTTTCATTACAGATTTTCCTTAAAATGGATCTACTAAATCTAAACCTTAATTGGAACAAATTGCCAAAAAATATAAAAAATCTATCATTTCATTGTGTTGTTATTAATAAAAATACATTTTGTACGCGTCAGAGGGGTCAAAAAACCATTTCGAGCCTCCTTAAAGGTTTTTTATATGCACCCGCGAGATTTTGAAGCAAGATTTGCGAAAACGGAAGCGACATGAAAAGAAATCTTATAAATCTTATATAACTTATAAGAAAATAGTTTTTTCCATATTATATAAAACACAGATGCTGGCTAATTAATGAATCATTCTAAAATACAAAAAAAAAAATGTTTTGTCGTTTTAGTGCTTTTAAAACTCGCGTGAAGTCGGACAAAAACTCCTACGAAAATCTATATTTTTTTACGTTAGAAAAATTCCACCTAAAAGCGAAGGGAGAGGGCCCTGGGAACGAGGTTGAGAAAAATTAATTTTTAAAAACAATTTGATATAGCGTTGATTTTTTTAGGTTCTTTTAACTAAGCCTAATGAAAGTATAGAGTCCCGCGTGCAAAATTCAAAAGTTTTGCCCTGTTGAAGCTCAAAACGTGTATGGTTTCTTGATAAAAGTTTTGTATTTTATTCAGCGGTTTTAACATGCGCGCGCACATCGTGGGCTCAAATCGAACCGTTCAAAAGTAGCAAATTAAAACACTTTAAAATTCCACGGGCTTTAGTCAAATTCTAAAGAATATATTATACGCGCTATCGAGGCTGAGGTTGTTCGACGGATGAGCACTGTGAAAACGTAGGGGAGTGGAACGAGACAAAAAGCGGCTGCGGGGGAGACTACCCCCTTCCTAAAAGTGAAAAACCTCAATAATACGAACACCCTTCCCATATTCCGACCGTGGACGGTTTTAGCGGGTCACGGCGAGAAGCAGCCTGTTATCATGTGAAATGCCCAGCATGCCTCGCTCTGAGTCATGGTGCTTTCAGTTATATTTGAAATGTTGTCAAAGTAAAGGGGTGCTGAATGGTCCTTGAAAATTTTCAGGGTTTCGTAATAGAGACTCACCTTTTTATATGTGTCTCAAAGTCTCGGATTTTCGTGTTTTTGATGTCTTGGAGTGTCCGATTTTTAAATACAGTAAATATATGATATTGCTAAAGTCTCGGGCTCGGATTTTAAAATGCAATTAAGTCTCGGCGTCTCTGCGAGTAGGCTCGGTTTCAGTAACATTCTCTATCTCTTTGCGGGCATTTGGCTATAATTAGCTGCCTGATGCTATGCAAAAGCCCAAATATAGACGCTGTTTATCAATTTATTTTAAATACTGCGCCAGATGGCACTTAAACAATCTAGAAAGCACTGTTCCGGATCCGGAGCCCGACTCAGCTGAACCTTTGGTTTATAAGTAAATGTCACAGCGGAATCAATCCTTCCCGTTGATAATTCGCATAAATAGCACCATACAAAATGTAATAACTTGAACGGTTTATTTTAAAAGATTAAAATCTAAGTGATATATTTATTTAGCACAAAATTGGAAATCATTTGCGAATTGAAGTAATTTTTGAAGTGATTGATTATTTTGGAGTTAAAGTTCATTTTCTTATACTTAGAGTATAAACACTAGCGTCAACATCAGTAGTCTTAAATGATTATATTATATTTATATTGTTTATTTAGTGCTATTATATTTTAAGTACTAAATAGAGTGATAAGTTTTGCACTCTTTATATAAAGTGTTTGTACTCTTCAGTCAAAGAGTAGAGACAAAACCTGTGGTATTTTTATTGTTTGTTGGTATATGCATTTAGTGCCTTATCAGAGTTGGCTGTTCTTAATACAGAGAGAATATATCACATGCTATAGAGACTTAGGCTGCACAATAAAGAATTTGAAACTGGTTGTCTATTATTCAAAGAGCATATTGAAACTGCAGTCACGCACGATTTACAGTGTCAATTAAAATTATACAATAAACAAACGCATAACAAACATAGTTTTTCTTTGCAAATATATATAAACATAAATGAATATTTCATTTATAGGTATTGTAATACTACAAAAAGCTGTTTTGACCTCTTATATTTATAAATTGTTCAAAATAAAAATGGCACAGAACTCCCCTTTTCTCCCCTCCCCTCCCCCTCAAATCACTCCATCGTATGGCGTCAATTATTTCTGCCAATCATTCACAATGACGTCAAACCTGTGCGTACATCCAAATATGGTCATTGTACTCTGTCAATCTTTTGTATACTTAACAAGGAATCTTACACCAGTCATGCAAGTTCATTCCTTATTAGGTCAATGAATGCTAACTATATGAAGAATCTGGACAACTTACTTGCACCAAAATAATCCCCACGGTACCCCTAAAGGGTACTTTTTACCGTTCTAAGTCAACAACGCGGCGCGTTTGGCGTGAGTCGCAAAAGCGCGGGAAAAGTGCGCACGCGAAAATAGGCGGGAAAACATACACTTAGGCCAACATTCCACATTACATACCTTTTTTCGTTTTTTAAAAGTTGATAATTTTGGAAATAGAAAAGAAAATAGCAAATTTAATGCGAGTTTTCATTTTTTTTTCAGTTGAATATAAATTTCCAAGTATTTCTTCGGGTGGTCGTTGTTGCTTGGATACGTTGTTATCAAATCCGGTTATTGGGGTCAGCTAATTATGTCAACTTTGTTGGGCGTTCACTGTTGGAATGCCAAAACCGCTTACTTAAGTAATCAGCAGAGCTGCAAAACCTCACATTGCTCTCACATCAAAGGGACTGTTTCGTTATCCAACTATTTGCAACCGTCCAACTAGTCATAATACACTTTCAAGGTAAGCAAATTTACGTTTGTTAAAACTATTTTATGAACTTTTCTTAACTATTTGAATGTCATTTTTATCTCGATAATAGTTCAATTGACGATTATACTGATTTGCAAAAGACAGAAGTGTCTATTTTAAAAGTTAAGATATTCACTTGCGGACAAATGGTTTACAGTACTAGATCAAGCTGTCGACAACAGTTTTGCTGCGCAGAAACAATACACTTTTAATTCGAAAATTTTGAATATTCTCCGACGATTGTACATATATTGTATATTTTTTGTCCAAATAACTTTTTACACAATAACATTTTTCTTGAAGTCTAATCTAAAATTGCTTTTTAAATTAGCTTAAGTTGATTGAAATTAACTTTTGTCAAATCAATTCATAATTTCTTGCATGCAAGCAGTTTTGAGGTTTACTAGTGTCTTGGCAGTTCGACTCAAAACTTTTAATAACTTTGAAGATTACAGCAAATGCTTTATAGAACTACGAAGTGTTAATTATATTGTAGGATTTCAAAACCTTTAAATAATATGTAAAGAATGAGTTTTATTCTGTAAATTAATTACAATAAATATTCTGTATAAAATCAATTACGAAAAACTGATCACAAAATTGCTTATCAACTTTTTTAACGGCGATCAAGATGTGCCAGATGTTGCCTGCTGCTGTTTCTCCGAGTGGTCCTTCAAATATATTATACCCGTGTAATATCCTTAATAACCACTCTTAAACACCGGGATAATGGTTTTAAACATTCTTGAAAAACAACATATAAGGAATTTTATAAATATATCGAAGTGACTGCGCGCCTGTCACGGAAAATAGGAATACCATCTGTCAACAGTCTTATGATATTGCGTGATCTTATATCACGAACATGAGCAAAGTCACGCAAACTCTAACCAACTCAAAACTCGATACGTTTTCTGTAAATGAATTAGAAGAAATATTTTGGTATGTTTATTTATCTCTTGTCCGTAATAGCAAGAGATTTTGGGGATATAATTGGAGGACGAGGGAATTCCACGTTGAATTTCACGAGAGAAATCAATATCGCATGAATCGCGGAGTCCGCGGAGATTCTAGCTATAATTACTAGCAAAAGATATGTAAGGTAGTCGTACCTATTATCGCGCACATCCTATTATCGTGCTTTTCGTAAAAAATAATATATATCTTCTAAAAAACTGCTTCAAAATTAATTAAAACAATTATGGCTGCTTATTCTGTTGCAAGCAAATTTTTTGGTCCACTTTTTTTTCAATGAACTTTTACGCAGAATAGAAGATGTATATTATTTTTACGAAAAGTAAATTCTTGTTGTTGGATTTGTATATTTATTCAGCGTTTTTTCATTTCTGTCCGTTCAAACTTTACAAACCGTCAGATTTACAAACGCCTACAGATAATCTCTGCTACCAAAGATAACAACAGAGTTGTTCTGTGTGGACATTTTCTATTTATAAAATCAAATTAATTAATTAAGTGTTTATCATAATATTTATATTTCACGGCCGATTGCAATCGGCTATTTAACTGTGGGGGTCTGGCATGGGAGGCTCTCGATCTATCAATGCAAACACTATTAAATGCTTTCACAGACGATGGAAAATGATCACTCTAGTGTAAAATAACGACAATGCGCTCTATTCCACAGTAGCAGTTTGATTCTATTTCATGGATATGGTGTTTGCGCTCTATTCCACAGTAGCAGTTTGATTCTATTTCATGGATATCGATGTAGTGTTTGCGCTCTATTCCACAGTAGCAATTTGATTCTATTTCATGGATCTAGTGTTTGCGCTCTATTCCACAGTAGCAATTTGATTCTATTTCATTGATATAATGTTTGCGCTCTATTCCACAGTAGCAATTTGATTCTATTTCATGGATATGACGGTTTGCGCTCTATTCCACAGTAGCAATTTGATTCTATTTCATGGATCTAGTGTTTGCGCTCTATTCCACAGTAGCAATTTGATTCTATTTCATGGATATAGTGTTTGCGCTCTATTCCACAGTAGCAATTTGATTCTATTTCATGGATATAGTGTTTGCGCTCTATTCCACAGTAGCAATTTGATTCTATTTCATGGATGTAGTGTTTGCGCTCTATTCCACAGTAGCAATTTGATTCTATTTCATGGATATGGTGTTTGCGCTCTATTCCACAGTAGCAATTTGATTTCATTTCATAGCCATATATTTTGTAATTCCACAGTAGCAATTTCATTCTATTTCATTGATATAATGTTTGCGCTCTATTCCACAGTAGCAATTTGATTCTATTTCATGGATATGGTGTTTGCGCTCTATTCCACAGTAGCAATTTGATTCCATTTCATGGCCATATATAGTCTCCCTCGCAAATGGTTTTTAAAATGTCGTCACGCAACGTGACTATTTGATTCTATTTCATGGATATACCCTTTGCGCTTATTTTTGTTTTCCCAAATGTACCCTTAGTTAGTACTAGTACAGAACACAAACATATTTCAATTTTTATTATTAGTATTTCTTTTGCGCTACCGATAACTTTAAAATATAAAACAGACTTGTAAGTAATTCACAGAGAGTGTAATTGATAATGGTAGTGTATAGTTTTCAATTCTCCAGACGGCTAGAACGTAAGAAATGTGATAGTTAAGGTCAGAGACACCACATTCCGCCACGCACACAACGACTGTAGGGAGAGGAGAGTAACGGATTAGGGAGGAGGGAGAAACAGCAAAAATAAACAGCATTTATAGTATTTTCAGTATAATATCAATTTTTACCGATTGAACGATAATTGGCAAATTGGTATCGATTTTTATCGATTAGCAAATCGGTATCGATTTTTATCGATTGGCTATGCCGAGAACAGTCCACTAAACTGTATCCTTCAATCTTGTAGATGGCTGATCCCTACACTGACATGGAAGGCCAAACACAACAACAAGCGCTAGACCGCTGTCCAAGATGTGGTGACCGTGCTTACCATGCTGAGTCCATCGCTATGGAGGGCTTTAAGTTCCACAAGAGATGTTTTTCTTGCAAGGAATGCAAAAAGAAGTTAGACAGTACCAACGCCTCATCCCATGAAGGTAGGAGATACATGCATGGTTGGGTGCAAGGTTGAGTGATGATAGCGTGAGGTTTAGCATCATCGCCACCACCACCACCATCATCATCGTCATGATCACCATCATCATCATTACTGGCATCATCCTGATTACAATCATTATCATATTAATGCGTCACCTTCATTTATATCATCATCATTATTGTAACCCTCATCATCATTATCAACATCATCATGATCATCATTACCGTAATCATAACCACCACTTCCACCACCACCACCACCACCACCACCACCATCATCATTACTGGCATCATAATTAAAATCATTATCATATTAATTGTCACCTTCATTATCATCATCATTATCATTAATCATCACCGTAATCAACATCGTCTTCATCGTCATCATCATCAATACAATCATTACCCCTCGTCATTATCTTCATTGTCGTCATCATCATTGTCATCATCATCATTGTCATCATCATCATTGTCACCTTCAAATTGTCACCATCATCATTGTCACCATCATAATTGTCACCATTATTATCATTGTCACCATTATTATCATTGTCACCATTATTATCATTGTCACCATTATTATCATTGTCACCATTATTATCATTGTCACCATTATTATCATTGTCACCATTATTATCATTGTCACCATTATTATCATTGTCACCATTATTATCATTGTCACCATTATTATCATTGTCACCATTATCATCATTGTCACCATTATTATCATTGTCACCATTATTATCATTGTCACCATTATCATTATCACCATTATTATCATTGTCACCATTATTATCATTGTCACCATTATTATCATTGTCACCATTATTATCATTGTCACCATTATTATCATTGTCTAACAATGACTTTTTATTTGATTTTAAACTTAATGTAAATACAACAGAAATCAATTGATTTATTTTTAAATATTTATCTTCTTAATAATTTTAATAATTTTTTACATATTTTAAAATTGTTTTTTTTTTTAGATCCTTTAATATCGCCCGTTTTAACATTATAATTAATCATTACTATTATTGTCTTCTTTGTTATTGTTATTATAATTATTGTGAAATAAAGTTATTGTTATTATTATTATTATCATTGTCACCATTATTATCATTGTCACCATTATTATCATTGTCACCATTATTATCATTGTCACCATTATTATCATTGTAACCATTATTGTTAAGCTGAACTCGGTCCAATGAGGTCATTATCAAACAACATGGAATGGAATGTTATGTCGTAATGACGTTAACTAAACACAATTACCAATGTCACGCAATTTTCAATGTCACGCAATTTTCATTGACACGCAATTTTAAATGTCACGCAATAACCAATGTCACGCAATAATCAATGTCACGCTATTTTTGCAGGTGAAGTGTATTGCAAGACATGTCACTGTGTCAACTTTGGAACCAAAGGATACGGATACGGTATCGGTGCAGGAGCATTGACAAGAACACAATAATCGACTCGCACTACCCCCCATAGGAGACAATAGAATTACTAACACTACCCCCCTCAAGAGACAACTTACTTAAACAAAAAAACTTCTTTATTTGGCAGTGTAAACTATTACCCAAATTAGGAACAATCGACTTACTCTACCCCCCATAAATTATACTTATTTGATTAAGATATGTTCCACACCTGCCCCCCATAGATTTGAGTATATGTCAAAAATGAATACCTTTGTATTGTAAACTACGCACAGTACCCCTAGTAAGGCATGATTTAGCTGCAATTGTTGTTATATTTTGTTTAATAAAGATTTTATTTTCTAGAACTGGAGTGGTGTTAAATAGTTATTTGATCTATGAGGGCCGTACAGGGTATTCTCGTGATGCGTGATTAGCTATTTTTATTTTCCGAGAAACGTGAATTTAATAAATTATTCTCCGTGATGCGTGAACCAAATTTTTTGCTTGACCGTGAAGACTCTTGGATCAATTACTGATATTCGTGATTTCGCCCCTTATACGACGTGACTTTGAGTTGCAAGACCTCCCATCGATTTATTTTATCCTTATTTTATTCAGCTTCTTCAAACACTCTTTTTTTGCCAAGTGTTTTGTATGTGTAAGAGAAGGGTAAAAGAGTGCGTTACTTCCATATTTTCGTGATTCGTGAAAATGAAATTTTGACACACGTGATTGGAGGGCTTTAAGTTCCACAAGAGATGTTTTTCTTGCAAGGAATGCAAAAAGAAGTTAGACAGTACCAACGCCTCATCCCATGAAGGTAGGAGATACATGCATGGTTGGGTGCAAGGTTGAGTGATGATAGCGTGAGGTTTAGCATCATCGCCACCACCACCACCATCATCATCGTCATGATCACCATCATCATCATTACTGGCATCATCCTGATTACAATCATTATCATATTAATGCGTCACCTTCATTTATATCATCATCATTATTGTAACCCTCATCATCATTATCAACATCATCATGATCATCATTACCGTAATCATAACCACCACTTCCACCACCACCACCACCACCACCACCACCATCATCATTACTGGCATCATAATTAAAATCATTATCATATTAATTGTCACCTTCATTATCATCATCATTATCATTAATCATCACCGTAATCAACATCGTCTTCATCGTCATCATCATCAATACAATCATTACCCCTCGTCATTATCTTCATTGTCGTCATCATCATTGTCATCATCATCATTGTCATCATCATCATTGTCACCTTCAAATTGTCACCATCATCATTGTCACCATCATAATTGTCACCATTATTATCATTGTCACCATTATTATCATTGTCACCATTATTATCATTGTCACCATTATTATCATTGTCACCATTATTATCATTGTCACCATTATTATCATTGTCTAACAATGACTTTTTATTTGATTTTAAACTTAATGTAAATACAACAGAAATCAATTGATTTATTTTTAAATATTTATCTTCTTAATAATTTTAATAATTTTTTACATATTTTAAAATTGTTTTTTTTTTTAGATCCTTTAATATCGCCCGTTTTAACATTATAATTAATCATTACTATTATTGTCTTCTTTGTTATTGTTATTATAATTATTGTGAAATAAAGTTATTGTTATTATTATTATTATCATTGTCACCATTATTATCATTGTCACCATTATTATCATTGTCACCATTATTATCATTGTCACCATTATTATCATTGTCACCATTATTGTTAAGCTGAACTCGGTCCAATGAGGTCATTATCAAACAACATGGAATGGAATGTTATGTCGTAATGACGTTAACTAAACACAATTACCAATGTCACGCAATTTTCAATGTCACGCAATTTTCATTGACACGCAATTTTAAATGTCACGCAATAACCAATGTCACGCAATAATCAATGTCACGCTATTTTTGCAGGTGAAGTGTATTGCAAGACATGTCACTGTGTCAACTTTGGAACCAAAGGATACGGATACGGTATCGGTGCAGGAGCATTGACAAGAACACAATAATCGACTCGCACTACCCCCCATAGGAGACAATAGAATTACTAACACTACCCCCCTCAAGAGACAACTTACTTAAACAAAAAAACTTCTTTATTTGGCAGTGTAAACTATTACCCAAATTAGGAACAATCGACTTACTCTACCCCCCATAAATTATACTTATTTGATTAAGATATGTTCCACACCTGCCCCCCATAGATTTGAGTATATGTCAAAAATGAATACCTTTGTATTGTAAACTACGCACAGTACCCCTAGTAAGGCATGATTTAGCTGCAATTGTTGTTATATTTTGTTTAATAAAGATTTTATTTTCTAGAACTGGAGTGGTGTTAAATAGTTATTTGATCTATGAGGGCCGTACAGGGTATTCTCGTGATGCGTGATTAGCTATTTTTATTTTCCGAGAAACGTGAATTTAATAAATTATTCTCCGTGATGCGTGAACCAAATTTTTTGCTTGACCGTGAAGACTCTTGGATCAATTACTGATATTCGTGATTTCGCCCCTTATACGACGTGACTTTGAGTTGCAAGACCTCCCATCGATTTATTTTATCCTTATTTTATTCAGCTTCTTCAAACACTCTTTTTTTGCCAAGTGTTTTGTATGTGTAAGAGAAGGGTAAAAGAGTGCGTTACTTCCATATTTTCGTGATTCGTGAAAATGAAATTTTGACACACGTGATTGGTAATCGCTATTTTTTCGGCCGTGTACCGTGCCAGAGAACCCCCCCCCCCTCCCCCTCCCCCCTGTACGACACTCATCTATATACACTTTAATATTTCAACAAGCATCAATGCAAACCAAGACGGCCGCAATGCATCCTGGTTTTGTGCCGGTATCTGAAACGTTTTCAACAGAATTGTTTGTAATACAACAAGTACGAAATTTTTTTGAAAACAAGCCTGATTTACCAGCACAAAACCAGCATTCATTTCGGTCTTGGCTGGATGCTTGTTGCTTAGGCTGCGAAAACGATTTTTGAAATAAGTGTATAAATATGAAGCGGGAAAAGTTATATGAACCAATCAAAAAGCGATAGAAAACGTAGGAGGAGTTTTAAAAGAACAATGGAAAAATTAATTGAAAGCGAATCGTTCATTCATGCCGTAAGGTTGCTGTGTACCTAAGGAATAAATTAGTCGCATTTCTTTAGATTTACGGTTATTGTTAGTACCAGTAATAAGGCATAAAATAAGCAGAAAGCTGTTATGTGCATGATTGATATTATGATTAGCGGAATTAAAATAGCGGGAGAGTGGCTTTGTGTTGTCGTCAGTGCCTATATCAGGAAAAAAAAAATTATCGAATGGAATTAAACATAAAAAAAAAGGGAAGAGGATCGAAACACAAGTTGTATTCTTATGAGGGAGTCGAACCGTATGCGAAGCTTTGTTTACACAATCTTTGAAAACAAAACTTTTCCAAAGTAGTTTGACTGATAGTATTCAACAATTACCAATAAGCATATTTGTGTGTCTGATTCTTGCATGAAGTCAATGCTATTTTTTAACAATGTTAAATTGTGAGCTATTTATCAGGGCATTACAAACGGACGGAGTAAACTGCAGGTTGCAGGTTGCGGGCTGCGGGTTTGCAGGCCAGGAAGAGCTCGCTGTTTCAATCACGATACCTCTTGTTTTTAAACAGCGAGCTCTTCACTACCTGCAAACCCGCAGCCCGCAACCTGCAGTTTACTCCGTTCTTTTGAACATTTGCTTCAACATTCGTTTGATTTTGTTGAATGGCAATATTGAAGCCGTTTGCCCTGCTCCGTTCAACATTGTTGAGTACTGACCCATATATGCGCATTTAGTGGTCTTTCAAATACGTAACACGCTTCAACAATGTTGCAAGGGGTGGCAAACGGTTTCAACTTTAACATTCAACAAGATTGCAACAAAATCGCAGACCGTCGGCAACGCAGGCTAATGTTGAAACCGTTTGCCCAGGCTTTAATTTGCCAACCATTTTCACAATAGATTACTTAATTTCCTTTGTTCTAAAAACAATAATGGGCTGGCAAAACCATAACAAAATACTGTACGTCCACCTATAAATTAAAGACATTAAATTCCATCCATTGCTTTCATTTCGGCGGATAAGAAACATCTCTCCAATGCAGCCATTTCTGGTATTAAAATACCAGTTTCCGTGACCTCAAAATATTTTGTGCAAGCTGTTAAGTGACAAAAATGACAGGTATTCAACAAGTAGCAACGTCATGTCATGCAACACACTCTCAGCAACACTTCAACAAAATAGCAGAACACCAATATTTTTATATAAAACACTAGCCATCATTAAGCGACCAAAATATGGCTTATTTACTGTATTATTATTCGTCTGAATTACAATCGAAAGGACAACCTTCCGCGCTGCGTGACAACTTCAATAAGATTGAAATTTAACCCTTTAAACAACCAACCAATCAGAACGTCGCTTCTAAACTCCAATGTCTGAGAGTCGGACTGCTTATAACTTCAAGTAGGGGAGGGTGACTTTGCAAGGAATGCAAATAATCTACACAATTATGCAAGATTTTATTTCTTAGGTGAGATTTTGAGATGAAGTTTTGGTAGTATATATCCCCCCTTGTTTTAGTCGGCACACCTTAGTAGTCTAAAAGCCTACCTTGGTACATGCACTCGGAGATCACATCCTGGAGTAAGAGGCTGAGCTCATATACTTGTCTTCGTAGCTGCAATTTTTCATTCTAGAAAGGTATGATTTTAATAGCGTCCTAGAATAATACACTTATAAAGTTCTTTAGAATTTCAAAGAGTTTTTCAAAGTGCGTATGAATTGGACATTTTTTGACTTGTCGATATGGCTAATCTCTTTTAATTCACCGTGTCCATTTGTGCGTAAGAATGACACAATTCAGCCGTTTAAATGGATATACATGTCTTTTTTATCGTTCCCTTGTCGAGATAACTTAACAATAGGCTTTAGTTTGATTGTACGTTCGTCCATCTGGTAAACAATTAAGCCAGCGCCCTAGACATTTATAGCTCGATGGTCACTGTTGCGTATAACTGGAAAAATCCTCACAACGCAGCGGTGATAATTGCTTAGTAGTAAGAATTATGACCATAGAAATGCTCGCGAGAGATTCAGAAAAAACTCTAGTTGAGATCCGCAGTTTGTAAATATAATTATCATTTATTAGCTTGACTGCATTCCTTAAATTTGTCGCAATTTGTCAAGATGTTTTGCAAAACGAACACAACAAAACCCTTTTCGTTTAAATATACACCCTATAACGGAAAAGGAACAGTTCCTGCGATGTATGACTAGCAGAATTCAGCTAAGCAAGGTTATTTTAATCAATTGTAGCGTTTACTTTGAAAGCAGTGTGAACCGAAACGTGACTACAAGAGATTAAAGTCTGGGTGTAGTCCTTCGGGAACGTATCTGTTTCAGCATTGAGCTATTTCGCTCACTTTAAGGCCGTTTTAAAGCATTATTTTTGTGCTATTAGGTATTGCCAATGAGGTATTGCTTTGTTTAGTGTGATTTCTCGTTTCTTTTGTCCGCACCATACGTAAATATTATGACAACACATAGTTGCGTTTTTGTTCTTGAAATGGCAAGCTAACCTCTCGACCTTGAGTGTGGAAAAATAATAGCGTATATAGCCCATATATGGACTGAAAACTATCAAGTTTGTATTACACGTCGCTTTGTGAAGTTTGCGACGGAAAGAGCGCTCTTTGGAATACTTCCATAGAACGATAATAAGAACAAAATATTTTAAACTTTAGTAATCGCAAAGAGCTAGCTTTTCCACATAGATGGATTTATTAGATGCATTTTGTTGGTCGTATTTCGCATTCCAAGATGACTCAAATATGAACTTGAAAATTATTTTGTTTTCCTTTTCGTTCTTGTAAGTCTTGTAAAACAGAGAACTGAATAAAACAATGTGTTCATTGACTGTTCTTGCAAGGGAGTAGGAAAAACTATCGTTGTCATTTGTTTATTGAAGAATGGACACTGTAATCGGCTATTAGTAGACTCTAAACGCATTGTTTTTTTATCATTTATCAACTAGTACAAACCAAATAGCCTTTTAATTTTTCTTGCAAGGGCAAAGGAAAATCTAGGTATTTTATATACTATTGAAATGTTCAACCAATCTGTACACTTATAGACTCTAATGTAACCCTTGTTTCATTAAAGCATTTGGTTTAGTATTTTGGAAACCAGAGGTTTCTTAATCTAGTATTTGTATTTATCATTTGTCGGCGTCTGTGTTCGTTGTAAAACCTCTCGTTGCTTCACAAACCGTCAGATTTACAAACGCTAAAGCAAGTAGAAAATAACCTCTGGTACCCAGGGTAGTGTTCATGGTATTTGTATATCCTTTGGTATTCTAGAATGTTGTATATCACGGTCATATATCACTCTGGAAGTTTCTAGATGGGACTCTTGTTATTCGATCTCTGTTTTTTTCGTAATCGGTGATCATAATAGTTCATCCGCTCCTTATTTCCGTAATCAAGCACCAGTGGAAAGATGCGTTTTGGTTGTACAGAAGCGCTATTGTTTAGTCAGGTTTAGGGCAATTGTTTGGAAGATTCTATTGTTTTTTTAAACAATCTTAAATGATGTTTCGATTGGGAGCTGGATTGCCCCCTTAATATGGCTCTACATGTACACGACCACATCGCTATGTTGTAAAACCCAATCTTGTATAAATCATTATTTTTATTATCCATACGTTCGTTCATTCATTCATCTTATCCTTTCACTTTATTTTATTTTCATTTTCCTCTATTACCATCTTAATAATGTTAAAATATATTCCTCACTTTCACCCCTTTCATTTCATTTCATTCATTTAATTTTCAATTCCCATTTCTTCCAGTCAATATCTCAATATATATTTTTTGTTCCGAATAATCCATTTGATTTGATTTGATTCATTTTCATTTCCCATTCATTTCCTAGTCAACACGTCAAAAAATATTTTCCCATTTCATACCTCTCATTTCATTCCATTCATTTCCATTTCCCGTTCATTTCCTAGTCAACACGTCAACAGACATTTTCCCATTTTATCCCTCTAATTTCATTCCATTCATTTCCATTTCCCCTTCATTTCCTAGTCAACACGTCAACAGACATTTTCCCATTTTATCCCTCTCATTTCATTCCATTCATTTCCATTTCCCCTTCATTTCCTAGTCAAAATGTCTGACGACGAACAACAAGAACAAGAACACCAACAACAGTCATCTGCTCCCGACTATGGTGAATCTGACCAGGTAGCCAAGGCTCAGGGAGACCGCTGTCCAAGATGTGGTGACCGTGCTTACCATGCTGAGTCCATCGCTATGGAGGGAGCCAAGTTCCACAAGAGATGTTTTGCTTGCAAGGAATGCAAAAAGAAGTTAGACAGTACCAACGCATCGTCGCATGAAGGTAAAAGATTGGACAGTTTAATACCCCTATATTTCCAAACTCGTTCTCAGGGCCCTCTCCCTTCTCGAAGGGAGAGGGCCCTGGGAACGAGGATGCTATATTTCTAGGAACTGTGGGAACTTTATTTGTTTTAATCAACTTTGTATAGTACTGCTTATTGGTGAGCATAGTGTTTACAAGTGTTGGTATTGTGCTGCTAAAAAAGCTGGCTGATTGATCGCTTGATTGATTGATTGATTGATTTATAAATTGATTTCTTTATTGATTGATTAATTAAATGATTGATTTTTTACTTTCTAACAGGAGAGGTTTTCTGCAAAGGTTGCCATGCATCAAGGTTTGGCATCAAAGGCTATGGATATGGTATTGGAGCTGGAGCCTTGACTCGAACACAATAATCAACGCACACTACCCCCCACAGGACACTAATCCCTACCCACCACAGAATAATAAACAGAACACGTTCCTTCAGGGGATACAAAACTCTTCCCAAGCTACTTCCAAGAGGATAACAAAAACTTACTCACCCCATCCCCTATTAGTATCTATTGTTCCATAGGTAAATAGGTCCATTCTAAAACCGACTTTAATGCGAACCTATTTTGATCTTTTCCGATATATTATTGATTGGTGTAAATTAATGCTGATTTACGAATTATTTGTCCGAACAGTTATTGATTTGTCTAATGTATTATTTTAATGTAACGTGTTTTATACCAGCTGATTTTGAATTAAACGTTTTCTATATCGATAAAATATCGTCTTAATGCACTTATACTATATTATGAGGGGGACATTGAGAAGGGGGCAGGGGGGCTATATTACGAGGAAGACTTTGGGGGACTGAATTATGAGGGGGACATTTTGGGGAATATATTATGAGAGGGACATATTTGGGAGACTATATTATGAGGGGGGACAATAGGGGAATATATTATGAGGGGACATTGGGGGACTATATTATGAGGGGGACATAAAGGGGAAACTATATTATGAGGGGGACATTGGGGGACTATATTATGAGGGGGACATTGAGGGGCGGACTATATTATGAAGGGGACATTGGGGTGGATACCGCAATACCACGTAAAATTAACGGACCGCACAAATAAAATGAAAAGTTTTGATCAAAATGTTGGAAAAATCAACAACCAAAAATAACTGAAAAATGTACAAAAAAACCGCAATACGGTTTTACAACATTTTAAGGAATATTTAATTTTACCGCAGGGGGGGGGGGGGGGGGGGACTATTGGGCAATCTTAGACGTATCTCAGTTATGCACTGCAAAAACGGCTTTTTTCGAAATGTGCTGCATGATCCAACAATATATTAAGTACAGTTTACTTAATGGTACATCAGTGTCATCCTGAATGCAACGATTTACTCGATATACTGAGTTGTATGGACTGGCATATTTCTAGTCTCTCAGCTTAGGGTTTCAAAAAGGAAAAATCCCATCCCATCGTTTGTACTAGAGTACAAACTTTAAAAGCGTGTAACATAATTAGTACTAAACTTTATGCTAATTATATTGTTCTCTATTGTTTAATAAGCACTATTTAGTACTAATTTGTACTACTTGTTTCACGGTTATATTGTTTGCACTCTAGCATCTCCGATACTGTAAATTACCAGAGTCCCTCCCATAGGGGGAACGCTTGCTTGCACAAGCGCGCACGCGTTCCCAGAGCATTTTTTTAAATATATTTGCGAGCAGTTTCTTACTAACACAACTGGTGAAGGCTATTGATTCACAGTCGAATTTTCTCTTTAAAAAAGCTGACATTTTGCGAAATGTGTCCAAGTAAAATGCGTCCGTTCTCAAGGAAAAAAATGTATTTTCTAACGATATGGAATGAATACTAACGTGCTGTGATGTTAAGGCATTATTTTGTAATTTATACTCTAGGGGGATGTATTTTGTATAAATAGGATTAGTTTATCAAAGACTCGAAGGTATCTCTCTATACACGTAACGTTGCGTAACTTGTAAAATTTGTTCATTAACTCGATCTTCAATAATTGTCAATAATTACCAATTCTTATATATATGTGTTCTAGTGTAATGGAATTAAGTTAGAAAATGTTTTATGTTCTAAGATAAAATATAATTTACATTTCTAGAGGGTCATGAGGCCGGGTATATGTCATATAATAGACAGCTGCCAATCAAGTGCTGGCGGTAATCTTGACACGCCCAGTTATGTCTTCTTTGACGAGGCACGGGCATCTCATTGCTATGGTTAGTCCTCAGCCAATTGACATATTCATGTTGACAGTAAATTAACAGAAACGATAATGCTAAACCAGTAAAAAGATGGATAAAAAATGCATTACAACACAGCTTTTACCTTGAAAAACAAATCGTAAAAACAACAACAACAACAACAACAACAAACAAACAAACAAACAAACCCCAAAAAAACAACAGGTGGCAAACCTTTTTTTGCACATCACTAAAAACAAAATTTTGGGTCCGAATCCCATTTCCCAGTTTATATTTGGACCAAATCCCAGTCAAAATCACACAATCCCATCAGTTCTGCTCAAGTTTTCAATCCCATTCCCATTTTCTATTGTTCTTTTATTTGTAAATCCCAGTCCCAGTGTATCCAATCCCATTTAAGGCCAAACCCAGCTCTCATTTTACCCCTTCAGGATCCTCTCTTATCTAGCACTAATTATATGCATTGCGTTTCTTTCTTATCTATCTGACAACGTCTATAAAGCTTACTGTACTTATCTCAAATATCATATCAATTTGAGTAATTTCATATGTTTAATATCCTAAAAAACTTGTATATCCCATGTAACTTTGCGAGCATGGCACGCTTAAATGTAGGTGATTTGGCATTTAGAGCCGTCAGTCTAGCGCAGCACAGCTCTGTCTATAAAGTATTTTCTTCACCGTTAAAGAAGGTAAGAAAACGCTCAAAGAAAACTTAATTTTACACAAAAATGTAATTATATAATCAATAACAATTGAAAAACTTTGTTGAAAATCACGCAAAATTTCTCCTATTTTCTCTCTCTAAATTTTCGACTAAAATTTTATTTCTGATTTATATGTAGTTTAATTTTAGATTTCAGTTATAACAGATTTCTGGTTTACTTTATAACTTTTCAATAGCCACAAAATCAGTTGAAAATATTGTTATACGATCAGTTTTGTTTTCGGAAATAAGAAAAATGTGACCTTTTCGTTAAGGTACTTGATTACCAAGCCTCGAAGTATATTTCAAATTTTGAGAGACTTAAAATGTCTTGTTCTTAATAAAAACATGTTCTTAATATAATTGAAGTATTAAATCAGCAATTCCTTTGTTTTTAGTTTTAGATTTAGAATTGTATAGTGATAATTTTAGAACAGATATCTTGAAGTTCCCGTTGTGTAGGGTATTCATTATCTGATGTGAATGAGGCGGGGTTGACAAAGTCTGCAGTCGTTTCGTGCTGCTATCGATATTTAACTCTAATTGGACTTTATTCGTTAGAATTGTGAGTTCATTTTATTGTGTATTGAACTAGCTGTATTAAACAGTTTTCTTTCGATGGTTAGTCTTATCTTGATGTGGCAAATATAGTCACTTAGAATTGATAAAATCTTGCATCCTTCTTGCATTACATGCATTCCTTGGCTTACCATGGGCTGTGTTGATTGTAGGTAAATCAGTACAAGTGAAATAGAAGAGACAAAACCTGTGGTATTTTTATTGTTAGTTGATACCGCCATGCATTCCTTACCTTACCACAGGCTGTGTTGATTGTAGGTAAATCAGTGAAATAGTAAAGACAAAACCTGTGATATTTTTATTGTTTGTTAACGTTGATACAATGTATTCCTTGGCTTACCACAGGCTGTGCTAATTTATTGTAAATAAATGAGTCAAAAATTAAGGATATTTCTCTTGTTTTTGATATATACGTATTCCTCACTTTACCACAGGCTGTGATAATTGTAAGTTTATTATTCAAAGCAGAGTAGAGACAAAACCTGTTGTATTGTATTGCTACTTATAAGCAATAAAATGATATTTTAATCTAGCTAGTTCGTTTTCCTTGAGAGATGAAACAATGACGTCGCGTTAAGGACTCCATAAAAGCACTTTGATTTTTCAAGTGAGGAATCCACAAAAGCAGGCCAACTCTAGGAGTTGTAGGGCCCACCGTTACACAATGTCGCTTTAAGGCCCGTTTACACTAACAATTTTGTCGCACGACAAGAGCTGCGATTTCAATGGTGATTTTATCGCAGATTTGTCAACGCTACTTATTATAATCAATTGAACATCGGCTCGAAATTTAGTGCAACTTGCTGCGATTTTATGTCTCATAAGTGCGAGCGTATTCGAAATTGCGGTGACAAAAATGCGATAAAATCGCAATTGAAATCGCCGCTCTTGTCGCGCGTCAAAATTGCTAGTGTAAACGGTTTTGAACTTTTTCATTATTTTCCTCTCTCGTAAGCAACCATCTAGTGTCATTAGACTGCTGACTTTTGGAAAACAATACTTAAAACATCTGTAGAGATACCGTGGCGGAAAAAGTATTCCAAACCGAAAAGTTAAGATAAAGTAATTTTAAAATTCGTTAATAATATTGACATATGTGTCCGCACGTTACAAATTGCACATGGTTTGGGCAAGAGAGCACGGCAGGCTGTTGTTTGTGGTTTGGATATATTCGATCTTTGGAAGGTTTTAAATTACTTGCTCCCTTGGTTTGGGCTTCATGTGATAGGGTTCTCGTGGTTTGGGCTTCCTGTGTTAAGGTTCTCGTAAGCGACCATCTCCCGTAAGTGACCGTAAGTGACTTTCTTTCCGAGGGTGGTCGCTTACGAGAGAGTCCACTGTATAGTGGACGGGGACGGCGCTTATTCGGGGGCGGCGCTTATTCGGGGACGGCGCCTAGTCGATTAAATACAGTATACGCTAAATGTTCACCGTTTGGACGAAACAGGAACGAACGTGAACAATAAATTGATATGCAACTGGGCCGCGTTATATTGACGGCATGCAGGTCTAACCAATCACAACTTTCATAGGTTTAACCAATCACAATGGCTGATAGATGTCCTTGATATATGCAACTGAACCGCGTTATATTGACACATACAGGTCTAACCAATCACAACTTTCATAGGTTTAACCAATCACAATGGCTGATAGATGTCCTTGATATATGCAACTGAACCGCGTTATATTGACACATACAGGTCTAACCAATCACAACTTTCATAGGTTTAACCAATCACAATGGCTGATAGATGTCCTTGATATATGCAACTGAACCGCGCGTTATATTGACACATACAGGTCTAACCAATCACAACTTTCATAGGTTTAACCAATCACAATGGCTGATAGATGTCCTCGTTGCCAAGATAAGGCTTACCACGCCGAGTCTGTTATCATGGATGGACAGAACTGGCATAAACGCTGTTTCTCTTGTGCTGACTGTAAGAAACGACTAGACAGTACTACATGTGCACCTCACGAAGGTATGTAAAACTTTAGCACTTTGTCCGTTGGTTGGTTGATTGATTGATTGATTAAATGACTGACTGTCTGACTGACTGACTGACAGACTGACTGACTGACTGACTGACTGACTGACTGACTGACTGACTGACTGACTGACTGACTGACGGTCTGAATTGATTGATAGATTGACTGATTGATTGACTGATTGATTGATTGATTGATTGATAGATTGACTGATTGATTGACTGATTGATTGATTGATAGATTGACTGATTGATTGATTGATTGACTGACTGATTGATTAAATGATTGACTGATTAATTAATTAAATAACTGATTGATTGGCTGCATGGCTGACTGACTGGTTGAATGACTCAGTGACCGACTGACCGACTGACCGACTGACTGACAGAAAACGGACGGACGGACGGACCGACCGACCGACCGACCGACTGACTGACTGACTTATTTTTTACGATATATCTATAAATCTTATATATATTTTGTTGTAAAGGTGAAATGTACTGCAAGGGATGTCACGGTAAGAGGTATGGACCCAAGGGCTACGGCTTTGGAGGAGGAGCAGGGGCACTCACAAGAACCGAGTAGAAACCACAAACTGACTGCAAAATCACCGAGAAAAGTTTGATTCTGCTTCTCCTAACAATTTACTGTACCACAAAAATACGACAACACAGATATATTCACGATATTGATTTCTTAATAATTGTGATTTCTTTTTCAATGTAAAACCATCAAATAAATTAAGTTTCAATTACAATTCTGAAGTTTTGATAGCTTTACATGATAATAATAAATAGTAGAGCGCATATTCTGATCTCAATGAGCTATACCGTACATTATAAAATAATACTGTACAAAATTACTCGATTCTGATTGGACAAGAGGAGTACAATTAAATCGTGTATTGTACTGTCCAGAGTACCGATTATAGTTTTTCAGTACATTATAAATAAAAAATCGCACGATCTTTTCATACAATATGTAATTAATAGATACTCGTGATGTTTTGAAAGTTATCAAATTGGACTCGTCTAAAAGGCTCGTCAAATTTTGAAAACTTACAAAACATCACTCGTACCTATAAATTACGAATTGTACTCAAGATCGTGCGATTTCCTATAAAATACAACGTACAACGTACACAATCTTTATCGTATACCACCAACAATTTCCTACAATACCACTTGATTCCATGCTGGATGTTGAGGTTTCATTGAGACTAGCTAGGACATCCTTGAGTACTTGAACGATTTCATCTGCTGTTGTTCTCTCTACATCATTTTAAAGTCTTCGTGTATAGCGAAATCATCTTCCTAGCTCCACCCAGTTTTTGCGCTGAAACTACATCCTTGAGTATTTGAACGATTTCATCTACTCTTGTTCTCTCTACATATCATTATAAAGTCTTCGTGTACAGCAAAATTATCGTCCTCCACCCAACAAATACAACTACAAGCTGTTTTTGCCCTGAAACTATAGTACCCGCTGTTTCATCTGCTATATTATGGTATAAAAAAACGCATATTTAATAGATGTTTTCTGGCTTTGATATTTGGAATGTTATAAAGCTAAAAACTAATTAGTGGGAAAACAAATCTGTGTGTGACTAGTTCATACTAACTGCCATGCCCCCCCTTGCCATGCCCCCTTCCCCTCCAAAAAAGTGTCTATGTATAATATATATATAAAACCATGAAATACAATTCCACAGTTGCAATTTTATTTTATTTCATGGATATAGTGTTTGCACTATTCCACTGTAGTAATTTGATTCTATTTCATGGATATAGTGTTTGCACTCTATTCCACAGTAGTAATTTGATTCTATTTCATGGATATAGTGTTTGCGCTCTATTCCACAGTAGCAATTTTATTTTATTTCATGGATATAGTGTTAGCGCTCTATTCCAAAATAGCAATTTAATTCTATTTCATAGGTATATAGTGTCGGTGCTCTCTATTCCACAGTAGCAATCTGATTTCATTTCATTGATATAGTGTTTGTGCTCTATTCCACAATAGCAATTTGATTCTACTTCATGGATATAGTGTTTGCGCTCTTTATTCCACAGTAGCAATTTGATTTGATTTCATGGATATAGTGTTTGCGCTCTGTACAAGCCCGCATTGAGATAATATAATTATCCCTATAGCTAGGGGGTACAGGCAGGGGTTCGTATAAAGCCTGTCCCAGAATGCTCAGCACGCTTTTGTATATATAATGAAATTGGCGCTGTGAAAGACTTCATTTCAAAACAACTGCTTGGCTAAGATTATTTCAAATCTATTAAGGTAAGTACAAAGCAATTAAATTGAAGCTCAAAATCTAATAACCTAATTAGAGCATAAAATTAAACTAATGTCAAATATTTTTTTTTAATGAAATCAAAAAATTCGAAATTGAAAAATTTATATAGATTTTTACGGATCAAATATTCATTTTGCTAATACGACAAACATTTAAATTTTCATATGAATTTCAATCAAAAGATGAACAAGAAATCAATTGTTTTTAATAATTCTAAGTTAGAAGTCGAACGGGAGGAATTTTACTGTAAGATTAACTCGTCTTCATAATACTCAATTCTGGTCTACTCCGTTCTCAATTTCTGGAATAAAAATCGCTGAATTTCATTATAAAAGATTATATGTCTACACCTTAAGTTGTTAATTAACGAAATGTCATATTTCCGTGTTAGGAAATCGCTATTTAGAATGACACTTTTGAACAGATATATTACAGTATCGACAACCTGTATGAATGATTAACATTGTGGGTGTGGCAGACAAAAAAAAAAAAAAAAAAAAAAAAAAAAACTTGAACTTCGCTCCGGCTTCATTTTCTTTTTAATTATTTAATTCAATCCATTTTCACTTCATTACAAAAATAGAGCAGATTTTGATTTACTGTGAAATGTTCAGTGCCGCGTGCGTGCCTTGCTTGCCGAGGCCGTGATGTCCCTAAAGTGTCTTGCCGTTTGCCATGACTGCGTTAGTGCCGTGAGCTTTCAAAGTAATCATACGAAATCTGCTCTAATAGAAAAATAAAGACATTTAAACTATAAGAAAACTAATAAGGAATAATATAACAAATACAAAAGACAATGTAGCAAGACTAGAAAAGAGCAATTAGAACCATACGTGCTAGTCCGCTCAAAAAATACGAAACAATACATTAATGCAACTTATACAATACAAGAAAATCCTCACTACAAGATCCAACGGTTACGTTTGGAAAGAGGGCCTTTGCTCTGGCTGCTCCAGGAACAATCTTCCCGAAGACATTAAACATTCCACCTTTTCTATTTTCAAGTCTTCACTAAAAACACTGTTATTTTCTAGAAACACTGAACATTTCTCTGTACTGTAAAAGGCATTGAGACCCCGAAGAACTTACTATTATTATTAATAGAGCGCAATTCTAACACTTAATCCGTGAAATAAAATCAAAATTGTTACTAACAAATAGTTCTTATTTAGCTCTCACTCAATCAGAACAGTCTAAGAAAAGGCAAATACAAAGGAGACAATACTTCATTATAGCTTTACTTGTCTAAAATAGTCACTAATAATAGTCACTAAATAAGAACCATGTTAGACGACAGTAAAAAATTGATTTTATTTCACGGATTAAGTGTTTGCGTTCTTATACAATAGCAGTTTATATTTATTCAGGACACAAATAGTAAGTGACATATAATAACATAGTAAGAGCAAAAGCAATTAAGACAATACAAAGCAAAAATAAATCAAATTAAATAAGCACTTTGGAACTCTCTATACCTCCTTCAATTAGAGACATTTAAAGTCTATCTTCGTTCAAGTCCAAACTCAAAACTCATTTATTTAAATTAGCTTTTTCATTGTAATCACATCCATTCCTTTTTTTTTAAGCGCTTAGAACAGACTTGTATAAGCGCTATGCAAGCTATATTATATTATTATATTATTCAACTCTCTGAAATACGAACAAGTTGATGGACACTTAACACAGAAAAAAGCGAACAGAAAAAATTACCTGAAAAAATCACATTGTTTAAACTGTTAATTATAATAAGGGATAGAGAACGAGATACTAAGAAGCTCACGTGACGTGCGGAAAAACAAGCTTGAATGGTTCAGCATGATCATAATAATCATATTTCTTCATGCAGTGGAGCAATTTACCACTCCAGGAGCTTTGAATTCTATCAGGACGCGGCCCAACAGTCGCTGGAAGACTGTTTTGTCTGCCTACACTCTAATCCTATATAGAGGGGAAGTAAGGGTTTGCAGTGATTTTTGGTTCGTTTTTGCAGTTATTTTTTTTTTCATTTACATCTGCGGTTTTGCGGTTATACAAATCTTGCGGTTACGGTTTCTAGCAAATTTTGAAACCCCAATTTGAAACTTTAGAGCTAGTTAATAAGTAAGTTACTAATAAAATAAATTAATAACAGGAGAATGTTGCTGCTTCAAAAGACAGAGATTTGAGTTCGAAAAGTACTCAACAAATTTCATGCTTTATGCTCGTCTGTCTTGCGATTTTGTAAAAAAAAGAGACACATTTTGAAAACCACATTTCAAACTTTAGAGCTATTTATTCAGTAAATTATATTAGGTTGATAAAAATGAAAACAGAAATTTGGTGCTTGATTTGGTCGGGAGATTTTGAGCAGTGAAACAGTCAATAATACATTTTTAACACATGCTGTGAATTTGTGTATTGTGAATTTTGAACTTCGAAGGCTAGCTCAATATGGCGATAACACAGCGGGCTGCCAGTGCCATGCAAAAATTGAGTATGTTTTAGTCCTTGTTGAAATACTCTTTATAAACCTAATGAAACTGAACTCCAAAAACGGCAAACAGTTATTTACCGATCTGTAGAATATGTAATGTTATGCTTTGCCTTGTTTGAGGGAGAATTTGGAAGTTCCGCTTCATGAAAAATATGTGATGTTTACAAAACAAGAAATTCTTTACGCGTTTTATTAATCACTGGTAGTTTCGATTGATTGTCTTGAATACCGAACGGAAGGGTAGGCCATGGAGATGAAGTTATGCTCGTTGTATCTCTTAGGGACGTTACACAGCGGTCAAACGCATACCTTTCTTTTGAGCAGTTAAAGCAGGGTGGGGAAAAGGGGGAACCCATCACGAATCACGCGCCATTTTTCATGATTTCACGGATCACGGAGCTACGTAAAGCCTTTTCACGAATCACAGTTTTAGAATTTGTGGTGTTAACTCTGATGTTTCTAGTAGGCAACGTGTTGTAGTTGTTAGACGGATAATCAATATTAACTGGATCTAACAGATATACAACGAATAACACAGCTAGCAATAAACGTCTCATTTTACACAACCGTTTATATGAAAAGCTGTCACGTTTTCACGAATCACCGATTTTGTAAATCACGGATCACGGGCGAAGATGATTTCACGAATCACGGCTCAACTTTTTTGCTTTTCACGAATCACAGGCCAAATTTAGGGTAAATCACGGAAAAACCTCTTCCCCATGCACCCTGTCAAAGGCACAACTTTCTGTCGTCCATTTCAAGGTTTAACGGATTCAGATATTGAAGATGCCGGCGATGAAAATACTCTGGTGCTTGACAAGGACTCGGATGTTGACATTGAACTATGAAAACGTTATAACATTAACGATTTTTAAACGACTTTAAAAGATGTATCAGCAGATGGACTATTGACAGTTTGCCCACAGGGAGCCCAAGCTCATCACTTGTGATCTTTTACAGTAAATGTATGGAGTCGCGAGATATCCTTTCGCTGTGCCTCAAATATACAATAATAAAAACTTGTTTTTACGTAGATAGTTGTGTATAATTGTTTTCTAGTATGTGACCGAGTTTTAGCTCAATTAGAGCGATTTTGACGAAAATACCCCAGAAAGACAATGGGGTATTTCCGTTGATTGGATGAACATAGTTAGATACTTTATAAGATTAATTGTGATTGGATAATCCTAGGAGATACGTCATTGTTAGATTATTTATAATATTTGTTATGATTGGATGAACGGTTCATCCAATCATAACACATATTATAAATAATCTAACTATGACATATCTCCTATAGTATTAATCTTATAAAGTATCTAACTATGTTCATCCAATCATAACAAATATTATAAATAATCTAACTATGACATATCTCCTATAGTATTAATCTTATAAAGTATCTAACTATGTTCATCCAATCATAACAAATATTATAAATAATCTAACTATGACATATCTCCTATAGTATTAATCTTATAAAGTATCTAACTATATTCATCCAATCATAACAAATATTATAAATAATCTAACAATGACGTATCTCTTAGGATTATCCAATCACAATGAGTGGTGTATGTCCTCGTTGCAATGATAAAGCCTATCATGCCGAATCGGTTAAAGTGGGTACCATATACTGGCACAAACGATGCTTTGCCTGCGCCGAGTGCAGCAAGAAACTAGATAGCACAAACTGTTGCAATCATGAGAGTAAGTATCACTCTTTGACAATTTGTCTGTTTGTCTGTTTGTTTGTCTGTCTGCCGTTTGCCAGTCTGTTTGGCTGTTTGGCTGTTTGTCTGTCTGCCGTTTGCCTGTTTATTTGTCTGTTTTGTCTGTTTGTCTGTTTGTCTGATAATCTGTTTGTCTGTTTGTCTGTTTGTCTGTTTGTCTGTTTGTTTGTTTGTCTGTTTGTCTGTTTGTCTGTTTGTCTGTTTGTCTGTTTGTCTGTTTGTCTGTTTGTCTGTTTGTCTGTTTGTCTGTTTGTCTGTTTGTCTGTTTGTCTGTTTGTCTGTTTGTCTGATAATCTGTTTGTCTGTTTGTCTGTTTGTTTGTTTGTCTGTTTGTCTGATAATCTGTTTGTCTGTTTGTCTGTTTGCCTGTTTGTCTGTTTGTCTGATAATCTGTTTGTCTGTTTGTCTGTTTGTCTGATAATCTGTTTGTCTGTTTGTTTGCCTGTCTGTCTGTTTGTCTGTCTGCCTGTTTGTCTGTCTGTCTGTCTGTTTGCCTGTTTGTCTGTTTGTTTGTTTGTCTGTTTGCCTGTTTGTCTGTCTGTCTGTTTGTCTGTCTGTCTGTTTGTCTGTCTGTCTGTCTGTTTGCCTGTTTGTCTGTTTGCCTGTTTGTCTGTCTGTCTGTTTGTCTGTCTGTCTGTCTGTTTGCCTGTTTGTCTGTTTGTCTGATTGTCTGTTTGTCTATTTGACTGTTTGTCTGTTTGTCTGTTTGTTTGGCTGTTTGTCTGTTAGTCTGTTTGTTTGTTTGCACATTTGCCTGTCTATTTGTCTGTTTGTCTGTTTGTCTGTTTGTCTGTTTGTCTGTTTGTCTGTTTGTCTGTTTGTCTGTTTGTCTGTTTGTCTGTTTGTCTGTTTGTCTGTTTGTCTGTTTGTCTGTTTGTCTGTTTGTCTGATTGTCTGTTTGTCTGCAGGTGTCTGTCTGCATATTTGCCTGTGTGTTTTGTCGGTCTGTCTGTCTGTTTGCATATTTTTCTAGCTGTCGGTCTATCTGTTTGTCTGTTTGTCTGTTTGTCTGTTTGTCTGTTTGTCTGTTTGTCTGTTTGTCTGTTTGTCTGTTTGTCTGTTTGTCTGTTTTGTCTGATTGTCTGTTTGTCTGCAGGTGTCTGTCTGCATATTTGCCTGTGTGTTTTGTCTGTCTGTCTGTCTGTTTGCATATTTTTCTAGCTGTCGGTCTATCTGTCTGTCTGTTTGTCTGTCTGTCTTTTGCTTGTCTGTTTGCATATTTGTCTACCTGTCTGTATGTGTGTCTGTTTGCATATATGTTTATCGTCTGAAGTTCTAATATCGGTTTATTGTTCTACGTTTAGATGAGATATATTGCAAAACTTGTTACGGTGCAAACTTCGGACCGAAGGGCTATGGTTTTGGAGGAGGTGCAGGAGCTTTGACAAGGACAAAGTAAAGAAAGCCAACAAACAAAGAATATATGTTGTTCTTTTTTTCTATTGGAATACAAACGTTTTAAATAAAAGATAAATGTTTGAATGTGCCTTATTTTGTCTTTAGTGTACTGTCTTGGTTAACAATGGGGCGCTATCTTGAAAAGTGAGCACCGAGTCACCATAATGACGTTGATATAGTTAGGTGGGAGGTAGGGAGGGACATTGACTGATTAAAATTAGATCTGAAATGCTCAGTTGAGAAATCGTTATACAAATGTGATATACACCTATTTCAAAAATCGTTGTCGCAGCCGAAGCTACAGTCCACACTCTGAAACCTGCAAAGGATGTCGGTTACATGGACTTAATTTGTGGTTTATTACACGTTTTTTAAAGAAAATATTTATATTGATATCTACCACAACAACAACTTGTTATGGTCATATAACACAAACACGTACAACCAAAATATGCTATGAATAAATCGATAACAAGAGAAGAATAACCGACATCCTTTACCGGCTTCAGAATGTGGACTGTGGCTTTGTTTGCGACAACGATTTTTGAAATAGGTGTAAACCGTAAATGAAATTAAATGTTAAACTTAGATGAATTATAAGTTCATTGCATTAAACATTAGAACCATTAGCAAGATAATACAATACAAAATACGTTGATAAAGTTCAAAGCCTGGATCCATTAACATTTAAATTTTTTTTTTTTTTTCTCAAATTGAAATAGGATTATAAGATTTGATGATCTTCCTCCTTATCAGAAATACCGCATGCAATCATGAAAACAATCCCATTACTATATCTGGTATTGTAGGTGAGAAGTAACAAAAGACTTTGATCAACGCGCGAGATTGTTTTTTCTCTAACAGGTTGAGATTTCATGCAACAGAACAATCTTTGATACGTGTCGAAGTCATTCAGAGTTATGCTGTATTTAGGGTGTGGTTTATGAAAACACACCAACACGTGCTTGTTTTTAAAAGGTAGTTTGGGATTCATGGATCTCTTCGACAGAATTCTTTGAAACGTTTTTTTGTACATTCAGAGTGAAATAAGTGAAACTCAAAACTGAAATAAGAAAGGGTGGAGGGGTGGAGTAAGGCACTTTTTCTTCAAATCTTGGCAAATCTAAGCTCATTAACAGCAATAGAAGTTATTTTTGTGGACACTAACATACTAAAATCAAAATTACCAGGGAATCTGCTGGAAAACGGTATCAATTTATTCCGAAATGTAAAATGATATGATATGATCAACAGTATATGGCATCATTTAGCAAAGAGCTTTCAAGGCATTATAACATGTGTATTTCAGAGAGTTCTTTAATAATGACAGAGCTAAAATGTAAAAATAAATTTTCTTGTATTTATCTCGTTCACAATAAATTAAAAAGTTTGAAAGAGAATTAAAAAAAAAAAATTCAGAATCGACCTAATTTATTCGTTTGCTTGAGTATTTCCCCCAAAAAGTGTTGATTTGGAAGACAAGAAAGAATGAACCTATATAATATTATTTGCCAAGAAATGATCAGGAAGCTAATTTTTCCTCGTATAAGGATTGTAGGTTGTTTAGTATTCGAGAAGATATCGATGTTTATTAATGAAAATATAATGATGTATGATTTTAAACGGCCTCGCTCTTACTTTTAGTTTGCGCAGTAAAGCCTGGTTTTCACTAGCGACGCAACGCAAGCGCAAACGCAAGCGCAAACGCAAGCGCAAACGCAAGCGCAAGCACAAGCATGTGAAAACGAGACGTGAATAAGCGCAAGCGCAAACAAACTATTCACTAGTGCCACGCGCAAGCACAAGCGCAAAAGGAAGAAAAAAGGAAATTTTTTGATACCTTGCGCTTGTGCTTGCGCTTGCGTGGGCGGTTTTCACTACGAAATAAGGCCTCTTGTGCTTGTGCTCGCATCTGCGCTTGCGCTTGCGTCGCTAGTGAAAACCAGGCTTAAGATAAAATATACATAACAATTATTTGAATTTTCAATGCCTTTAATAAATTAATTCCTAAATTACAAACTTAGTGTTATTTATTGAATATTATTACTTAAAGTCATTTACAGTAAATACTAACGAGTAAAGCTGCATCTTCTTTTGTGACTGATTTTAGGGAACCATTACTGAAATAGAAGAATAAGAAGTAAATGATAGGTTAATTCATAAACAAATCAATAAAATATTCATAGATAGAGTAATTAGTACAAAAATATTAAATAGAACAAAATTTCTTTTGTCGATACCCTAATAGATGTTATGATTTACTGAAATTCACAACTTCAATTTTAATACCCCCCCCCTAAAAAAAATCGCTTATATTTCCGCCTCAAGATACTTTTTTTTTTACTGCCGAACTCGCCCCCTCCCCTGGGCTCAAAACAATTTAACATGAGCGGTCGTGTTGTAGAGGCATATACAATCACAAGCCGAAGGCGCTTCATCAAAAAAGTTTTAAAACGGTTTTGTTCCTTGTTTTCTTATTACACAGTTTTTTACAGGACATCATCAAATAAATGACTGGTTTATAGCAGAAACTTTTTCCCCTCGCCTTAATGTATGCTGTTATTATAGATTTGCTGTATTTACTCGAATAAGCGCCGCGGCGCTTATTAAATGTTTCTCGATCTCACTGTCCTCTTCTTTATCAGAGCTACGAATATATGGGCGAGCAGTTAAATATAATTGCTTTGAACTGAAGAATATAGCTTTTGGTAAAAAAATATTCCCAATGCTGTTCTAGAGTAACATTATAGCTGTAAAATGCCACGCCTACTCGGGGGCGGCGCTAATTCGAGTAACTATAGTAGTGGTAAATGAAATAGTTACTTACTCGGTTTCAGCTTGTATACATAGTTAACCGAGCCTGCCCCGACACATACATCAGCGTTTGCATCTACACACTGCTTGTTAGTATCTGATATACACGTGGTTGAATCTGCTTTCCCATGCTTATTGTAGTCACCATATCCACCCCAACATTCACCATAATACTGAAGACCAAAGTATTCGTATCCTTCTTCTCTTGCCTTGGCAGCACATCGACATGCTAGTCTGGTAAACAAATCAATCGATTATTAATTGAGCTAGACGCACTTAGTGCGTTTACTCAGGCTACGTCATAAAGTAGTTGTGGTTTACCTGTGGCAATACGTCATGTGTAATAATGATTAATAATCATTTAATCATTTATATTGCGCAGTATACATATAATGATCTATTGCGCATAACAATAATATAATGTAAAATGTAATGTAATCAATAATTATATAAAAACTTATAAAAACAAAATTATATTTATATGTATATATAATAAAATGTATTATGTAAAATCCTATAGGTAAAAAATATATACTTTAAAATTACAATTTAACTTTATAAAACGTCTATTGAGAAAGAATATTAAAGCATGGTTATATTAAAGTTCGTAATCTCGACACAACGATAGACCCATAGATAGAAAAGGTAAACCTAGACTCCGACTCCCCTGCGGGGTGGCCTGAGTAAAAACATGTTTGACCAATAAATGTGACTAGGTCATTCAAGATGTCGTGTAATTTTTTGTACAATGCTTAAATTATGTAACTTGTATCTTATTAAGCTTACCCAGATATGTATCCTTTGAAATTGTTCCAGTTGATTCGATGGCCATCATATTTAGGATTGGTAGGATCTTTTTCATTGAGAAGTTCTGATGGAAGTGATCTGTCATGATTGAGATCATCATAGCAGCCAACTTTTTCAAAGTCCATGTCACATTTGTCATAGTCACAGGCTGAGAAGAAAGAATATTTAACAATAACGCTCTTTATTGGATAGTGATTATTTACTGCGACGTGCAGTATTAGAGGGTCCGTGAAGAGGGGGGGGGGGGGGGGGGGGGGGGGGGGGGGGGGGGTACTCCATTTAAGAGATTATCCATGCATGTGTATCACAAAATTAGCTCATATTTGGTACATAGCTAGTGTTTAGTGAGTACAATATGTGGCAAAAGTATGAGAGGAAATGTTTGCAGCATAATAGAGCTAACTCCCACCTCCCTCCAACACAAACACACCTCGGTTTTGAGCCATTTTCAGCCAAAACGTGGAAAGACTATAAAAGAACCTCAAAAAAAAAAATCTCTGTTGCTTATCCAATAGACAACATTTCTTTGCAATCATAAACACTGCAATACTTTTCAATCACACCTCATTTTTTGTATTGTGTGAGTGAATATCTCTTATAATCAACAGAGATAACAGCAGAATTGACACATAATTACTAGTTAAATACTATGCATCCTTTGAAGGATTAAAGTCCTTTCATCAATATCAGAGAATGTATAAGGTAGTTCGAATTTGGCTTTTTTATCTTTTAAATTCAGTCAAATTCTTTACGGCACCAAAGATTATCTGCAGGTTTATTCAATGCTCACCTGTTGCGTGGTGCTGTAAAAAGACAATCGTCAAAACCAAAGCCTTCATAATGGTTTCCATATTGAACAACAGTCACGTTCAGTAAGCACTTTCAAAACACTATAAAATACAAACAGTCAAATAGGCAATTAGTCAAACGTTTAGTCAATGCCTATTGATGAACAATATGAGGTTTTAAGGGTAATAAAGCCCTCTCACAAGTATAAGATATCATAATATATATTAATGGTCAGTACGTGGATTCAATTCTGGGCCAACTGGCTCGGGTGATTGCGTTGTGTCCTTAGGCAAGACACTTTACTCTCTATGTGCCACCTCTTCTAGGATAAGGACGTAAAGCCGGAGGTCCCGTCTGCTTTCACTCTAATCCTATATAAGGTGGACGTTCAAGATCCTGTTGTGCTATTCACAAAGAGTAGGGGATTGTATCCAGTCCTCGGAGGCATTCAATATAATAACACAAGTATCTTTATATATAAGACGCATCTTTACAGTTTAAATAAGTGATTTCAATGATGAGTTATCAGTTAGATTATTCCAATTGCTCTATATTCTGATGACAGTAAAATTTAACTTTCCGATTGGCGTTGTGTGAATAAGATGAGAATATCTCGAAATGTATAATTATGAGAATAATTAGGAAAACGAGTCATTAAATGGGATAATATAATATTAATTACCCTTTGTATAAGGACATTGTATAACGATTTGGGCTTGACTAGTAACGATCAGTTGTCATGAACGAAAAAAGCCTTAAAAGTCGTAGGTCTTGTAATAAGAACTGCTAGTGAATAATTGATGTCCATATTACGAAAGAATAAAATATGCGGGAATGATATGCAAATTCAGTTTCTTTCGGTAATTTTGAATATTTCTATGAAAACGAGTCAACAAAGAAATCTTAAGAAATGAATGAAAAATAATGGTTGATGAGAAATTGAGAAAAAAAAACTATAACTGTAGTTGTGTAGGAAATTGTAATCTGATTTGCAAAAGTTTTTACTTGAATTTTATTTCTAGGTCAGATAGAATACAAACATTAAAAGCGTGCAACATAAATAGTAGAGTACAAATATTATACCCGTGAAACAAGTAGTACTAATTAGTATTAAGTAGCTATAGTGCAACTTAAACAATAGAAAACAATAGAATTAGCCTATTTATGTTTCACGCTATTAATGTTTATACTCTACTAAATAGTGATATTTTATGCTAATTCTATTTTTCTCTATTGTTTGATTAGCACTATATTAAGTACTAATTAGTACTATTATTTATTTGGCACTCGATACTTTTATCTTGAAAAATTTCGTAAAATATGAAATAGCTAACTTTCAGAGAGTACTAATATCTTATTAACCGAGCGCGAGGGCCGTACGGGAAGTTATGGACCGAGTTTTTTCCACTGTCTTATGACCAGAGCGCGTAGCGCGAGGGCCATAAAAAGTGGGGAAAAACGAGGTTCCATAACTTCCAGTACGGCCCGAGCAAGCTGCTCTCGCTTTTCCGATCCTTACGGAAAAAGTACGGCCCGCTTTTTGACCAATGAGATCGTGCGTTATATCTTTGCTATATAATAATATATTAAGAGGTTATTAACCGAGCGCTAGGTCTGTATGGAAAATATCAGACCGAGGTCTTGACAGTACGGAACGAGCGCAGCGAGGTCCTTACAAAAAAGACCGAGGCCTGATATTTCCATACAGACCGAGCAAGCGAGGTGAATAATTCGTTTATTATATGACTATTTTAAAGAGAGAAAGTAATATTTTTTTTTAGATATTTTACGACGCGCGTTGCTTTCGAATGGCTTCCCAATAGTTTTACTGAAAAAGAGCGAGTTGAAACCTGTTGAAACCGGTTTTCATTCAGCATGCATGTGACGGCTGCTTCAACAAACTTATAGAAATTTTAATGCCAAAATATTTAAATTACTGCAGCTTTCTTAAATCCATTTAACTCTAATAGAAGTATTTTAGTTGGTGCTATTTATCGTCCGCCCTCGGCAGACAGAAATTATGACCTTCTTCTTGAAAAAAACATTGAAAACGCGTATTTAAAACAAAAGGGTGAAATACATCTAGTTGGAGACTTCAATATTGACTACCTAAAACCGAATTATAAAAAGCACTCCCTGGCTAAAGCATTGAAAAGTATGGATTTTGATCAACAAGTAAATTGTATCACTAGGCCATCGTCTGGAACTTGTCTTGATCACCTTTATACGACACACAGTGAACTTATTTCCGATATTATTATTCCTACTATTGGTCTTTCCGATCATTTGCCAGTATTTTATAGAAGAAAATACATCAAATCTAAAAAAGACCCAAGCCATATTACATGTAAATATCGAGCTACAAAAAACCTGAATACAAATGAGCTTCTAACAGAACTTTCTTCTATCCCGTGGGATGCCGCTTTTGAATATGAAACAAACAGTGTTAATGAATCTTTAGATGCCTTCGAAAAATTACTCAATGGTGTTCTCGACAAATATATCCCGGTAAAAACAAAACGCATAAAGAAAAAACACCAACCTCCTTGGTTCAATAATGAAATAAAAAACATTTTAAAAGAAAGGGATAAACTGTTAAAAAAGGCTCAAAGAACAAACTGTCAATCTGACTGGACTTTATTTAAACATCTTAAATGCAAGGCTATAAATCTCATTAAGAAACTGAAACGGAACTTTTTTCAAACTACAATTGATGACAATAAAGGAAATCCTAAAGGAATTTGGAAATGTTTGAAACAACTAAGTGGTTCAAGTAAACAATCAATTAGCATCAATGAACTGAAAGTCAATAACAGCAAAATTAACGATCCTGTTGATATTGCCAATGCCTTAAACTCATATTTCATCAACGCTGCTTCAAATATCAATGAGACCTTGCAAACTGACGACTCTGGTGGAGACGATAAATTGAACTATTACATATCATCAAGATTAGACGATGACATCGAATATAAAATACCTGAGATATCATCTAAAGAAGTCTCAAACATCGTCCAAAAGCTAAAAAATAAGTCCACTGGTCCTGATGGTTTTAGCACTAAGATATTAAAGTTGGTTTGTTCTGTTATTGCTGAGCCGTTATCTACTTTAATCAATTTCTCTATCAGTACAGGAGAGTTTCCAGTTAAATGGAAAATTGCAGAGGTAACACCACTACATAAAGCTGGCCCTAGAAATGATTGCAGTAATTATCGTCCAATATCTGTGCTGTCAGTCCTATCAAAAATATTTGAAAAGCACGTGGCTATGTCATTGCGGGAGTATCTAAATGAATATAATCTATTGTACAAGTTCCAATCAGGCTTTCGAAAGCACCATTCTACCATCACTTCTTTGATCCATTTAACAGATCAACTTTTATTCAATATGGACAATGACAAAGTATCTGGCCTGGTGTTTATTGATTTTAGAAAAGCTTTTGACTCCATTGACCACGGTATATTGTTAAAGAAGTTACAAACTTATCACTTCACCTCGAAAGCTCATAAATGGTTTACTTCATATTTATCTGGCCGTCAACAATATGTTAAAGTGAACTCTACAACTTCAGATCAAATGGAAATCAAGCGTGGTGTACCCCAAGGATCAATTTTAGGTCCTATCTTATTCTTGATATTCATCAATGACCTTCCTCTTCATACACAAACTAAACTGTCGGTGTACGCAGATGATGCTACTTTATCAGTGAGCTCCAACATAAAACAACTTAACTGCATCTCTAAACAGATCAACGAAGATTTACAACTTATCAGCAAGTGGTCTGCTAGCAACAAACTACAGATAAATAAAACAAAAACGAAGTCAATGTTTATTTTGGGGAAACGCCTTCGTAAACGCCTAAATAACGACGAAATTGACCTTGACCTTGACCTTGACATTAATATCAATAACTCTGAAATAGAACAAGTACATAATCACAAAGTTCTTGGAGTTATTCTCGATGATGATTTAAATTTTGATGCTCACGTGGATGATCTTTATAAAAGAGTTTCACAACGACTTGGAGTTCTAAGAAAAATTAGCCCCTATCTCAAACGTCAACAAAAGGAAACATATTACAAAACTATAGTTAAACCTGTCCTTGAGTACGCCTGTCCAATCTGGACTATATGCAATAAAAATAACCTAAATAGACTCTTCAGCCTTCAAAAACGCGCGGCTAGAATAACAACTGGTGCTGATCCCGAATCAAGGTCAATCAACTTATTCAACTCTCTTGGGTGGTTACCGTTTTATCAGGAGTCACTTATCCACAGCGCATCTATCATGTATAAACGTATCTCAGGCGAGACACCCGACTATCTGAAGGAGAAGCTGCTAACAAATTCTGACATTCATAGTAGAATCACCCGTTTTTGTAAACTTAACTTTAACTGTCCAACCTTTCAGAGGAAAACGGAGGGAGGCAAAACTTTTGCCGTGCGAAATAGTAAACTTTGGAACTCCTTAGATAATGACTTAAAAAAGTCCAAATCAGTCAAAAACTTTAAAAAAAGTATTTTTTCAAGTTTTATTCAAAAACAAAAAGAAACACAGTCCTTCTTTTAGTGTAGACAATTTACAGTTATTCACTTAAAACTTTTTGCAATTTTTTGCAATTTTTATCATCACATTACGATTATAAATTTCAATCCATAATAATCTCCTTGTAATTTTAAAATAGCTCATTCAATATTTAGCGTTTTATACATATATATATTACATTTTTAACTCTTTTTTACTACAAATTATATTAATATTTTTCTTATATATCATAGTTTTTGTATACTTTGTTATTCTTATAAATTTACTTATATATATATAATTATATATTGATCTATATATAGATATTCACTTATTATTATTCAGTATCATTATTTTCTTATTGTTTTAGGGCCACTAGGTTATCAGTACGATTATTGTAAATTGTAACTGTTATGTGTCACCCTCTTTAAATAAAGTTTATTCATTCATTCATTCCATCATTTTCAGCAAGATTTGTCACTTACTCTCGAAAGCAGGAGCACATTACACCTATTCTTAAATCTCTTCATTGGCTGCCCGTAGAGCAACGGATTCAGTATAAAATTCTTCTTATTACTTTTAAATCTCTGCATGGACTGGCTCCTTCCTATCTATCTAATCTTTTAAATTTTTACATTCCTGCTCGTTCTCTGAGATCTTCTTCGTCAAACTTATTACAAAGGTCTACCTTTAATCTCAAAACGTATGGTAAAAGATCATTTTCAGTCGCTGCTCCGTTTTTATGGAATTCCCTTCCAGAGAATATTAGAAAAAATTCTTCTTTAGATATTTTTAAAAAAACATTTAAAAACATACCTTTTTAATTTAGCATATTCTTAAAATGGAAATGTTTTAATTTATATAGTTATTATATTTTATGTGTACTTTTACTGCAATTAATGTATGAAATATGATATATGTAAAAAAAAAGTAAATGTATGAAATTTAATTGTCTTTTACATGTTTTGAATCTTGTCTAATATTTTGTCTTTTGATTTTCAAAATGTAAAGCGCCGATGAGCTTAAGGATATCGGCGCTATATAAATGATAATAATAATTATTATTATTATTATTGCAAATCATAGATCATTTAAAGACAAAGGGTTTTGTTTATATCTCAACATCAAAGAAAGTCAAGAAACTAAAAACAAGTTTTACAGATAATTTTAGCTGACATAAGCAAGGGAACCACGATGGATGTTGAAACGAGTTGAAATTCGTCGGTCTTGTGGACATTTGCATCGAGAAATAGAGCCTATACGGAAGCTTATTTTTCGATAAATAATAATAAGAACTTTAATCAAAATCATCGTCAACTGTTGACGGAATTAATTTGTCTGTGTCATAATATAATTTATGAAGAAGATGAAAGCATGAGGATCGCTGGCAGGACTTAGAATCAAGTAAACCAACCTTTTTAACTCGTGGATCGATACAGATTTTAAAATTCCAGTTAAAATATATTAAAGTACACTGCGTATTCTAAAGTAAAACAAGATCGTTTGATATTTTTACACAATTCTCATTTTTTTCGATACTATATTCCGTTTGAGCATAATCTGATACTGATTTGGTCTCGAAGGTGAATGCAATTACACAATAGATATAACTTATTTTTATATACATTATTGAACAAAAAAGAAACCTACCTTGGAATAGTAGAGCAGTGCTGTTCTTGTTACTGTGAGGAAGAACTCACAATAATGCTTGGCGGAGCTGGGATCTTTATATATCGACTTCTTACTTGAGTGCGAACTCTCAAGTACAAGTTACTATCTTTATGTGGAAAACTAGCATAAATTATTCAAACCGGTTTTCCAACAAATGACGAATGATACAATGTTAATTATGCATATTTAAGACAGCTGGTACTAAGGTTATATACTTTTATAAGAGTTCTTAAAACAACTCTTTGTAAACAGTATTAACTTAAATAAATCACTATCAGTTAGTGCTGGCGTTTACAAATCTGTACCGATTGTAGTTAAGGAATTTTTAAAAGTTTCACCTAAAAGTAACAAATATACATGAAGTTAAAACTTTGATATAAATAATAATAATAAAGCAAACATAAAGTATACGTGGCCTTAGTAAACCTCTAAAGCGCATGACACGTCAAACTGGTTTGATGACTAGCTTGGTTTCAATGTCCAATTATAAGGTGTGACTGGTACAAATAGTCGATAATTAAACGTCTGATATTGATCTGGACTAATTACTCTTTCTTTTTTTTTTTGTTTTTTTTTTTGTTACAATTAATGAATACAGTACTATAAGTAATGTATTCTAGATTTATTCTATTTACAATTAGTAAATACAATACTAGGTACTGTATCCTAGATTTTTGTTTTAAGAGGATGTTTTTTTCAATTCCAATGACAAGCAATATTGGCAAAAAGCGCCAAAAACTAGACTTTTGCATGAGTTTTAATCTCAATTTTCGTTTTGGGTTAACACTCAAAAACCTTTTTAAACAGTTAGAAACTAATGTACTAAGATAACATGCCTGTTTAAAGCGGTATTTTCAATTGTGCAAAGATGTTTTGTTGAATGTGTGTTAGAGTGCAGCTTTTTCAGGCATTTTTTAAAGAAAAGGTTTTGGAAATAAGCAAATAAAGGCCTAAACCTCAATTTCCATTCAAATTTTTGCTTTGGGTTAACACTTTGGCTCCACTTTTAATTCATTAGTCTTTTCCACTTACAAACAAGTTAAACTTTCTGAATAAATAGATTTTAGCCTTGTACAACAGCCGTTCTTGAAGAAATTAGTTTTTGGCGCTCACAGCTTTAATACGAAAAAAGTCTTGTCTTAATACATAATGTTACAATAAAACTGAACAATGAATACATAACGAAATCAATAAACAACAAACAAAAAGAAACAGTACATCATTTACAATTAATGAATACAGTACTATATTAAGTACGGTATTCTAGATTTATTCTATTTACAATTAGTAAATACAGTACTAGGTACTGTATCCTAGATGTTTGTTTTAATACATAATATTACAATAAAACAGTGAACAATGTACGTATACATAACGAAATCAATAAAAAAAGAAAAAAAAAAGAAAAGAAAATCGTTTGGGAATCGTATTTTCCATCAAAAAAATTTCTGAACACTTTTTGTCTGAACAAAACTATTGACTGAAGTGACAGTTGAAAATTTGAGAAAAAGATGAAAAAGTGCATAGCTAGAATGAAAACGATAACCAACCTAAGAAAATGCAGTGGAATATATTACAATTTTTTACTTACATTAAATCAATTTCCATTCATGAATTGTCCATTAACATGCTTTTGTCGGACTTTTTCCAATGAGAAATCTCCGCCCCTCAGCTCGTGGAAATGACAAACTTTCCTTTTGTGCGTTGCGTTACATGATGGCGTCATCTACATCGATAGCCAATGATGAGGTTTTTGACATTATGTCAATCAAAAAGAGAGCGAGAAATATCTTACATTTTACTGGCTTTTCCAGGGCTTTGTTTTGATTCTCTCTCCGCGCGCTGAATCTCCAAAAGGTTATATTTTTCGATTAAAGATGCTATAGAAATTACAATAAACAGTAAGTTGTATAATAAATCCTTTAATATTAGATATTTTCTTGGGTATTACGGGCTGACATTTTACTCATTGCTTGTATTTTGCCACACCCAGAGGCTCGGCAAAATACGTACGCAACTCGTAAAATATCAGCACGTAATACCCAAGAAAATATCTAATAAGTGTAAGTGGTATTTACAATATTGCAAATATTGATGTTGTAAGACAAAATTAAACTGGGAGCTCCGCTATTAGGTATTACCTAATTTGTATATTAAGATTTGATGATCTTCCTCCGTATCAGAAATACCGTATGCAATCTTGAAAACAATCCCATTACTATATCTGGTATTGTAGGTGAGAAGTAACAAAAGACTTTGATCAGCGCGTGAGATTGTTTTTTCTCTAACAGGTTGAGATTTCATGCAACAGAACAATCTTTGATACGTGTCGAAGTCATTCAGGGTTATGCTGTATTTAGGGCGTGGTTTATGAAAACACACCAACACGTGCTTGTTTTTAAAAGGTAGTTTGGGATTCATGGATCTCTAGCTTCGACAGAATTCTTTGAAACCTTTTTTTTTTTACATTCAGAGTGAAATAAGTGAAACTCAAAACTGAATAATTGTATTTATCTCGTTCACAATAAATTAAAAAGCTTGAAAGAGAATTTAAAAAAAGGATTCAGAATCGACCTAATTTATTCGTTTGCTTGAGTATTTCCCCCAAAAAGTGTTGATTTGGAAGACAAGAAAGAATGAACCTATATAATATTATTTGCCAAGAAATGATCAGGAAGCTAATTTTTCCTCGTATAAGGATTGTAGGTTGTTTAGTATTCGAGAAGATATCGATGTTTGTAGACAATAAGGCGTTTAGGTTTGTTGTTACTTTATTCGAACGTTTTCGACTACATAGTCATCATCAGGAAATGGTATAAATTACATGAAATGATCTTTTTCAAGGTTCATGTTATTCCCAAAGAGAAAGGTTTGCAATGTACATAGTGTTTTGTTTGTTTAGAGAGGGTTTGCGTTTTTGGATGAAAAGACCTTCGGTGATTTTTCGCTTCAATGATTGCTTGACCAAACAATCGATGTTTATTAATGAAAATAATTATGTATGTTTTTACACGGCCTCGCTCTTACTTTTAGTTTGCGCAGTAAGATAAAATATACATAACAATTATGTGAATTTTCAATGTCTTTAATAAATTAATTCCTAAATTACATTATTACTTAAAGTCATTTACAGTAAATACTAACGAGTAAAGCTGCATCTTCTTTTGTGTCTGATTTTAGGGAACCATTACTGAAATAGAAGAATAAGAAGTAAATGATAGGTTAATTCAAAAACAAATCAATAAAATATTCATAGATAGAGTAATTAGTACGAAAATATCAAATAGAACAAAATTTCTTTTGTCGATACCCTAATAGATGTTATGATTTACTGAAATTCCCAACTTTAATTTTAATACCCCCCCCCCCTAAAAAAAATCGCTTATATTTCCGCCTCAGAGATACTTTTTTTTTTACTGCCAAACTCGCCCCCTCCCCTGGGCTCAAAACAATTTAACATGAACGGTCGTGTTGTAGCGGCATATACAATCACAAGCCGAAGGCGCTTCATCAAAAAAGTTTTAAAACGGTTTTGTTCCTTGTTTTCTTAGTACACAGTTTTTTACAGGACATCATCAAATAAATGACAGGTCCATAGCAGAAACTTTTTCCCCTCGCCTTAATGTATGCTGTTATTATAGATTTGCTGTATTTTCTCGAATAAGCGCCGCGGCGCTTATTAAATGTTTCTCGATCTCACTGTCCTCTTCTTTATCAGAGCTACGAATATATGGGCGAGCAGTTAAATATAATTGCTTTGAACTGAAGAATATAGCTTTTGGTAAAAAAAAAAAATATTCCCAATGCTGTTCTAGAGTAACATTATAGCTGTAAAATGCCACGCCTACTCGGGGGCGGCGCTTATTCGAGTAACTACAGTAGTGGTTAATGAAATTGTTACTTACTCGGTTTCAGCTTGTATACATAGTTAACCGAGCCTGCCCCGACACATACATCAGCGTTTGCATCTACACACTGCTTGTTAGTATCTGATATACACGTGGTTGGATCTGCTTTCCCATGCTTATTGTAGTGACCATATCCACCCCAACATTCACCATAATACTGAAGACCAAAGTATTCGTATCCTTCTTCTCTTGCCTTGGCAGCACATCGACATGCTAGTCTGGTAAACAAATCAATCGATTATTAATTGAGCTAGACACTACGTCATAAAGTAGTTGTGGTTTACCTGTGGCAATACGTCATGTGTAATAATGATTAATAATCCTTTAATCATTTATATTGCGCAGTATACATATAATGATCTATTGCACATAACAATAATATAATGTAAAATGTAATGTAATCAATAATTATATAAAAAAAGAATTATATTTATATTTATATGTATATAATAAAATGTATTATGTAAAATCCTATAGGTAAAAAATATATACTTTAAAATTACAATTTAACTTTATAAAACGTCTATTGAGAAAGAATATTAAAGCATGGTTATATTAAAGTTCGTAATCTCGACACAACGATAGACCAATAGATAGAAAAATCTAGGTAAACCTAGACTCCGACTCCCCTGCGGAGTGGCCTGAGTAAAAACATGTTTGACCAATAAATGTGACTAGGTCATTCAAGATGTCGTGTAATTTTTTGTACAATGCTTAAATTATGTAACCTGTATCGTATTAAGCTTACCCAGATATGTATCCTTTGAAATTGTTCCAGTCGATTAGATGGCCATCATAATTGGAATTGGTAGGATCCCTTTCATTGAGAAGTTCTGAACGAAGTGATCTGTCATGATTGAGATCATCATAGCAGCCAACTTTTTCAAAGTCCATGTCACATTTGTCATAATCACAGGCTGAAAAGAAAGAATAATTAACAATAACGCTCTTTATTGAATAGTGACAGATTATTTACTGCGACGTGCAGTATTAGAGGGTCCTGAAAGGGGGGGGGGGGGGGGGGGGGGGGGATACTCTCTTTAAGAGACTATCCATGCATGTGTATCACAAAATTAGCTCATATTTGGTACATAGCTAGTGTTTAGTGAGTACAATATGTGGCAAAAGTATGAGAGGAAATGTTTGCAGTATAATAGAGCTAACCCCCACCTCCCTCCAACACAAACACACCTCGGTTTTGAGCCATTTTCAGCCAAAACGTGGAAAGACTATAAAAGAACCTCAAAAGAAAAAAATATCTCTATTGCTTATCCAATAGCCTTTTTCCTTTGCTATCATAAACACTGCAATACTTTTCAATCACACCTCATTTTTGGTATTGTGTGAGTGAATATCTCTTATAATCAACAGAGATAACAGCAGAATTGACACATAACTACTAGTTAAATACTATGCATCCTTTGAAGGATTAAAATCCTTTCATCAATATCAGAGAATGTATACGGTAGTTCGAGTTTGACTTTTTTATCTTTTAAATTCAGTCAAATTCTTTATGGCACCAAAGATTATCTGCAGGTTTATTCAATGCTCACCTGTTGCGTGGTGCTGTAAAAAGACAATCGTCAAAACCAAAGCCTTCATAATGGTCTCCATATTTTACAACAGTCACGTTCAGTAAGCACTTTCAAAACACTATAAAATACAAACAGTCAAATAGGCAATTAGTCAAACGTTTAGTCAATGCCTATTGATTGACAATATGAGGTTTTAAGGGCAATAAAGCCCTCTCACAAGTATAAGATATCATAATATATATTAATGGTTAGTACGTGGATTGCATTCTGGGCCTACTGGCCCGGGCGATTGCATAACGTCCTTAGGCAAGACACTTTACTCTCTATGTGCCTCGTCTTCTAGGATAAGGACGTAAAGCCGGAGGTCCCGTCTGCTTTCACTCTAATCCTATATAAGGTGGACGTTCAAGATCCTGTTGTGTTATTCACAAAGAGTAGGGGATTGTCTCCAGTACCTCGGAGGCATTCAATATAATAACACAAGTATCTTTATATATAAAGACGCATCTTTACAGTTTAAATAAGTGATTTCAATGATGAGTTATCAGTTAGATTATTCCAATTGCTCTATATTCTGATGACAGTAAAATTTAACTTTCCGATTGGCGTTGTGTGAATAAGATGAGAATATCTCGAAATGTATAATTATGAGAATAATTAGGAAAACGAGTCATTAAATGGGATAATATAATATTAATTACCCTTTGTATAAGGAAATTGTATAACGATTTGGGCTTGACTAGTAACGATCAGTTGTCATGAACGAAAAAAGCCTTAAAAGTCGTAGGTCTTGTAATAAGAACTGCTAGTGAATAATTGATGTCCATATTACGAAAGAATAAAATATGCGGGAATGATATGCAAATTCAGTTTCTTTCGGTAATTTTGAATATTTCTATGAAAACGAGTCAACAAAGAAATCTTAAGAAATGAATGAAAAATAATGGTTGATGAGAAATTGACAAAAAAAACTATAACTGTAGATGTGGAGTAAATTGTAATCTGATTTGCAAACGTTTTAAGTACTTGAATTTTATTTCTAGGTCAGATAGAGTACAAACATTAAAAAGATGCAACATAAATAGTAGAGTACATATATATAGAGTACAAACACTAAAAGTGTGCAATACTTTGCACTATTTACCACTAAATAGAGTTGATTAAACAATAGAGAACAATAGAATTAGCATAATTTAGCAGTATTTAGTGGTATTTATGTTGCACACTTTTAATGTTTGTAATCTATTATACCCGTGAAACAAGTAGTACTAATTAGTGCTCAATAGTGCTAATTAAACAATATAATTAGCATAAAATATCTCTATTTAGTACTATTTATGTTTCACGCTTTTAATGTTTGTACTCTATCTAAATATTGATATTTTATGCTAATTGTATTGTTCTCTATTGTTTAATTAGCAGTATTAAGTACCAATTGGTAGAGTAGACGCACTAAATCCGTGACATATAATTAGTACTAATTAGTACTATTTCATAAAAACATCCTTTGTTTTCTATTGTTTTATTATCACTATTTAGTACTAAAAATTAGTATTTGTTTCACGGATTAAGTGCGTCTACTCTACTACTTGTTTTACGGGTATATTTTTTGCACTCGATACTGTTATATTGAAAATTTTAGTAAAATATGAAAAAGCTAACTTTCAGAGAGTACTATATAATTTCCTATAGAGAAAGGTCATATTTCATATATAATACAAATAGCACGATCAACACTTGTTTAATTAACATCCTGGAATCCCACTTTTTTTTCTACTCTAAAATTCCGGTTGACAATTCAATATATAATGATTTTAAAGAAGCTAAAAACATTTAAAAAAAACACATTACAGCTGTCTACTCAATTCAGATATAGATTTTAAAATTCTAGTTAAAATAGATTAAAGTTCACTTCGTATTCTAAAGTTAAACAAGATCAGACTATTTTTTTTACACAATTCTCATTTTTTTTTCGATACTATATTTTTGTTTGAGCACAATTTGTACGAACGTAATCTAATACTGATTTGGTCTCGAAGGTGAATGCAATTACAAAATAGATACAACTTATTTTTATATACATTACTGAACAAAAAAACTTACCTAGGAATAGTCAAACAGTTCTGTTCTTGTTACTGTGAGGAAGAACTCACAATAATGCTTGGTGGAGCTGGGATCTTTATTGACCTTCTTACTTGAGTGTGAACTCTTAAGTATTAATACTAATTACAAGTTACCATCTTTATGTGGAAAACTAGCATAAATTATTCAAACCGGTTTTCCAACAAATGACGAATAGTACAATGAGGGTCTTGAATCCCATTTCCCAGTTTATATTTGAACCAAATCCCTGTCAAAAATCACATAATCCCATCAGTTTTGCTCAAGTTTTCAATCCCATTCCCATTTTCTATTGTTATTTCATTGGTAAATCTTAGTCCCAGTGCATCCAATCCCATTTTTCCAGTCAAGAATAAGGCCAATACCCAGCTCCCATTTCACGCCTTCAGGACCCTCTACAATGTTAATTATGCATATTTTTAAAAGACAGCTGGTTCTAAGTTTATATACTTAAGAATTATTTGTAAACAGCATTAACAAGTTCAATCACTATCAGTTAGTGCTGGCGTGAACAAATCTGCACCGATTGTAGTTAAGAAAATTAAGTTTTACCTAAAAGAAACCAAGATATATCAAGTTAAGACTGTGATGTAAACAATAATAATAAAGCCAACATAAAGTATACGTGGCCTTAGAAAACCTCTAGTGCGCATGACACGTCAAACTGGTTTGATGACTAGCTTGGTTTCAATGTCCAATTATAAGGTGTGACTGGTACAAATAGTCGATAATTAAACGTCTGATATTGATCTGGACTAATTACTCATTGTTGGTCATATGTGTGAAGTAGTGGTTTACGTGCGCCTTTCATCACTGTTGTTCAGTTTCGAGTCCAGGCTCGGGCATGGATTATAATGGAGCATCATACTTAAGAAAAAATTGGATCGAATGCGTCGAGTTTTCTTTTTCATGGCTTACCACAGGAAGCCAATGCTCACGTCCGTATATGCGTCCTCCTTGTACATCATGATGCTGATTGGCTGGTTTTATTCCGGCGGGAATTAATTATTGTGACGCGCGGCGCGATAACTGAAACTTTTTTATAACGTTTACAGCAATCCTGTTTATTTACAAATATTCAAACAAACAAAAAACAACAACAAATTAAAATGCTATCTAAAAACAGAGCTGATCAAAGCTCTCATTAATTTAAAATATCAACGGAGGAAGACGAAGTTTTAACTGGGAAAACAAAGCGGAGAGTTTTAACAATTACGCAACTGAGGTTTTGTCTCCCAACTTGAATCTAAAGGAAACAGTGGAAAGAATACAACGTCGTGCTAGACAGTGGATACTTCAAGTTAAGAGGGGGGATCTATCGTATAAAGAAAGACTTGTCAAGTTAAATTTATTACCTCTAACGTACGACCGAGAAGTGATCAAGGATTTAGTTTTTCTCTATAAAATCTTGTTTGGACACGTTAATTGTAATTATGATTGTCTAAACTATGTCAGCCACGGTCGTCATACTAGACGTTCAAATCTATCAACTCATGGAATCAAATATTTAGAAATACCTCCGTGTAAAACCTATACTTTTCAGGCCTCCTTTTTCAATCGTAGCATAAAACTATGGAATATAATCTGTAAATTAGCTAAACCGGAAAATTTGTTTAATGTGAAATTTTGTCACCTGTCTTTATAAAAACCAACTTAGCACAGTATTTGATGTAGAAAAATCATGTACTTGGACTCTTAGCCGAAACTGGTTCTGCCATTGGCACCAATAGAACTCTACACTAAGATTTGATCGTTATTTTTAGCTGTAGTTTTTTTTCTTATAAATTTTCTTATTTCTTTATTATTTGTGTTTTGCATACACCCTTTTGACCATTTTTTTTCTCTTTTTTTTTCTGATATTAATATACAATTTATGTTGTCAATATGGTCAATAAAGCTTTTAAAAAAACCCAAAGAGATAAACTTAAACGAAGAATAGTACAAGTCGACAAATAAATTTCACAAAAGCAATGCAAATTGCGGCACGAGAAATATAGTATAGCGTGTCTGTAAATACAACTTCCGGCTCAAAACTTTGCAGAAAAATATAGACTTACAAGAATGTCAAAAATTTAAAAAAGAAGTGACATTATTCCTGATGAAAGTTTCTTCAAGTCGTAGATTGTCTTCAGTTTTATTGAAGGACTTTGAAATACAATCACGTTCATACGGATGTTCTCCGAAAAACTGATTGATGCCATTCAAAATAATGAGAGATTTTGTATTGTATCTTAGTAGGCCTTCAGATGGAACTAACTAATCAGCGTGAAGTGAACATGCACAACTTGTTAGCGTACTCGTAACACCGAGGGGACAATATTAATGCGTTAATGCTCGCCTGACGGGGATAGGGAGCTTTCTATATTTTTTAATCAAACGAAAACCGCATCAAATGTAGACAAACTCTATAAAAACTATATACACATAAAATAAATGAGGCTTATTTATAAGTTTTAAAGTTTAAAACATAATAATGTTAAAATTTAAGGCTCAAAAGCGGATTTGATAAAAAGTACAAGGTACCCCTCCCTTTAATGATTTTGTACAACGCGGGCTTAATTTGCGGACTCTTTCTATTTAGTCGAACATTATCATCACAATATCTTGACATTATTCACATCACGTCCTGGCATGGTCAGTCGGGGCTTGTGCTTCATCTTTTAATAGACATAATAAAAAAACTAGTGAAATTGCACGACATATCGATGCCGACCTCCAAATTATAATTACTGGTGGAAACATCGCTAAAATTTCTATCAGCTGTCAGCTGTCAGATCTAAACGTATTGACTTGTTTATCGCTTGTAAATTCTGAAGTTGTACCACAATTACAAACTTCAAAAATTATTCCGTTTTTAGGGCAACGTTTTTTCGCCAAATGGAGCTTTTGATTGCAGTTTCTTTACCTGTTTTCGCGTCACCGCATTGCAGATATGCACAGGCTAACAAGTTTTGTGGTCTACCGCTGTGCAGGCTCGGTTATAAAATATTTACTTAAGGAGGCTCGAAATGGTTTTTTGAGCGCGCGCACAATATCGCCAATTTTACAAGACCCCTCTGACGCGTACAAAATGTATTTTTATTAATAACAACACAATGAAATGGTAGATTTTTTTTATTTTTTGGCAATTTGTTCCAAATAAGGTTTAGATTTAGTAGATCCATTTTAATAAAAATCTGTAATGAAAAAGCACTTATATCTAGAAAAAAAATAATTTTTTTAATATTTTAAAGGTTTCGCATTACAGATTTTTTTTATTTTTCCTCAGTTTCAACAGGTAGGGAACTAGACATATAAAAACGTTCACCTAAAGGATTTGGAGATATCAGCTTTAATAAAGGAATTTCAGGTCCTTTTTGCAGCGGCCTGCTGTTGTCATGACAACGTCAAACGCAATAATTAAAGAAAAATGATATCCTAGATCCATAAGCTTTAAAATGATATATCGGTTAACTTTGTAGTTTCACAAAAATGCTGCATAACATGTAATATAAAGTAGGTATATAGATATATACAGAAACCATTTCGAGCCTCCTTAATGAATACATGTTCATCATTTGACTGGCAATTACAAGATTTGGTTTTATTCAAAAAAATGTTTTATTCTTAGTGAAACCTGAAGGAGTCTGATTTAAATGGGTCTTGCGTCACACATATCTCCGAACTAACTGACTAAATATATCTTTCGGGAGCTCATCCAAAAAGTATTTACATACATCACAACAACTACGTTTAGTACAGAAAAAAAAGAAAAAAAAAAAGACAAAGTTTAGTAACATTTTATTGAAAAAAAAAAAAAAATGAAAAAAAAAAATCCACTGAATACAAGTGATTTGCTTGGGCTGCCTGTGTTTGAACTATTTGTTTTGATTCTCTCTCCGCGCGCTGAATCTCCGAAAAGTTATATTTTTCAATTAAAGATGATATAGAAATTACAATAAACAGTGAATAATAAATTATAATAAATCCCTTATTAGATATTTTCTTGGGTATTACGTGCTGACATTTTACTCATTGCTTGTATTTTACGTACGCAATACGTACGCAACTCGTAAAATATCAGCACGTAATACCTAAGAAAATATCTAATAAGTGGTATTTACATGCACATATTGATGTTGTAAGAAAAAAATTAGACTGGGAGCACCGCTATTAGGTATTACCTAATTTGTATATTTAATGTAAATTGTTTCTCGGTGCTGCCGACTCTTCTCTCGTTCCATCTGTTCTTCCTCCTGGGAAACTAGGATCTTTCCTTCGCTGACCTGCTCCCGCAGTGTAGCTTTTACTTCTCTTGACGCCCAATTTGGCTCGTATTGAATCTCTGAGACTGCGGGAATCGTTGGTTGTCTGAGCTGGGTCATTGTTTTTGTTAGGGATATTGTATTTAGCTCTGTAGTAATTTTGTCTTCGAACATTTCAGCTCGTCGTAAGTCAAGATTTGTTTGGTCTTTTAGCTTGGGTATTGCTTCGTTTTCTTCATTTTTACTGTCTGAATCTATATCATCTGTTTTGGTGTTTTGAGGTTGCAATGCACTGTTGATTGTAATTTACTGTTATCATCGTAATCATCATCATAATTTGTTGATATCGTCATTATTACACCATTATCAACAGTCGTCATTATTATCTTTATTACTCTGATTACCAACATCATCATCATTATTATTTATCAACATTATTATCAATATTATTATCATTGTCATTATTATTAACCAACATCATCATCATTATCATCATCATCATCGCCATTTTCATCATCTTTATTATAATTGTCATCATCATTATCATTATTATAATCATCATTGCCATTATCATCATCTTTTTATAATTGTCATCATCATCAGCATCATTCATTTTGAATCATCATTATTATTACCAACATCATCATTCATCATTATTATTAACATCATCATCTTTATTATTATTGTCATCATCATTCATTATGAATCATCATTCACAATCATCATCCATCTTGTCATCTTGTCATCATGATAATGTCTAGCATTAGCATCATCATTTATCATCATGATTATCATCATCACCACCACCATCAATATCATCATCACTACCAACATCATTGTTGGAAAGAAATGTGTCAATTGTTCAATGTGTTATTTTTTCTATTCTAAATCAATAATTTCTACTGTTTTATGCTAATTCTATGTTTTCTATTGTTCAAGCAGCACTATTTTGTCTATTTTTTTACAATTTAGTAAATAGTGTTTCATGGTTATATATATTGCCTTTGCACTATGTTCACACTGTTCTGCTGCGGTGATATTCACAAGTTTGTACAAAATAGTGCAATTAGACAATACATATTTAGTTTTGTTCACAATGTTCTGCTGCGGTGATATCCACAAGTTTGTACCGGCAAAATAGTGCAATTAGACAATACATATTTAGTTTTGTTCACACTGTTCTACTCCAGTGATATTCACAAGTTTGTAAAAAATGGTGCAATTAGACAATACATATTTAGTTTTGTTCACAATGTTCTGCTGCGGTGATATCCACAAGTTTGTACAAAATAGTGCAATTAGACAATACATATTTAGTTTTGTTCACACTGTTCTACTCCAGTGATATCCACAAGTTTGTACAAAATAGTGCAATTAGACAATACATATTTAGTTTTGTTCACAATGTTCTGCTGCGGTGATATCCACAAGTTTGTACAAAATAGTGCAATTAGACAATACATATTTAGTTTTGTTCCACTGTTCTGCTCCAGTGATATTCACAAGTTTGTAAAAAATGGTGCAATTAGACAATACATATTTAGTTTTGTTCACAATGTTCTGCTGCGGTGATATCCACAAGTTTGTACCGGCAAAATAGTGCAATTAGACAATACATATTTAGTTTTGTTCACACTGTTCTGCTCCAGTGATATTCACAAGTTTGTACAAAATGGTGCAATTAGACAACACATATTTAGTTTTGTTCACAATGTTATGCTGCGGTGATATTCACAAGTTTGTACAAAATAGTACAATTAGACAATACATATTTAGTTTGTTCACACTGTTCTGCTCCAGTGATATCCACAAGTTTGTACAAAATAGTGCAATTAGACAATACATTGGTCTTAGTTTTGTTCACACTGTTCTGCTGCGGTGACATCCACAAGTTTGTACAAATTGTGCAAATATATATTTGCTAGAGTACAAACATTAAAAGTGTGACACATAAATAATACCAAGTATTGATATTTTATGCTAATTCTATTGATCTCTATTGTTTAATTAGCACTAGTTAGTACTTTATATTATTACTACTTGTTTCAAAGGTATATTATTTGCAGTCTATTAGACAATCAGTGGTGGCGGAAACTGAAAATCATTGGGGGGTGCACTACAATTTTTTAAATGAGCAACATTTAATGCTCTATTCAAAAACAATTAGTGCCACCCCTGACAATGTATATGTATATATATTTAGTTTTGTTCTCACAGCTATGCTGCAGTGTAACATAAGCAAGTACAAAACAGTGAAAATAATTACAAGTTTGTACAAGATACAGTTAAAACCCGCACATAAGAACCACTATTTTTCGAGGTTAGGCTTGAGTGGTTCTTATATAATTGGTATTTAGTGAGAAAATAGGCTAAGGTGGTTCTTAACTTGTTCTTATTTACAGAGCAAAAACAATTTCCCTTATTTAGTGTTTTTTCATGTTATATAAATTGTTATGTAGAAGCATCTGAATGATGAATGTATTTTCATTGAGAATTAACTGATAATACATTTGTAAATTTTTTTCTTGCATTGATTTTAAATTTGGTCATATTCAGAATCAACTTATATTTTTTCAAATGACCAAATAAATCTTGAAACCTTTCATATAAGAAACGGTCTAATTTTTTAAGGCTAAAGTGGTTCTTTTTAACAGGTGCTTAAAAGGCAGATTTTAGCTTAATGGTTCTTAATCCACTGGTTCTTATATGCGGGTTTTTACTGTAGTGCAGTTAGAGAACACATATTTAGTTTTGTATCATAGATATAGGGCGTGCTGCATTCATAATAGATTCATTATAAAATAATCTGATAACATTCTCGTACCCAGACCCTACTCAGCTTTCTAACGAAAGGTCGTAGGCTTTGGGAGACCTGATAATATCAAGTGATCTGATTATCTGAGTGGTATAACAATAGCAATGGTCTAACTAGGCATATCCACAGGTAGCCCAAGAGTCAATATTTATATAAGAAAATATAAGGCGACTTTTGAAACCTTCGATGTTTTTCAACTAAATATTAAAACAATTCAATAAAAACTTTTAGTGTCATTTTCAGTTTTTATTTAATTAAGTGTCTGTGAAGATTTCAAGCGATTTGGGTTAAAATTAAACAAGTTACGGCTATTTTTAAATTCGCCTAACTCACTGTGCTGGGAAGGCTGCAGCTTCGGAGAGCCTAAGACATGTGTCAACATTCTTTACAGGCTCATAAATCTTTTCTTTTTTAAGTTTATAGAATTCTGATCCAAGAATGTTATTCTACGGTAATATTTCCTTATCCATCCCTAATTTTACCGCTCAAATGCATTTCTTTAACCATTAAAATCAATTCATAAAACATAAATATAGTTTGCACGTGCACATTCAAGCGTGCCAATGCTCGTACAGAAGATGATGATTTATGAATATTAATTAAGTTCGTTCATTCTCGTGCCCGAACAACTCGGTCGAGTTAAAGATGGCGCATGCTTGTCGCTGTCACAACAATTCTGGCTTCCGGTTTTAGGGTTCCCCAGAGCCTACGATCTGCCAAAAAGCTGAGTAGGGTCTGGGTACGAGAATGCATCTGATAATATCTGGTAAATAATTAATATAAATTGTATTTAGCTCTAATTGTTTCTCGGAGATGCCGACTCTTCTCTCGTTCCATCTGTTCTTCCTTCTGGGAAACTAGATAGGGATCTTTCCTTCGCTGGCCTGCTCCCGCAGTGTAGCTTTTACTTCTCTTGACGCCCAATTTGGCTCGTATTGAATCTCTGAGACTGCGGGAATCGTTGGTTGTCTGAGCTGGGTCATTGGTTTTGTTAGGGATATTGTATTTAGCTCTGAAGTAATTTTGTCTTCGAATACTTTCAGCTCGTCGTAACTCTAAACTTGTTTGTTTTTTTAGCTTGGGTCTTGCTTCGTTTTCTTCATTTTTACTGTCTGAATCTATATCATCTGTTTTGGTGTTTTGAGGTTGCAATGCACTGTTGATTATAATTTACTGTTATCATCGTAATCATCATCATAATTTGTTGATATCGTCATTATTACACCATCATCAACAGTCGTCATTATTATCACTATTACTCTGATTACCAACATCATCATCATCATTATTATCAACATTATTATCAATATTATTATCATTGTCATTATTATTAACCAACATCATCATCATTATCATCATCATCATCACCATTATCATCATCTTTTTATAATTGTCATCATCATCAGCATCATTCATTTTGAATCATCATTATTATTACCAACATCATCATTCATCATTATTATTAACATCATCATCTTTATTATTATTGTCATCATCATTCATTATGAATCATCATTCACAATTATCATCCATCTTGTCATCTTGTCATCATGATAATGTCTAGCATTAACATCATCATTTATCATCATGATTATCATCATCACCACCACCATCAATATCATCATCACTACCAACATCATTGTTGGAAAGAAATGTGTCAATTGTTCAATGTGTTATTTTTTCTATTCTAAATCAATAATTTCTACTGTTTTATGCTAATTCTACTGTTTTCTATTGTTCAAGCAGCACTATTTTGTCTATTTCTTTACAATTTAGTAAATAGTGTTTCATGGTTATAAATATTGCCTTTGCACTATGTTCACACTGTTCTGCTGCGGTGATATTCACAAGTTTGTACAAAATAGTGCAATTAGACAATACATATTTAGTTTTGTTCACAATGTTCTGCTGCGGTGATATCCACAAGTTTGTACCGGCAAAATAGTGCAATTAGACAATACATATTTAGTTTTGTTCACACTGTTCTGCTCCAGTGATATTCACAAGTTTTTACAAAATGGTGCAATTAGACAATACATATTTAGTTTTGTTCACAATGTTATGCTGCGGTGATATTCACAAGTTTGTACAAAATAGTACAATTAGACAATACATATTTAGTTTTGTTCACACTGTTCTGATCTGCTCCAGTGATATCCACAAGTTTGCACAAAATAGTGCAATTAGACAATACATTGTTAGTTTTGTTCACTGTTCTGCTGTAGTGATATTCACAAGTTTGTACAAAATAGTGCAATTAGACAATACATTGGTCTTAGTTTTGTTCACACTGTTCTGCTGCGGTGACATCCACAAGTTTGTACAAATTGTGCAAATATATATTTGCTAGAGTACAAACATTAAAAGTGTGACACATAAATAATACCAAGTATTGATATTTTATGCTAATTCTATTGATCTCTATTGTTTAATTAGCACTAGTTAGTACTTTATATTATTACTACTTGTTTCAAAGGTATATTATTTGCAGTCTATTAGACAATCAGTGGTGGCGGAAACTGAAAATCATTGGGGGGTGCACTACAATTTTTTAAATGAGCAACATTTAATGCTCTATTCAAAAACAATTAGTGCCACCCCTGACAATGTATATGTATATATATATTTAGTTTTGTTCTCACAGCTATGCTGCAGTGTAACATAAGCAAGTACAAAACAGTGAAAATAATTACAAGTTTGTACAAGATACAGTTAAAACCCGCACATAAGAACCACTATTTTTCTAGGTTAGGCTTGAGTGGTTCTTATATAATTGGTATTTAGTGAGAAAATAGGCTAAGGTGGTTCTTAACTTGTTCTTATTTACAGAGCAAAAACAATTTCCCTTATTTAGTGTTTTTTCATGTTATATAAATTGTTATGTAGAAGCATCTGAATGATGAATGTATTTTCATTGAGAATTAACTGATAATACATTTGTAAAAATTTTTCTTGCATTGATTTTAAATTTGGTCATATTCAGACTCAACTTATATTTTTTCAAATGACCAAATAAATCTTGAAACCTTTCATATAAGAAACGGTCTAATTTTTTTAGGCTAAAGTGGTTCTTTTTAACAGGTGCTTAAAAGGCAGATTTTAGCTTAATGGTTCTTAATCCACTGGTTCTTAATCCACTGGTTCTTATATGCGGGTTTTTACTGTAGTGCAGTTAGAGAACACATATTTAGTTTTGTTTCATAGATATAGGGCGTGCTGCATTCATAATAGATTCATTATAAAATAATCTGATAACATTCTCGTACCCAGACCCTACTCAGCTTTCTAACGAAAGGTCGTAGGCTTTGGGAGACCTGATAATATCAAGTGATCTGATTATCTGAGTGGTATAACAATAGCAATGGTCTAACTAGGCATATCCACAGGTAGCCCAAGAGTCAATATTTATATAAGAAAATATAAGGCGACTTTTGAAACCTTCGATGTTTTTCAACTAAATATTAAAACAATTCAATAAAAACTTTTAGTGTCATTTTCAGTTTTTATTTAATTAAGTGTCTGTGAAGATTTCAAGCGATTTGGGTTAAAATTAAACAAGTTACGGCTATTTTTAAATTCGCCTAACTCACTGTGCTGGGAAGGCTGCAGCTTCGGAGAGCCTAAGACATGTGTCAACATTCTTTACAGGCTCATAAATCTTTTCTTTTTTAAGTTTATAGAATTCTGATCCAAGAATGTTATTCTACGGTAATATTTCCTTATCTATCCCTAATTTTACCGCTCAAATGCAATTCTTTAACCATTAAAATTCATAAAACATAAATATAGTTTGCACGTGCACATTCAAGCGTGCCAATGCTCGTACAGAAGATGATGATTTATGAATATTAATTAAGTTCGTTCATTCTCGTGCCCAAACAACTCGGTCGAATTAAAGATGGCGCATGCTTGTCGCTGTCACAACAATTCTGGCTTCCGGTTTTAGGGTTCCCCAGAGCCTACGATCTGCCAAAAAGCTGAGTAGGGTCTGGGTACGAGAATGCATCTGATAATATCTGGTAAATAATTAATATAAATTGTATTTAGCTCTAATTGTTTCTCGGAGATGCCGACTCTTCTCTCGTTCCATCTGTTCTTCCTTCTGGGAAACTAGAAAGGGATCTTCCTTCGCTGGCCTGCTCCCGCAGTGTAGCTTTTACTTCTCTTGACGCCCAATTTGGCTCGTATTGAATCTCTGAGACTGCGGGAATCGTTGGTTGTCTGAGCTGGGTCATTGTTTTTGTTAGGGAGATTGTATTTAGCTCTAATTGTTTCTCGGAGATGCCGACTCTTCTCTCGTTCCATCTGTTCTTCCTTCTGGGAAACTAGATAGGGATCTTTCCTTCGCTGGCCTGCTCCCGCAGTGTAGCTTTTACTTCTCTTGACGCCCAATTTGGCTCGTATTGAATCTCTGAGACTGCGGGAATCGTTGGTTGTCTGAGCTGGGTCATTGGTTTTGTTAGGGATATTGTATTTAGCTCTGAAGTAATTTTGTCTTCGAACACTTTCAGCTCGTCGTAACTCTAAACTTGTTTGTTTTTTTAGCTTGGGTCTTGCTTCGTTTTCTTCATTTTTACTGTCTGAATCTATATCATCTGTTTTGGTGTTTTGAGGTTGCAATGCACTGTTGATTATAATTTACTGTTATCATCGTAATCATCATCATAATTTGTTGATATCGTCATTATTACACCATCATCAACAGTCGTCATTATTATCACTATTACTCTGATTACCAACATCATTATCATCATTATTATCAGCATCATCATCATTATCATTATTATCATCATCATCATCATTGTCATTATCATCATTATAATTGTCATCATTATCAGCATCATTCATTATGAATCATCATTATTATTACCAACATCATCATCATTATCAACATCATCATCATTATCATTATTTTCATCATCATTGCCATTATCATCATCTTTATTATTATTGTGATCATCATCAGCATCATTCATTTTGAATCATCATTATTATTACCAACATCATCATCATTGCCACTATCATCATCTTTATTATTATTGTCATCATCATCATTCATTATGAATCATCATTCACAATCATCATCCATCTTGTCATCTTGTCATCATGATAATGTCTAGCATTAGCATCATCATTTATCATCATGATTATCATCATCACCAGCACCATCAATATCATCGTCACTACCAACATCATTGACATCACCATCATCACCATAATCTATCATCATAACCATCACAATCATTATCACCGTCAACATCATCAACCTCATCAACATCACCACTACCATCATTCATCATCATCACCACCCCTATCAACATCACAACTACCACTACTACTACCATCATCATCATTCATCCAATCACCATGCAACCCCATCAACATCACCATTACCATCGATCATCATCATTCATCACCACTACCATTATCATCATCATCACAATCATCACCATCATCATCATTCAAGGTACTTACGCGGTATTGGGTAATGTTTCATTATCTTCATTTGCCAGCAATTTCTTTCTTATTTTTCTTTTCAATTTCTCATTTGGTTCATTTCCTACATACTGATCCCTATAAAACCATCCAGCTTTCCTGTGAAAAATCAAACATAAATTCATTGGAATGAATATTGATTGGTAACAGCAGCTGAGGGTAGCATGGGTGCAAATAGAGATTTATTTAATACTTGGATTGGGCATGCAGAGATGAAATTTATCTTCAAACTTCACCTCCTCATCTACAATCATTGTCAAAAGTAGTTGGCACAATTTAGTGTGCTATCTGATAGTAACTACTTCATTTATCTTAAGGAGGCTCGAAATGGTTTCTGTATATGGGTCATTCCACATGAGACATTGAAATAATGAAAATTTGACAACATTAAAAAGCGTCCTCCAAAAAGAGAGTTAACTGACTAAGGTTCTCATTGTGATTTTACTGTAATATTATCTATTCTATGTGATATTTACTAAGCAAATTAGGCAATTTTCTTATATTTGAGTTACTGAATTTGCCATTTGTAATGTCCGTCACGTTTCTTGTAATGTCCGTCACGCTAAATATTCCCTTTTTTAAAAAAATATAAAAAACAACTAAAAAATATAGGTCTTCAGTAAGAAAACTTAGCCTATAACCAAATGCTAAAAAGCAATTGTTTGCTATAAACTTCTCACAATTCACAGGAATTTCACTTCTAATTTACCCAACTGGAATTAGTGGTAGTTTTAGCTGTAATGTCCGTCACGGTCCTTTTGGACAAAAAACTGACAAGTCGAAAATTATTTCTGAAAATTTTTTTCATGCAAATTGTAGACAAGGCTCTAAGACAGTTGTGTGAAAAAATAAATTATAAGATAATGCAACTGTGTATGAAACACAAGCTTATTTAGGTCTGTGAATGTAATGTCCGTCACGGTGGAATGGCCCATATATCTATATACCTACTTTATATTGCATGTCATGCAGCATTATTGTGAAACTACACAGTTAGCCGATATATAATTTTGAAGCTTATGGATCTAGGAAATCAATTTTTTATATAATAATATCGCGTTTGATGTTGTCATGACAACAGCAGGCCGCTGTAAAAAGGACCTAAAAATCCTTTATTAAAGCTGATATCTCCAATTCCTTTAGGTGAAAATTTTTCTGAACTTGTACATGTCTAGTTCCCTACCTACTTGTACATGTCTAGTTCCCTACCGCCTCATGGTTTTAAATTCTGATAAAACACTCCTGCTCGTTTATTAAACTATACATAAAAAAAATCAAAACACCAACAAATTAACACAAGGCTGTGAAATATTATTCCGTCAATATTTAGAGGAAAAACATCTTGATTTTAGTCAGTTTTGATGTATTAAAAACAGGTTCCCATTTAAATCTTTACTTTCCCATTTAAATCTACAGTACTTATGCAAATTGTGTTGATGTGTGCTAAACACACAGATCAACCAATCAGAGTATATTATTTCTGAAGTGAACTTCTCTGATTGGTTGATTTGTGTGTTTAGCACACATCAACAAAATTTGCATTAGTAGTACAGATTTAGTACCATCGTGCTTTGCGAGGCGTGTCGACCACCGCCTGGTTCTCATCGATCAACTTCAGTCTCGATAGCCTGTAATATATATATTCTTTAGAATTTGACTACAGCCCGTGGTAATTCAAGTAATGTACACATTATCAAACAATTAAAAAACTCATAAATTCCACGGGCTACAGTCAAATTCTAAAGAATATATTACACGCTATCGAGGCTGAGGTTGATCGACGAGTACTGTGAAATACTCTATTGTAAATTAGTCTAATATCTGTTTCATTCGCAAAACAAATGAATTAGAAATTTACTGTCTATTTTAAAATCTTAAATGTAAACTTCACGGGTTGATGAAACCGGCGAAAGCCAGTCTTTACAGTGCGAATCAAAAAAACCGTGGGCACCTAGAAATATTTTAGAAATTGTTTATTGTTCGTTGAACAACTCAGAAAGAAGTTTTACTGATAAATATTCCACTGCAAAGCGAGAAACAGTACTTACTTCGTTCCGTCTGAGAACTGATATGTACCAAATCCTTCTTTCCTTCCTTTTCGCCATTCGCCATCATAGATATCACCATTATCAAAATAATAGATTCCTTTTCCGTGTCTTTTGCCGTCCTTGGCATTGCCCTGATATCGACCTAGATCTTCAAACCCATCATCTTTAGGTGTTTCGACTTCACGATTGAGCTTCAAAGGCTCTTCTTTTGAAGGGTTTGTACCCATTGGAATAGCGAAATAGTTAATTTAAAATGAATTTTCGATGATAAAATTCCGTTTCGTAAGCAAGTATTCGGGATGTTTGGTCGTATGGCTTGGTAGCCTGATGAATCTGTCAAATATTTACTTTGTGCCGGAAGTATTTTGTGATTGGCTTATAGTCCAGTCAATCTACGAAAATATTGACCTCAACCTGCCACTAATTGCAACAGAGGGTTTCTCAACGGTTTTCGACTAAGAACTATATGCCTTACAACATATAAAAAGTCCCAAAAAGTCCCAAGAGGGGAAGACGGCAAAAACGAGTTTTTTTGTGACTACTTTGACGGCAATTTGAGCACAACATGGAAACGAGGCTGCAACCAAAACACGAGATTATGTAAACTTTAGAGTCAATAAAAAGCCAATTAAACCGAACATTTTATATTAAAATCAATCTAATTTCTAGCAAATATCATTTGTTAAAGTTCTTATGCATTTTTCAAAACTTTTAGAAGAACGTTTTAGACAATATCATATTTACTATATTGAAGTATGATCACTACAGAATATAACATTTTATTATATAACATATAGTGGTATACTGAGTGATATCAACTAGATAAAAAGCCTATCCTAGTCATGAAGATATCATTGATATCGCACATGTGTGATATCACTCTCAACCAATCAACTTTCAAAATGTTTTTTTTTTCTTCAATCTGTTATATAATAAACAGAACATTACATGTGCGCTTGGAGATATGAATTTTATCTTCTCGTGTTGAAAAGATATCCCACTCATTCGCTGCGCTCACTCGTGGGATATCTTATCAACACTCGAAGATAAAATTCATATCTCCGCGCGCCCATGTAATATCCTCTATTTAATTTACGTTTAATAATAATAATAATAATAATTATCATTTATATAGCGCCGATATCCTTAAGCTCATCGGCGCTTTACATTTTGAAAATCAAAAGATAAAATATGAGAAAAGATTCAAAAACATGAAAAAGACAATTAAATTTCATACATTTACTTTTTTTTACATATATCATATTTCATACATTAATTGCAGTAAAAGTACACATAAAATATGATAACTATATAAATTAAAACACTTCAATTTTAAGTCATTATTACCGTTTCTTGCTTTATTATAGTATAAATTATTTTCATTAATTCAATTGTATTTGGAAGTATATTGTAGCGAATAAATGAATAGATACATAGACAGATCAGAGAAATAAATAATAAATAAATGAATAAAATAGATTATGCAAAACTGCCATGTCTAAGAGCGTGTTAAGGCCCGTTTATACTAGCAATTTTGTCGCGCGACAAGAGCTGCGATTTCAACGGTGATTTTATCGCAACAATTGTATTTGGAAGTATATTGTAGCGAATAAATGAATAGATACATAGACAGATCAGAGAAATAAATAATAAATAAATGAATAAAATAGATTATGCAAAACTGCCATGTCTAAGAGCGTGTTAAGGCCCGTTTATACTAGCAATTTTGTCGCGCGACAAGAGCTGCGATTTCAACGGCGATTTTATCGCAACTTTGTCGCCGCAATTTCGAATACGCTTGAATTTAGGAGACAGAAAGTCGCAGCAAATTGCACTAAATTTAGAGCATGTTCAAAGTAGCGTTGACAAATCTGCGATAGATATCGCCATCAAAATCGCAGCTCTTGTCGCGCGACACAATTGCTATTGTAAACGGGCCTTAACTTGTTCATTTCATTCACTGTCTAGAAATAACGCGGATTCGCAATCAATTCATTCTCATACTTTGGTCAGTTTAGAGTCTCTCCGAATATCTAATCCTATGCAGTTTTTATCAAATCAATTGCTTTTATTTAATGGCTTGCACTACAACGAGATACAAAGATACTGCAAAGATACAAGCATATCAGATTTCAAAGCTGAAATACGATCTATGTCAATGTCACGGCATTCAGGCATTTGCAATGTCTTGATGTCCTGTTTGACTTTTTTGTATCTTTGCATCTCGTTATAGTGAAAGACGGAAAACTCTTTGTCAAGATAGAAGTGCTACTTATTTGTTATTACTTATTTTCATTTGTTGATGTCTTTATTTTCGTTCATTTTGATATCCTTTGATTATCCAGAGCTGTAATCAGTCAGAGTAACTAACCGTAAAAAGTAGACGTGAGGGAAATTTTTATACAATAATAAAACCAACCTTGCAGAACATCTTTGACGCTGTCTACTTGCGGTATCATGCAGCATTCTTTGCGGTTTCGTCATCCTTGAAAAAAACCCAATATCTTTGAAGTTTGTTGAATTGTAATTTACGGAGTTAAACTTGGTTGCAGGTATCGTTATTACCTGGGAATGGGCATTGAGTTGTATCGATCCATTTTTATACTTATATAGTTTGTTTTGTGTTATTGCTGCTGTTGTTCCCGTTGTAATCGAACCATGGAATAACAGAGCCGACATATTAGCTACATAAAGGGCATAATCTGAGTTCGGCTACGTATATATGTTGTATCTTTGTATATCTCATTATAGTGCAAGCCTACACAAAACAGCAACTGACTAGTCTTCCCCGCGTAATGCTTCTTTTCTTTACCACAAAAAGCTAAAAACGGCTGCGGGGGAGAATAATGACAAGACAATTATTAACAACTATTAAAAAGATAAAAGAGATAATAAGCTTAAGGATATACAGGACACAATTCGCCTCAAAGTACACGTTTTTTCAAAAACAAACTAAATCAAACAACAGATTGAAATCCACAACCTTATAAAAAATTGAGTTCAAAAATATTTTTTGCAAAGAAGATATAAATAAAAAAGCATTTTTGATAGTCTAATGAATGCGTTGGAATATTGACAGGAGCTGTCAAAATTTGCTATCTTAGAGGTCACGACTACATGGTATCATGTTGTTACAGCGAAAACAAACTGAACAAAGTAAGCTAAAAACAAACTAAACTGCAACAACATACAAAGTTTTTGATATTTATTTTGATAATTCATCATTCTACTAGTTCTCTGAGTTTTTAGAGATCGTCTTAGTCATGTTACGATCAGTCAAGGATCACATTTCTTACGTGACGCATATTGACTTACAAAGCCTAAACTTGTCAACATCGAATAAATAATCTTTTAATCCTATTAAAACAAAACTACAAATTTCTCAGTAGTAGAATTTGATAAAATGTACAACTTTAAAAGGTTGATTTGCAGAGATTTTTCGACCAATTAACGCAAAAATCGTCATGATGACTCAAACATATCTCAAGTTTCATACAGTGCCTGCGTTTGTTCTTTTTCGTTTTCTTTCGTCAGATATTAGCCATTTACTAAAGAATGCACTGAAAAATATGTAGGTTGAACTTAAAAAGTCAATAAAAAAATAACGAAGCGCCAAAAGACAAATCGCAGGCACATTTTGATAGATCAATATATGTACAATAACAAGGTTAAAAAATTTGATCCGTTCACATTAACACTTCTGCAAATAAACATCTCGCGCTAAGACAACACTCTCTTACTATATGCCCGATTTCTCGAAAACTAATAAGTTTTATTTAAAACTTCAACTAAATATGTAATCTTTATTATTTAAGCTTTCAGGAAATGTATACTTTGTAGGGATATTTATGTAAAGTAAACGCGTTAAGAGCCTTTTAAAAAAACGTCCCGATAGTGTCCTGTATATCCTTAATAAAAAGTGAATAAGTGTTCCTTGCAGTACATGATTTTACAAAACTAGCGATGTAACAAAGATTTAGTGTTTTTTCAAGGATGACGAAACAGCAAAGAATGTCGCATGATACTGCGCGCAATAGATCAGACAGGGTCAAAGATGTTCTGCAAGATTGGTGAACATAACTGCATTGTTATTGTATGAAAATTTCCCTAGCGTCTGGTTTTTACGGTTAGCTACTCTGACTGATTACAGCTCTGGATAATCAAAGCATATCAAAACGAACGAAAATATAGAAATCAACAAATCAAAATAAGTAATAAACAATAAACAGCACTTCTATCTTGACAAAGAATTTTCGGCTTGCACTATAAGTCCTATCACGAGATACAAAGATACAAAGATACAAAGATACAAAACGTCAAACAGAACTTCAAAACATTGCAAATGCCTGAATGCCGTGACATTGACATAGATCGTATTTCAGTTTTTAAATCTGATATGCTTGTATCTTTGTATCTTTGTATCTCGTTATAGTGCTAGCCTTAGAGCGGATTTCGTATGACTGTGCAACGTACGGTACCGTGCCGTGACCGTGTCGTAATTTATATAAAAAGATTCGAAGTTTTTGCCGTGACCGTGCCGTGCCTTCACGGCCGTGCCGTGTTCGTGCCGTAGTTTCTATAAAAACATTCGAAATCACTGCCGTAACCAACCTGTGGTGTTTTGATAGGCACAGGAAAAACTCTCTAAATTTCATTTGTACTGTACCGTGCTGTGTCCGTGCTGTTTGCACAGTCATACGAAATCCGCTCTACTAGGCTTTTTTGGGATTAGGTCCAAATATAAACCGGGAAATGGGATTCGGACCCCCACCCCATCCCCATGAAGTCTAAAATATTCTCTTCATCCACGCATTTCTCTGATGCGATACAAAATCGCGTATAATGTACCTTATTAAAAAAGTTTGTGGGATCTCAATACCTCCAAGAGCAAGCCAAAGTGTTCAACAAAAGTAATGCATCTGCGGAGGTTACTGTTAAAGCTGGAGAAAACGCTCTTGTCGCAATCCTTAATGGCCAACCTGGAAAAGATATAGACAGACTGCGATACAGAAAATAATACGAGAAGCTGACAAGCAAAAAGGTCCATGTCCAGCCTCAAAGTCTAAGTACCTCCTCAGAAGCGTTGCGCTACAACAGCATGAGGGTCTATCTGCAGATACGGCAGTGGAAAGGCAACGACAGCGACCTTGACATCTATTATTGGGGACGGAAGAGAACAGGAGGTCTGCATGATAGTAACCTTGATGACGGACCTTCCTCCTGCACCAGAATCTCTTCTTTCGATCGATTGTTGGATGCAACTGCCAATCAGATTGCAGTTGCCGTAGATGTACCTGCAGAAAGCACAATCTGGATTGTTCTCCTGCTTGTGGTCAATGCAAAGGGGTGAGCTGTACAAATTCTCCCAAACTAGACGAAGAGCCTGACAGTAATGATATTTAACTTATTTTGTAGTTGAATATTATATAATTCATTATAATAGAAGAAGAATTTATGTTATTTGTATAAGTCCTAAATGGATTGTCTGTACCTACATGTATTTAAGGATTGTTGGTTCCCCAGGCCCCCCGCGTAATATTAGATCAGGATCAAAATTGATAATAGAGTATTTTCAGTTAGTGCTCCAATGAGCTTCAATTGACGACAAACGCAGTCCCTCTATTGGCACTTTCAAAAGTATTTTATTGATTAATAGCCCACATCGATAATAGCCCATAGCATAATCTATTTACAAGTATTTATAAATAATATAGTTTAAACATATCCAAAGTCGGCCTCATAATCTATTTCTACGGATATGTATTTATCTATATATATTTAATGATATCCTTAGGTTTCATCGGAAAACATAGCTCCGTGATTTTGAACATTTGATATTTCTAAGTAGAAACCCTCTTTTAAAAACAATTAAACATCCAGAGAAGCCTTTCACAGCACAATATGATTATATATACTCAGACGACTTATAACCGGCGACAAAATAATATATATCATTCAAAGAGTTCTCGAGGCTCTACTGTTCGCTCGATTTTGAATGAGAGTCTTGAAGAGAATGACCGAGAGATTATAGCGATAACAATCAGAAATCTTGAAAAGTATGGTGGTTTTTTTTTTCACGCATAGTCATGTATTACACATCAAAATGTCCGTAAGAGAATGTTTTTTTTCGAATCCATGGCTACTTTTTTGAAAGGGTTTGTTTAATTTTAAATATAGCCCATATTGTAACTTGACATGAGAATAGTCGCACAATCTCTCTTGTAAAAGTGATCAAACCGTTAACTTTCAACCCCCAAAAGTACGTGTACTTTTTGAACGGAAAGTAGATCAAAATCATTTGATAAGGTCAACAAAAGATTGAGGTAGCTGTATCCATGGCTACTTTTTTTTTTACTTTTCTGCAAATATTTTGAGAAAAGATCGAAAAACCTTATTTCTACCATTTTGACTAGGCGCATTGAAGCGTGACGTATAGCGTGTTTATAGCTGACCAAATGTTAACACGTCTTTTCCGATGTATATATCGTAAATCCCCCACAGAATTATATTTTTAAGCTTAACACATTTTACATTTATATTCTACATTTTCATTTAATTTTATATTTCTATACACATTATTGCATAAAAATTGCAGTTGAAAAGATATACATATATACACATATCTAATGATATGTACTTTCTAAATAACTAGCTTATCACAACAGCCAACATTTACTTTTTTGATAACTACGAGAGTTAAAGTTATAGGAAGAAATAAAAATATATTTTGACCAGAATTTTATGCAAAGAACACCCGAATTTCAATTACTACAACCTTTATGCAATTGGCTGTATAGAGTTATAAATGGATAGTGTTATATCGTATATATAGAGTCTTATATAGTATATACATGTTATATAGTATTCCTAATGTGTGTATATATTTAACTGTATGGCTTAATACAATGGCACTGAAATAAGGTTATTATTATTATTATGAAGAAAGTTGACAAATGAGTTTTTGAAGCCCGAGCACATCAGGAATAAAATGCTTTAAAAATCTGATAAAACACTCCTTCTCGTTTATTAAACAGTACGTACATGTATCGATCATAAAGGCCTACTCCGGGTTCTAAGACTGCCGTTATTTTTGGGCGATCTTAGGCGACCTTATGGCCCGGAGTAGGCCTTCAAAAGCAAAAACAAAGACAAAGATGAAACCTTTTTACAGAAATCTACATTTAAAGTGATCATTAACTTGGTAAAGATTTCGCCAAGATCTTTCAGAGCTTTCCAAAAACGTCTTTCACATAGTTCTTTCCCATTGCAGGGCTAAAATGTTATTATATGCTCACTTAAGGTGACTGGCTAGTTTTGGAAACATTTTTAAACATTTCTTTAAACTATGTTTTTTTAATGTGAAATTTAATGCCAATTCCAAATATGAAAAGAAAAATGGGGTGTCCCAAAGCTCGTTTTCGAGATAATCAGCATTTAATGGTGCCTACATGCGAGATTTTGAAGCAAAATTTGCGTTATATCAAAAAATTTGATATAATTAATGTAGATTTTTTGGGGTTATTTCAATTAGGCATAAAGAAAGTATAGAGTCCCGTTGGTTGTTTTGGCTTGTTGTCTGATCAAGCAAGAGACCATTCTTAGTTGAATTGTGTGAATGCTCTACTGTTTTCTTTGATTCAATGAGACTTCTTCTCGGCTATTCCTTCTTCGCGATTTAGTAGGTGTATTTCAACATCATTTGGGTATTGCTTTACGCAAGCTCAATGTCTTTGATGCATGGTTGCACTATTTTATCAGTAACGATGTTTCCTTGAGTGTTTTATCAATGAGAGTCAGTCATGACATAAAAGTTTCTTTTTGATTCCTTGGCGAATGTATGATAGGCGAAGAGAGATAATCAAAGGGTTCAGGAGGGATTGCAGATAAACAAACGATGCGCTAATTGCATGGACACTATATTTGAATTCAGCAGTAACATCTTTGCCTTTGATTGCCTGTATAATCCCGCAAATTATGAGAGGGCAGTAAAAGAGAATCGATGCAACCACTATCAAACTCATGGTGACGGAACGTTTTATTTCCTGAAGCCCCCTTTGCTGTTCTTCATGCTCCTCCTGTTGTACCTCCACTGCCTGTGCTTGGATGGCTCTCCTTTGACGATACGCTGTTATATATACTTTCACAGTGCAATACAAAATCACACTCGAACTTAAGACTGCTATCAACACATTTGGAAGTTTTCGGAGACTGTCTGAGTTGTCCAGGACGATTCGTCCTCCCAGTAATACCGTTGGCGTAAACAACCAGATCAAAACCGTCGCAATGATCGTTTTCTTGGCTGTGACTTTTTCAAGATAGAATTGAGGGTGCTGTATGGCAAGGTACCTCTCTACACTGGACACCATTAAAGTATTCAATGTCCAAGAACTGCAAATAATAGCTATTGAGACGTGATAGCTAAACAAACATGGCAGTGGGCGTCTTATTAGAAGAGAGACAAGATACCAACAGTATGAGGAGTCTACTAGAAGTCCTTCCAAAAAGTCAGTTACTGCCAAGGCGACAAGCAAGTTGTTGTAAGACGAATTTCGCAGACTTTCATCCTTTAAAATCACATACATGACCAGCAGGTTAATGACGACCGTTGGAGGGGCGGCGATACCATTGACGACTGCAAAAAACACCCAGGTTGGTTCAACAGAGTTTGGAAGGTTTGTGAGGTTATAAATGTCGAAATCAGGGGATATTACGCAACGAGCAGAAGGGCTTCTTGTAAAGTTTGTGTAGGACATGGTTTGCTTCGGAGTTGTACGTCTCTTAGTGGTAAAACCCTTTGCGTGCTGAAAATGTGCTGCGTTTGTATTTTATAAAACATTTGAACAATACAACTAAAAGCTTTTTTTTGGCTTTTTGGTGCTTTTTCCTTACCTTTTATTTAGGTACACTTGAAAGGTGTTTTTGAAAACTATTCTTAGCATATTCGACGAATCAATGTGTTCACTCCTACGACCTATTTTGAATAGGTGTAGACCTAGAAAGAAATGTATGTTGTAAATTGACAACATGATTTGTTTTAGCGAAAAATATATATAAACGGCCCTAAACTGAATTTGTACCACATTTAGTAGTCTCGTAGGATCATACATGGTGATTTCTAATGGTGACAAACAACAACTAAGGTGTATGTCTGTTTATAAACATGACATATGAAGGAATTTCATAGAAAATAACGGAGAAGAAAAATAAAGTAAAAGACGAGAGAAATTGAGAGTCATTTTAGAAAGTTTACGTCTGAATTTCATATTTTAGGCAAAATAACCAGCTGCGAGTTTTGATGTTCTAAATGCCGTAGTTTTGTGTATTAAATAACGAGAAGGAAAAAAATAGATCAAGATCGTCAACATTTTTTAATTTCGTTCTCAAGTGGTTTAAGGCCTGGGTCAAAACGAAAATTACACCCCCAGCATAGATTTCCGTTGCTATGAAACGAGACTAGTGCCATGCCCCCGCAAGGTCAAAACCGTACCGTTGGCGATCGATCGATGGCGTCTGCTTATTAGTCAAAAGAGTGAGTTATTATTTTGAGCATTTCTCACCGTTTTCGTCGCTGTAGATTGAGTTTAACTTTTAAGTGATAGAATGTGTTATTTCTTCAATCTTTTTGTTTAATAAAAAAACGTAAAAGTATGATGAATGGAGTTATATATCCATGGCATGGACTGGATTGTCCCTCTACGTTATTATACAAACACTTCGATTTTCTATAATCTAGACTCACTTTTGTGTTTTCTATTTGATCTTCCAACACAGTTATACAGTATTTTTCTTTCGTTTATATTTTGAAGTGTAGTAATTAAGCTTAAAAAACCGTAAATTTCTTAAATTAACCACTCATATAAACAAATTTTGAACATAATAATATAATTTTAAATCAGCTTTAATTCAAAGAATAGCTGTAAAAAATCTGCAAATATAATTCATTGGTGATTCTGCTTAGTATACTGCAACTCAAGTTTTACATTTGAATACAAAAGTAGTTTATGAAAAAAATGTAAAATTACTTGAACTGAAGAAATTCAAACTAATTTACAGTAAATAGTCCGAACAATGTCTCATTTAAAATACAATTAGCTGTGTAGCTAGGGTTACAAGCTTACTGTCGAAGGACGAAGCATCCTTACAGCGTGTTGTTAAAAGACGAAACATCTTGACAACAAAACAGCCTATATACCCACACTAACAACTTATATAAACAAATTTTGAACATAATTTATATTATTTTTAATCAGCTTCAATTCAAATAACAGTACAAAATATAACTATAGTTGTGATTCTGTACTTACCAAGATCTGCATATAAATAATTGTAAGGTTGTAAAGATGCCATTATAAAATACTTTAAATGAAATATGCATACTGACAATTGTGAGTCATGTACAACTTAAACAGAAGCAGACCTCGAGGTGCATGTAAATTTAAAGCATAAATATTTAATATAATCAGTTATTTAATTATTCTTTATTCATGTATATTGCAAAAATAATGTTATAGAGTACATTCAGTAAAAGCGTGAAACACTGATTACTAAATTGTGCAAAATAGTACTAGTTGAACAATAGAAAACAATAGAATTAGCATAAAATAGTACAAAATAGTATTACTAATGTTTCATGCTATTAGTGAATGCACTCTAACTTGTAAAAAATCTAGAAATACAACACAATTAATATAAAAATCAAAGTAAAGATGGAGTCATGACAATAAATTACTAACTATTTTAGTTCAAGCAAACTTCATTTTGTGTTGAAAGGGTAGATAAAATTCCTATAATTGTAGGTCTACATGATGGGTTTTTATTCATGCATTGTTTTGAAATGCTTTTTAGAACATTTATTTCTTTGAAATAACTAATTTTGTTAAATACAATCCCAAGAGAGTAAATATCACTCTCCTTGGAACATGGTGATCCACCAAGTACTTCAGGAGCTATATGAGGGTATAGATATTTATATTTTTTAGCGGGAGGGGATAGTATAGGGCAGGCCTTTCCAAAATCAATAAGGTAACCTTTGTTATTTGAAACTACAATATTGTTGCTCTTCAAGTCACAATGCAAAAAACCCATTTTATGAACATAACCTAGTGCATCTGCAACACAATATGATAGCTTTACCCACTCTGTTTTTTCCAATTTCTGACATTGCTCATCATTTAGAAGTTGATGAACAGTCGCAGAAGAGCTTGCTGTCCCAATAAATTCCATGACAATAGAAAATGGTTTCTTTTCAAGCTGCATCCCAAGAACAGTAGGTATATTTGGATGGACCAGTATTTGCATCATTTGTGTTTCTTTGATAATATCATTGATACTACTGGTGTCAGAAAACTGCTTTTCCACAACATCAATACCTAATCTGTTATACCTTTTCAAAAAACATTTCCCATAGCTTCCTTCTCCAAGGGAGATTGGAGGGTCTTTGGAGATTAACTCACTTGCACTAATGTGGTTTCCAACAAGCTTATGAGTATGACTAATTGTTGTCCTCGAGACATGGGATACCTTTAAGTTTTTATTAGAAAAATAAAATGATTTTAGCAACAATTATTATTATTAAGAATTTTGAATAATAATGATTGGAAGTATTAAGCAACAATGTAAAAGGAAAAATGCATAAATTAATTACTTTCAATGTAAGCCTATATTATTAGAATACAAACACTAGAGTACAAATATTATACCCGTGAAACAAGTAGTACTAATTTGTACTAAACAGTGCTAATTAAACAATAGAAAACAATAGAATTAGCATAAAATACAAAAATTGTACTCTATATAATATTAAGATTATATATTAAAGCTTAATGCTTACACAAATCCTATAAGTTAATACAGCAAATCTTACCGTGGTACGATTCGAATTCTTCGTCAAACACTCTCTCAGCTTAAGATTTTCTAAACATTTACCATTCCATTTTCTATAATATTCTTGAGCTTTACCCTTGTGGTAGTCGGCAGAAACCTTTATTTCCAACTCTTTCTTTGCTAATTCGTCTTGCTTCATACGTCTTTCGATGGCCTTTTGCTCACGTTTTCTTTTCTGTCTCGCGTTTCGAAGCTTTCGCTTTTCATCCAGAGTATGTCTACGAAATTTCCCCATCTTAATATGTACAGATTACCAAAAAAAATCAATTCTTGCTTGCACCTATTCGCGGGAATGAAATATGATCTTTCGGCGGGAATTTCTATACTTTCCATAAAAGGTCAGGAGACCCATATTTGGTCATGTAATTTATTATATTTCATGTGGTCAGCGGTTATAGAGGACCAGTTGCTATGGGAATACTCAGATGAAAGCTGTTGTTGTTTGAATCGAACTGTTTTTGAGCCGTTAATCTCAAGTTCTTTCGAGGTTTAACCTGTTTAAGGTAAGTTTTTATTCTAAAGTCTATATACAGTTAGTCACAGTATTTATTTTACAAACAAAAGCAGGATTTGAGATAACAATATAATGGGATTTCAGTTATAAACTGTTCGACACAAGCCAGCTCATAAAGCTAAAAGATTCATAAATGCATTCCTACATTGATTTGAAGATTCCACCTCTCGTTTATCAACATTTTATTTTAAATTTGAGCCTTTAATACGTTAATAAAATGAACATTGTAAATTTCATTTCAGCCTTGAATGAAATCATTAAGCTTACTTTAATCTTAAAATTTATACGATACTCGAGTTTCGAGTTCTTCATTGCACAGTGAGCCTCTATAGCTCGTGATAAACAATAGAAATACCTAGGGTGTTATTGCTGCTCTTTGATAAATTAGCAAAGAAGTAAGCCTCAATTGTTTGCTGCAAACAATTGAGGCTTGCTAATTTATCAAAGAGCAGCAATAACAACCTAGGTATTTCTATTGTTTGTTGATGCTTGCATTCCCTTCCTTACCATGGACTGTATTACATATATCACACAAATATATCACAGTGCAATGAAGAACTCGAAACTGGAGTATTGAAATATTACAGTGAGGATACTCGAACCATGAACAAACAACATTTTTCATGTTATTATTTCCTGAACCTTCTACTGCTTCAAAACCTCTAAAATTGAAGCGGTGAGTTCAAATACACTAAGTGTTCATAATAAATCTTATTTCTAATCTATGCACTTATGGGATGTGGGTTAATAAAAGTAACAACAAAACTAAAGTGTTCACGGTTCAAGTGTCCTTACTTTAAGTTATCGATACTTTGAGACAGTTGATTTCAGAGGCATTTTGAAATTTACAAGGCTAAATAGGAATGCATGCAAATGAAAATGTATTTTAGAAATGAATATTCCAGTGTTTTAACAAAGCGTTGGCATGTTTGATCCCCTTAAGCATTTTTGAAGAACTGCTGTCCCCATTAATGTCATTTAGGGTTGGAGTGCAAAAGTTGTTATTTACGAAATATTCTCTTTCCCATTTCTTAAAATCCTTCTCCAGAATTGCCTTCTTTTGAAGTACTTTGGTCTGTATGGCTGCCAAACAGTTCATGTACTGTTCATGATTATAACTGTTATTACAGGCCTTCAATTTTCTTTTCAGGTAATCAAGGGTTTTTACATCATTTGTGGGACCTAAAACATTGACTACAGCCTTGGCAAGCCTTGTGATAAATTCAGGTTCCTCTGCTGTTTGATGCTGATTAGGAGTTTGTGGAATATTTACAGTTGGTAGTGGTTCCTGAGTGTGGTCAGCCAGTTCTATTACATCCATTTCAATTACTTCAACCACAGTGTCAGATACAGTGATGTTATCATAGAGTTGATCATTATTGTCTCTTTCATTAGTATTGATATCTGGAACTTCATTAATCACAGTGTCAATCAGTTCATTTGGATCATTAGATGGGATTGGTACTACATTGTTTACAATCACAGTGTCAATCAGTTCATTTGGATCATTAGATGGGATTGGTTCTACATTGTTTACAATCACAGTGTCAATCAGTTCATTTGGATAATTAGATGGGATTGGTTCTGCATTGTTTGCCATCACAGTGTCAATCAGTTCATTTGGATCATTAGATGGGATTGGTTCTGCATTGTTTGCCATCACAGTGTCAATCAATTCATTTGGTTTGGCTCGAAGAAACCCTGTGGCTGTTTTCTTCACTATGTCTGGGCTATCTTTGGACACAGGAAGATAGAGGTAGTGTGCGGGCAGACAGATGTCATCTTGTAAAGATTGGGACCAACAATTTGCCAGTTAAGCTTCTTCCTGCTTTATGTTGCTGGATCTGAAATGGTGCAAATGTGGTCCATCTTGTCTTGACTTAGGTTGTTCTTTTGAATCAAGAAAGAGCACATTTGCACCATCAAACTCCCACCATCTGTGCTCTGCTGTAGTAAAAAGAAAGTCGCTGATTCGTTCTAAATGGGCTTGCCATTCTCTGGGGTATTTTTCCAATATATAGGGAGGGAAAATTGAATCAAGAAAAGTGGGAAGACTTTTGGCGAGTTGTCTGATCTTGTTAGGGTGTTCTTGCCTTCGATGTCCCTCATTGATCTCCCTGAGCTCCTCTTCAGCTTGAAGGCGTATCAGAACATTTCCAATGATATGACTTGGGTGTTTTGATGAGGTAGATCTTGTTATGCAGTTGATGGCATTGAACAACCTTTCCTCATCTTCAGCATTCATTGCCTGTCCTGAGACTAGCCTGAGTTGGTAGACTGCATGGGATGTCAGGTTGTGAAAGTATTTTCCATACAATTTTCTACAGGTCATTGTCTTTGGTTGAAATCCAATGACCTCAAAACAGAGAATTGCATGGAGAAAATTTGGTTGCAGTACCTTAGCACAGCTCTTGGACTACGTTCATCTTCACTTCCATACAGGATATCTTGCATATCAACCAGAGTATCCACTAATTGCTGCACTTTGATTGAAACTTTTTCTCTTACTCGTGAAGACACAGCAATTAATGAATACCTGTGATCACATGCTCTTTTCTTGTCTTTCCCTTCTACTGCAAGACTGATGGTTTCCTTTATGAGTTTTGACTCTTCTTGGCCTAGGTGGTGAGGTAGTTCTTGAAACAAGTTATTGATGTGACCAGCTAAATCATGCATTGGCTCGCATGGGAGTACTTCATATTCAGATACATTCAGACTTTCCAAAGTTGCTTTAGGGTTTCGATAAAGAATAGCAGGGACTCTTTTTTGGCCATGAAGATGTTCTTCAAATGCTTTCTGCATAGATTCTTTCAGGTTGGAATTGCATTCCAGTTTTCTTTTCTTTGTCTCTTCATGTAGCTCGTTTTTTGTTAAATTATCGCATGGGTTTGGTTTAAACTGCAGTGCATTTCTTTTAGTAATAGGCCCAAGAAGAACTGAAGTTTGCCTCTCCTCGAGTGTGAAAGATTGGCATCTAAAAGCATGGCCAAGGTCATTAATCATGCATGAATGTATTGCACATCCAGGGCAAAAGTAATTTCCTCCTCTCTGCTGACCACACTCAAACTCAACTGCAGGGCCATCACCTTTGCAGAAGCGCATTTTGTCGTTGATGAAAATGCCCTCCTCTATCTCTATTTTGGATGACAGCTTTTCCAGGCATTCACATCTTGTTTCGCTGTAAGATAACTGCTCAACATCTGTATCTTTACACCTGTGTATACAAGACAAAACACATTTTAACATTTTGATTCTAAGTTTATATTTAATAATAATTTGTTTTACATTGTATATAATATACAGTGTAGTTATATTTTGTGCTTTACAGATGTATGAATAAGTAAGTAAAGCCAAAGTAAATCAAAATAATTTACCTTGCAATTATGTATATTTGGGGACGTTCTACTTCCTCTTGGATGTCCACTTTCTCACCATTTTTTAATTTATACTCATCAGATGTTAAGTGAAATGCTGGATCATACATGACTGATACTAAAAACAGCAGATGTCCATGGTTGGCAACTGTTGAATGGTCATGCCAAATCATCAGATGCCTTGTTCTCTCCAAGGACTTCAATTTTTCTCTCATTGTGGTAAGTCCGTCACTGTCGTTAAATTCGTTGAGTTCAGTCAGGCGCTTTACCACGTCTAGTCTTGTAATGTTGTTATAGTAGTCGTCAGAGTGAATGTGTGTGTATTGTTTTTGTCTTTCCATTGACATTGTTCGTATTTCTTTGAGAGATATTTTTCTACCGTGGACTGTAAATTCTGTTGCTTCAATTTCCTTGTTCTCATTCAAAATCAATTTGGAATACTTTTTGGGTACTATCATTTCCCCTATTAGGATCTCTCCATTGACAATCTTTGCTTTTAGTGTTTTCTTTAGGGACTCATTTGTCTCTGCTGTGGGAACACTGATCTCACCCCCTTTTCCCCGCAACTTTTGTCTGCGCACCCTTTGGTTGACAATTGGATTTTTAAATGAGTTGACATCTACACCTTGTTTTGACAGAAAGTCTTGTATCATCTGCCCCCCATTTCTTGCCAAATTTCCTTTCTTGTCTTTGACACTATACTTCTTTGCCAGCCCTGTCCAATTAATTACTGTGCCTTCGGTATAACTCTTTACCTCGTTTATCAACTCATCATATTGATCACCTTCTATAAGGTTTTCAATGTTCCCACTGTGATTCTTTTTCTTTTTGTTTTCATTTTTTTCTTTGGCAATCTTAATTTCTGTTCTTCTTTTTGCACACTTTATTGTTTCTAAAGAAGAAGAAAGCCTCTCTCTTTGGCGGCTTGCAAAGGACTGTCTGTTACCAAGGCATCTGAAAAATTTGACAATAAAATATAATGAAAACTTTTATTCGAAAGCATTGATATATAATGTACAGATGACAAAAGTACTTAAAAATATAAATTTTTTTAGTCAACTTTAGCAGGGACCAGAGATGAGGGAAGGGGGGAGGGGGGAGGGGAGGGAAGCTATATGCTTTTTGTTTAATATCCACTGAATTTTCTCATCTCCCCTATGTTTAACTTCTGCAATGATCTCTTTTATTTTCTATTCTTAGCCCCCTCACTTTTTTTACTTTAATTTTGTGTGTAAATTGTGCTTGAATACTAGTAGTGCACTAAAAAAATATACCAATACCATAACAAATTAAATGCTGTTTTAAATTGCCACTCTTACCTTTGAAGGGAAGTTTCTTGCCACTTTCTCTCCACATCCTCTTTCACACTCCTAAGAAGTGTACGTCTGAGGCTCTTTCTTTCTGCTGGAGTCTTCTTTACTTCAACATTTGCCTCTGGTACTTTCGTCATGGCCTCTCCTAATGAGATTCCAGCCCATTTATTGAATACAGGATTCAGTTCCTTAAACAATTCTCGTGCTACTGTTATTGCTTGATTTTTTCCTGGTTTCGTGTTTTTCCCTTTGCCAATCTTTGCATTAAATTCAGCCGCCACTCTAAATGGATTTTCTTTTTCTTTGTTTTTCAGGGCAAGGCTCTTCACTGGAAACAGAGCACAAGTTGCTGGATAACTGTGATAACAGCCTTTGCAATTCGAAAATGTGTGTTCATTTTTCCTTGACTGAGAGAGACTTAGCCATCGCTCGACTGAGAATTCAGTGAAGAACTTAGTCTTCTCGGCTTTTTTCTTTGGGTTCCATTTTCTCACAACACTTGTAAGAGCCAAGAACCGTTTGTTGAAGGTCTTATAATCAATATGAAACCCATCTTGGTTGTCAGCGAAGGTCTCACAAAAGTATTTGTACCTTGCTTCGATCACTTGTGACTTAACCGATTTGGCGGGATCGTGAACAGAACTTTTAGCTTTCTTTGCTGAATAGAGAGCTGCAACTTTTGCAAAACCACAAGTAGTAGGAGAACAAAAGCCGCCTGACATTTCAAGTAAATACTTTTTAAAGAGAATATTTTGTAAAACACAGCGAGTATATGAGATACGTTATAGAGATAGTTACGGTATGTCGAAATAATTTCGAAAATAGCGCCAAAATGATCTTGTGACGTGAATAACTTCTTATCTGTAATGTGATGAGCGAGATTTATCAGTTGAGCAGGATGTTGTAATTATTTAGAAGGGGAAATCGGTGGACATGTACAAAATATAATCACAATTATGACAAAGACAACATCGTATTTCATTCACTGTTAGACTTTATTTACTCTTGAATATGATTTACATTAGAAACAGATGAAGAAATACCTGACTGAAACTCACAGTCTTGATTTTCTTGTTTTAAAGTAGACGTTGCTCATTAAAACAAGAGCAATACAAAACAAACACCACATTCGTCCGCCATTTTGAAAAAGCCGCGAATAATCCCCTACATGAAGTATCTGCCTGTTTTCATTGGTATCCGCTGATCAATCGTACTACCTAATCGGCGCAGTTGTCAACATGGCCGTCGTGTCTCATAGATATGTAATGATTCTATATTTCGGTCTCGCATCATACCAAATTACAAATCTATCGAATCAAACAACTAGTATGTAATAGAAAAAGTATATATCTACACATTTACAACGAGGACAGTTAACAAGTGTTCGTTTTTAAACTTTTACAGTGCATTTTGTCATGAATTTCGAACTTTTAAGACAAATTGATATTTTAGACCCTCAAAGAAAGCGTCTAATGATCGGTCCTCGTTGTGAGTGGATGCCATGTTCACTAAAGTATAACTCACGTTTGTATGAAAGGAATCCATTTACGTTTTGTTATGATGCAAAGGTAAATACTAAGGCGTACTAAAAATGGCGCGATTTTACGTATACAACTGGTCACGTGATCACTCCAGAATACGAAAGACATTGTAAAATGAAGCATCTATCCGTTATGCATAACCTTAGTCTTTAGGGTACATTTTTTCGGACTATTTCTTTTTTTATAAATTTTTTTGTTGGATTTTTGCTATTTTTCACATCTGACCCAGGCCTTAAACCACTTGAGTTAAATGTCGGCTGACTATGTAAGTCTATCTTAGCGTGCTTTTTAATTGTAAAAGGGAGATACCTGTTTCTATTTCTTCAAGACAAATTCAAAAATATATTTTGAAGGTCATCGACCGCTTTCATAACTGGCCGCCACTAATATAATAAAAACTTTTAAAAGTTAATTTGAGTAATTTGTGTAATTATACAATAATTATTTTTTGTCTCTGATTATGTTGAGTTTTAATTATCATCGCGCGACAATGTTCTTGTTGTATCAATATACCAGTAAAGGCAAAATTATGTCATATATATATATATATATATATATATATATATATATATATATATATATATATATATATATATATATATATACACAAACACATTATACACCTATTTCAAAAATCGTTGTCGCAATCAAAGCTACAGTCCACACTCTACAGCCTACAAAGGATGCTGGTATTTCTACTCTTGTTATCGATTTATTCATAGCATATTTTGGTTGTAAGTGTTTCTGGTATATGAACATAACAAGTTTTGCAGTGATAGATGATGAAACAAATATTTATTTCAAAAGCGAGTAATAAATCACACATTCATTTCATATTACCGACATCCTTTGCAGGTTTCAGAGTGTTGACTGTAGCTTCGGCTGCGACAACGATTTTTTATTTAACATTTTAAGATCAATTTATTAGTTAAAAGTTAGCTTCTAGTAAAAACGTGAAAGCAAAGGCCCGATATCTTGAGCCTAAAACACAAACCGCGGTATCTTTCAAATGATAATATAACTTTGTCAACAGTTAACCCTGAGCTTTCCAGTAGAGTATTCAAAAAATGTATATTGCAGAGAGTTATTTAATATGGCAGTGCTAAAACTTTAAGATGTATTTTCTGACATTTATATATGTTTAAGTACATTGAATTTATATGTTTATATAAATTAAAGCGAGACTGGAAGATAATTTTGAAAAATCAACCTTATTCGTTTGCTAAAGTGTTTTCACAAAACAATCATCTTAACTTCCTGGGGGAAACGCTTTGTTTTGTTTTAAAAAGAGTTGATTAGGATCAGACAAAAAAGCATTAACAAATAAAATAGTATTTCGCAAGAAAAATGTACTTGGAAATGTTTAAGAAGTTCTTCCTCCAATTAAGATTGTAGGGAGATAAAGATTGACCAAATTAAAGCGAATATGATTTATTTTCTTATTTAGTTTTACCGCAATATTCTAAAACTAAAATTCTAAGGCTTTTTTAAAATCATCAAAAAGTACAGAGTTAATATAGCTGAAGTCATACAAATCCTTGCTATTTATTTTTGGAAAATGCTCACGTGAAAGCGTGGCAAAATGGCAAATAAAAACATATGTTGTTCTGAATAGCACATGTTATAAAAATTATTTTGAAACGAAAGAGAAACATTACGTCTTTCGATATGTAAAGTAACATTTTGGGGCCACTCAAAAATAGTCACGGAAACCTGCTATAGCTAAATAAAATTTGCACCGAAATTAGATTGTGGATAATCGAAAATCTGTAAAATATTCACTATTAGGTGAAAGCAATCAAAAAGGGATATGTTGATAATTGTAAATACTTTACATTAATTAATTATCTTAGTTTTAGTTAAATTTTATATCGAAACGAAGCTAATTTGAGAGGTAGGAATTTGGGCACAACTATATATAGGTCCTATAAAACACCGAAAATCAAAATTGCCTCCGTTCTCGAAAAACAATTACCCAATGAGTGTAGGATTTATTTTGTAATAATAAGTACCCAAAATGCAATAATCTTAATCTGAAGTTTCAAAGCATTTTAAGTTTTCGAGGTCTTTTTACAGCAAGTTCTCTTGCAGACTGAAGTACTTATATATGAAGAATATTTTGATAAAAAGGGTGTTCTCGTATACACTTAAACTATGTGCGTGGTCTAAGTCATTGAATCTGTACAATTTTATTGTTAAAACAAGCCAAATAACACAGCAACATATATTGTTTTAGCTAGCATAAAATGATTGTGCTGGCATATTAAACGCAAAGGGGTCTTACAATCTAATACCCTTTTTATCAAACTATTCTTCATATGTATATATTTATTGATATAATTGATATATTCTCATTTACAGAAAAATGAAATTACTGTGTAGTATTTCCCAGGAGATGTCGTTTAAAGATGTTCGTTTAATTAAAGATGCATGCCGTTTACTTATTCTACTGCATTAGTCACCAACAGATGCCTTACAAAGAACTATGTATAAAAAAAATCCAATGTTCTCATTGCCATTTGATGTACATTGGTGAATCCAGTAGAACGATTAGATCCAGACTTAAAGAACACGTTACAATGAAGAAACGAACAGTTTACGTACGTTTACTTACACATAATAGTAGTCCATCTTTAATCGAAATTTTTCTCCTGGGAAATACTACACAATAACATAATAGTAGTCCATATGTTGTTCTGAATAGCACATTATTTAAATTATTTTGAAAAGAAAGAGTAACATCACGTCTTTCGATATGTAAAGTAACATTTTGGGGCCACTCAAAAATAGTCACGGAAACCTGATATAACCATAAAGTTGGACAATCGATTTTGAAGTCTTCAAACTTACACCGAAATTAAATTGTTGATAATCGCAAATCTGTAAAATATTCACTATTAGGCGAAGTCAATCTAAAAAATATGTAGAAAAATGTAAATACTTCACATATATCATCTTAAAAAGGGATATATATATATATATATTTATTGATGTAATTTATATATTCTCATTTACAGCAAATGAATTGCAACATTGTTTTATTAAATTATGGACTTATAGACTTCACTCCACTAGAAATAATTCCAAACGGGATATACGTTTTTTCATCGGAAAACACGTGTTAACGTTTAGTCAGCTACAGGTTTATCAATTAGGAATATTATATTTGTCAGTAATTTGGAAGAAGCAAAAAAGAAAACTAATAAGACATCTCCCACTGAAAACCTAAACCAGGTGTTAACATTTTGTCAGCTATAATTAATTCATGTCTCACGGTACCCATGTCAACCCATACAAACAGGCAGAAATACGACCTCAAAATCATGGTTTTTGGATCTTTTCTCAAAATAATTGCATAAAAGTAAAAAAAAAGTAAAAGTGAATACATTTAGTTCAATCTTTTATTGTCCTTATCAAATGATTTTGATAATCTTTCGTGCAATAAGTATATAAGTGCTTTCTAAATTGAAACGAACAGTTTGATAAATTTTACAAGAGAGACAGGCTATATTTGAAATTAAAGATCCTTTAAAAAAAGTTAACACCGTATTCGAAAACACCATGCGTTTGCGGACAACATAAGTATTTTGCAAGATCTCTAATCGCTATCGTTGTATTTTCTCAGTTCGGCCTTTCTCTTATAAGTCGATTCTCATTTAAAATAACTGTAGAGCCTCGTATACTCTTTGAATGATATACTTTTTTCCATATTTATACCACCGGTTATATATAGGTCGTCTGACATTCTCGGTTTTCATATAATATAATATAATATAATATAATGTAATGTAATGTAATGTAATGTAATGTAATGTAATGTAATGTAATGTAATGTAATGTAATGTAATGTAATGTAATGTAATGTAATGTAATGTAATGTAATGTAATGTAATGTAATGTAATGTAATGTAATGTAATGTAATGTTATGTAATGTAATGTAATGTAATGTAATGTAATGTAATGTAATGTAATGTAATGTAATGTAATGTAATGTAATGTAATGTAATGTAATGTAATGTAATGTAATGTAATGTAATGTAATGTAATGTAATGTAATGTAATGTAATGTAATGTAATGTAATGTAATGTAATGTAATGTAATGTAATGTAATGTAATGTAATGTAATGTAATGTAATGTAATGTAATGTAATGTAATGTAATGTAATGTAATGTAATGTAATGTAATGTAATGTAATGTAATCGCTTTCATATAAACAGCCCCTAAGAGGTATTTTCAAACATTCTCGACGAGCGTAATTTGCCGGATAGATGGCCTGCTTTCACATTTGACTGGAATAACTTTGAATGTTTATTGATTTTATTTAAGAGTGATAAAGTATCAACAACAAATAGATATAATATTTAACAAAGTTAAAATATATAAACAGGCAAATGAAACTTGCAGACAATTACAGCGAACTACAGCGAGCTGGAGTTTTAAAGGATTCCATCGAAGGAATCGATAAGTCCCGAACTACCCTGAAACAAACATTTACAGCGCAACGCGTAAAAGTATGGCCACTGATAATGTATTCGCATACTTCTGTCTCGCAATCGATCCAATCAGCGACAAGATAACACAATCCTACAACGCTGATTGGATCGATGGCGAGACAGAAGTATGCGAATACATTATCAGTGACCATACTTTTACGCGTTGCGCTGTAAACTTATATGTAAATATAGTAATAATTATTAATAATATATATAGATAAAATGAGTAAATATATAACTAATATATATAGATATAATGGTTAATATATTTGACTAAGAATACGAGAAAATACATCTATTTAAAAAAACATTTCTTGAATCGTTATTTGTAGACTTGGTCAACCAAAGAGCACTATCGTTCTTCTTAAGTATCTCTATTATAGGTATTGTAAACTTCAATAAACAAATTTCAATGCTCTGTTTTGGAGGATATCTATGTTGATTAAATATTTACTCGGAAAGCGACAACATCCCACATCTGGCTGGCATAAGTAAACATATCATTATAAGAGAGGGGAAAAGACAATGTAAGTCATATAATTTATAACCGTGACTTTTGCAGGTTCTTAATATATATACATGCTGCTATTTGCTTTGTGTATAAGAAATTTGAGCTTTCCCAATTATTTGGATTGTCATTAGAATACACGTTCAAGAGAATTAGCTCACTAACATGAGATATTCCCCAAACTGGGAATGGATTGAATTGGGTTTATCAATATTTATTCTAAGTACTAGCTCTTTTGTTTAATCAAGGTTAAGCTTCAAAAACCGTTTAGTGCAGACCACTCCTTCATATTATCCGCCAACCTATTATTATTAATTATAATCATATTTATGATATTAATTATTAAGAACGTTTTTTCCTCGCAAATTCTTCGTTGTATTTTCGGTTTTCGAACTGTTGGTATCACCTAGCAACAAATCAATAACACATGGATCCGAATCGTGTACCTTTCAAAAGCGCCATATGCGTGCGGCAGCGAGCCCATCTTAGGGTCAATGCGCATGCATTTATTATTTAAATATTTGTTAACCTTGTTTATTTGTTTTACCTTGTTTATTTGTTTTACGTTTTTATAGGTTTAAATTGTCAATGGTATTTTCGTCCTGTAATTTTGACCTGTTCGTTCAAATATTATTATGCAATGACGAATTCTATTAAACTAAACTAAACATAGAATGAACCATGTAGCACTAGTTTGATTTATCAAACGATCGCATGCGCTGTAGAGGGCAGTCAGCTATTGTGACTGAACCAAAAAAACCCTAACAAAACCCATTTTAAAACTCGGGTACACCTATGGAAAGTCCGAGTAATGAAATAAATGTATATATAGGGTGTATTGGAAATTCTAAATAAGGCAACTCATGGCATCAGGACATTGACAGCAGGCAGGCAGGTTGTTCACATACTCAGATATCGGTAGTCTTCAACAAGACTAAAGTCAGTCACGACAAAAAAGTTTCTTTTTGATTCCTTGACGGATGTACGATAGACGAAGAGACATAATCATAGGGTTCACGAGGGATTGCAGATGGATAAATGTTCCGCCAATTGGTTGAGCAATATATTTAAAGTCAGCAGTGAAATCTTTGCCTTTGATTGCCAATACAATCCCGCCGATGATAAAAGGGCAGTAGAAGAGAATCGTTGCAAGCACTAGCATACTCATGGTGACGGCTCGCTTGAATTCCTGGAGTCGTCTTTGCTGTTCTTCTTGCTCTTCCTGTTGTACTGCTTGTACTTGTGCTTGGATGGCTCTCCTATGACGATGTGCTCTTATTTGTACTTTTACAGAACAGTACAAAATCACACTCAAATTTAAGATTCCAAACAACACAACCGGAACTTTTCGTAAAGTTTCTGAGTTGTCAAAGAAAATTCTCCCCGAAATCATGGCTGTTGGCGCAAACAACCATATAAAAACTGTCGCAATTAGCACTTTCTTGACTGTGACATCTTTCAAGTAGAACTGAGGGTGCTCTATGGCAAGGTACCTCTCTAAACTGGAAATCATTAAGGTATTTATTGTCAAACCGCAAAGCATTGCTAGTATAGAGTAAAGGCTATACAAACATGGATGTGGACGTCTTAACAGAAGAGAGACAAGATACGAACAATATACTGAATCTACTAGAAGTCCTACTAAAAAGTCAGTTACTGCTAAGGCGACAAGTAAGATGTTGTAAATAGATTTTCGTAGACTTCCATCTTTAAGAATCACATAAATGACCAGCAGGTTAATGACGACCGTTGGTGGGGCGATGATACCATTGACGACTGCAAAGAACATCCAGTTTGGTTCAACCGAGTTTGGAAGGTTTGTGAGGTTATAAATGTCGAAATCTGGCGTGATCAAGACCACTGAGCAAAGAGACTGATTACTTGTTGTAAAGTTGGTGTAGGACATGGTTTGCTTTGGAATTGAACGTCGCTCAACTGCTTAAAAATGTAAAACCCTGAAGTGTGCTTCGTTCGTATTTTATAATAAATTTGACAACACATCTCATTGTTTTCTTCCTTTTTTGACTTTACGTACGTGATCGTGAAACAATGACAAACAATTCCCCCCAAAAAAACAACCTGAATAGAAGCGTTGTCCATTTCTATTTCCACATTATTCTAATATCATCTCTATATTATATGGTTAATCTCTTGATCACATTCTACGTATTTGAGCTACCTTAAAATGATAGAAGGGAAACCAAATAACACGTTAATTGATCATAGCCATATCAACAAACACAATTGGAACATCATCAGATCAAGGAGTGAATGCCATGATTTTAGATTAGTTTTCTTTGCTCATTACATGGCTACTTGAAGGTGTTTTCTAAAAATGTAAAAAACCTTTTAACAAATTCACTCCTACGACCTATTTTGTATTAGGTGGACACCTTGAAGGAAATGTATGAGCTTGCCAGGGCCTTTTAGTTTTAAAAAGTGTTAATTAGAAAGACAAGATTGGATGAACCAATACAATAGTATTCCCTAAGAGGAATGTACTGGGATTGCAAGGAGATTTAAATTGACCAAATTAGAGCGAATAAGATTTATCATCAAAGAAGCTTATGTTGGGATAATTTCAAAACCAAGCAAATAAGAACAATAAAAAGACATCTCCTATTTAAAATAATTGTATATCAAAAAAAAATAATAATATCATGTTGGGATCGAAGTACAACACAGAGGGAAAGAGATAAAAAAGTTGAAATTTGTATTTACTATATATGTAATTATCCATTTATATATATATATATTCCTTGTTTGTTTATTTCATTGTTATAAAATTCATAGAGAAGATTCAACTGTACATGCATCAACTTTGCTAGTCAATTTTCTAGAACGTCCTTGCAAATTGGTCAATATTAACTTGATTAACAGGTTTTGGTAAAAAACAAACCGATGCAATTGTTGATCTGAAACTCTTCTCTGTTAGCTGTTTATTAATTCATTGGGCTTTCAGATTCACAATGTAATGTTTTATTACTACGTTTTGAAGTCATTTTGGTAGACTTCTTCAAAAACCGATGCAATTCAGAAGTGCACAGGTTATAATGCAATTTGTGTTTCCTAAACCTATTCAGAACGGGAGCTTTTGACTTGGCCCGCTCAAACTTTCACGGTGTATAATTTCTGAACAGTGAAAGCTAAATACATCATATATTTCCCAAAAATTATCAGGGAACATAATGCCATATATAATTATTTTTAATATCTCTCAGATTTCAGTACCAGCTACAATTTGTTTTAGTACCAGCTGCAATTTGTTTCAGTACCAGCTGCAATTAAAGGTTTCCAGTCTATTTGGTTAATGATTTTAAGTTATTTACCAAAATAAACATATTAATAGAAATTCAAGAGCCTTTTAGTTTTAAAAAGTGTTAATTAGGAAGAAAAGAAAGGATGAACCAATATAATATTATTCCTAACAGGAAGGTACTAAAAAATGGTCAGGAAGATTTTCCTCCCACAAGGATTGCTGTTTCACAATTCCTGTTATTTTTTCTTGAAACGGTTTTTAAAAACGACATAAGTCCCCACAAATGGCATTAAATTATGGCGACTTTAGAACCCGAGACTGTCGTTACGTTAATGTTAGTCTAATATGTTTGTTGTCTTTATTGCGGCCTTCCTTATAATATAATATATATAGCGAGTAAACTAGTATAGGCTGCGTTGGCGTTTGATATAAATTATAGGTATTAAAAGGATATTTGTAACACCGTAAAAAATGTTAACTTACTTTATTCATATATTTGTATTCCGATTCAATTTTGAACCAGTGACATTTATAACTTGATCATCATTTAATGCAAACATTCTGCCTAGTTGTTAGATAAAGATTGAAGTTTATTAGGGCGTGTGTTTTGTTTATATTGGAGGTACTATAGCGACAAAACAATGATAGAAGTATACGAAATTTGAAGAAATTCGTAAAAACCGATTTTAAATCATTTGAGGGGCATTTTTTAAGCTACAAATTCACTACATAAAATGTGAAAGAAAGCTCCCTATTAAAACGACTTAAATCTTGTTACAACATCAGACTACTTGTAGGCAAAATGTCAAGTCGGAAAAGGCTTTGGATCGATCTCCGTCAATGTGCTTCAACATAGACACAAAACTGGGCTGATTTTTATCAAAAATCAATACACGGTTCAAGCGCTGACTTGATTGAAGCTTTTTAAGGCATCCCAATAAAATGCCAAAGTTGGGTATATTCTTTGAAACTTCACGCTCCCTTTTGGACTTTCAATTTTGCCTGCAAGAAGTCGGCTGTTGGAACAAGATTTGGACATTTAGGGAGTCAGAGTCGTTAGGGAGCTTTCTTTGAAAAATTATGGAATCGGACACATGAAGTAGTGAATTTCTAGCTTTAAAAAATGACCCTTAAATTATTCAAAATCAACTTTTACGAATGTTTTCAAACTTCGTATATACTTCTAGGGAAAATGCTATATTTTAGCACTGTATAGGTCGTTTTGAAAGTTTAGAACGAAAAACGCGTAAAATCGCTGCTAATCAAAAATACGATATCATTTTTTCGTCGCTATGGTAACTACGATGTAAACACATAACACACCCTTACAAACTTTAAACCTTACGTAATTAACAACTGGGCAAAATGTCAAAGCTGGGAGTGTATGCATATAAGATCTACAGCCGTTGAAGTTGACCGGTCGAGCGCTGGAAAACATGTACATTTCAGAGAGTTATTTAATATTGCAGAAAAATACATTCATTGGTTACCTGTGGAATTACGTATTGGATTCAAGATCTTAGTGTTTATGTATACAAAGTCCTAATTGGATTGTCTGTACCTACATGTATTTAAGGATTGCTGGTTCCTCAGGCCCCCCGCGTAATCTTAGATCAGGATCAAAATTGATAATAGAGCATTTTCAGTTACTGCTCCAAAACAGTCTAATGAACTTCCATTGACAACAAACGCAGTCCCTCTATTGACAATTTCAAAAGTATTTTATTGATTAATAACCCACATCGATAATAGCCCCTAACATAATCTATTTACAAGTATTTATAATGATATCCTAAGGTTTTTACATACCAAAAATTCCCCACAGAATTATATTTTTAAACTTTTCTCGTGTTTCTCCCAACACCTCCTAACATTTTTTACATTAATATTTTACATTTTCATTTTATATTTTTTGTATACATAATTGCATAAACTGATTGCAGTTGAAGAGATATACATATATACACATATGGAATGATATGCACTTTCACAACAGCCAAAATTTACTTTATTGTTAACTACGAGAGTTCGGGAAAAAATATATATTATGCAAAGAACTAATGATGAACTAATGATGCCTACGCGCGAGATTTTGAAGCAAAATTTGCGCCAACGGAAGTCAGGATATGAAAAAAATCACAACTCATAAGAAAATAGTTTTTTTTTAATACTTTATAAAGCACAAATGCCGGCTAATGTATAATTCTAAAATACAACATGGATAGTTTGAAATAAACGACAACATATAATACCTTAATCTGTCATACTTAGTCCTTTAAGTGCTTTCAAAACTCACATGAAGTCGAACTTAGAAAAATTAAATTTTAAAACAATTTGATATAACGTATATTTTTTTAGGTTCTTTCAATTAAGCATAAAGAAAGTATATAGTCCCGTGCAAAATTTGAGAGTTTTGCCCTGATGAATTTCAAAACGTGTATGGTTCCTAAATAAAATTTTGTATTTTTTCAATCATTCCCTTCCCGGGATTTTCAATGATTATTTACAATTAATAATTACTGTGGAGGATCTATCGGACTGATGTAAGCCATCAGTTTATAGCGGAGCTGCAAGCGGAGCACCATACTTAAGAAAAAATGGTAACCCATCGAGTTGATTTTTCATGGACACCACATAGGATCGCGGGCGCGCACGTCCGTACGTGCCCATCGCGATACTGATTGGCTGTTACATTTCGGCGGGAAAGTGATGCGAAAAGCAGAGCCCGATCGAAAGCAGGTTGTTCTTTTATCGACAAAAAAAGTCAAACAAACAACAACAAAATACAATATTTAAAATATCAACTGAGAAAGATGAACATCGAAGAAAACAAAGATAGTTTTGGCCGAAGAAGAAAATAAACTTGGGTCGGATACAAAAATGAAGAAATTTAACAGTAGAAAAGAAAACGATTGAAAGGCCAAGAAAACGTGTCTGTAGCTTCTTGGATGAATAAAGACTTAGTACCAAAGAAGAAAATAAACTTGAAGGAGACAAAAATGAGGAAATTTAACTAAAGAAAAGGAAAATAATGAAAGGCCAAGAACACGTGTCTGTGCATGGATACAACTTCGTAGAAGAATAAAGACTACAGCAACGTAAAAGATTTGAAAAAGAAGCGACTTTATTCGTTATGAAAACTATCTTCAAAATGCTTCCTTCAGCACAGTTTATTCATGGATTTTCAAGCTTGGCAGTTTAACTATGACCCATGTTTAATTCATCAAAACTGATTCAAGTACATACATGTATTCGTCAAAATATTATCGATGTCATTGAGAAGAAGAATTAAAAAACCTCAGGAAAATAATCACCGATATAGTAAGTTCAACGAATTATTTTTTCAAGTCAGTTTTTTGAGAGAAAAATTGTTAGATAACGAGCGTGAAAAAACACCTAAAAACTTGAAATAATTAAGCTTCAAAAAAGGAATATATATAAAAAAAAAAAATTCTCCTAGCTTTAGATTTACTTTTATTTCGTTGCCTTTGGTCGATTCAAAAAGAGATTTATTCATTACGTACTTTTTACAAACTCATAAACGGTAAACATTAAAGATTAATTAAAATATAAACATAATTCAAAATTGGTTGAATATTTTTGTTTATTTAGCAATATTGACTATTTCATGGTTACTATAAACGAGCCTGTTTTTTTACAGAACAAATTGATGTTTTACACAAACTTTTTCATAATAAAATACCTTGTTTTAAGATCATTTTCTTTTAAAATCGATCCTGTGTTGGTTGATACTTGAGGTCTTTAATTCCACTTCAAAAGCACTTTCGGGTCGTTTGTGTTTTGTTTGAATTTTGAAGATTTGCCATAACTACTTTTTTTAAATAGTAAATCTAATGCGATGAAAAGGGTTTTTTTTTTATATAGAAATGTTCTAGAAATCCGTTTTTTTCCTTTTAATACATAGTTACCAATTTTCAATTTTCTCATCATTTATTTCAAGACCCCCCTTTTTTGTCAATATGAAGCTCAAAATCTTGAGTTTTCTCAGCATTTTGTCTTGTGTTTGAATCGAATTTGAAGGTGCCTTGGCGTTCGCAAACACGCCAATGTACGCGTGTCGTGACACAAAGTCACTCTGTCACGAAGTTTTCTGTGATTTGAACTCAAAAAGTAAAATCTAAAAATTCATATCTTTTAAAAACGCGTGAATACCCCTAATTTTGTTTCTCTAGAAAAGTTATAGTGATATCGAAGTTTTTTTCTAGGCTCATATTTTATAAACAAAAATTGTTTGGTTTGGATTTTTAGTCAATAATTCATCATGCACATAAAATACCTTTTTCATAATTTGAGCATAAAATTATTGAAAAATATAGTACGTTGTATGCGTGATAAATAAGATTTTTGAATTTTTATGAAAATATATATATCGCAGATTATTATTTGCTCATAAAGTAAATAAAATTAAAAGTCCGTTCCACCTATATGTCTATGATTTGGTAGTCGTCTTTTGCGGTTACATAACTAAAAAAATTACAGTTAAGATTGGGCATGGCCCATGCACAAAAACTATTTACATGCACATATTGATGTTGAAAGAACAATTTAAACTGGGAGCTCCGCTATTAGGTATTACCTAATTTGTATATTAATCATGAGTTTGGTTGGTTTTAAAATACCTGAGCCGAGACCTGACTGTTGTATTGGGAGACAACCCCCTACTCTTTGCGAATAGCACAACAGGATCTTTAACGTCCACCTTATAGAGAAGGCAGACGGGAACTCCGGCTTTATCTCCTAATTGTTTCGAATTCCTGTATTTTACTAACCGTAAAATGGACGATTACACTATGCATGAAAATACTCATGAACGACAGCTTTGTTTAGGAATAACATTAATATGGGTCAGCGATAAACTCGGCAAACAGAGTTTCTGTATACGTAAAAATGATTAAATCGATTCCGCAATCAAACAGATGTGTCAAACTGTGGAACAGTCTTGACAAAGACTTGAAATTAAGTCAGACAGTTTTAGAGTCTAAGAAGAAACTTAAAACAAATATGCTTCATAAATTTATAAACACTTAATTTAATTAATGTAATTTATAGGATATATCTATTTTTTTCCTTATTGACTCTAGATATATGTTATATGTAATTTTGTAATTTGTGTTCTCTGAAAAGCCTTTTAAGGACGAGAATAAAAAATGTATGTATGTAAATAGATCGAAGATCGAATTCAGTTCTATCAAAAGTACATCTAATTTACATAATTTTGTCTGTATTACTATGGAAATACACGATAGGTAATAAAATGAAATGTTAACTTAACTTTCCTGACGTTTCAAGCTTTAACCCATCGTCTGTGTTTTAAAGTCTAGTCTTTCGCGTGTGACTGGGAACCGCACTAATATAGTATCATCCTAAAGGGTGATAGATATCACGATGAAGAAAATTGTATTGGGAAAACACTGCGTGGAGCAAAAAGAGTCTATCTTGTTGAAATACAGATGGTAATAATCAAACCCTTAGGGCTGGTTGACATAGCTGGTTGTTTAGCTGGTTGGTTGGCTGGTTGGTTGGCTGGTTGGTTGGTTGGTTGGTTGGTTGGTTGGTTGGTTGGTTGGTTGGTTGGTTGGTTGGTTGGTTGGTTGGTTGGTTGGTTGGTTGGTTGGTTGGTTGGTTGGTTGGTTGGTTGGTTGGTTGGTTGGTTGGTTGGTTGGTTGGTTGGTTGTTTTGGTTTGTTGTTTGATCAAGCAAGAGTTCTTCTAAGTTGAATTGATATGCTCTGCTGTTTTCTTTGATTCAGGAAGAGTTCTTCTCGATCGGCTATTCCGCCTTCCTTCCTTAAATTATAATTCTAATAGCGATTTAGGTGTATTTGAACATCATTTTGAATTTGTCAGTGAAAGAGTCACTGAGAGAAAGAAATAAAGTTTCTCTTTGATTCCTTGACGGATGTACGATAGACGAAGAGACATAATCAAAGGGTTCACTAGGGATTGCAGATGGACAAACGTTCCACCAATCGGCTGGACAATATATTTAAACTCAGGAGTAACATCTTTGCCTTTGGTTGACTGTATGATTCCGCCGATGATAAAAGGGCAGTAGAAGAGAACCGATGCAAGCACTATCAAACTCGTATTGACGGCACGCTTGAATTCCTTGAGTCGCCTTTCCTGTTCTTCTTGCTCTTCCTGCTGTACTGCTTGTGTTTGTGCTTGGATGATTCTCCTTTGACGATACGCTGTCATTTGTACTTTCACAGAGCAGTACAAAATCACACTAGAACTTGAGACTCCTATCAACACCATCGGAAGTTTTCTGAGACTGTGTGAGTTGTCCAGTAGAACTCTTCCTCCCAGCATGACTGTTGGCGAAACCAACCAGACCAAAACCGTTGCAATGATTGTTTTCTTGACTGTTACATTTTCCAGGTAAAACTGGGAGTGCTGTATGGCAAGGTACCTCTCTATACTGGACACCATTAAAGTATTCAATGTCAAACAACCACAAAGCAATGCTAGTATAGAATAATAGCTAACTAAACATGGCGGAGGACGTCTTAACAGAAGAGAGACAAGATGCCAACAGTATGTTGAATCTACTAGAAGTCCTGTCAAAAAGTCAGTTACTGCCAAGGCGACAAGTAAGTTGTTGTAAGTCAAATCTCGTAGATTTTCATCCTTTAGAATCACATAAATGACCAGCAGATTAATGACGACCGTTGGTGGGGCGGCGACACCATTGATAACTGCAAAGAACATCCAGATTGGTTCAACAGAGTTTGGAAGGTTTGTGAGGTTACAAATGTCGAAACTAGGGGATAACAAGCAACGAGCAGAAGGGCATCCTGTAAAGTTGGTGTAGGACATAGTTTGCTTCGGAATTGTACGTCTCTCGATGAGAAAACCTTTTTCGTGCTGAAAATGTGCTGCGTTTGTATTTTATAAAGCATTTGAACAATACAACGTTTTCTTTCTTTTATTTTGGATGAATGTGATCGCTTCGGAAAATGAAAAACATTTTACAAAGGAAAAAAGAGGAAGCGTCGTCATATCCATTAACTGGTCTTAACTGAAATGCCATACACCTAAGTAATTATACAATATGATGTTTTTTATGAAATAATAAAGATAGTTCATCGATTTTGACCTGTATATTTTAACCGTTTTTACTTGTTGGAATTGATTATGAATGATTGAAATATATAATGCCAGAAAATACTAACGAATACAGCAAAAATACTAAGCTAAACAAGAAATACTGTAAAACAAACTATTGAGAAAACTTAAAATTTTATTATGTGAATAACAGCAGTTTACAGGCATATCTGCAGTGCTATTGAGAAATATCGTATATGAAGACATTTCATGTAAAAACACGATAGTTTTAAATGTGAAAACATGATTTTTTGCATAGAAATATTTTTTTATATAATAAACAGAATAATACATGGAGAGTTGCAAATATGGAATTAGTCTTCTCCTGCTCTTATTCTAGACTATTCGATATCCATTCCATTTAATATCGCATTGGGACATTCGAGGGTAAACTCCATATCTCACCCATGTATTATTATTCACGCTATAATATTTGCTAATGATATATATGTTTTGAATATTGGTCATTTAATGAGTATACCTAAATACTGATAATTCAATTAAGGATGTTGCTGGATAAAGCTTTATTGTGAGATCTAAAAGGATCATATGATACAATTTTACATATTTCGCGATGGTTCTAAACCTTTCGAGTTTCAAGTTTGGTAAACCCTTTTTTCTGTGATATATATACGCTAATTGAATTAGCTATATCACAAACACAATGGTAATATCACCAGGAGTGAATCAGTGTGATGAATTTAAAATGGTTTTCTTTGCCGTTTACATTACATGTCCAATTGAAAGGTGTTTTTAGAACAATATTTCGATTAATGGTGTTCACTCCTACGACCTATTTTGAAATAGAACGGCGTACACCTAGAAAGAAAAGTATACGATATCTCGAGTGTAATTGGACACGATTTTTTTCACGAGAAAAACTTTCTGGATTATTTGAACCACATTTACACGCATTGTATCATACCTCTTGTTCCATTTAGTTCTGAATGAGATTCGATGAATACATTAGGCAAACACCTGTTCAACTATTTTTAGCTAGCATATTCGACGACCTATTTTGAAATAGGTGTACACCTAGAAATGTGTGATATCTCGAGTGTAATTGAACGTGATCAAGTCATTTCACGAGAAAAACGGGCTGGATTAGTTGAATCACACGTACACGGAAAGTATCATACCTTTTGTTCCATTTAATTCTGGATGAGATTCAATAACTACATTAGGTGAGCACCTGTTCAACTATTTCTATTTTAAAATAGGTGTAGACTTAGAAAGAAATGTACGTTGTAAATGGACATGATTTGTTTTAGCGAAAAATATATATATAAACGGCCCTAAACTGGATTTGTACCACATTTAGTACACTCGTAGGATCATACATTTATTTCTAATGGTGACAAACAACAACCAAGGTGTATGTCTGTTTATAACCATGACATATGAAACAATTTCATAGAAAATAACGGAGAAGAAAAATAAAGTATATCGAGAGTCTTTTCAAAAGAGTGGCTTTGGAACAAATTTTGATAATTAAAGACAGAACACTTATTTCACGACGTTTCGATGTCGCTGACATCATTTTCAAGTGAGGTTTATTCGATAAATTTGAATATTACATCGAAACTTCGTGAATACGTGTTCTGTCATTTATTAAAAATTGAGAGTCATTTTAGAAATTTGACGTCTGAATCTCATATCTAATTCAAAATAACCAGCTGCGAGTTTTGATATTCTGAAAGCCGTAGTTTTGTGTATTAACTGATTAAAGGAAAAGGAACAAATAATCCAGATTAAGATGTCAGACTGTCAACATTAATTTAATTTCGTTAAATTTCTTGTTTGTTTTGTTTATTGGCGGTATATATATATATATTTATGTTTTTTTGTACGTTGGTTTTGTTTTCTAGTTAGGGTTTTTTTTGGTATCAGAGAAGATTATTTCCCGCATGTTATTTTCTGGAATTTTCTTGATGTCTGTCTCAAATAAACTTTTTTATTCGGCAAACATAAAATATCTTTACTCTTGTTTAGTCGATTTAGTAAATTTAGGGGAATTCGACTGATTAATTAAGCTAAGATCCTAAAAGCTTCTGAAATCGTTATACAAATGGTTTACACCTATTTCAATTAACGTTGTCCATCTGGAATGGTTGATCTGAGACCGATAGGAATTGTGGGAGTTCATTAAACTGCAAATGCACTATCATAATCACGCTTGAATATTAATGTTTACTTCTGAAATACTGTTATCTGTAATTCAGCACCATTCAAGTGTGATTAAAACAATGTATTTGTAGTTTAACGAGCTCCCACAATTCCTATCGGTCTCAGATCAACCATTCCAGATGGACAACGTTAATTGAAATAGTTGTACACGGTAAATGACCAATGTCAAACGCAGCCACATTAAACATTAAAATAATTAGCAAGACACTGCAGTACAAAATACGCTAATAGAATTAAAAGTGTAGATCCATTGACGTTTAAACAAAACGTTTTTTTTTCTCCAATTGAAATTGACAAGATATGATGTAAAGCTGTATTAATTGAGGGGTGTGTATTTGAGAACACACAATACGTGTGAAGAAAACAAAATTATAATACAGTGGAACCACGCCTTACGGCCACCCGCTTAATACGGCCACCCCGTTATTGCGGCCAGTTTTTTAGGTCCCGACGAAATGCATGCCCATACATTTTCTATAAAATTTACCCGCTTAAAACGGCCATCCCGTTAATACGGCCACTTTGGGCTGTCACTTCAGTGGCCGGATCAACGGGGTTCCACTGCATGAGAGAAATTGAAAGTCATCTTTGAAAGTTGACATTGATCCGAATGTCATATCTGAGGCGAAGTAAACAGCTGCCTCGATATTCTGAAAGCTGTTGTTTTGTGTATTTTATTAACGAAGAGCAAAATAAAAAAATATATCCAAATTTAGATGTCAGACTGTCAACATTAATTTTTTCATTTATTTTCGTTAAATTACTTGTTTGTTTTGTTTGTTTGCCTTATATTTATGTTTTGTGTGTACGTTGGTTTTGTTTTCTAGTTAGGGGGTTGTTGGTGGCAGAGAAGATGTATTTCAATGTTATTCTCTGGTACATTTTTGATATCTGTCTCAAATAATTAACAGTTATTCCACGAAATCGAGTCGTACATGAGCTGATAGCCAACGAGGCGTACTAGCCGAGATTTTGCCGCATATCTGCCGCGTGTTGCTCTATAGAATTATGAGGTCACGGACTCGTGTGGTAAGCTTTTTATTAATTTTATTCTTTACACTGAATAGCAAAATGGCGACCAATTTGAATAATTATCGGTTCTTGACTGACTAGCTTTTCAAACATGTGAAAAATCTATTCGCCATGTTCTAAGTGAGTACGAGGCTGTCAATTTGCAATCACAAAGCATGTATGGATTGTTTGCAGGGAAAGAGTAAAGCACCCTGCAAGCATTCCATGAGTGCTTTACGATCGAAACTCGAACCCAGTTCCCCGGCTCGCTTAGAATATGATAAATTGTGTTCCAACGTGAACATGAGGCTAGTCAGTCCAGAGCAATAGCAGGTCGCTATCAGATATAGATCAGTCTATTCAAATTACATTAACATTTTAGTTATATAGTAGAGTGCAAACACTTAATCCGTGAAATAAAATCAAAATTGTTACTAACAAATAGTTCTTATTTAGTGGCTATCACTCTACCAGAACAGTCAAAGAAAAGGCAAATACAAAAGAGACAATACTTCATTACAGCTTTACTTGTCTAAAAATAGTCACTAATAGTCACTAAATACGAACTATTAGACAGTAAAAAATAGATTTTATTTCACGGATTAAGTGTTTGCGCTCTAGGCAGCAATGTTCTTTCGGGAAGGGAAGGTTCTTTCGTGATATTATAGATCAGCGCCGAACTGTAAATAATAATAATAATAATAATAATAATAATAATAATAATAATAATAATAATAATAATAATAATAATAATAATAATAATAATAATAATAATAATAATAATAATAATAATAATAATAATAATAATAATAATAATAATAATAATAATAATAATAATAATAATAATAATAATAATAATAATAATAATAATAATAATAATAATAATAATAATAATAATAATAATAATAATAATAATAATAATAATAATAATAATAATAATAATAATAATAATAATAATAATAATAATAATAATAATAATAATAATTAAATAATTTTATTTCACAATAATATAAAAATATATAAAACTATCTAAAAAAAATTACAATTTCGATTATATATAAATATACAAATTACAATGCATTCAATTTATAAAAAGGATCATCTAAGAATGTTTAACTAAATATATACACTATTACAAATCTAATTCTGATCAAACTAATACAAACAAATAATACAGAGAAGAAGAAGAAGAATATAAAAAGATAGAAAAATAATTAAAGTCTAGCTTATTCGGGCAATAGCGTTAATATTAATAATTATAATAAATTATAATAATAATAATAATGATGATGATGATGATGATGATGATGATGATGATGATGATGATGATGATGATGATGATAATAGACATTCCGAGAAATCTGTACTTCTAGGGACAGCTCACATATTAAGAAAAGTGCTTCAGCTCTCAGGATCGGGTTAGATCTTGGGCTGAAATAAGCTACCAGCAAGATTTATTAATTGTAAATGATTGTTTGTAAAATAAATCTATATGTACATATCATTAAAACTTTAAATTTATATATAAAACTCGATAATATCTTTAAAAAATACCACTAGGTTAACATCCAATATAGATCAAATGACTTAGGATAAATATGTTAATAATGATGACATAAAAAAGCTAATAATCTAATTTAGTGAGCAACGTTGCAATGTGACATCTAAATCCCTAAAATAATTGTACAACTCATTTTTAAATCTACGAAGAGAGGTTATATTTAGGAAAGCTATTCCAATCTGCTGCAGTAGCATATTGAAAGGTCGTTTGACCTATGTGACCTATTAAAGTGGATGGAGAATATGTTGGGCCGAGCACCGATCCTTGTGGAACTCCGCGACAGACGTTCTGGAGATCAGACGACCAGTATTACAGTAGACATATTGTTTCCTATCTTTCAAATAGTTGTTGATCCAGTGAAGAGAATCATAAGGGCAAAACTAATATTCACTTATAATTTCACTTATGTTCAATGTACTAAAATATATTTTGGAACCCAAGTGACAATTAGGCTCCTTAACATTTTGCGTTGGAAATAGTTATAATTTGGTGATCAAGTGACCAGTAAGGCAGTAAAACGGAAATTCGAAAACGGGGTTAATTCATTGCTCTAATTTCAATCCTTTTTGTGTCTTAAAATGTTAAAGACGTATTTTTAAATATGTTCTGGCCTAGAATGGATGACTTCATTGAAACAGTAAAGAGAAAAACGCATATTTGTGAATACGTTGATTGGTCACGTGATCCTTTTTGGTAAATATCTCCTAAACAATCAATGATGGACAACCATTCTAGGCCAAGTTTGAAAGACATCTATAAAAATAACCCAACAACATATATTGGATCAATCTGTCTGGTGACTCTATCTACCCCATTTTGCTATGAAATTTTGAGCTTTTCTCGACTATGATACTGGTCACGTGACCAATGGAATGCCATGCTTGCACCAACAATTTTACACCTTCATTACAAACTAACATGTAAAATTATTTAACTTTTGAAACGAAAATTGAAATCCGAATTACTAACATTTTATTAAAAATGGCTGCCTGACCCAGGCCTTAACTCACTTGAGTCGTTGTTTTCTCTTTTATTTTAATTAATTGTCTGACCATAAAAAATTATAATATAGTACAATTATAACGCGCGTTCTTATTCGTCGAAAACCTATGAACTATTTCATATTTCATAGATTTATTTATTTGTTGTTATTAAATGGATGGATGGATGGATGGATGGATGGATGGATGAATCAATGGATGAATTGATGAATGAATGGATGAATGGATGAATTGATGGATGAATGAATCAAAGAATCAATGAATCAATGAATGAATCAATGAATGAATCAATGAATGGATGGATGGATGAATGAATGAATAAAATGAATGAATGAATGGATGGATGAATGGATGAATCAATGAGCAGGATTGCTATACCTGAACAGGTTCGACATGAATACGGGCACCACCTTACCACATTACCGTAACTAGTATAGCAGTAAGATTTGTGAGTTCTGCACTATTCCTTGTACTGGTCCACGCACTCTGTATTAAAATGAATTATATTCTATTTAATTACATATTTAAATCATTTCCAAGCTGAATTTCATTAGACTTGGACGAAGATAAACATGATCTCGTTTATTGACAAGTATTGAGGATGAAGCCATAGTGTAAAAAATTAATACGTTCTACACAACGTTGAGTCTATAATGATACCTTCTAGGCTCGACTTTAACAAACTGACCATATTTATAAAAAACAGCACGCTAGTATAAATCATTGCTTATCCTTAGCTTTTTTTCACAGATGTGTTCGTCTAAAATGAATGCAACAAAATCCCAGGAATTTGTCTTCCCAAATTGTGTTCGTCCCGTTTTCACACCAGACGACTTGTCCGTCTTAAGACGATTTGTCCGTCATAAGACGATTTGTCCGTGATGAGACGATTTGTCCGTCATAAGACGATTTGTCCGTCATTAGGCGATTTGTCCGTCATAAGACGATTTGTCCGTCATAAGGCGATTTGTCCGTCATAAGACGATATGTCCGTCATGAGGCCATTTGTCCGTTATAAGACGATATGTCCGTCATGAGGCCATTTGTCCGTCATAAGACGATTTGTCCGTCTTCTAGTGTAACAAGGGCCAATGTATCCTATATTTAGACAACGTTCAGCTGTTCATTACAGCTGACGAAGTCTAGAGAATGCCATTGAAAAAAAACATATTCTTTAGCTATTAAGGTGACTGGCTACTTTTGAACGCCTTTTGACGTTCGATTCGAGCCCAAGATGTGCGCGCGCACAAAAAACGGTGAATCAATTTAAAATACAAAATTTTCTTAAGGAACCATACACGTTTTGAGCTTCAATAGGGCAAAACTCTTGAATCAACGCTATATCAAATTTTTTAACGTACAAAAAAAGGGAGTTTTTCTCCGACTTCACGCGAATTTTAAAAGCACTAGAAGGGCAAAATATGACAGATCAAGGTATTTCTTTGTCTTTTATTCAAAACTATCCATGTTGTATTTTAGAATGATTCATTACCCGGCATTTGTGCTTGATATAGTATGGGAAAAAAACTATTTTCTTATAAGTTGAGATTTTTTCATGTCGCTTCCGTTTTCGCAAATTCTGCTTCAAAATCCCGCGCGTAGGCATCCATTAAGTGCTGATTATACAGACCGCAACACAAGCAGCCGCCAAGGATTTACGGTTTGCCAAAGATCCATAAACCTAATATACCTCTACGTCCTAATGTCTCTTGTGTTCTGCTTCAAAATCCCGCGCGTAGGCACCCATTAAGTGCTGATTATCTTGAAAACAAGCGCGGGACACCCTATTTATTTTCTTTTCATATTTGGAATCAGCATTAAATTTCACATTTAAAAATTGTAGTTTAAAGAAAAGTTTAACATTATTTCCAAAAGTAGCCAGTCACCTTAAGTAACATACACCCATTTCAAAAAGGTTGCTAGAGTGATCGGCGAGCATGAAAAGGCGATTGCACGACTTGAATTATATTCATACACCCTATGCATAAAGGCGTTGTAATAAACATATCATAGTTAATGAGTTTTAGAATACAACAATGCTTTCAATAGAAAAGAGCACATCAAAATTAGTAATATTCCAAAGTTTTAATTTAATAACATAACATGATAAAAAGCTACAGCTGTTTGAATCTCAAAGGATATGACTGAAAATCTGAACTTTGGACTGACGAGCCTCGTTTTTGGTACATTTCCGAATGCTGATAACTCTGCAGTGATTTAATACATGACACCATAACTCAACCAAATTACTAATTTAGACATGCTTTTTCTTGTAATTGAAAAATATTATTGAAATATTTTATTGTTCATGGTGCTCGTTCCCAGTCCTTTCTCTTTATGCATAGGGTCTATAGCAATAAAACTTTCCAAGAATACATATTTCTGCTTGCTCTTTTTATTAATGGTTCTCATTTTAGGTTTTTTATTTTGTAATTCAATTGGCATTCGGTCTATAAGCGATGTAACTTTAGAATATAGCAAATGTTTTCTAGTTGTACCTGGACACGCGTTTGTGTTGCACGTTTGTAACTCCTTATCTTGTCCGAGTCCACTGCAGTCATTCCCACCGTTCTGGGGCCTGGGATTGTTGCAGGACCGAGAACGCTGTTGTGCCCCTCCCCCACATGTTTTGGTACAGGAGCTCCAACTGGACCAGCTTGAGTAACCACCATTCACTTAAAGAAAGTTAAAGAGTAAATTGAGAAGCCCATTAACAAGAAAGTAGTCAGAAAAGTTACACAAGAAACGTTTTCTACAGTGCAAATGTCTTGGAATGTCTTGAAGAACTGGCTAGAATGTTTTAAGGCCTCAATCGTCTAATCTAATATGTTATAAAAGAAATGGCTCATAAGTAGTTGTGCGTCCATATCGTGTCATGGATGCACTTGGGAGGTTGCCTAAGCACTCAAGAAGCTAGAGTTGCACTCCGCTTCGTGCTTAGCAACATCCCGCGTGCATCCATAACACGATGGACGCACGCTACTTATGAACCATTTCTTCAGTAAATTTAAGTTTAAGCTCATTTTTCCATTAAATCATTTATTCCGTCATTCATTCATTCATCCATTCATCCATTCATCCATTCATCCATTCATCCATTTATCCATCCATCTATTTAAATTTATTCATTCACTCATTCATTCATTCATTCATTCAGCTATTTCTTAATTCCTCCATTTATTCTTTGTGACCAGCTATGACGATTTTGTTATCATATTCATGATGATATGAGATTTTTTTAATAAAATACTGGGACTGAGCCTAGCATTTATCTGAAAACAATATTTTTCTGTTACACGCTACTTAAGCATTACCAACGATTTCATTACTACGCGCCCAACAGAGTTTGTGAAGGGATTTGGCGATTCTCTTCCGTCAATCAAACACAATTTGTCTAGACATTTTACAAACAAGTCGTCAACGACAGTTCAATGAAAAGCATTTTTTTTCCCGGACCTAATGATATATTTTAGGTATCAGACTGTTCAAACTAAATAAGTTTCATGTCTTTGATAAGATAGTTGTATTTTTGGCTCAATTTTCTCTTTAAAATAACATTTCTACCTGTTTTATGTTTACATGGACCGTTGTTTACAATTCAAGTAATTAGCTGTCTAGACAAATTGTGTTTGATTGACGGAAGAGTATTGCCATGTTCGCGTAGTAATGAAATCGGCGGTAAACACCGAAAAAATAGCTGTATCATCAAAATTGACAAGGGCATCAAAATGTACGGCAAAACAAAACGTGTGCAGAAAAATACATAACAGAGCCTTAATTCCCTCTACACAATCTGTATTGAAATGAATTAGGCGTAAGAATCGTGCGTGAGATTTTCTCGTACAATAGACCTGTATCATGCTTACGTGGCATTATAAGACATTTTTTTTTTTTTCGGGAAATAAATTTGTCACATCGATAGTAGTTCAACTGCAAAGTTTCGTCAAGAATTCCCTTTCACACTTTCCATATTCAATTTTGTACTTCTAATCTTGTTATTTATTTGTAAATATGTATGAAATAGCACGTAAATGGTATGCCTAAACGACCAAAATCGTGTCTCAAAAACTGCATTTAACGAAACGAGCGGCGTAATTCCAAGCTTCTTGAATTGCTGGCTGCCCAGCCGTTTGCCGGCTTCGTGAGTCGTGACACGCACACCGCCATTACACTGTTCCTTGGAGGCTTTTGTATTAACGTTTTGATTAATAAAACTGACAGAATATTGTCCGAACCGATACAGATTCAAGACTGTCTTTGCTAAAGAGAAATGAATTATTACTCAGTGGTGTGTTTGTTGTCTTAGCTTAAATAACAAGGTCTCCAGTACATTCTTATAAACTATGATTCTTGACTGACAATGACATAAAAGTCTTGTATTCTTGTTTATTGCAATGATGTTTGGAACCATAAACACATGCAGTGTCTTGCCATCACTATTTCTCATTTACAATAAGCGAACATACAAATATAACTTCAAATTTAAGTTTTCAAATGTCGATTTATGAAAGTATTACGGTGAGAGCTTTTAAGGCCGATTTACACGATACGATTTTGACCTACGACTGTAGTACACGATTTGCCTACAATATGTAGTAGGTACCATTCACACGCGCAGGACTAGTCGTATACGATTCGTATTATACGCCATCGCTAAAATCGTGAGTGATTGGACGACATACTAGATCCAGCCCTAATATGGGACAAATCAGGTCATTTTCCTACGACAAGTCGTAGGGTTTTGACCCTTGGTTCAAAATCCTACTACAAGTTGTAGGTCGCGTGCGTCAGTCGTAGGGGCATTCACACGGCACGACTTGGAGCTCATTTGAGTAGTATACTTCAAGTCGTACACGACAATCGTGCCGTGTAAATCGGCCTTTAGATTTCAACAACTTGTCGACCCAAGAGTGTCGTTTCCAAGCATTCTCATAGCGAAACCGCTGAAGAGTGGCCTCAACTCTAGTACATGCATCTGCTATTGACAAACTTCAGTGAATTTGTAAGAAGTTTTGCGAAGTCTTTTAAATAATGTTATTTGTCTAGACTAATAACGAGGCCTGCATACATTTTTAATGCCAATAAAAGTGTGATGTCATATTTGGATAATTTACAGCTTCACCGACGAGCTTGGCCTTCACAAAATAAAGACATAATTAATCCCCATGTTGAAATTAGAAAAAGCGATCTTTATTTTACAATATAGCAAATTAGTTACCCGGACACGCGTTTGTGTTGCACTTTTGTGACTCCTTATCTCGTCCGAGTCCTCTGCAGTCTTTTCCACCGTTCTGGGGCCTGGGATTGTTGCAGGACCGAGAACGCTGCCGTGCCCCTCCTCCACATGTTTTAGTACAGGAGCTCCAATGGGACCAGCTTGAGTAACCACCATTCACTTAAAAAAAGTTAAAGACGGTAAATTGAGAAGCCCATTAACAAGAAAGTAGTCAGAAAAGTTACACAAGAAACGTTTTCTACAGTGCAAATGTCTTGAAATGTCTTGAAGAACTGGCTAGAATGTTTTAAGTCCTCAATCGTGTAATCTAATATGTTATAAAAGAAATGGCTCATAAGTAGTTGTACGTCCATATCGTGTCATGGATGCACTTGGGAGGTTGCCTAAGCACTTTAAGAAGCTAGAGTTGCACTCCGCTTCGTGCTTAGCAACATCTCGCGTGCATCCATAAAACGATGGACGCACGCAACTTATGAACCATTTCTTAAATTTAAGTTAAAGCTGATTTTTTCATTAACTCATTTATTCCGTCATTCATTCATTCATCCATCCATCCATCCATTCATCCATCCATCTATTCAAATTTATTCATTCACTCATTCATTCATTCATTCATCTATTTCTCAATTCCTCCATTTATTCTTTGTGACCAGCTATGATTTTTTGATTTTGTTATCGTATTCATGATGATATTATATTTTTTTTAATAAAATACTGGGACTGAGCCTAGCATTTATCTGAAAACAATATTTTCTTTCATTTTGAGATCATGAAATATAATTCTCAAAATTGCCCGGCTTTTTTGTTACACGCTTCTTAAGCATTACCACCGATTTCATTACTACGCGCCCAACACAGTTTGTGAAGGGAGTTGGCGATTCTCTTCCGTCAATCAAACACAATTTGTCTAGACATTTTACAAACAAGTCGTCAACGACAGTTTAGTCAGTGAAAAATCATTTTTTTTACCGGACCTGAAGATATATTTTGGGTATCAGACTGTTCAAACTAAATAAGTTTCATGTCTTGATCTTTCATAAGACAGTTGTATTTTTGTCTCAATTGTCTCTTGAAAATAACATTTCTACTTGTTTTATTTTGACAGTTCAAGTAATTAGCTGTCTGGACAAATTGTGTTTGATTGACGGAAGAGTATTGTCATATTCGCGTAGTAATGAAATCGGCGGTAAACACCGAAAAAATAGCTGTATCATCAAAATTGACAAGGGCATCAAAATGTACGGCCAAACAAAACGTGTGTAGAAAAATACATAACAGAGCCTTAATTCCCTGTTTAGGTTGTTATTTTTTAATCATAAATTTATTGGTTATTAATGATTACTTACTCTTTTTCACACTGTATACATAGTTAACCGAACCTTTCCCAACACATACATCAGCGTTCGCATCTACACACTGCTGGTTATAATCTGGTATACACGCGGTTGGATCAGCTTTACCATACTTTTTGTAGTCACCATTTCCACTGTAGCATTCACCATAATCCTGAAGACCAAAGTATTCGTATCCTTCTTCTGTTGCCTTCGCAGCACACCGACATGCTAGTCTGTATACAAAATGTTTTTTTTTTAAATACATTTTTGCCAAAGATTTCGTGTAGTCTTTTTCCATAGCTTAATTCATTTAAAAAGCTTACCCGGCTATGTATCCTGTGAAATTTTTCCAGTCGATTCGATGGCCATCATAAGTAGGAGCGGCAGGATCCCTTTCATTGAGAAGTTCCGTAGGTAGTGCTTTGTCATGAATGGCATCATGATATCAGCCAACTTTTTCAAAGTCCTTGTCACATGTGTTATATTGTTCCCAGGCTGAAAAGAAAAAGAAAATTATTCACTGTACCGTTTAGCTTTGGTATTGGGGTTGGGGGATGGTGAAAATAATTATTTTATTCATATACTCCATACAACTTACAATGTAGAGTCGTTCTATAGCAAGCAATAGTTTATTCCTAATGACAATTGATCTAAACAAGCCTCACATCAACAAATAGATCTTTAAAAAAAACCCACTTTCATCGCGTTTTTCAAAATTATCTTCGGTTTAATTGTTGCAGTCTGAACGCATCGAAATATTGTAATTTTCAGTTTATAATTTGAATACATTTGTTCCTTTTTTATGTGTGGTTTTGGATCTCAAATTGATCAATCTCGATGAATGCTTCTTTTTAATAATTACAATATACCAAAAGCTCGTTAAATATGGACATCAAATAAAAAAAAACATCTGCTCAGAATAGGAGGAAATTGGCAATGGGATATAGCCTTTTATTATAAATATTAAATGATTACATAAAAACACGAACATATTGTTGAAGTTACAGATTTTTACAATAACGCTATCCCCTAAGTAAAAGTGAGGTTCAATAAACGTCAACGTAACGCCAATATTACGTGAGAACATGAGAGGGAGAAAAAAGGGGTGGAGGAGAGGTGACTTGTTGACTCGCTTCAATCTACAACTAACTGGCCACGCTATCACTCCTGGCTGAATGAGTATACTACCTATAGGGGTACCGATGCATGTCAGCCAATACTATGACTTCCCATCTGCTACGCATCGAAATAGGATATTTGTTTGTGATTTAAAGGAAAAAAATCAAGGGTCACGTGATCCAGGTGTTTTGCCCCCTGTCGTGATGACTAGGGTTAGAGTTAATGTTTGAAGAGGGTTGGGGTTAAGTTTTTGTGATTTGGGTTAAGATTTCGGGCTGCAGTTAGTTCTCATGCATTGGGTTAGCCTATCCCCTAGGTCTAAGTTTGGGGCTACGTTAGTCACCAACTCGAGACCGAAACATACAAGTATTTGGTCCTGTCAACACGTTCCACTAACTAAAGTTCTGTGGTTTTGCTTAAATCTTAAAATGACCACCCCCCATACTTGCTGTTTTGACCCGTTTTTGAAGAATCCCTCAAGTTTGACTTGTGCGAAGTTCCCCACCTCTAACTTTGCAGAAAATGCTTGGTTTCAAGTAAAACGATGTAGATTATTTAAGAATAACAAATCAGACTATTCTATAGTGTTAATAAGTGAAAAAGCTGACAGTGTTGGGAAAACGATTTTTTTGATTAACTCTTTCCCTACTGCGCCTTTAAAAACCAGTCCCTCAGGACTGGTGACTTCAAAAATTGTAGCTTTCTCGCTTTGAAAGTCATGGCTCTAATATATAGTTAACTGTGTTGCCTTGTAAGTTCCACAACATCAGACACTTAAATTGATCGACTGAGATCCGTATTTATAAGCTACAGAGTCCTTTGTGTTAAGGTGAACGTTAAAATGTGCGTTTTTGCGCCATAGAACAACCTCGATAAACGTCAGTTTTCACCTCTGATTTTTATACCAATAATATCATTTAAAAAGCAAAATTCGGCATTCACAGAACACATTAGCCCCAGCTCTTTTGATTTCTTAATTTTTTATGATCTAACATCTTCCACGAGCCGCACAACAGCCGTTTCTTTTAGCCTACTAAAGCCAAAACGCGTTTCTCCATTTAATAACGAAAAGCATTGTGGGTAATTATGCAAATGTTCGACAGCACATGGCCCAGACCACAATTCTTTATAGATTTTTTATAAGTGCCCAGTCACCCGCTCCAACCGGACAAAAATTGCACCGATTGCCATCTTTATAAGACGAAAATCACCAAAATTGCCTTGGTTGGTTCTGGTATCTACTACAAGACGACAAGGAAAGCGATTTTACTCCAACGACGCCATTGTCAATAGACATAGCTGCTGGCGCTATTTTCTTTGTAAAATCGTCTTCCACCTTCGAATTCGTCCAAAAGAGCGTCTCCACCACCTAGAAAAACTTAATGATGCATGACTAAGGGCTCTTGTAGTAGCAAATAACTGAAAAAAGCACTTAGAAACTGGATTTTAGCTCAATTCAGGGTCGAAGTGTTCACTCGGAATCTGACGAGCTAAAATCCGCAAGGCGTTCCTAGAACCCTTGAGCCATCGGTAATTCGAAACAGCAACAGTTTCTCTGACAACACCTTAATTGGAATTGAAATCGATTTTTTTACTTTTCGCATTAAAAACAGTCAAAAATCCAATAATAGTCTCCGTAGGCAAAGAGTTAATAAATAAAAAGATCCAAGACCGAAACATAAAAAATTATATTTGAAGCAATATATGTTATTGCGTTCAAGTTTTTTTTTTCTTTTTCAGAGTATATATTTGATGTATTTGGGGCTTCGAAGGCAATTCACTTTAATTAACGCCTTTGATAGTTTTTACATTCACAAAATTTGGAAATGGCACAAAAGATTCAATGCGGGATCAATATTGCATGCTAACCTGTTGCACGGTGCTGCAAAAAGACAATCGTTAGGACTAAAGCTTTCATAATCGTCTCCATTTTGATCAACATTCACGATCAATAACCACTCAGTGTTGTCGAGACCCTATATAAAAATATACAACAGTGATGGTCAATTAAAGACCCATGGCAACCCATGTACAGGATAGGTATCCCTATTTATTATATAGATATCGATGAAATACCAGGATTTCTCTAGTGTCTAAAACTTCGTATCTTTCACATGTGAAAGATATCATATCTTTCACATGTGAAGATATCGTTTTCCGATGCAATTCGTTTTGCATAAAGGTTTTTAATAACGAGTCAATGAACACGGCACGAAATTTCAGATTTACAGAACTTTACACTAAATGTAAAGGAGCGTAAAGCTTGTCCAAGAGCTTTACACTGACAATTTAATGCTACGTAATGGAGCGTAAAGTGTGATGAACTTTGTACACACCCATGTATACGCCCAGGTCACGTGTAAGAGTTTTATAATATAATACATGTTAAAATTAGACATCGAGTTTTGTAAGGACGCAAAGTTGTGTATGAGATAGAATTAAACTAGAAAGATTCACAACCAAGTCGTAATTTACTACATGGCGCCCAACGTGGGGCCGTGACGTTTAGGCCCTACAAGCAACGAAAGAGATTATGACGGAAAATTTGGTACGATTAAAGGCGAAAAGAGGAGGACATCGTGGTGTGTGTACCAAACTCGAAAAGGAACTCGACGAGGTATTAAACTCTAGCAATGAACATACCCTGACTCGAATCCAAACCATAAAGGATCTACTCGAAGAGTACAGTACTGAATCGATTAGACGAAGATAATGAACATCGGCGAGGTAACCGACATAGAACAAGAAATAGAAGAATCAACGGACGTGACCGTAAGGATCTACCATGCATTATCTCGAATTGACGCAAACTGGAACTGTCTCAAAACGAAAATACGAATACGAACGAGAACGCACATGGAGAACATGGCGCTCAACCCGAATCATCGAATACTACGAATACGAACGAGAGCGCAGATTGAGTACATGGCGTTCAAACCGAATCATCGAATACTACGAACACGAATGAGAGCGCACATGGAGCACATGGCACTGAAAACGAATCATCGAAGGCTACGACTACGAACGAGAGCGCGCATGAAGCACATGGCGCTCGAACCGAATCCTCGAGTGTACAACACAGGAATGTGAACCCGATTACGACTAATAACGAACAATCTTCGTTGAATGAAACACTGAACCCGAATGAACGAAATTCAACGAGTTACAATCAAGCTGCTTGCAGCACGCAGATCAAAATGAACACGACCACGCGTACGATACAACACGAAGTTAGTGTTGACACGAAATCAATGAATAACACCTTTGTACAGACGAAGTTACCGAAACTTACTTTACCGAGATTCAAAGGTGAAACTACGAAATGGAATACATTTTGGGACAGCTACGAATTGGGTCCTCCGTCGTCGCGACACAATGCAACATTGGGCGAGGTTAGGCGACATTGGCAAATTTTGGCCAACTGTCGCCGCGACACAGTGCGACATTGGGCTACATTAGGCGATATTGGCAATTGTTTTGGGAAAACTGACAAAATTACTGTATAGAAATTAAAAATGGGTTATACTGCCTACTGGAGACAGTTTGCCTTCATATAAAAAACCTATGGAACAAATTATCAGTCATAGTTGGATAAATAATTGATAAATAATTGATTAAAATTGATAATTTATAAATTTGAAAAAATTATCAGTCATAGTTGACAACCAAACCACAGTGATTACAAAAAACTCAAATAGAAGACTAAACGACACTAGCAGTTGTCTATTAAGAGTGTGTCCATGATAGGAACAGGCAGTAGGTGCTACATGGGGGTTCACCGATTTTGCTCAAACTTGGTACAGTTGTAGGTCCTAGTACGTTATTTATTATCCAGAAACTCAGTTGGATATGTCACTTTGGTGGGAAGTTAGACCACCCCCCTTATAAAAAAAAATACCCATTTTGCCTCGAAAATCACCAAAAATATAGCTATTTTTTAATGAAACAGAAAACCTTGATTGCAGAGATGTAAAACTTGTTTCTTAAAAAAGTACCGATGTTAGTAAATGTTACCAAGCTAAACAAGGAGGTACATTTTTCTTCTAAGCCGTTTCCATGGCAACAATATGTTTCGGAGCAAAAATTGCCAATTTTGAACTTACTGTAATATCTCTAGGTTTAAAAATTAATATCTCAAAAGTCCACTTTTAAAATGTCAAAAATGGCCAATAGTCAACTTAATCAATGTCTTAAATTACCAAAACAAGAAGAAAATGTGCGGGCACTTGTTAACCTTAACTTGTTAACCTTAACTTATATGACGGGTTGCTCAACCTTACTATGTCAATATCACAAAATTCAACAAGCTTTATGCCCGCAAAAAAAAAACTGGTTGACATCCTCCCAATAGCATTAAATTGGCATCTAATAACCAGGTTGAGTCTATATTATGCTCAATGTATCTTAATTTCAAGGATAATAAAATTGATTTAAAGCAGAGATTTCTGTGACGACATATATAAGGTAGTCGTACCTATTATCGCGCACTTCCTATTATCGTGCTTTTCGTAAAAAATAATATATATTTTCCATTCTGCGTTAAAGTCGATTGAAAAAATTGAGCAAAGGAGTTAACTGCAACAGAATAAGCAGTCAATATTGTTATAATTAATTTTGAAGCAGTTTTTAGAAGATATCTATTATTTTTTTTACGAAAAGCATGATAATATAATTTGCGCGATAATAGGTACGACTTATTTATAAGCTCTTAATTCGTCATGTTTTATTTACCTTTCATTTTATTAATTTTAAATCATTTTGCAAGCTGGGTTGTTCGACAGGATAACTTAGTAAAATCCGAAGGTAAGTAAAAACCAGTTAGCTGAAGCAAATTGCTTGTATTTTGGGTTTATATCGTGAAGACTGCCTTTGTTAGACCGTATAACATACGGTTAAAATTCTCATTATTTGCTCTTTTTTACCTTATAGTTTTGATCATGGTTTTAGACGAATAATGTCAGCTACTACTTTTCTTGTATGAAAATGCACGGCCATCAAATAACCAAATAACTTCCTTCCTTCCTTCCTTCCTTCCTTCCTTCCTTCCTTATTTTCTAAATAAATACATTATCATTTTTATTCTTAATGGCATGTTAAGGCTTACTATCCATGCACATTAATGAGCAAAAGTGATCAAATCTACTAACTATTGGCTTTTGACTAAAAAAGTTGTTATTTCATACTTTAATGTGATGATATCTTGGTGTTGAAAAATGTAATCATTAAAGTGTTTTATTTTGGTACTCAGCCATAACAACACCACCCCAAAAACATGTGCTTTTCTGCGCCGTTCGAAAACTTAAAGTTAAAAAAAAAAACACTGAAATTCTCATTATTTGATCTTTTTTACCTTATAGTTTTGATCATGGTTTTAGACGAATAATGTCAGCTACTACTTTTCTTGTATTAAAATGCACGACCATCAAATAAACAAATTCATGAGCTAATTGTCCAACCAGAACGTCTGATTTGATCAGGTGGATGCGTTTGGAAATCCAGTGAAAACCAGGTGTTGCTTCACAAACGTTTGAAAACTGATTTAAGAGCTAAGAGACGCAGCCGTTATTGGGGAGCTTAATCGAAGAATGCTCAAACACTGACTTTTATCATAATATGAACAGTTGAAGTATTTTACAAACATTTACACGTATAACCATTTGTAACCAATTATATTAACTCACGAAGTTATAGTTATATAAGTGTGTGTACATGTATTGCATGTTTTTGTTATGCTATTGATCATATTTGTAAAAGAAGTATTACCTTGCTATTATATGTTATGAACTTCTAGTAATAAACAACTTAAATTGGAACTTTTGAAGTGTCTTTCTGAATGACCCTTGGTAATAAATGCTTGCAAGTAATGAAGCAAATATATATTTTTAATTACAAGCCGTATACAAATTCACGGGAATATCAGCGATGTTTATGCTGGGTTATGATGTACGAGCATAATGATCAAGTTTATGTTGCTTTACTACGAATGTAAAGATAAAGTTTATACTCCTTTATGCTGCTTTACGTGAAACGTAAAGATAACGTTTATGATGTCTTTACGTTGCTTTACTGTGAGCGGAAAGATAATCTTTACTTGGCTTTACGCCGCTGAGCGTAAAGATTCGTAAGATAACCGCTTACGTCGCATTACGGTCGAGCGTAAAGATGATGTAAAGATGAAATTTACATTAAGTAAAGGAGTGTAAAGTTTCGTAAAGATAAGCTTTACGTTAGCTTTACTATAGCATTACGGCGACGTAAATCTGAAATTTCGTGTAGTGGAAGTTTTATTTTTCTTGATATTTCATCGATATCTATATAATAAACAGAACATTACATGGTCGCTTGGAGATACAAATTTTATCTTCTCGTGTTGAATTTCTCGCTGCGCTCACTCGTGACATATATATTCAACACTTAAAGATATTATCAAAAGAATAATGACTAATATTTTTATATTTGATTTATTCTATAAATAAAAATCTTTACAACAGTAGACACAACATGTTTGAAATAGTTTTCTTCTGGATACTGTCTTGGTACCAACATAAAGAAACTTGAGGAATGCCACACCTTTAAATGAGTTTTAACGACTACATAACAATCAAAAGAAAATCTAGCTAATTAGTAATACTTGCTGCGTCAGCAAGCGAGGTATAAAATGCAGTCCGTTTCGTGGTTCTTATTATTCTTGTTGTTAGTCAATGTCGAGTTTTTAACCAATCACAAATCGGCAGGCACGTGCGCTGTGATAGCATTACGTAATGTATTAATATTGTTTACCGCTGTACATGGGACAACGGCTCACACCTCGTGGTAACCTCTACCCTCGACTCACTAAGCTACGTTGCTCGAAACATGGCTAGAAAAGCAAGAGAAGTATTTCCAACGCTCGATCTTCATACAAATACACACGCCGTTGGCGATAGACCCACACTAAACGATGGTTTCGTGCGTATATTTCGGAACAGGTCGTTTCGCCATCTGATTAAAGGAATCTATAGGAATACTATTGGAAATTATGGGAATCAAATATGCTTACTGACTAAACGTACTGAAAATGTGACTCGACTGCCAAACAACATGACAAATACGAAATATAATCACTTAAATGGATGGGAGAGCACAAAAGATGAAGAATCCAAGCACAGTTTTGACATGATAACCTCAAAGGAATCAACAATGTTTGCCGGATTGGGAAAGCTGCCAGGCGACCAAATAGTACTCGAAAGAAAACTAGGCTTGAACTACAGTATCTTACCAATAATAGGACTTTTTATGGTAAACATAGTAATTATTTTTATTATATTAATTCTGTATTGGACTAGTAATTGACTAAGTCAATTTGTAATTTTCGTCAATTTCTTCGTCCTATCATTCATAGTGATCTTATCATGTTTTTGTTGTAAACTGTCAGAATTTGTAAGCTCACTTGATGACTGTAATTAGTGGCGGATCTAGGAATATTTCATATTTTGGTATTTGTGCATTGTTCATATGTTACAGTACTCATCAAATAAAACACAATAAAAAGCAGAAAAATTGGGGGGTGGCTAGCCACCCTATTAGTGGGGTCTCTTAAGCAGTAATTTTGGCCGGATCGTGACAGAAGTGACAAAAGCACCAAATTTGGCACAGAGCTCCGTTTTGATGTCAGAAACAATTCCAGAAGGGGTGCCCAGTGATCCGAGCTCAGGGGGGTGCACTACAGCTCAAAAGGGGGGAGGGGAGGGGTCAAATCAGCTTAAAAATTGAAAAATGAGTTTTTATCGATCAAAGTGAACCAAATTCGATAGAACTACAATACATTAAATAAGAAGTGATTTAAAAAACAGATGCTGTATGATTCCTGTTCAGGGGGATGCACTACAGCTCCAAAGGGGGGAGGGGAGGGATCAAATCAGCTTAAAAATTGAAAAATGAGTTTTTATCGATCAAAGTGAACCAAATTCGATAGAACTATAATAAATTAAATAAGAAGTGATTTAAAAAAAGTTGATGCATGATTCCTGTTCAGGGGGATGCACTACAGCTCCAAAGGGGGGAGGGGAGGGGTCAAATCAGCTTAAAAATTGAAAAATGAGTTTTTATCGATCAAAGTGAACCAAATTCGATAGAACTATAATAAATTAAATAAGAAGTGATTTAAAAAAAGTTGATGCATGATTCCTGTTCAGGGGGATGCACTACAGCTCCAAAGGGGGGGAGGGGAGGGTCAACTCAGTTTTTTAAAGACCAAGAAGTTCTAAACGTTGTACATGATGGTATGATTTCACACAAAATTATCTCAGAAGGGGTTCCGTATTGTTTGATCACAGGGGGTGCAGCGCGGTACCAACTAGTCAAGTCTATTAGGTCGTGAGGATGGCTAGATAATGATACCTTTGGTGCTTGAAATGAAGTCAAACATTTACATTGCATTTACATTTGCAAAGTGGGGTACATGTAAGCTTTGCTTTTGCACACTTGCAACGATTACATGACCCTTTGCAGCAACACTTGATCAACTCGCTACAGGCCTTGGAAACTTCCAGGATTGTTATCCACTTTGGGACCCACACACCGTCCTCTTTTTTCCAGGAGAAATGCTCTGGAGAAGGTAGAACTTGCTGTGAATCTTGACTGGTGGTCCAAATTCCCGCTTGGTATATACTGCGGTTAACATGTTGTAGAAGGGCATCCTTTAATTAAGATGTAAAAACATATGTGTATAAATATGCAACAGGAAAACATACTTTTATAGAAAAAAAGGTTTACCTTTGTTGGGGGAAGCCTATCCATGGTGCAGTTGTTCTTGCAGAACAGCTCCATCCTCACCTTGTTGATGCATCCGTACTGGCTAAGCTTATCGTACAAGATAACGGCGAATCTTTCAATTCGAGTGAAATGGTCAGATGAGAGCGTTAGATGGTAGAACGGATTCTCGGCTAGAAATTGGAACGTTTGAGTCACATCAGGATATAGCTCCCACGCCTTCCAAGCACTTATTTTGCTCTTCCCGAAGAACGATGAAGTGGTATCACAGCCACTGAGTGCATGGAACACTGGCAGAGATCTAGACCGCGCTTCGCCAAGTCGAGAGTAAATGGCATTGATACTTATGAACTTGAAGTTCCGCCCCATCCCAAACGCAACCCAAAGATCAAGGTCAGGCTTGGACTCTTTCAGGAAGTAGAACTTTCCCACCAAGACAACAACCACATCTGTGTCGACTGTTCTGATAAGGACTGTTTTGACTTGCTCAGCTTGTATAGCATGATGGACGTGTACCACAATGCGTGTGTCAGCCTCTTCATGGGAACACACAGTCATAGGTCTCTCCGTCCCAATGGCGATTACATTTACTCCTAAAGAAATAGAAAGCGAGAAATTGCTTATGTATTTTAAAAATATATTTTATTTAAAAGTGTTTAAAATTGAATGGCATAAGAAATACCTGCAGTTACATAAATCTCCTTTGCCTCTGGCCAGGGGTGCTCAGCAGCCTTAGCTGTTAGAAATGTAAACAACTCCTCTTTGTTGGCCGAGTCACGTAGGAACTGCAACCATTTCGTTGGAATCTTTGCGCCACCTGAGACCTTCCGTCGAATACCTTTCCCTCTCTTCTCACGTGTAGATTGTTTAAGACTATCAGAGACATAGGAATCCCAAACGATGTCGATACGCCTGCTGCTTTGGTTCTGGATGTAGGGAAGAAAAACGTTATCTGCGTAGTTGTCAAAGGTACTAACAGCTCCGGTCACTGGAAGGCAGTGTACAATGACGGCACCATCACAGACCTTGCAGTCAAACTCTGATGGAGGATCGGGCTGCTGACACTGTATGCACTTCAAGAGGTCGGACTTGGCACTCGGCAGGCGGAGGTTTCCAAATTCAGACAATGACGGTGGATACGACTGTACTTCGTGACTAAAGAACTCCTCAAGATTGGCATCACGGCTCTGCATGGCAATATATAACTGTGCGAAGAGGCTGACGTTGTTTTGAAGCGTCGCAATTTTCTTGGTCTGTTTAGACTTCTCACGGCTTGTGGATTTCCCGAAAAGAGGAAGGTTGTTCTTCTTAAGTGGGTTGTTAATCACTGTAGTTCGGTCCTGGATCACAGCCTTCATGAAATCCAAGTACTGGTTCTTTCCAAGAGCCTCAAGGTTAAAGATAGCTGCGGCCACGGAATCATCCATGCAATCCCTGTTATCCAAGGTTACAAGTTCCGGGAAATTATCCAAGAAGGGGTTCCCCATGCGTCGAATGACGTCAACAAGGTTGTTCACTTGTTTCTTGAAGGTCTTTTGGAAGGTCAATCCTGTTTCGTGGTTTGCTTGATAAATGGAATCGTTGTCAGAGTCGGTCAGATACTGGTCCTCAAATTGATGTAACAGTCTTGCCATCTCTGGACCTGAGAGCATCCATCGTCTAAAAAGAAAGGGAAAACTGCCATGTCAAAACGCTAATCACGCACACATATAATTATGCGTGGGAAACCGAATGTATAATACAAGTGCGTATATTTAATAAATAGAAATTTGAAATTCAATACGAACCTGAAGGCGGTGGGATTTTCTGTCAAACCAACTGCACCACCAGAGCTTTTTACAACTTTATTCTCCTGCTCATGCGCCTGGTCAAATGGGATCGCTGAAAACTCGTTGCCCGACTTTGATAAAACCCAGTCTCCCTCTTCACGAAACTTTTTAGCGATGGTATCAGGTAGACTCTTCATGTCTCGGATGTGTATGGGGGTCCATCGAGCGTAGTTTATATGGTCCAGCGCAAAGAAGAAGGGAACAAGCTCCTCTAGGGCTTCTACATACAAATCGAAATTGCGTTGTCGATGTGCACGAACTACCAGTAAGACTAGCATCTCGTAGCGGAGGATTAGGTCCCAGAAAAAGAACGTTGGACTTGATTTCCTTGCCTTTTCCCACTCAAGTAGCGTTGGTTTTTCCTTACACTGGGAAAAAGCCTCCATTTTCAACTTATAAAGAGCCAAAATGGTGACCTGATGAGCGTGCCTGGAAATAAATAAATTGAGATTAGACATGCATCTAAGTCCTGTTTCCTTAATTTGCTAGATATGTTTTGTGTTGAAAAGACGTATTTGACTCAATGATTTTTTGAAATATGTGCTAGTTTGAGCTACGAAAATGTATGAAAAACATTAACACATTTCATTATTTTCTGTTGTTTGACTACACATAACAAATAAATAGTCACCAGCGTGATTGCGTTGTAGTTTAAAAATCAATACCTTGTTCTTTTAAGATGCGATGCCTTTAGAAATGAGTCAGCGACACCAGATGAAGCTACCTCAGCCTCTGTTAAGGCAGCAGTCCAGCCAGATCTGTCAAGCAAATCTCCAATAGTGCTCCAAAGTGTCATCTCTATATGGAGGCCTCCCATCATTACAACATGGGATTTCTCACCGTGCGAGGCCGGCCACCTCCATTGAACCATTTTAGCTATGGCGAATAGGGGCTGATCAACGGTAATTACTGGAACTTGATCAGGATTTAAAAACGTTATAGCCTTCTCTAGCACACTCATGCCATGTTTGACCATTGCTGGCGTTGCAGCTTTTTCATAGAAAAGGGGTAGTAGGGCTGTTGAGGCTAGAAGGTGATCTTCAGACTGTAGATTTGCAGCATGATATGCTGTCCAAGTAACAGCATCCCCCGGAGCAATAGATTCCTCGTCTAGCTTAGCAATGGAATGCTCAGACCACTCCTTTTCTTTCTTCTTTTCCTCTAGTATAACATTTGCTGGCTCCTGCATACGGGACTCTGGAACTACTATTTTACTAGTGTCTAACTCAACCGGAGGTACAACAGCATATTCCTCAAGAAGAGAATGCCCTGTTCCTTGTGGAGGTATGGTAATGGGAGGTCTTTTCTCGCCAGGGTTTGTTGTCGTTGCCAGCTGAAACATACTAATCCCAGTTCCATGAAATGATGAAGCTGCCGTTGTCGAACTAGGATTATGGTCCAAATTGTCCAAGGCACCTACCGTAAACACTCCCTTTCTCAAGCAGGCAGGCGCTACTATGCCTTCATCTATAAAACGTTCGCTTACTGAACCAGCAATCATATCTTCCAACTCTACAATCCTTTGATATGACACAGACATTCCAAGTTGATATAGCTTTGTTATTAATGACTTACTTCTAGTCATTGCATGTACCGTTATGCCAATATACAAAGGAAGAGGTGGCTCGCGTGCATTGCTGTGCCGTGTTTGACCTGTTTTAGACTTTTTTGAAGATTCTGCCTTTGTGTTGAAAAGAATAGTCTGGCAAACTGTTAAACATGGCTGCGATTCTTGTGCGTCAGCATTTTCGATGTTTACCCCATAAAGCAACATAGACACTAGCGATTTTAAACTAGCAGGGACAGAACTTTCCTGGCAATCCTCTGAAAACTGTCCTGTAAACTTAAACTTGTCATGGCCAAATATATCTTTACGAATAATCGAAGAGGCTTTTGCAAGGATTGAGGCATCTTCTGAATAGTCTCTTTCCAGAACACCGTCTTTGATAAGTCTCTGTATAGCTCTCTTGAAAACTATAATTACACTTTTTCCATCACTTTGCTCTTGAGCCTCAGGAAAGGTTTCTAAAAGTGAAACCTTGAGTCTAGTTTTATTTATTTCTTTGTTTACTCCCAGTGTCTTAAGTCGATCAAGATACAAGGAGTGTAGCTCGCTGAGACGGAATATCAACTTGTCATCAGCAACCGATTTTTTTATGTGCTCAACAAGCTCAACATAGGCCTGTGATTCTTTGATTTTCTCTTCTTGTCCAAAGGATTCTTGTCGTTTCTTCGTTATGTGTTTTCTATGACGGTTTCGAAGATCCGTCAGGCATTTCAGGTGGTACTTTGCCTCCGCTGCAATTAGATCAACTCCTGATATCCTTGGCAACAGTGTCTCATCTTGAAGGTCAGTGATCATGTTACGAAGCTTATCATTCGTAGCTAACATAGTTACTTCGTGGAGCTGTTCGCCTTCGCCCTCACCACATAAAATACAGTGCTCTTTTTTATGAGAAGACCTACGAGTTTTCGATGGACGAACTTCTTCAGATTTGTCCTCTTCTTCTTGTTCTCTCTTCCTTAAACGAGTCGACCTGTGTTTTGCTTTATTAAGTTTTGAAGTGCTGAATTGCAAGTGGCATGATTTGTGCCAGGAAGCTTCTTTCTTGACCAGAACATCTACATCTATATCTTGTGGCAAACTAAGATTTGTAGGTAAAGCATCTATGTCAGAAAAGTCTGAAGCATTTTGTAAAAACAAGCTGTAAATAGATTTAACGTCTAGGGTGGCTCCATGAGATCTTGATGGACACCTGAGTTCTTCACATGTAGCTTTTTGACAAATAATACAAAGATTCCAAGACAATGACATGACTTATAGCAGAGCCTGCAATCGAAGATAACCATTGAGATCAATAACGATCAATATTCTAGGCTAAAACAAACAAACAAATATCAAAAAACTGATTCAAACCGAGCTAAAAGATTCATTAAAGATAGTTTTGCACAAAATGTCTTATATAACTGATAAATTCGAGTGAAATATTGATCAATACTTACAGCAATTGCAGACAAGTCAGGACGCCGCCATTTTGAATTGACAAACGGACGCGGGGGACTGGACACCAGTTATTTTCTGTATTTCTTAAAAATGCCTTAATTTTGAATGGCTTGTTATGATTTTTAATGCAAATAGAAGTTCTCGTAAACAATAACAGATATTTACAAAGTTTACATGCATTTTGATAGAATTAAGACTTTATTAAGTGAGAAAGATATATCTACCACAGGAAGCCCAACAAGAGATTTTTTGAGAAATTAAAATCCTCTCTTATCCGTGTTAATGGAATCTCCTCAATGGGCACCCCTTCTAATATTGTTACTACCCCTATTAGCTACAACTGTGCAAAGTTTGGCACTTTTGTCATTTCTGTCACGATCAAATGCTTAAGAGACCTGACTATATTCACCACCCCCAGATCCGCCACTGGTAATATAATAGATAATGCTATGTTATTTGGTGTAAATGTAACATATGATTCTATTATATCAGTAAACACTTTTACAAAAGTAAGATCTCGTTATGCAAAGTTTGTTTACTATAAGAATAGATTAGTAGTGTGTAATTGTCATGATACTCGAGCCCGTGAAAAAAGTAAATGAAACAATCGGCTGACGGATTACGAGACCACCACGTCTCTTTGTCTCGCAACGCCAAACGGGCGTCTAGTTTGTACCAGTTTACCGTCTTTCGAAATCTTTGCAAAGCTTCATCGCGATACAAGTGAATGCGTTTTTTTTAATATTTTATCTTGTTTTAGCTGCTCTAATGAAAGAAAATCGCTTGAGGAGTGTTACAGTGAAATCAGAAAAAGGAGTTCTGAATTCCAATCTAATTGAATTTAAAACGCAAACGCGGATAGCTAAAACGTGTATCCATTGCATAGTTCAGGAATTTTTCGCCTGAGAAATTAAACAATGTCAGCTTTTTCGGCGCAATATTTTCGTTCATTTTTGCTTGATAAAACTATTAATACTAAGAATGATAATTATGTGTACTTCATTAAAATTATAAACTTCATTTGATTCGAGCGAGAATGTAATTGTAAAATGATAGAACTAGTTATATATACATTATTGAAGGAAAACCTGCCTCAAGATTATAGAGGTGCTTTCCTTGTTACCTGTTTGAAGTCGGGTAAATAATGATTTTGATTATCAAAAGAATAATGACTCATTTTGTAAATTTAATTTATTCTATATATTGTTTTTTCTAAGTGTGGATGTTTGTGTCTACACGTGGTAGTAAGGGTGTATATTTGAATAAAAATATATCCTATCAGAAAAAAATATAAGTGTCCACCTATAGAAAATGCCCAGAAGTGCCAGGCCCATAAAAAATACCAGAAAGTAACGGCCACTCATAAACTGAAAGGATTGGACTCCAATCCATCCACAAAAAATGTTTCATTATATAGAAGGGAATAAACCCAAGAAATCAATATTTTACACACTTAAAGCCAAGAAATTTATTTATAAGGGAAACTGGTTTCGTCTTGTAGACCTTATCAATTCCTTGTGTTTACAATTCGTACGTTAGTTTCTTCTAAGATTTTCAAACTACTCGCGCGCGCTATATTAAAAAGCGCGCCCTTATATACATGGCTATGACTATATGTAAGATTACAATTCTGATAGTTCAATATTTGCACTAGCCTGCGTTGCCGGCGGTCTGCGGTTTCGGGAACCGGTATTAAAACAGCCGTTCCACTCCCTCTTGGTGTTCATAGCGCTTCTTCCTTCTCCTTCTCTCCTTACTTCTTACTGCCTCAGTTACTTGCCGTAATATATGGTCTTGGTTGTATGTCCCTGTAACATTTATTACGAAGTCTTGTAAGATACCTTTGACAGGTGTTTTTCAGAGCAGTGTCTCTTCAAGACAGCTAGAATGTTCACTGTTATTTGAGTCGACACTCTTTATATGTTAATACATAAATATGTTAATTTATAGAAATTGAGGATTTTGACTTTTCTGGTCACGAAAGTCAAACTGATGAAAATAAACTTATGAATTTACTAAAACTTCACTCCAGTAATTTACAAATGACACCCCAAATCAAAGAATATATCTTCAAATGATCACAGGTCTTTTACAATAATTGTGTCAAAAAAATTAAGGCTTTCCAACACAACAAAGTGAAGTTGGAAAACGTATTCTTTACGGTTCAAAGCATATATTTTCATGTGAAGTGGTTTACTATTACACAATAGTTCCATAGGGAATAGCATCTTTGAATAACAATGAATTTGTATATAGTATATATAGGCTGATATAGAAATAATATTTCTCTCGCTTGTTGGACAGCCGTATAGGTTGTAACCAAACTTTATATTTATCGATAATTTAAGCAAATGTATGTTGTATTGTTTATCAAACTATCGTATATATATAGCTCTATCCCTCAGAGCTTATGCGTTTGCATCGATCGAGGACTACGTTTCCTAAGGTTTTAATCCTAAGAGAGGTTTTCTATTTTGGTTTTTCGTAGCGGGCAACGTATTATCATTGTTTTTGTTAACAACTTAACTGATAAATTGATACAAAAGTAGTGCATGTAATGAGATATGTAATGAAATATGTATAATAAAATCGTTGTACAGTGCTGTCCACCAAGCACCAGGCAATGTCACACTCCATCTATGTGTATTGTGGTGTATTTGCGCATTACGCGCGGTGCGTCGAGTAGGTAAGAATTGTCTTATTTCTCAAATTAGACCCTTAGCGGAAAAAAAATGACACCCCAAATCTAAGAATATATCTTTAAATGATCACAGGTCTTTTACAATAATTGTCTCAAAAAAATTGGGTATGTGCCATAACTTCAATCTGCTTTACAATTTCTTAATAGCATGCCATTTGTGAAAAGGGTGAATCCAGGACAACTTTTCTTTTCGTAGACACTTTAATTTTTCCTTCGGTACTCAGAATCTCCGAACTTGATTTATTTCGCTTAGATGCGCTTTTCAGCGATCGAAAAAACTTGGTAAATTGTATTTTTCACTGCTAGCAGCACTAGTAGTAGAATGATTTTATACAGGATAGCTAACCCATATATCAGTCATTCTCAAAAATTCAATAACTCATATTTTTAGATTTGCTTTCATCGCACAGAATTCTATTGTCTTTTTGGACATTTACTTAAGGCTCGCAAATTATTCAAAATAGGCATAATTCGAATAAATTATCGACATTGATAGTTCTGATTGGTTGTTTGAACGTCTTTCATGGGAATGTCACTGCTAGAGTTCTGAACGGTTGACAAAAGGATCATTTCACTTGTCCGGCTCAAGCCGATTTATTACCGAGAACAAAGGGAGTATGATTACTTAATTAGAGTTATTACAAATCGCAGCTTAACTTATTACACCGCATAATTCAAAGTCAGCCGCAAGAGCCTTAGATAATGAGCTCAAATATTCAGCTTAAAAAAGAGAGTCTTATTAAAACGTTTTTTGTAGAAGTAAAGGGTGCAAAATGTTGCTTGGATTACGATGTTTATTTTGCACCCCCTACCTAAGTTTAACCTGTTATTAAATTAAAACCCACAAATTACAGCTGGAATATTGGCTCCCCACAAAAGATGCCGATTTTTGACAAATTTGAGCTCAAAAAAGAGAATCTTAGTTATTGACATTATTAAACATTTGATAGTGCAAACGTTTAGTCAACATTTCATCTTTGATTTGCACCCCCTACCTAACTGAGTTCACCTTTTAAAAACTTTTAAAATGTATTTTTTTGAAAAAGTATAAGTAAATATCTAATTTTTCTTTCTTTCTGGGATAATATTTCAGTCGTTCCGGCCTTTTTTATACTAATTTTTCATGTAAATGTTTATCGTTTATTTTTTCACATTTTCCTAATAGTGTCTCAGCATAGCTTTGTTTAATATGAAACATTTTTAATGCTGTTTTCCATGTTTTTTGAGAGGCATGTAGGTCAGTCATGAGAGACAATGGATCAAAACACCAAGCTGGCTAAGATTTCTAAAATAAAAGACTCTAGTTCTGGTGTCTCCTTAGAGCGTTATCTATTTATATATGACTTACTGTTTTTGCTTCAGGCTAGTGTCTATATACGGTATCTATAGACCATCGAATGCACGCTAGAACAGCGTCTAGTGAACTTTGAGAAAGAACAAGGTTAAATTCGTACGTTCCTCACTCGAAAACAAGAACTACAATAACAAAGCGTCAGGAAAAAATATAACTTCGAAAAATAAAAGTAATGCAGCGATAGTTTGGTTTTTCCCCATTTACAATGAAATTCAGGTAAAAGGTAATCCAGGTGATCTGCCTGGATTACCTTTTACCTGGATTCCATTGCAAATATTATCCCAGAAAGAAAGAAAAATTAGATATTTACTTATACTTTTTCAAAAAAATATATGAAAATTTACTTTTATATCGAACGATGGAAACATATATTATTTGGTATTACTTTTGCATTCGATTCAGTAAACCATCAGATTCTTTTATCTAAACTTCAATATTATGGTATTCATGACATCACGTATAATTGGTTTAAATCATATCTATTTAATAGAAGTCAATATGTATCATTAGGATATGTCTCCTCTGACCATCATGCTGTTTCTTGTGGTGTTCCTCAAGGTAGCGTACTGGGACCCTTTCTTTTTGTTCTCTACATAAATGACCTAAAAAACAGCTCTAATCTTTTTGAATTTCACTTATTTGCTGACGATTGCAATATATTTCTTTCACACAAATGTATATTTGAGCTAGAAAATCGGCAAATACTCATATATCCTACATATGTTCTTGACTTTCAAGCAACAAACTGACTTTGAATATAGATAAAACCAATTTCATGATCTTTCATCCCCCACAAAAAAAAGCTGTTACATCAAACACAAATCAATATAGCAAATAAGTCCCTCATCGCCAACTATTCCGGACTTCCCGCCAGTCATTGAGGCCAGCGGATACCATGCGTAAAATAGAAAGTAAACACAGATTCGGGAATCCAAGATAGAATCAAAATCGATTGTTGAAAACTAAGTTAAATACGATTCTTTAAGTCAATTTAACACCAAAGGATATTGAAGCAACTATCAAACTGTAATTCTCAAACATTTTTGGAGTTCAATGTTATAAAATTGGTCGTTTACAAGCGAAAAAACAACGACATGTCGACGATTTGAGGAAAGCCACAGGGAGCCCAAGCTTGCTCAGGCCCGCACTCGATGAAACCCAACTTTCTTGCTACGGTTTGCCTTTTCTTTAACAGCTATCCCATTAAACTCTATTGTAAATAAGCGTTGGAAAACAAGCTTCATTTTGGTATCAAACATGTCTTAGTTTGCGAAGAATTTCCAAAGTTATCGCATCACAAAGTACCTCTACTTGAAGTAAGGATTGCAAGTATATGGCGTCTTACGAACGTCAATTCAATTTGGAGCTTTTTCAAAGTTAAAAAGGAAAGGTAAAACCTCGTTCGATCGACGACAAATTACACACAAGCAATGTATGATGTATTTAGTTTATGGAACAGCCACGGTAAATGAGGTAACAAGCTTTGATTTTGAAAAATGATGCTATGAATATCACACTTTTCGTGTTTTTCTTGCAACTTTACAATCTGAAAATTCCTGAATACAGAGCATTTATGGGAAGAAAACAGAAAACCGTCAACTATCGAAAATAAAGGTTTCTATTCAATTAATAAAGCTATGTTTGGTAAAAATCAAATGCTTTAATGTCATACAATATATTTCCAGTTAGGTAAATTGACAAATCCTTACCGAGAATTTTATAATTCGAAAAGAACTTTGATCCTCTATACATTTCTTTGTAAAATCTGATAAAATTATCTACCGCTTTTATGTTGCACCGCTGACCTTGTGAGTGGGCGCATGGGCGGAATAGTTGGCGATGTAAATGTAAGGATAGTATCTTGCATCTCGGCATCTACTTGGACCCTCATCTAAATTTCAAAACACATATTCTTCATTTATGTAAAAAGATTAGAAGAAGTATAGGCATCCTATGCAAATTACGTCATTTCGTTATGCCAAAAATTATTGTCCAATTATATTACTCATTAATTTATTCTCACCTAACTTATGGAATTCCTGTTTGGGGAACTACTTATGCCTCTTCTCTAAAACCACTCCTCATCTTACAAAAAAAGCTATCCGCATATTGACTTTTTGACGCTCATACAAGTCCATTATTTAAACAACTTAGTATTTTAAAGCTACCTGATCTAGTTCCACTCCAAATTGCCTTGCTCATGTATAATTTCACTCAAACAATCTTCCATCATCTTTCAGAAATTTCATCTCTCTAGCTAAGAGTAGACACAATTATAATACAAGGTTTGCAGTAAATGATCTCTCCCAAAAATTAGAACTAACTATGGCAAATTTTCTTTAAGATTTCAAGGACCAATAATTTGGAATAGCATAAATATTTCAGTTCGATCAAAATCCAAATCCATCTTTAAAACTATGTTCATCTCTAAATGTCCTTAAAGATTATTAAACTGATTCACCCTTTATATTTATCTTTATCTTTATCTTTAAATTTATATTCACCTTTATATTTACCTTTAAACTGTCTTTTTTATGTTGTATTTTGTATTTTTTTTTGTTTCGTTTTTCCTTTAATCCATTATAATCTATGTTATTATACCTTTTTCTTGTCATCTGATCACACAATGCCTCAAATTCTATGTAAGGCTGTCTGACTAGTTTAACGTAAGTTATTTTAGACAGCCTCCACCCCTCTACTTAGGAATGACAAAGATAAATTAAATTTATAATAAAATACAGATATATGTAAATAACAATTAAGTTTTTCACCTAATTTTTTCTCTATATGTTAATATTATATTTGTATTGTTATTTATTGCTGCGAACGAAGTGAGCAGCGACACTAATCTCGCAGATTTTCCATTGGGATCCCTGTGTAACACGATCAATACCCAAGTCGAAAGTCGATTTCGTGGGCTAGGTAGCGATTGACAATTTTTGCGCCTGCCGTAATCGTAATCAGCGGTTATTATCAAATGGGATCCCTGTGTAACACGATCAATACCCAAGTCGAAAGTCGATTTCGTGGGCTAGGTATTGACAATTTTTGCGCCTGCCGTAATCAGCGGTTATTATCAAATGATTAATGCGCCGTAAACCACATGGTCTCTTGGCGAAGGTATGTATGATAATTACTTTATGTTAAATGCGACTTTATTTACTCGAGGAAGTATTCATCAAGGTGATGGTCGTTTTAGCAACATTTCAAGAGGAAGACAATGTGCTTTTATGACTCTTTCAGCTCTGTTATGTGCAAATTGTGGTAATATTTCGAAATGGACAACACAGACGGTGGATCGTCTTTTAGCCGAAGGAGATTCCATGTTTTTAAAAGCTTTCGAAGAACGCTCTGTACCTGATGAAGAGACGATTTCTCTGAATTATCTGCAAGATCGAGTCCTTTGGTTTACGATGACACAGAATCAATCGCCCAACGAGGCAAACGATCTTGATTTACATTCTGCCTTGATGAATACTTTCTCGAATGATAATTATGCATTTATGATACTAGATGGTTATACGATGGCATTGATTAAACATACTGACAATGTTATTTATGTTTTTGATTCTCATGCACGTAACGATTATGGTATGCTTGATGATAATGGCACTGCTGTTGTTATGAAATGCTGTGATCTAACCACATTAGAACAATATTTACGTTCACTTTCCATTGAATTAAGTAGTGAATTCTTTGAAATTATGCCTGTTCAATTTGTTAGTAACACTAGTAAATCACCAACTCACCAACTAATGTCGACTAACAATAAAAATTTGTGTACGAGAAAAGTTGTTGAATTTTCTGAATGTAAAGAGGAAAAAAATATTGAAAAAACAAAAAAAAGAAAACTCCCAGAAGAAACGCCACATCATAGAGAAACCAGGCTAGAAAAGATGAGAACATATCAAAAAAATAGCAAATTAACACAAACTGCAATTGAAAGGCAAAAAAGATTAGATGCACAAAAAGCATACTTCAAGAAAAAAACATCTGAACAAACCGAAACTCAATCGCAAAATAGTTTAGATGCACAAAAAGCCTACTTTAAGAAAAGAATCATCGAAGAAACTCATTTTCAAAAACAAACTAGATTGGAAAATAAACTCACGTTTTTAACAAAAACAACTTCAATAATAACAACTTTTCATTGAACCATAAGCTACAACCTGAAACTCTACAAAGAATACAAAAGTTTAGGCACCGTCAAAAGTAATGAGTTTTGAAGCGTATTTCTATTGTTTCACAGTTTTAACAATACGAAAATGCTTTGAAGCGCATGAATGTCGACAATAGCTTACTTTAAGTGCATACAAATACACATCGCAGCACTTCACTTCTGATAAGAACCGCTAGTATGTAAGTATTGTTATAATGTGTGGGTGAAATAAAGATTGACTTGACTTGACTTGACTTGACTTGACATTCCCATGAGAGACGTTCAAACAACCAATCAGAACTATCAATGTCGATAATTTATTCGAATTATGCCTATTTTAAATAATTTGCGAGCCTTAAGTAAATGTCCAAAAAGACAATAGAATTCTGTGCGATGAAAGCAAATCTAAAAATATGAGTCATTAAATTTTTGAGAATGACTGATATATGGGTTAGCTATCCTGTATAAAATCATTCTGGCAGTGCTGCTAGTAGTGAAAAATACAATTTACCAAGTTTTTTCGATCGTTGAAAAGCGCATCTAAGCGAACAAATCAAGTTCGGAGATTCTGAGTACCGAAGGAAAAATTAAAGTGTCTACGAAAAGAAAAGTTGTCCTGGATTCACCCTTTTCACAAATGGGGTTACCTTACCAGCAGAGTAGCCATTAAAGCGATACATGGAATATGTCTCATGTAAACACTCATACTTGATTGACATATAGATATAAGAGAAACATTGTCTCGCCTGCATGGAGGGCCCTGTATGGAGTGACCCTTGTAAGAGGATAACCCTGCGAGCAGATGAAAAAGTGAAAACATTACCATGTTTGAACGATCGATAAAAAATAGAAAGTTGCATTTACAAAACCATTTCAAACATGTTATGTCTACTGTTGTAGATATTTTTTGCTGTGTTTTTTTTTTTTATTTGCTGTTTCGGGCACTGGTGGAGGATAGTATGATTTTACAATTTTGCATGTAGATTTTTACACACTACTCCACTTGTCATAACAACTTGAGATGTTTATGTTTTGCAAAACAAAAACCTAAAGCTTTCACACGTAGGTACACATTGAAGGAATAAAAATTAAACAACAGTTTTCTATGTAGCAAAATTGTGATAAATAGCTACTTGTGCAAAATTATATATTCAAGTCTTTCGTTTATTGTCATAATTCCTTCAAACTGTGAAATTGAATACGGCTATAGTTATGTCGCAAGTACAATTTGATATCTGGAGAAAAGATCCAGCTCGTATCTGGAAATGAGTTGATGAAAAAAATAATAATAATAAGCCAGATCGTCGTTGTCAATAGGGAACTTCAGATTTGACAACGAGTACGAGATTGAGTACGAGTACAAGTTTTAAAATTGGCCTTGTGTGTATTGTTGATACTGAATTACATTCCACTTCTTGTTTTTATATATTTGGTGTCTCAATCTATACACAGGACTATAATTTATCATCAACAGCACACAGAAGGCCAATTTAATAACTTGTACTCGTACTCAATCTCGTACTCGTTGTCAAATCTGAAGTTCCCTAATTACTTAATATTACGGCGTCACAAAAATAACCCAAACTATTTCTTACATATATTTAAAAACAATAACTTGGTATGCTATTAAGAAATTGTCAATCAGATTGAAGTTATGGCACATACCGAATTTATTTATTTTTCGCTAAGGGTCTAATTTGAGAATCTAGACAATTTTTTTAAAACAATTATTGTAAAAAACACTGTGATCATTTAAAGATATATTATTAGATTTGGGGTGTCATTTTTTTATTTTTTTTTCGTTAAGGGTCTAGTTGAGAAATAAGACAATTTTTTGACACAATTATTGTAAAAGACCTGGTGTCATTTGTAAAATACTGGAGTGTAGGTTTAGTAAATTCATAAGTTTATTTTCATCAGTTTGCCTTCCGTGACCAGAAAAGTCAAAATCTTCAATTTCTCGAAATTAACATATTTATATATTAACATATAAAGAGTGTCGAGTCAAATAACAGTGAGCATTCTGTCTTGAAGAGACACTGCTCTGAAAAACACCAAGGTATCTTACAAGACTTCGTAATGAATGTTACAAGGACATACAACCAAGACCCTATATTACGGCATGTAACTGAGGCAGTAAGAATAATGAGAGAAGGAAGAAGCGCTATGAACACCAAGAGGGAGTGGAACACTGTTTTAATACCGCGTGCGAATATTGAACTATCATAATTGTAATCTTACATATAGTCATAGCCACCTATGTAAGTGCGCGCTTTTTAATAGAGCGCGCGAGTAGTTTGAAAATATATCGTATAACTGTGAAATGTTACGGCGCCTAACAAGGACACGTCACGGAAATAACGACATCCTATGAACCAATTACAGCGCGCGCGATCACAGCTCGTCCAATGAGAATGCTCAGATACCGCATGACCACGGTCACGGCACTGCACGGACACCTTTTTCACACTCATGCGAAAATGAGTCTAAGGTCTACAAGACTATTTTTCCTTATGAATAAATGTATTGGTTTTAAGTGTGTAAAAGACTGAATTCTTGGGTTTATTCCCTTCTACATAATGAAACATATTTATTTATGGATGGATTGGAGTCTAATCCTTTCAGTTTATGAGTGCATGGGCACTTTCTGATATTTTTTTATGGGCCTGGCACTTCTAGGCACATATATTTTCTATAGGTGGACACTTATATTTTTTTCTGAGAGGATATATTTTTATTCAAATATACACCCTTACTACCACGTGTAGACACAAACATCCACACTTCAAACATCCAAAAAACAATATATAGAATAAATCAAATCTACAAAATGAGTCATTATTCTTTTGATAATCAAATTCATTATTTGCCCGACTTCAAACAGGTAACAAGGAAAGCACCTCTATAGTCCTGAGGTAGGTTTTCCTTCAATAATGTATATATAACTAGTTCTATCATTTTACAATTACATTCTCGCTCGAATCAAATTAAGTTTATCATTTAACAGCGCAAAGCCCAAAAGTGTGACCGCAGATAATTTATTCACATTCTTCTGACATGTTTGTCTGTAGCTGCTTTGGATTCAAATGGACTTCATTCTAGCTATTTTAACCTCAAAATTCATCTTAGGATTGACATCATTCTTGTCTTGTGATTCACAATGAGAAATGTTGTCATTTAATCTAGAGAAGTTGATTGGAAAGATGTAGAGAAAATATGAATAAATTATCGCCGGTCATACTTTTGGGCTTTGCGCTGTAATGAAGTACACATGATTATCAAACAAAAATGAACGAAATATTTGCGCCGAAAAAGCTGACCTTCAATCATTGCCAAAATGTGTTGGCACGATCACATTTCGGACACTTTTTTGTGGGTCTATCATTTTTTTCATTTATGAGGATAAGTTTGTCTACCCCCCTCCCCCAATACAATGTTGCTGTTTTTCATGAAAGAGTACAAGAGTTGGAAATGTTTCCCGCGATTGACAAGGTTCATATACCCCTCCAGCAACATTGACAGGGGGAGGGGGGGTATTACAGATATAGGAACATAACAAAATCAACAATCGTGCCAACAGTTTTGTCAATGATTGTCTGAGACACATATGACTTAAAACGCCATTGACATTGTTGTGGAAATGATATGAAATTTTCAGGACACAAAGTACATAGTGTACCGATTTGAACAGTAGCAAATTTTTTTCCAGAAAGAAGTTAATACTATCATGTGACGTCACTTTTGTTTAAAGTGCTTTAAATGAATGTAAAATTTACATGACAAGACACTTATATGCTCTATATTCGATAACACCCGTGTTCAAAATAAATGTTCTAAGGTAATAAGCAGTCCTTAACACATATATGCTTCGTAGTTGATATATTTATACTATAGCTCGCGCAAAATTGGATAACCATAGTAACGCCCAAAAATGCACGCGCTTAAGGCGTACGCAACAATACACGTCATTGTGAAGATATCAACGTTTGGAGAGGGTGAAAATGGTCTTCAAAGGCAAGATTAATGCCTATAAATGTGCCAGAGCGTATGTTCTGTTTAGAAAAAACACATACTCTCTTTCGGAAATAGCAGAGATGTGTTCTATATCAAAAAGCAGTGTAAGAAGAATTGGTTTAAACAAAATGAAGCGGAATTCAAAACAACCCGACAAGAAAAGTAAGTTGGGAAGAAAGACTAACTTAACTGACAGAGAAAGAAGAATTCTATCCAGGGGAATCAAAAGGATCAGGAAAGAGGACGTAAATTTTACAGTGAAATCTTTAATAGAGTATTGCGGGCTTTCGCAGCGGAAAACAAGCTACCGGACTTACCTCAGAGAAATACAAAGATTAGGGTACAAGAGTTTACAGACAAGAAGAAAGGGACTAATCAGTGAATCTGACAGAAAGAAAAGACTTAAATTTGCAAAAGACAATGTTAAAACATTGAAAACTACACCAAACTATTGGACGGAGGACATGGTATTTTATCTTGACGGAGTTTCTTTTATTCATAAGTACAATCCGAAAGCAAATGCAATGAGTCCTAAAGGGAGGGTTTGGAGAAAAAGAAATGAGGGATTACAAATAACATCTAAGGGTTCGAAGAGTCTAGCAGGAGGAAGAAGGCTCCACCTTTTGGTTCTTATTAGTTATAGACATGCAAGGTGCTATTTTTATTGAACAATACCACAAAATGGATGGCGAGTATTTCGCTGACTTTATTACTAGAAATTTTGAAAACATTTTCAAAAAGTTTTCAAAAACCAAAGCCAGAAAATTTGTTATGGACAACGATCCTAGTCAAAATAGCTCATTAGCTAAAAAAAGCACTAAAAAAATCAAAGGCTACAATGGTGTGTATTCCTGCAAGGTCTCCAGACCTAAATCCGATTGAAAATATTTTTAATTTAGTTAAAAGAAAAATAAATAATGATGCTATAGAGCAAAATATTCTTAAAGAGAATTTTGAAACTTTTAAAGAACGTGTTATTGATACTTTATATTCGTTTGATACAACTGTCATAGACAAAACTATTCAAAGCATTCCCAAAAGACTTGAAGATATTATTAAATCCAAGGGATTAAGAACTAAATATTAGATTTACTACCTTGTATTAGTACATCCATTTTGCCTTTAAAGACCATTTTCACTCTCTTCACTGTCTTATGAAATTGATATTTTCACAATCACATTGTTGTCACGTAATCAGTATTTATATAGTGTGCAGTGTCTTCTGTGCAGAACACGGTACTCCATTGTAAAATCGTAATGATTTACTAAGTGCAACAATAAAAAGAGCTTAGACCTTGATCAATGTTTTATTGATGTTTATTCTAACTATTTCCTACAGAAATTATATTCAAAAAGCCTAACATGCCCATTTTATCAACGGTACTCCACACAAAACTTGTATTAATTGTTTTGAACATGTCTTCATCTTTTTATAAGTGATTCAACGTGGAGTACCGTTGGTTTTGAGTTAAATACTACAATTTGAAATATAAACTAAACGTCAGACAATTAAAGAATATATACAAACCCTATTGTTGAAAAAATTGGAGGGATATTTGTTTAATTTGGGGAGTAATCTATTATTTAACAGTGGAGAACCGTTGCTATTTCACGGACAACTATATACAAGCGCACATGGTGTTGAATGACACATTACAGACGTCATGTCTATACAAACAATGTTTTCTTTAATGTATTATCTCTGTATAGAGATAATAAATATATTTATATCTATAGTATAAGTATAGATATATATATATCTATGTAGTATAGATATAAAGATATTTATATTTATTACACATATATTATATATATATATAATTATAGATATAAATATATAGACAGACAGACAGACAGACAGACAGACAGACAAAAATGTATGTACACAAATTTATTAGCAAAAATGTATGTACAAAAATTTATTAGCATACATACATATTCTTTGTTCATTTATTTATTAGTTAAAATAAGTTCTGAGAAACAACGTGCGCATGGTTTCATTGCACATTGCTCAACCTCTGGTATTTGTCTCCAAAATTCGAAATAATGCCAGCGTACTCTCATCATATCAGTATTAATTCGATCTATTGATCCTCCCTTTATCATAACGAGTGGGGCATCTGCAGTCGCGAAAAAGGGTCCTTGTCGAAGAGAATGTCTTGTTGTACAAAACTTTTAGGTGCGGCTAAGTGCATAGTATCCCCTTCAAGCATTTGCAAGAAATCGGACCATGCGATTATAGAAGGCGACCATCTAAAGTCATTGAGGATTATTACTTCTGACTCCTCTGCACCCACCCACGCAAAACCACCAGTTGCCGGGTTCACAAAAGCATGGTAAATAGCTTTCAGAGGTGAAATCATGAATGTTTTACCTGAGTTTGCCGGTCCATATATATATATGTTTCGATATTTTGCACGTCCATAGTGAAGTGCTGAGTAAATTGCGCTAGCATAGACATGCACATTTATTTCATTTCGGTGAAGTATCTGTAGTGCGGCCGCTAGCCATTTCTTTTCACATCCTTCTATACAGTGTTTTTCACCTTCCTCTACTAGTAGTTCTATGCGACTTTTATTCAAGCGTTCTTGTTTCTTTTCAGCATCTTGCAGTTGTGAAGATATAGATAATGCTTCATTTACTACTCTGATCCCTCTATTCGCTATAAATTGTGCAAGATCTTTTTTCCCCTCTTTCTCCTGTTTTGCTGCATAGGCCATTAGATCGAGCCGAGTCTTGATATTATTGTTTCGAATAATAGTGGTTACTTCGTAGACGCTTAGCATTCGTTTTCTTTTCTTCTTTTGCTTCTTCTTGGGGCCACTGTCTTGGCCATCAGCTCGACGAGATGTTGTAGCTGCAGAGGCTGCAGTAGTTCTCGGTTCGTCCTCTAAGCTTGGATGGTCGGGCGATAAAAACGGTGTTGTATCTTCTTTTGTGCAGTAGCGATAAGCACTATAATAGTTACTGTGATTGTTGCTGAAATTGACTTGAATTCCAAACCTTGCATCTAATGTATCACGAACTAGAAGCCATCTACTTCTTTTGTTGAGCTTTAGAGCCATATGGTAGTGATATACTTTGTCGGACAGGTCGTTGTTTGTATCGTTGTGATTATGCTCTTCTTTAGCGACTATAAACTGTACAATACGCGATGTCGTTGATGTACCCCATGCATTACGAACAATATTTGCAAACGATTCACGAGAATGGACTTTTTCGGGATCTGCTCGACTGTATGTAACTAAATAGACCAAACGTTGCGAACGATTCGGCATTGACTCTGCCATGATCACAATGTGAACTTCAAATAGACGTTTTCTGCTCAGTTGTTGTATAATGTTCTTTATGTATAACGCTTTGAAGTATGAGATTTATTTTACAAATGCACAACTTTTATAATGTACCAAACCAGTGACGTGCATCTTTTGCAATATGTGACGTTTGCGCTATTACGTACAAAATGTAGCAATTTTGAGGCGCGTCAATTATAGCATATACGTCAAAAGTAACTTCACATTCGTAGGTATTTACATAAGATGTAGTTGATAAGAAAATCATTGTTTAAAGAGAACGTGCATGTTATTATTGGATTAACTGTGAAGGTGATGATATCTTTTCTGATAATTACTTCATTCTATTAAGTTAGAGACCTTTTAAAATATTTTTTTGGTGTATCCCCTTGTTACGTTGGCATAATTTCGCACTTAAATATAAGGGTTGCTACGGCAAAATGACATTTCCACTAGTTTTCATGTCGTTAGGGGTCGGATATACACATATTACATATCAATCTTTTCCTTTCGAGGCATAGCTTGTAATTAGGAACGCTTCTGACCTCTTACTCGTTTATTTTTAATGAAATTCCACAATATGTCCCTCAGACAATCATTGCCAAAATGTGTTGGCACGATCACATTTCGGACACTTTTTTGTGGGTCTATCATTTTTTTCATTTATGAGGATAAGTTTGTCTACCCCCCTCCCCCAATACAATGTTGCTGTTTTTCATGAAAGAGTACAAGAGTTGGAAATGTTTCCCGCGATTGACAAGGTTCATATACCCCTCCAGCAACATTGACAGGGGGAGGGGGGGTATTACAGATATAGGAACATAACAAAATCAACAATCGTGCCAACAGTTTTGTCAATGATTGTTGTTTAATTTCTCAGGCGAAAAATTGCTAAACTATGGAATGGATACTCGTTTACGTGATAAATTCAATTAGATTGGAGTTCAGAACTCCTTTTTCTGATTTCACTAAAACACTCCTCAAGCGATTTTCTTTCATTAGAGCAGCTAAAACAAGATAACATTAAAAAACCGCATTCACTTGTATCGCGATGAAACTTTGCAAAGATTTCGAAAGACGGTAAACTGATACAAACGAGACGCCCGTTTGGCGTTGCGAGACGAAGAGACGTGGTGCATGGTCTCGTAATCCGTCAGCCGATTTGTTTTCTGCTTTTTGTTGTGTTTTATTTGATGAGTACTGTAACATATGAACAATGCACAAATACCAAAATATACATCCACCCCCCCCCCCCCTAAAATATTCCTAGATCCGCCACTGATTATAGTCATCAAGTGTGCTTACAAGTTCTGACAGTTTACAACAAAAACATGACAAGATCACGAATGATGAATGATGAATGATGAATGATGAATGATAGGACGAAGAAATTGACGAAAAATACAAATTGACTTAGAACTCCTTCCTTTATACAGAATTAATATAATAAAAATAATTACTATGTTTACCATAAGAAGTCCTATTATTGTTAAGATACTGTAGTTCAAGCCTAGTTTTCTTTCGAGCACTGTTTGGTCACCTGGCAGCTTTCCCAATCCGGCAGACATTGTTGATTCTTTCGAGGTTATCATGTAAAAACTGTGCTTGGATACGTTTAGTCAGTAAGCTTATTTGATTCCCATAATTTCCAATAGTATTCCTATAGATTCCTTTGATCAGATGACGAAACGACCCGTTCCGAAATATACGCTCGAAACCATCTTTTAGTGTGGGTCTATCGCCAACGGCGTGTGTATTTGTATGAAGATCGAGCGTTGAAAATACTTCTCTTGCTTTTCTAGCCATGTTTCGAGCAACGTAGCTTAGTGAGTCGAGGGTACCACGAGGAGTGAGCCGTTGTCCCATGTACAGCGGTAAACAATATTAATACATTACGTAATGCTATCACAGCGCACGTGCCTGCCGATTTGTGATTGGTTAAAAACTCGACATTGACTAACAACAAGAATAATAAGAACCACGAAACGGACTGCATTTTATACCTCGCTTGCTGACGCAGCAAGTAATTAGCTAGATTTTCTTTTGATTGTTATGTAGTCGTTAAAACTCATTTAAAGGTGTGGCATTCCTCAAGTTTCTTTATGTTGGTATCAAGACAGTATCCAGAAGAAAACTATTTCAAACATGTTGTGTCTACTGTTGTAAATATTTTTATTTATAGAATAAATCAAATATAAAAATATTAGTCATTATTCTTTTGATAATATCTTTGAGTGTTGAATATATATGTCACGAGTGAGCGCAGCGAGATATTCAACACGAGAAGATAAAATTTGTATCTCCAAGCGACCATGTAATGTTCTGTTTATTATATAGATATCGATGAAATATCAAGAAAAATAAAACTTCCACTACACGAAATTTCAGATTTACGTCGCCGTAATGCTATAGTAAAGCTAACGTAAAGCTTATCTTTACGAAACTTTACACTCCTTTACTTAATGTAAATTTCATCTTTACATCATCTTTACGCTCGACCGTAATGCGACGTAAGCGGTTATCTTACGAATCTTTACGCTCAGCGGCGTAAAGCCAAGTAAAGATTATCTTTCCGCTCACAGTAAAGCAACGTAAAGACATCATAAACGTTATCTTTACGTTTCACGTAAAGCAGCATAAAGGAGTAGCATTCGTAGCATTCGTAAAGCAACATAAACTTGATCATTATGCTCGTACATCATAACCCAGCATAAACATCGCTGATATTCCCGTGAATTTGTATACGGCTTGTAATTAAAAATATATATTTGCGTCATTACTTACAAGCATTTATTACCAAGGGTCATTCAGAAAGACACTTCAAAAGTTCCAATTTAAGTTGTTTATTACTAGAAGTACATAACATATAATAGCAAGGTAATACTTCTTTTACAAATATGATCAATAGCATAACAAAAACATGCAATACATGTACACACACTTATATAACTATAACTTCGTGAGTTAATATAATTGGTTACAAATGGTTATACGTGTAAATGTTTGTAAAATACTTCAACTGTTCATATTATGATAAAAGTCAGTGTTTGAGCATTCTTCGATTAAGCTCCCCAATAACGTCTGCGTCTCTTAAATCAGTTTTCAAACGTTTGTGAAGCAACACCTGGTTTTCACTGGGTTTCCAAACGCATCCACCTGATCAAATCAGACGTTCTGGTTGGAGAATTAGCTCATGAATTTGGTAATTTGATGGCCGTGCATTTTAATACAAGAAAAGTAGTAGCTGACATTATTCATCTAAAACCATGATCAAAACTATAAGGTAAAAAAGATCAAATAACGAGAATTTATGTGTTTTTTTTTTTAACTTTAAGTTTTCGAACGGCGCAGAAAAGCACATGTTCTTGGGGTGGTGTTGTTATGGCTGAGTACCAAAATAAAACACTTTAATGATTTCATTTTTCAACACCAAGATATCATCACATTAAAGTATGAAACTTCTTCTTAAAGAAAAAGTTTGAAATAACAACTTTTTTAATCAAAAGCCAATAGTTAGTAAATTTGATCACTTTTGCTCATTAATGTGCATGGATAGTAAGCCTTAAAAACATGTCATTAAGAATAAAAATGATAATGTATTTTTTTAGAAAATAAGTAAGGAAGGAAGGAAGGAAAGTAGGAAGGAAGGAAGAAAGTTATTTGTTTATTTGATGGCCGTGCATTTTAATACAAGAAAAGTAGTAGCTGACATTATTCGTCTAAAACCACGATCAAAACTATAAGGTAAAAAAGATCAAATAATGAGAATTTTAATTTTTTTTTTTTTTTAACTTTAAATTTTCCAACGGCGCAGAAAAGCACATGTTTTTGGGGTGGTGTTGTTATGGCTGAGTACCAAAATAAAACACTTTAATGATTTCATTTTTCAACACCAAGATATCATCACATTAAAGTATGAAACTTCTTCTTAAAGAAAAAGTTTGAAATAACAACTTTTATAATCAAAAGCCAATAGTTAGTAAATTTGATGACTTTTGCTCATTAATGTGCATGGATAGTAAGCCTTAAAAACATGCCATTAAGATTAAAAATGATAATGTATTTATTTAGAAAATAAGGAAGGAAGGAAGGAAGGAAGGAAACAAGGAAGGAAGGAAGCAAGGAAGGAAGGAAGGAAGAAAGTTATTTGCTTATTTGATGGCCGTGCATTTTCATACAAGAAAAGTAGTAGCTGACATTATTCGTCTAAAACCATGATCAAAACTATAAGGTAAAAAAGATCAAATAATGAGAATTTTAATGTTTTTTTTTTTTTTTCACTTTAAATTTTCGAACGGCGCAGAAAAGCACATGTTTTTGGGGTGGTGCTGTTATGGCTGAGTACCAAAAAAAAAACACTCACATTACAGTATGAAACTTCTTCTTGAAGAAAAAGTTTGAAATAACAACTTTTTTAGTCAAAAGCCAATAGTTAGTAAATTTGATCACTTTTGCTCATTAATGTGCATGGATAGTAAGCCTTAAAAACATGTCATTAAGAATAAAAATGATAATGTATTTATTTAGAAAATAAGGAAGGAAGGAAGGAAGGAAAGTAGGAAGGAAGGAAGAAAGTTATTTGTTTATTTGATGGCCGTGCATTTTAATACAAGAAAAGTAGTAGCTGACATTATTCGTCTAAAACCACGATCAAAACTATAAGGTAAAAAAGATCAAATAATGAGAATTTTAATGTTTTTTTTTTTTTTCACTTTAAATTTTCCAACGGCGCAGGAAAGCACATGTTTTTGGGGTGGTGTTGTTATGGCTGAGTACCAAAAAAAAAAACACTTTAATGATTTCATGATCATTTATCAACACCAAGATATCATCACATTAAAGTATGAAACTTCTTTTTGAAGAAAAAGTTTGAAATAACAACTTTTTTAGTCAAAAGCCAATAGTTAGTAAATTTGATCACTTTTGCTTATTAATGTGCATGGATAGTAAGCCTTAAAAACATGCCATTAAGAATAAAAATGATAATGTATTTATTTAGAAAATAAGGAAGGAAGGAAGGAAGGAAAGTAGGAAGGAAGGAAGAAAGTTATTTGTTTATTTGATGGCCGTGCATTTTAATACAAGAAAAGTAGTAGCTGACATTATTCGTCTAAAACCATGATCAAAACTATAAGGTAAAAAAGATCAAATAATGAGAATTTTAATGGGTTTTTTTTTTTTTTTTCACTTTAAGTTTTCGAACGGCGCAGAAAAGCACAAGTTTTTAATTTGGGGTGGTGTTGTTATGGCTGAGTACCAAATCACGTTATAGTATGAAACGTCTTTATATAGAAAAAGTAGGAATTGACAACTTCAAAAGCCAAAATACGAACAATTTAATTAGTAACTTTGACCACTTACGTATAAATTTGCATGGACTTTTCATAAATACACGAAAACATCCTTACAAACACGCCATTAAAAAAAAAGAAATTTCATTATAAGAATAATTTATCTTTTCTGTCTACCGCCTTCTAGTAATTATATTGTTAAAGTATACGAGTGTTTTTATGTCAATGCTATCTTGTTCTTATGTCTGGTCGAAGCCCTTTAGGGAGAAATTAATAAACATATTGTATTGTATTGTAAGCACGTTTTGTTGATTATACTTTAAAAACAACGTTTAAAACTTTTCATATGGAAATCAAGGATAATGGAAACTCACGAATTAGATGCGACATGAGATGATACTTAAGGAAGGTCTTGGTGGTCTTTATTTCACTTTCAAGGAAGGTATCACACTAAGAAGTTCAAGCAAAGAAAGTACTCAAGAATCAAGTAAGTTAAAATGTTTCTTATCGATTGTTAACGCATGTTCATCGATATTCAGTTTTGCAACGTTGGAGTTGGTGTATTTGGAAATGGTTCGAATAGAATGACTGTTTATCCAAAGCAAAATAAATTTGATAGAGGAGTTCACAGATAACTAGAGAGATCAGTAGCATATTCTAGTAAAAAATGTTTCAAGACGATTGTTAAGAGGCTGTCTCGGTAAGAGCGGACCAGTGGACTTCGTTTTAAAAAATAGATTTTCTTTATTTTCTGCCTGTAAGAAGTACTTTATAGGTGATTCATAAAATCGGCAATTTTTAAGCGATATCTATTAAAATGATTTTTTTAGACGCGTTTGAAGTTTGGGACTCATTTGTCGGCTTTTTCGTATAATTTTCGAGAGAATTTTGGGCAACTTCACAAACTCGTCACTCAACAACGTGCACGTATTTTGATTATTTTTTAGCATAGCTAGAAAGGACATCATTAGAACATCTAATTGACACAATATCATAGCTATTGCTTTTTTATTCGCGAAAAAAATTTCATATCATGGACACACTCTTAATAGACAACTGCTAGTGTCGTTTACTCTACTATTTGAGTTTTTTGTAATCACTCTGTGGTTTGGTTGTCAACTATGACTGATCATTTTTTCAAATTTATCAATTATCAATATTAATCAATTATTTATCAATTATTTATCCAAGTATGACTGATAACTTTTTCCATAGGTTTTTTATATGAAGGCAAACTGTCTCCAGTAGGCAGTATAACCCATTTTTAATTTCTATACAGTAATTTTGTCAGTTTTCCCAAAACAATTGCCAATATCGCCTAAAGTAGCCCAATTCGCACTGTGTCGCGGCGACAGTTGGCCAAAATTTGCCAATGTCGCCTAACGTCGCCCAATGTTGCATTGTGTCGCGGCGACGGTGGACCCAATAGTAGGCCTTCTCTTCGAGGTCTTTGATGGTTTATATTGTCTTGTTGATTTTCAGACGAAGTAATTGGTTTCTTGTTTCGGTCGGGTCAATTTCATCAGATTCTAACTTGACTTCAACAGGGTATAGATGCTTTACACTGCGTCGTAAGCGTGTAACCTTTCCCGTTGGATTGACAGTTCTAATGAATGCTGCTCTCACATTTCCATCTTCTCCACATATTAGCTCCTCAAATACAGCTAACTTCCAAAATGTTCGTTTTGTCGAATCATAGAACATCGTTCCCGTTTCGCTTTCGTTGTGTGATTCTCTTGTAGCATAGACAAATAATCTGTTTTCCAAGTTGTGGTGAATTGATGTAGCAAACGCCGGTGGTGTTGAAGTCTTCGAGTTAGTGATGTGTACGTGCTTGTTACTTCAAAATGTATAGCGTTCGGACTATTAGCGATTCTTCTCCCGTAGATGAGATGAGATGGAGTCAATGCGTAAGATAAGACTTCTTGATCGTCTTCTACATAGGTTAAAGGTCGAGAGTTTATGATAACTTCTGTTTCCACAAGTAAGGTATTCAATTCGTTGTAGTGTAGATTAGACCGTCCAATGACTTTCCTCAATGTTCTCTTGGCGCTTTGAACCATCCGTTTATAAAACCCTCCCCATCAGCTTGCTTTCTCCACGATGAAGTTCCACGTAAAACGGTTGTTAGCTAATACTGTTGTACTTCTGGTGATCTGCAAATCTTGCGTATTTTACGTTCCGATGCTTTGAAGGTTTCCGCATTGTCCGAAATCATAGTAGCCGGTACTCTCCGTCTGCTAATAAATCGATGAAAGGCTTGCAAAAACGATTCCACATTCAATGTCCTCATTGTTGTCAGTTCTAAATGAAAAGCGCAAGTTGATGCGCATGTGAATAAACAAACATAAGATTTCAATTCTTGGTCCTCATTCTTAATAAACATAGAGTGGGCCAGCAAAATCTACACCTGTGTGTGTAAACGGTGGATCGTCAGAGACTCGAGAGGTTGGTACGTAGGTTTCCGGTAGTAGGTGATTTATAAGATAGTCCTTGAATCCTTCTGTGACACATGACTTGCATAATTGTTTTACTATTTGTCGTCCATGAATTATCCAAAAACGTTCTCGTATACTCGTTAGTGTGTTGTTACTCCACCGTAAAAACCACGTTCATGGTATTCACGAATTATCAAATGAATAAAGTCATGATTTGCTCCAAGTAGAATTGGATTTAACGCTTGTGCTGAGAGTTTGACATTGTCCAGTCTCCCCTTACACTTGATTGCGTGATCTTTATTTATAAATAAACCAAATTGCCGTACACGATCAGTGTTTGAGATGTTTGTAGACAACTTGACAGCTTTCCTTGAACTATTCGTATCCAATGATTCTCTGCTTCATTGATTTCCTCAGACGTTAGAAATCCAGTATAACTCTTCTGGTCAGACTTATTTCTCTTTGACTTCTTTATTTGTAATTTAGCCTTAACGGCGGTATAAATCGTAAAAAAATAAGACGTAATACGTAACAACCTAATTAGACTACTGAATTTGTTACGTAATGTTTAAAGTCCGACAATGAGGACTGGACTGGCGCAGCCGAGGACTGGAACTAATTGCAAGGACTTAAATCCCGTCCGGTCCGAATTGAAGGACTTTGAACGACTTCTCAAACTCAATAATTATTTGGGAGGAATCTTCGTCTATAGATATTTAGCCATTTTATTATAATGAAACTATTATCTGATAGTTATGCATGCATGGATAATTTCTATAACAGTTTAAAACATTCCGTTCTGGTCAACGAATTAGCTTGTGGCTTAATGGTAAGCAATAGGAATTAGTAAGTTAGTGGTTAGAAGTTCGAGTCTCGGTACTGGTTACCATGAAAATATTTCAAGAGTCTTTTAATCCTTTAAAAAGTAAAGTTAAATAAGGAACTATGTTTTGCTGGGCTAATATTTCTAAGTGTCACTATATAAAGCGTTACCAAAGTATATTAAATCATTTCCAAGTACGGAGGACTTTGAAATGATTTCAAAGTACTTTGGAGCGGACTTTCCGGGGTTTCAAAGTTCATCATGCGATCTAATTCGAGACACCTGGTTGGCTGATTAACACATAAATTATTAAACAGTTTGAGAAAGTCAATTAACTCATCGAGAGAGAGAGTTCTGGCCTTGTAGCGTTGCAATTGGCTGTATAAAGCGAGTGATAAACCTTTGGCATAGTTTTCAAGACTTCAGATTCCACTTATTCAGTTGTTACCGGTTTATTTGCATCCATTGATGGCCATTCTTCTTCACTAGATTTTAAAAACTGTGGACCGTTTCACCATATTTCGTTGGTAGAAAGTTATGTAGCAGATAAACCTTTAGTTGGTAGGTCAGCTGGATTCAGAGTTCCTGGACAAAATTGCCATGCTTCTTTCTCTGTTAATCGACGAATCTCGTTGACCCTGTCACGTACTTAATGTTTCCAGATTCGTTCATTCTTTATCCAACAAAAAGCGGCCATGCTGTCTACCCAGTAATATACTGGTAGTTCGTAAGGTAGAGATTGCTTGATAGTGTTCACAAGTCTTGCTAAGATATAAGCTGCTAGTAGCTCCAGGCGTGGTATGGATTGTTTCTTGATAGGTGCAGCCTTAGTTTTTGATGTAAGTAGATTAGTTAGTACACGTCCGTCGGGATAAATTGATCGAATATATACAACAGCAGCGTAAGCCTTACTAGAAGCATCACGGAATGCATGTAGTTCAACTGTTTCAGGTTTGCAGTCAAGAAGAAAAAAACATCTAGATAAGTGAATAATAGGTGATTGTTGAAGTTCGGTGATAATCGTGTTCCATTCGGTCAAAATATTTCCTGTTAAAGGATCGTCCCAGTTTAACTTGTTGATACAGAGTTCTTGAAATAAAATCTTAAGTCGTATGACGAAGGGACTTAGAATTCCTAACGGGTCGTAGATCTTTGCGGAGAATTTAAGTAATGACCGTTTAGTGACTGGAAGATTCTTTGCGTATTGTTGTAGATCAGATAAATTAAAGAGAAATTCATCCTTTTGATTGTTCCACATTATTCCTAACATTTTGACTTCGTTGGTTTCTTTGATTACATTGAAGAGTTAGATTTCCATTTCAGAAGATTGAATCCACCTTCTGACAATCACATGATTTGTTTAGACTCTTTATAGATTTCAAATGCCTTTTCTTCTGTATCGGCTCCAGTTACTAGATCGTCTACGTACAAATAATTGCTCAACAGTTCTACAATTTCAGGATATCGCCGTTTGTACATTTGCAAATGATGTGCAATAGTTGAGCTCAATATTGCTGGTGACGATCGTAGACCAAACACTAGTCGTGTGAATGGAAATTGTTCCATTTCACTGTTCAAATCAAGAAGGTCTTTAAACCATAAGAATCGTAGCATGTCCCTGCCTTGATTGGATATTCCTATCATCAAAAAGGCGTTTTCAATGTCAGCGGATAAAGCGACACGATTCCATCGGAATCTTATAAGAATATCAAATAATTTTGGAAATAGATTTGGACCAATGTCCAAACAGTCATTGATTGAAGTGTCAATTTCATTTTCCTTTGCCGATCCATCGTAAAAAACTTTTAATTTTGATGTTTCTCTATCCTTTCGAACAACCCCGTGATAAGGAAGATAATAAGTAGTTTTAAAAGTGATTGGAATCGTTAGAAGTGTTTTGTTGTTGTTGTTCTCCCGGTTGTCCTGCGTCGACGTCGTTGACCTTTTCGATAATGCCTTTATCCAATTGTTCCTTTATGATGTTGTCATATTCCTTGCCTAAGTCAGGTTGAGAGATTAGTCTTCTTTGTAGGCTTTTCAGTATGTTAATAGAGAGTTGATAATGATTCGAGTTCAACGAAGGTCCGTTTTCTGACCACGGTAGATCAACTTCGTAGCGATCTTTGTTACGTTGGATGCGTAGAGAATCAAATCGTTTCTCCGATTGTTCCTCACATTCGTCTTCTAATTTGTTGCAAGCTATTCCAATCGATTCAGTGTCCCAGAATCTGACTGGGTCACAGTCAGAGATAATAAGGTTAGTAACAACACATCCACTGTTGACAGAATCTTCTAGTTGTAACTAAGTGACGGACAAAATCTAACCAAATTTACTGCTCATTGCTGGCGGTCCAGAATCTCCACGTATGAATTCTCCGTCCATAAAGTTCCAGTAGAGATCTACTCCAATCAAGATATCAATTGTTCCATGTTCGTCGTTGTAGTTGTCACCAATTTCTAAACCTTGTAAATGAGGATAATCGAAGTTGACCTTCGAGGGTATCGGCGTACAAATTGTTGGAAAACTCAGACATTTAACATCAAACACTTCAGAATGTCCAGGTCGTTTTAGCTGTAACTCGACGGCGTCACACTTTTTTCTCTTGTAATTATTTTCTCCAAAAGTGTTCAAGTCGTTCAAGTTAAGTCTTTCTTGTTATAGAGTTTCTAATTTCAGTTTGTTACGGAGATCATCAGTTACGTATGTTCGTTGACTACCGCTGTCGAAGAGTATTCTACATTTCGTAGTTTGACCATTCAAGGGATTTATAGCTACCGCTCTTGCTGTTTGAAGAAGTACAGTTGATTTGGATTTGGATTGAGCCGTCAAGCTCTGTCCTGATACAATGATGTGTTGAGGAGTTAGTTGCTCGTTAGTTTCACTATTGGCGGGCTTTGATTGATGTGTTTGACCTTGGAAAGAATTGTTCTGCGCCTGGTTTTCCTTTCGATTACATATCGATTGGTGATGCCTTTGGTGACAAAAGCGACATGTTTTAGAACTTTTGCAATCTCACACCATATGTTCTCCTTTCCTAAGACAAAGAAAGCAGCGTCCATTTCTCATCAGAACTGTTCTCCTTTCCTTGACATCCGTTACCTTTCCACATGAAGCTGAGAAATGTTGGTCGTTGCAATAAACACAGTGAGGTGTCTTGGAGCTGTCGTTGCTCACAAATGTACTCGCTGTGGCTTGACGATTTGGGAATTTTGACTTGTAGGGTTTGTTGTTTGAAGGTGTTCCTTGAGTATTCGAAGGTCGTCTTGACCCTGTTGTTGTTAGTACTGTGTCACTTAATTCTCTAGCTTCAATCACGGTTTTGATAATCTTGAGTAATTCATCAATGTCGCTGGGTAATTTTGACATAATAATGGGAATTAGTAGACTTCCATATTGTTTAGCAGACACACCCAGTGAAGCCAATCCACGAACGTGCACGCTGATCTTATCGTAGAGAAAACGGAGAGATGAAGTTCGATCACCCGTACTAACGGGAGCCTTCAAGAGTTCATCCATGTGTGCTGCTATGATTTGTTGTGGTCTTCCAAAACGTTCTTGTAGGATTTCGATTGCCGTGTCGTAATTGGCGTTCGTGAGTGTCAATCCTTGAATCGTGCAGTGCGAGCAGCGTTCCCTTCCAACAGAGAGTTCATGTAATTAAACTTGTCAATTTTTGATATGTCTTCCTTAAGCTTGCAATGAATCGCTGATTCGTAGCTGTCCCAAAATGTATTCCATTTCGTTGTTTCACCTTTGAATCTCGGTAAAGTAAGTTTCGGTAACTTCGTCTGTACAAAGGTGTTATTCATTGATTTCGTGTCAACACTAACTTCGTGTTGTATCGTACGCGTGGTCGTGTTCATTTTGATCTGCGTGCTGCAAGCAGCTTGATTGTAACTCGTTGTTGAATTTCGTTCATTCGGGTTCAGTGTTTCATTCAACGAAGATTGTTCGTTATTAGTCGTAATCGGGTTCACATTCCTGTGTTGTACACTCGAGGATTCGGTTCGAGCGCCATGTGCTTCATGCGCGCTCTCGTTCGTAGTCGTAGCCTTCGATGATTCGTTTTGAGTGCCATGTGCTCCATGTGTGCTCTCGTTCGTGTTCGTAGTATTCGATAATTCGGTTTGAACGCCATGTGCTCCATGTGCGCTCTCGTTCGTGTTCGTAGTGTTCGATGATTCGTTTTGAGTGCCATGTACTCCATGTACAATACAATACAATACAATACAATACAATACAATACAATACAATACAATACAATACAATACAATACAATACAATACAATACAATACAATACAATACAATACAATACAATACAATACAATACAATACAATACAATACAATACAATACAATACAATACAATACAATACAATACAATACAATACAATACAATACAATACAATACAATACAATACAATACAATACAATACAATACAATACAATACAATACAATACAATACAATACAATACAATACAATACAATACAATACAATACAATACAATACAATACAATACAATACAATACAATACAATACAATACAATACAATACAATACAATACAATACAATACAATACAATACAATACAATACAATACAATACAATACAATACAATACAATACAATACAATACAATACAATACAATACAATACAATACAATACAATACAATACAATACAATACAATACAATACAATACAATACAATACAATACAATACAATACAATACAATACAATACAATACAATACAATACAATACAATACAATACAATACAAGAAGTTTACAGAATTTAGCAATAATTAATATTTTGGGTAATTCGTTTTCCAGAATAGCTAGAAGCTAATCGAGCTGGAAAGCGAACAAGTTAGATTGACACGAAATTGGGTCGTTAATTGTCTATATAAACATGTGCATATATACACAGATATATAATACTAAGACATATAATGTATATCTAAAAGTAGATTACATATAAGTACATATACAAAACATACACACAAATAGCATCCTAGATAAACTTAATTTAGTTGTGCGCTCTCGTTCGTATTCGTAGTATTCGATGATTCGGGTTGAGCGCCATGTCCTCCATGTGCGTTCTCGTTCGTATTCGTTCGTATATCGTCAATTCGAGATAATGCATAGTAGATCCTTGCGGTCACTTCCGTTGATTTTTCTATTTCTTGTTCTATGTCGGTTACCTCGCCGATGTTCATTATCTTCGTCTAATCGATTCAGTACTTTACTTTTTTCTTCGAGTAGATCCTTTATGGTTTGGATTCGAGTCAGGGTATGTTCATTGCTAGAGTTTACTACCTCGTCGAGTTCCTTTTCGAGTTTGGTACACACAACACGATGTCCTCCTCTTTTCGCCTTTAATCGTACCAAATTTTCAGTCATAATATCTTTCGTTGCTTGTAGTGCCGGACTAAACGTCACGGCCCCACGTTGGGCGCCATGTAGTAAATCACGACTTGGTTGTGAATCTTTCTAGTTTAATTCTATCTCATACACGACTTTGCGTCCTTACAAAACTCGATGTCTAATAGTTAACATGTATTATATTATAAAACTCTTACACGTGACCTGGGCGTATACATGGGTGTGTACAAAGTTCACTACACTTTACGCTCCATTACATTGACTCGTTATTAAAAACCTTTATGCAAAACGAATTGCATCTGAAAACGATATCTTCACATGTGAAAGATATGATATTTTTCACATGTGAGAGATACGAAGTTTTAGACACTAGAGAAATCCTGGTATTTCATCGATATCTATATAATAAATAGGGATACCTATCCTGTACATGGGTTGCCATGGGTCTTTAACTTACCATCCATGTTGTATATTTTTATATAGGGTCTCGACAACACTGAGTGGTTACTGATCGTGAATGTTGGTCAAAATGGAGACGATTATGAATGCTTTGGTCCTAACGATTGTCTTTTTGCAGCACCGTGCAACAGGTTAGCATGCAATATTGATCCCGCATTGAATTTTTTTGTCCATTTCCAAATTTTGTGAATGTAAAAACTATCAAAGGCGTTAATTAAAGTGAATTGCCTTCGAAGCCCCAAATACATCAAATATAAACTCTGAAAAAAAAACAACAACACTTAAACGCAATAACATATATTGCTTCAAATATAATTTTTTATGTTTCGGTCTTGGATCTTTTTATTAATTAAATCACAAACAAATATCATATTTCGATTTGTAGCAGACGGGAAGTCATAGTATTGGCTGACATGCATCGGTACCCCCTATAGGGAGTATACTCATTCAGCCAGGAGTGATAGCGTGGCCAGTTAGTTGTAGATTGAAGCGAGTCAACAAGTCACCCCTCCTCCACCCCTTTTTCCTCCCTCTCATTTTCTCACGTAATGTTGGTGTTACGTTGCCTTTTTTTGAACCTCACTTTTACTTGGGGGAAGTAACGTTACCATACAAATCTGTAACTTCAACAATGTTCGTGTTTATATGTAATCATTTAATATTTATAATAAAAGGCTATATCCCATTGCCAATTTCCTCCTATTCTGAGTAGATGTTTTTTTTTATTTGATGTCCAAATTTAACGAGCTTTTGGTATATTGTAATTATTAAAAAGAAGCATTCATCGAGATTGATTAATTTGAGATCCAAAACCACACATAAAAAAGGAACAAATGTATTCAAATTATAAACTGAAAATTACAATATTTCGATGCGTTCAGACTGCAACAATTAAACCGAAGATGATTTTGAAAAACGCGATGAAAGTGTTTTTTTTTTAAGATCTATTTGTTGATGTGAGGCTTGTTTAGATCAATTGTCATTAGGAATAAACTATTGCTTGCTATAGAACGACTCTACATTGTAAGTTGTTTGGAGTATATGAATAAAATAATTATTTTCACCATCCCCCAACCCCAATACCAAAGCTAAACGGTACAGTGAATAATTTTCTTTTTCTTTTCAGCCTGGGAACAATATAACACATGTGACAAGGACTTTGAAAAAGTTGGCTGCTATGATGATGACATTCATGACAGAGCACTACCTACAGAACTTCTCAATGAAAGGAGTCGTGACAATCCTACTTATGATGGCCATAAAATCGACTGGAAAAATTTCACAGGATCCATATCCGGGTAAGCTTTTTAAATGAATTATGCTATGGAAAAAGACTACACGAAATCTTTGGCAAAAATGTATTTAAAAAATAAACCATTTTGTATACAGACTAGCATGTCGGTGTGCTGCCAAGGCAAGAGAAGAAGGATACGAATACTTTGGTCTTCAGTATTATGGTGGATGCTGGAGTGGAAATGGTGACTTCAAAAAGTATGGTAAAGCTGATCCAACCAAGTGTATATCAAATTATAAAAAGCAGTGTGTAGATGCGAACGCTGATGTATGTGTTGGGAAAGCTTCGGTTAACTATGTATACAGTGTGAAAAAGAGTAAGTAATCATTAATAACCAATAAATTTATAATTAAAAAATAACAACCAAAAAGGGAATTAAGGCTCTGTTGTGTATTTTTCTACACACGTTTTGTTTGGCCGTACATTTTGATGCCCTTGTTAATTTTGATGATACAGCTATTTTTTCGGTGTTTACCGCTGATTTCATTACTACGCGAAGATGACAATACTCTTCCGTCAATCAAACACAATTTGTCTAGATAGCTAATTACTTAAATTGTAAACAACGGTCCATGTAAACATAAAACAGGAAAAAATGTTATTTTAAAGAGAAAATTGAGCCAAAAATACAACTATCTTATGAAAGACATGAAATTTATTTAGTTTGAACAGTCTGATACCTAAAATATATCTTTAGGTCCGGGGAAAAAAAATGATTTTTCATTGAACTGTCGTTGACGACTTATTTGTAAAATGTCTAGACAAATTGTGTTTGATTGACGGAAGAGAATCGCCAACTCCCTTCACAAACTCTGTTGGGCGCGTAGTAATGAAATCGTTGGTAATGCTTAAGTAGCGTGTAAAAGAAAAATATTGTTTTCAGATAAATGCTAGGCTCAGTCCCAGTATTTTAATAAAAAATCTAATATCATGAGGAATATGAAAACAAAATCGAAAAATTCTAGCTGGTCACAAAGAATAAATGGAGGAATTGAGAAATAGTTGAATGAATGAATCGTGTTATGGATGCCCGAGGGATGTTGCTAAGCACGAAGCGGAGTGCAACTCTAGCTTCTTGAGTGCTTAGGCAACCTCCCAAGTGCATCCATGACACGATATGGACGCACAACTACTTATGAACCATTTCTTTTATAACATATTAGATTAGACGATTGAGGATTTAAAACAGTCTAGTCAGTTCTTCAAGACATTTCAAGACATTTGCACTGTAGAAAACGTTTCTTGTGTAACTTTTCTGACTACTTTCTTGTTAATGGGCTTCTCAATTTACTCTTTAACTTTCTTTAAGTGAATGGTGGTTATTCAAGCTGGTCCAGTTGGAGCTCCTGTACCAAAACATGCGGGGGAGGGGCACGGCAGCGCTCTCGGTCCTGCAACAATCCCAAGCCCCAGAACGGTGGGAATGACTGCAGAGGACTCGGACAAGATAAGGAGTCACAAAAGTGCAACACAAACGCGTGTTCAGGTACAACTAGAAAACATTTGCTATATTCTAAAGTTACATCGCTTATAGACCGAATGCCAATTGAATTACAAAATAAAAAACCTAAAATGAGAACCATCAATAAAAAGAGCAAGCAGAAATATGTATTTTTGGAAAGTTTTATTGCTATAGACCCTATGCATAAAGAGAAAGGACTGGGAACGAGCACCATGAACAATAAAATATTTCAATAATATTTTTCAATTACAAGAAAAAGCATGTCTAAATTAGTAATTTGGTTGAGTTATGGTGTCATGTAATAAATCACTGCAGAGTTATCAGCATTCGGAAATATACCAAAACATGAAAACGAGGCTCGTCAGTCCAAAGTTCAAATTTTCAGTCATATCCTTGGAAATTCAAACAGCTGTAGTTTTTTTTCATTTTATGTTATTAAATTAAAACTTTGGAATATTACTGATTTTGATGTGCTCTTTTCTATTTAAAGCATTGCTGTATTCTAAAACTGATTAACTATGATATGTTTATTACAACAACTTTATGCATAGGGTGTATGAATATAATTCAAGTCGTGCAATCGCCTTTCATGCTCGCCGGTCACTATCGCAACCTTTTTAAAATGGGTGTATGTTACTTAAGGTGACTGGCTACTTTTGGAAATAATGTTAAACTTTTCTTTAAACTACAATTTTTAAATGTGAAATTTAATGCTGATTCCAAATATGAAAAGAAAAATAGGGTGTCCCGCGCTTGTTTTCAAGATAATCTTCAGCGGTTTCGCTATTAGAATGCTTGGAAACAAGACTCTTGGGTCGACAATTTGTTGAAATCTAAAAGCTCTCACCGTAATACTTTCATTAATCGACATTTGAAAGCTTAAATTTCAAGTTATATTTGTATGTTCGCTTATTCTAAATGAGAAATAGTGATGGCAAGACACTGCATGTGTTTATGGTTCCAAAAGTCATTGCAACAAACCAGTATACAAGACTTTTATGGCATTGTCAGTCAAGAATCATAGTTTATAAGAATGTACTGGAGACCTTTTTATTTAAGATAAGACAACAAGCACACCACTGAGTAATAATTCATTTCTCTTTAGCAAAGACAGTCTTAAATCTGTATCGGATCGGACAATATTCTGTCAGTTTTCTTAATCAAAACGTTAATACAAAAGCCTCCAAGGAACAGTGTAATGGCGGTGTGCGTGTCACGACTCACGAAGCCGGCAAACGGCTGGGCAGCCAGCAATTCAAGAAGCTTCGAATTACGCCGGTCGTTTCGTTAAATGCAGTTTTTGAGACACGATTTTGGTCGTTTAGGCATATCATTTACGTGCTATTTCATACATATTTACAAATAAATAACAAGATTACAAGGACAAAATTGAATATGGAAAGTGTGAAAGGGAATTCTTGATGAAACTTTGCAGTTTAACTACTATCGATGTGACAAATTTATTTCCCGAAAAACAAAACAAATGTCTTATAATGCCACGTAAGCATGATACAGGTCTATTGTACGAGAAAATCTTACGCACGACTCTTACGCCTAATTCATTTCAATACAGATTGTGTAGAGGGAATTAAGGCTCTGTTATGTATTTTTCTGAACACGTTTTGTTTTGCCGTACATTTTGATGTCCTTGTCAATTTTGATGATACAGCTATTTTTTCGGTGTTTACCGACGATTTCATTACTACGCGAAGATGGCAATACTCTTCCGTCAATCAAACACAATTTATCTAGACAGCTAATTACTTGAATTGTAAACAACGGTCCATGTAAACATAAAACAGGTAGAAATGTTATTTTAAAGAGAAAATTGAGCCAAAAATACAACTATCTTATGAAAGACATGAAACTTATTTAGTTTGAACAGTCTGATACCTAAAATATATCTTTAGGTCCGGGAAAAAAAATGATTTTTCATTGAACTGTCGTTGACGACTTGTTTGTAAAGTGTCTAGACAAATTGTGTTTGATTGACGGAAGGGAATCGCGACATCCCTTCACAAACTCTGTTGGGCGCGTAGTAATGAAATCGTTGGTAATGCTTAAGTAGCGTGTAACAGAAAAATATTGCTTTCAGATAAATGCTAGGCTCATTCCCAGTATTTTATTAAAAAAATCTCATATCATCATGAAATGATAACAAAATCGAAAAATCATAGCTGGTCACAAACTGATAAATGGAGGAATTAAGAAATAGCTGAATAAATGAATGAATGAGTGAATGAATAAATTTAAATAGATGAATGGATGAATGGATGAATGGATGAATGGATGAATGGATGAATGGATGAATGAATGACGGAATAAATGAGTTAATGGAAAAATGAGCTTAAACTTAAATTTACTGAAGAAATGGTTCATAAGTAGCGTATGTCCATGGTGTTATAGATACACGCGGGATGTTGCTAAGCACGAAGCGGAGTGCAACTCTAGCTTCTTGAGTGCTTAGGCAACCTCCCAAGTGCATCCATGACACGATATGGACGCACAACTACTTATGAACCATTTCTTTTATAACATATTAGATTAGACGGTTGAGGCCTTAAAACATTCTAACCAGTTCTTCAAGACATTTCAAGACATTTGCACTGTAGAAAACGTTTCTTGTGTAACTTTTCTGACTACTTTCTTGTTAATGGGTTTCTCAATTTACTCTTTAACTTTCTTTAAGTGAATGGTGGTTACTCAAGCTGGTCCCATTGGGGCTCCTGTACTAAAACATGTGGAGGAGGGGCACGGCAGCGTTCTCGGTCGTGCAACAATCCCATTCCCCAGAACGGTGGAAAAGACTGCAGAGGACTCGGACGAGATAAGGAGTCACAAAAGTGCAACACAAACGCGTGTCCGGGTAACTAGAAAAAAATTTACTTTATTGTAAAATAAAGATCGCTTTTTCAACAAAAATTGCGTTTCTAATATCAACATGGGGATTAATTATGTCTTTATTTTTTGAAGGCCAAGCTCGTCGGTGAAGCTGTAAATTATCCAAATATGACATCACACTTTTATTGGTATTAAAAATGTATGCAGGCCTCGTTATCAGTCTAGACAAATAACATTATTTAAAAACTTCGCAAAACTTCATACAAATTCACTGAAGTTTGTCAATAGCAGATGCATGTACTAGGGTTGAGCCCACTCTTCAGCGGTTTCGCTATGAGAATGCTTGGAAACGAGACTCTTGGGTCAACAAGTTGTTGAAATCTAAAAGCTCTCACCGTAATACTTTCATAAATCGACATTTGGAAACTTAAATTTGAAGTTATATTTGTATGTTCGCTTATTGTAAATGAGAAATAGTGATGGCAAGACACTGCATGTGTTTATGGTTCCAAAAGTCATTGCAATAAACCAGAATACAAGACTTTTATGTCATTGTCAGTCAAGAATCATAGTTTATAAGAATGTACTGGAGACCTTGTTATTTAAGATAAGACAACAAATACACCACTGAGTAATAATTCATTTCTCTTTAGCAAAGACAGTCTTAATTCTGTATCGGTTCGGACAATATTCTGTCAGTTTTATTAATCAAAACGTTAATACAAAAGCCTCCAAGGAACAGTGTAATGGCGGTGTACGTGTCACGACTCACGAAGCCGGCAAACGGCTGGGCAGCCAGCAATTCAAGAAGCTTGGAATTACGCCGGTTGTTTCGTTAAATGCAGTTTTTGAGACAGGATTTTGGTCGTTTAGGCATACCATTTACGTGCTATTTCATACATATTTACAAATAAATAACAAGATTACAAGGACAAAATCGAATATGGAAAGTGTGAAAGGGAATTCTTGAGGAAACTTTGCAGTTTAACTACTATCGATGTGACAAATTTATTTCCCGAAAAAGAAAACAAATGTCTTATAATTCCACGTAAGCATGATACAGGTCTATTGTACGAGAAAATCTTACGCACGACTCTTACGCCTAATTCATTTCAATACAGATTGTGTAGAGGGAATTAAGACTCTGTTATGTATTTTTCTGAACACGTTTTGTTTTGCCGTACATTTTGATGTCCTTGTCAATTTTGATGATACAGCTATTTTTTCGGTGTTTATCGCCGATTTCATTACTACGCGAAGATGGCAAAACTTTTCCGTCAATCAAACACAATTTGTCTAGACAGCTAATTACTTGAATTGTAAACAACGGTCCATGTAAACATAAAACAGGAAGAAATGTTATTTTAAAGAGAAAATTGAGCCAAAAATACAACTATCTTATGAAAGACATGAAACTTTTTTAGTTTGAACAGTCTGATACCTAAAATAGATCTTTAGGTCCGGGAAAAAAATGATTTTTCATTGAACTGTCGTTGACGACTTGTTTGTAAAATGTCTAGACAAATTGTGTTTGATTGACGTGAGAGAATCGCCAACACCCTTCACAAACTCTGTTGGGCGCGTAGTAATGAAATCGTTGGTAATGCTTAAGTAGCGTGTAACAGAAAAATATTGTTTTCAGATAAATGCTAGGCTCAGTCCCAATATTTTATGAAAAAAATCTCATATCATGATGAATTTGATAACAAAATCGAAAAATTATAGCTGGTCACAAAGAATATTAAATGGAGGAATTAAGAAATAGCTGAATCAATGAATGAATCAATGAGTGAATGAATGAATCAATTTAAATAGATGGATGGATGAAAGGATGAATGGATGAATGAATGAATGACGGAATAAGTGAGTTAATGGAAAAATGAGCTTAAACTTAAATTTACTGAAGAAATGGTTCATAAGTAGCGTGCGTACATCGTGTTATGGATGCACTCGGGATGTTACTAAGCACGAAACGGAGTGTAACTCTAGCTTCTTGAGTGCTTAGGCAACCTCACAAGTGCATCCATGACACGATATGGACGCACAACTACTTATGAACCATTTCTTTTATAACATATTAGATTAGACGATTGAGGATTTAAAACAGTCTAGCCAGTTCTTCAAGACATTTCAAGACATTTGCACTGTAGAAAACGTTTCTTGTGTAACTTTTCTGACTACTTTCTTGTTAATGGGCTTCTCAATTTACTCTTTAACTTTCTTTAAGTGAATGGTGGTTACTCAAGCTGGTCCCATTGGAGCTCCTGTACTAAAACATGTGGAGGAGGGGCACGGCAGCGTTCTCGGTCCTGCAACAATCCCAGGCCCCAGAACGGTGGAAAAGACTGCAGAGGACTCGGACAAGATAAGGAGTCACAAAAGTGCAACACAAATGCGTGTTCAGGTACAACTAGAAAACATTTTGCTATATTGTAAAATAAAGATCGCTTTTTTAACAAAAATTGCCTTTCTAATTTCAACATGGGGATTAATTATGTCTTTATTTTGTGAAGGCCAAGCTCGTCGGTGAAGCTGTAAATTATCCAAATATGACATCACACTTTTATTGGCATTAAAAATGTATGTCTAGACAAATAACATTATTTAAAAGACTTCTCAAAACTTCTTACAAATTCACTTAAGTTTGTCAATAGCAGATGCATGTACTAGACTTGAGCCCACTCTTCAGCGGTTTCGCTATGAGAATGCTTGCAAACGAGACTCTTGGGTCGACAAGTTGTTGAAATCTAAAAGCCCTCACCGTAATACTTTCATTAATCGACATTTGGAAACTTAAATTTGAAGTTATATTTGTATGTTCGCTTATTGTAAATGAGAAATAGTGATGGCAAGACACTGCATGTGTTTATGGTTCCAAAAGTCATTGCAATAAACCAGAATACAAGACTTTTATGGCATTGTCAGTCAAGAATCATAGTTTATAAGAATGTACTGGAGACCTAGTTATTTAAGATAAGACAACAAACACACCACTGAGTAATAATTCATTTCTCTTTAGCAAAGACAGTCTTAAATCTGTATCGGTTCGGACACTGAATATTCTGTCAGTTTTCTTAATCAAAACGTTAATACAAAAGCCTCCAAGGAACAGTGTAAAGGCGGTGTGCTTGTCACGACTCACGAAGCCGGCAAACGTCTGGCCAGCCAGCAATTCAAGAAGCTTGGAATTACGCCGGTCGTTTCGTTAAATGCAGTTTTTGAGACACGATTTTAGTCGTTTAGGCATACCATTTACGTGCTATTTCATACATATTTACAAATAAATAACAAGATTAGAAGGACAAAATCGAATATGGAAAGTGTGAAAGGGAATTCTTGAGGAAACTTTGCAGTTTAACTACTATCGATGTGACAAATTTATTTCCCGAAAAACAAAACAAATGTCTTATAATACCACGTAAGCATGATACAGGTCTATTGTACGAGAAAATCTTACGCACGATTCTTACGCCTAATTCATTTCAATAAAGATTGTGTAGAGGGAATTAAGACTCTTTTATGTATTTTTCTGCACACGTTTTGTTTTGCCGTACATTTTGATGCCCTTGTCAATTTTGATGATACAGCTATTTTTTCGGTGTTTACTGCCGATTTCATTACTACGCGAAGATGGCAATACTCTTCCGTCAATCAAACACAATTTGTCTAGACAGCTAATTACTTGAATTGTAAACAACGGTCCATGTAAACATAAAACAGGAAGAAATGTTATTTTAAAGAGAAAATTGAGCCAAAAATACAACTATCTTATGAAAGACATGAAACTTATTTAGTTTGAACAGTCTGATACCTAAAATAGATCTTTAGGTCCGGGAAAAAAATGATTTTTCATTGAACTGTCGTTGACGACTTGTTTGTAAAATGTCTAGACAAATTGTGTTTGATTGACGGGAGAGAATCGCCAACTCCCTTCACAAACTCTGTTGGGCGCGTAGTAATGAAATCGTTGGTAATGCTTAAGTAGCGTGTAACAGAAAAATATTGTTTTCAGATAAATGCTAGGCTCAGTCCCAATATTTTATTAAAAAAATCTCATATCATGATGAATATGATAACAAAATCGAAAAATTATAGCTGGTCACAAAGAATAAATGGAGGAATTAAGAAATAGCTGAATGAATGAATGAATGAATGAGTGAATGAATGAATCAATTTAAATAGATGGATGGATGAATGGATGAATGGATGAATGAATGAATGACGGAATAAGTGAGTTAATGGAAAAATGAGCTTAAACTTAAATTTACTGAAGAAATGGTTCATAAGTAGCGTGCGTCCATCGTGTTATGGATGCACTCGGGATGTTACTAAGCACGAAGCGGAGTGTAACTCTAGCTTCTTGAGTGCTTAGGCAACCTCCCAAGTGCATCCATGACACGATATGGACGCACAACTACTTATGAACCATTTCTTTTATAACATATTAGATTAGACGATTGAGGATTTAAAACAGTCTAGCCAGTTCTTCAAGACATTTCAAGACATTTGCACTGTAGAAAACGTTTCTTGTGTAACTTTTCTGACTACTTTCTTGTTAATGGGCTTCTCAATTTACTCTTTAACTTTCTTTAAGTGAATGGTGGTTACTCAAGCTGGTCCCATTGGAGCTCCTGTACTAAAACATGTGGAGGAGGGGCACGGCAGCGTTCTCGGTCCTGCAACAATCCCAGGCCCCAGAACGGTGGAAAAGACTGCAGAGGACTCGGACAAGATAAGGAGTCACAAAAGTGCAACACAAATGCGTGTTCAGGTAAAACTAGAAAACATTTTGCTATATTGTAAAATAAAGATCGCTTTTTTAACAAAAATTGCCTTTCTAATTTCAACATGGGGATTAATTATGTCTTTATTTTGTGAAGGCCAAGCTCGTCGGTGAAGCTGTAAATTATCCAAATATGACATCACACTTTTATTGGCATTAAAAATGTATGTCTAGACAAATAACATTATTTAAAAGACTTCTCAAAACTTCTTACAAATTCACTTAAGTTTGTCAATAGCAGATGCATGTACTAGAGTTGAGCCCACTCTTCAGCGGTTTCGCTATGAGAATGCTTGCAAACGAGACTCTTGGGTCGACAAGTTGTTGAAATCTAAAAGCCCTCACCGTAATACTTTCATTAATCGACATTTGGAAACTTAAATTTGAAGTTATATTTGTATGTTCGCCTATTGTAAATGAGAAATAGTGATGGCAAGACACTGCATGTGTTTATGGTTCCAAAAGTCATTGCAATAAACCAGAATACAAGACTTTTATGGCATTGTCAGTCAAGAATCATAGTTTATAAGAATGTACTGGAAACCTAGTTATTTAAGATAAGACAACAAACACACCACTGAGTAATAATTCATTTCTCTTTAGCAAAGACAGTCTTAAATCTGTATCGGTTCGGACACTGAATATTCTGTCAGTTTTCTTAATCAAAACGTTAATACAAAAGCCTCCAAGGAACAGTGTAAAGGCGGTGTGCTTGTCACGACTCACGAAGCCGGCAAACGTCTGGCCAGCCAGCAATTCAAGAAGCTTGGAATTACGCCGGTCGTTTCGTTAAATGCAGTTTTTGAGACACGATTTTAGTCGTTTAGGCATACCATTTACGTGCTATTTCATACATATTTACAAATAAATAACAAGATTAGAAGGACAAAATCGAATATGGAAAGTGTGAAAGGGAATTCTTGAGGAAACTTTGCAGTTTAACTACTATCGATGTGACAAATTTATTTCCCGAAAAACAAAACAAATGTCTTATAATACCACGTAAGCATGATACAGGTCTATTGTACGAGAAAATCTTACGCACGATTCTTACGCCTAATTCATTTCAATACAGATTGTGTAGAGGGAATTAAGACTCTGTTATGTATTTTTCTGCACACGTTTTGTTTTGCCGTACATTTTGATGCCCTTGTCAATTTTGATGATACAGCTATTTTTTCGGTGTTTACTGCCGATTTCATTACTACGCGAAGATGGCAATACTCTTCCGTCAATCAAACACAATTTGTCTAGACAGCTAATTACTTGAATTGTAAACAACGGTCCATGTAAACATAAAACAGGAAGAAATGTTATTTTAAAGAGAAAATTGAGCCAAAAATACAGCTATCTTATGAAAGACATGAAACTTTTTTAGTTTGAACAGTCTGATACCTAAAATAGATCTTTAGGTCCGGGAAAAAAATGATTTTTCATTGAACTGTCGTTGACGACTTGTTTGTAAAATGTCTAGACAAATTGTGTTTGATTGACGTGAGAGAATCGCCAACACCCTTCACAAACTCTGTTGGGCGCGTAGTAATGAAATCGTTGGTAATGCTTAAGTAGCGTGTAACAGAAAAATATTGTTTTCAGATAAATGCTAGGCTCAGTCCCAATATTTTATTAGAAAAATCTCATATCATGATGAATATGATAACAAAATCGAAAAATTATAGCTGGTCACAAAGAATAAATGGAGGAATTAAGAAATAGCTGAATGAATGAATGAATGAATGAGTGAATGAATGAATCAATTTAAATAGATGGATGGATGAATGGATGAATGGATGAATGAATGAATGACGGAATAAGTGAGTTAATGGAAAAATGAGCTTAAACTTAAATTTACTGAAGAAATGGTTCATAAGTAGCGTGCTTCCATCGTGTTATAGATGCACGCGGGATGTTGCTAAGCACGAAGCGGAGTGCAACTCTAGCTTCTTGAGTGCTTAGGCAACCTCCCAAGTGCATCCATGACACGATATGGACGCACAACTACTTATGAACCATTTCTTTTATAACATATTAGATTAGACTGTTGAGGCCTTAAAACAGTCTAGCCAGTTCTTCAAGACATTCCAAGACATTTTCACTGTAGAAAACGTTTCTTGTGTAACTTTTCTGACTACTTTCTTGTTAATGGGCTTCTCAATTTACTCTTTAACTTTCTTTAAGTGAATGGTGGTTACTCAAGCTGGTCCAGTTGGAGCTCCTGTACTAAAACATGTGGAGGAGGGGCACAGCAGCGTTCTCGGTCCTGCAACAATCCCAGGCCCCAGAACGGTGGGAATGACTGCAGAGGACTCGGACAAGATAAGGAGTCACAAAAGTGCAACACAAACGCGTGTTCAGGTACAACTAGAAAACATTTGCTATATTCTAAAGTAACATAGCTTATAGACCGAATGCCAATTGAATTACAAAATAAAAAACCCTAAAATGAGAACCATCAATAAAAAGAGCAAGCAGAAATATGTATTCTTGGAAAGTTTTATTGCTATAGACCCTATGCATAAAGAGAAAGGACTGGGAACGAGCACCATGAACAATAAAATATTTCAATAATATTTTTCAATTACAAGAAAAAGCATGTCTAAATTAGTAATTTGGTTGAGTTATGGTGTCATGTATTAAATCACTGCAGAGTTATCAGCATTCGGAAATGTACCAAAAACATGAAAACGAGGCTCGTCAGTCCAAAGTTCAAATTTTCAGTCATATCCTTGGAAATTCAAACAGCTGTAGCCTTTGATCATTTTATGTTATTAAATTAAAACTTTGGAATATTACTAATTTTAATTTGATCTTTTCTATTGAAAGCATTGTTGTATTCTAAAACTTATTAACTATGATATGTTTATTACAACGCCTTAATGCATAGGGTGTATGAATATAATTCAAGTCGTGCAATCGCCTTTTCATGCTCGCCGATCACTCTAGCAACCTTTTTAAAATGGGCCGGTGTATGTTACTTAAGGTGACTGGTTACTTTTGGAAATAATGTTAAACTTTTCTTTAAACTACAATTTTTAAAAGTGAAATTTAATGCTGATTCCAAATATGAAAAGAAAAATTAGGGTGTCCCGCGTTTTTTTTCAAGATAGTCAGCACTTAACGGTTGCCTACGCGCGGAATTTTGAAGCAGAATTTGCGAAAACGGAAGCGACATGAAAAAATCTCAACTTAAAAGAAAATTGTTTTTTTCATACTATATCAAGCACAAATGACGGCTAGTGAATCATTCTAAAATACAACATGGATAGTTTTGAATGAAAGACAAAGAAATACCTTGATCTGTCATATTTTGCCCTTTCATTGCTTTTAAAACTCGCGTGAAGTCGGAGAAAAACTCCTATACGAAAATCTATTTTTTGTACGTTAAAAAAATTTGATATAGCGTTGATTCAAGAGTTTTGCCCTGTTGAAGCTCAAAACGTGTATGGCTCCTTAAGAAAATTTTGTATTTTATATTTATTCAGCAGTTTTTGTGCGTGCGCACATCTTGGGCTCGAATCAAACGTCAAAAGGCGTTCAAAAGAAGCCAGTCACCTTAATAGCTAAAGAATATGTTTTTTCAATGGCATTGTCTAGACTTCGTCAGCTGTAATGAACAGCTGAACGTTGTCTAAATATAGGATACATTGGTCCTTTTTACACTAGAAGACGGACAAATCGTCTTATGACGGACAAATCGTCTTATGACGGACAAATCGTCTTATAACGGACAGATCGTCTTATGACGGACAAATCGTCTTATGACGGACAAATCGTCTTATGACGGACAAATCGTCTTATAACGGACAAATCGTCTTATGACGGACAAATCGTCTTATGACGGACAAGTCGTCTTATAACGGACAAATCGTTTTATGGCGGGCAAATTGTCTTATGACGGACAAATCGTCTTATGACGGACAAATCGTCTTATAACTTTCAAATCGTCTTATGACGGACAAATCGTCTTATGACAGACAAATCGTCTTATGACGGGCAAACCGTCAATAGAAACGCTGATAACATCAACTCATTTAAATCAAAACTAAAAACTTTTCTTTTTCAATAATTCTATTTTGGTTGTTTTTTTTTGTAAGAGCATTGAGCTTTGATAATGCTCCTAAAACATTGCATTATTATTATTATTATTATTATTATTATTATTATTATTATTATTATTATTATTATTATTATTATTATTATTATTATTATTATTATTATTATTATTATTATTATTATTATTATTATGACGGACAAATGGTCTTATGACGGACAAATCGTCTTATGACGGACAAATCGTCTGGTGTGAAAACGGGACGAACACAATTTGAGAATACAAATTCCTGGGATTTTGCTGCATTCATTTTAGACGAACACATCTGTGAAAAAAAGCTAAGGATAAGGAATGATTTATACTAGCGTGCTGTTTTTTTATAAATATGGTCAGTTTGTTTAAGTCGAGCCTAGAAGGTATCATTATAGACTAAATGATGGCTTCATCCTCAATACTTGTCAATAAACGAGATCATGTTTATCTTCGTCCAAGTCTAATGAAATTCAGTTTGGAAATGATTTAAATATATAATAAAATAAAGTATAATTCATTTTAATACAGATTGCGTGGACAAGTACAAGGACTGGTGCAAAAACAACAAATATTACTGTAATAATAGTTACAAAAATGTGAGAAAGTGGTGCCCGTATACATGTGGAGACTGCGCAGGTATAGCATTCTTGCTCGTTGATTCATCCATTCATCCATCCATCCATCCATTCATCCATTCATTCATCCATCCATCCAATCATTTGATGAACAACAAATAAATAAATAAATCTATGAAATATGAAATAGTTCATAGGTTTTTGACCAATAAGAACGCGCGTTATAATTGTGCTATATTATATAGTTTTAATAGTCAGCCAATTAATTAAAATAAAAGAGAAAACAACGACAACTTGTTGGGCGCGTAGTAATGAAATCGTTGGTAATGCTTAAGTAGCATGTAACAGAAAAATATTGTTTTCAGATAAATGCTAGGCTCAGTCCCAGTATTTTATTAAAAAAAATCTAATATCATCATGAATATGATAACAAAATCGAAAAATCATAGCTGGTCACAAAGAATAAATGGAGGAGTTGAGAAATAGATGAATGAATGAATGAATGAGTGAATGAATCAATTTGAATAGATGGATGGATGCATGAATGGATGAATGGATGAATGGATGAATGAATGAATGACGGAATAAATGACTTAATGGAAAAATGAGCTTTAACTTAAATTTAAGAAATGGTTCAAAAGTAGCGTGCGACCATCGTGTTATTAGGATGCACGCGAGACGTTGCTAAGCACCAAGCGGAGTGCAACTCTAGCTTCTTGAGTGCTTAGGCAACCTCCCAAGTGCATCCATGAAACGATATGGACACACAACTACTTATGAACCATTTCTTTTATAACATATTAGATAAGACGATTGAGGCCTTAAAACATTCTAGCCAGTTCTTCAAGACATTCCAAGACATTTTCACTGTAGAAAACGTTTCTTGTGTAACTTTTCTGACTACTTTCTTGTTAATGGGCTTCTCAATTTACTCTTTAAGTTTCCCGTGTGAATGGTGGTTACTCAAGCTGGTCCAGTTGGAGCTCCTGTACCAAAAAATGTGGGGGAGGGGCACGGCAGCGTTCTCGGTCGTGCAACAATCGCAAGCCCCAGAACGGTGGGAATGACTGCAGAGGACTCGGACAAGATAAGGAGTCACAAAAGTGCAACACAAACGCGTGTTCAGGTACAACTAGAAAACATTTGCTATATTCTAAAATTACATCGCTTATAGACCGAATGCCAATTGAATTACATAATAAAAAACCCTAAAATGAGAACCATCAATAAAAAGAGCAAGCAGAAATATGTATTCTTGGAAAGTTTTATTGCTATAGACCCTATGCATAAAGAGAAAGGACTGGGAACGAGCACCATGAACAATGAAATATTTCAATAATATTTTTCAATTACAAGAAAAAGCATGTCTAAATTAGTAATTTGGTTGAGTTATGGTGTCATTTATTAAATCACTGCAGAATTATCAGCATTCGGAAATGTACCAAAAACATGAAAACGAGGCTCGTCAGTCCAAAGTTCAAATTTTTAGTCATATCCTTGGAAATTCAAACAGCTGTAGCCTTTGATCATTTTATGTTATTAAATTAAAACTTTGGAATATTACTAATTTTGATGTGCTCTTTTCTATTGAAAGCATTGCTGTATTCTAAAACTTATTAACTATGATATGTTTATTGCAACGCCTTTATGCATAGGGTGTATTAATATAATTCAAGTCGTGCAATTGCCTTTCATGCTCGCCGGTCACTATAGCAGCCTTTTTAAAATGGGTGTATGTTACTTAAGGTGACTGGCTACTTTTGGAAATAATGTTAAACTTTTCTTTAAACTACAATTTTTAAAAGTGAAATTTAATGCTGATTCCAAATATGAAAAGAAAATAAATAGGGTGTAATAGCTAAAGAATATGTTTTTTCAATGGCATTGTCTAGACTTCGTCAGCTGTAATGAACAGCTGAACGTTGTCTAAATATAGGATACAATGCTCCTTTTTATACTAGAAGACGGACAAATCGTCTTATGACGGACAAATCGTCTTATGACGGACAAATCGTCTTATGACGGACAAATCGTTTTATAACGGACAAATCGTCTTATGACGGACAAATCGTCTTATAACGGACAATTCGTCTGATGACGGAGAAATCGCCTTATGACAGACAAATCGTCTGATGACGGACAAATCACCTTATAACGGACAAATCGTCTTATGACGGACAAGTCGTCTTATAACAGACAAATCGCCTTAAGACGGACAAATCGCCTTATGAAGGACAAGTCGTCTGGTGTGAAAACGGGACGAACACAATTTGAGAAGACAAATTCCTGGGATTTTGTTGCATTCATTTTAGACGAACACATCTGTGAAAAAAAGCGAACGATAAGCAATGATTTATACTAGCGTGCTGTTTTTTATAAATATGGTCAGTTTGTTAAAGTCGAGCCTAGAAGGTATCATTATAGACTCAACGTTGTGTAGAACTTATTAATTTTTTACACTATGGCTTCATCCTCAATACTTGTCACTAAACGAGATCATGTTTATCTTCGTCTAATGAAATTCAGTTTGGAAATGATTTAAATATGTAATAAAATAGAATATTATAATTCATTTTAATACAGATTGCGTGGACAAGTACAAGGACTGGTGCCAAATAAACAGATATTACTGTAATAATAGTTACAAAAATGTGAGAAAGTGGTGCCCGTATACATGTGGAGACTGCGCAGGTACTTATTAATAATAATAGACATTTAGAAATCTGTACTTCTAGGGACAGCTCAGATATTAAGAAAAGTGCTTCAGCTCTCAGGATCGGATTAGATCTTGGGCTGTAATAAGCTACCAGCAACATTTATTAATTGTAAATGATTGTTTGTAAAATAAATCTATATGTACATATCATAAAAACTATAAATTTATATATAAAACTCGATAATATCTTAAAATAATACCACTAGGTTAACATCCAATATAGATTAAATGACTAAGGATAAATATGTTAATAATAATGACATAAAAAAGCTAATAATCTAGTTTAGTGAGCAACGTTGCAATGTGACATCTAAATCCCTAAAATAATTGTACAACTCAGTTTTAAACCTACGAAGAGAGGTTATATTTAGGAAAGCTATTCCAATCTGTTGCAGCAGCATATTGAACGGTCGTTTGACCTATGTGCGTCTGTACTTTAGGAAGATAACACGGACTTTTCAAGGTACCAATATTCTCTTTTAGCAAAAATCCGGTAAAAATGACGCTGAATAACAGAATTTTTACCAAGATAATTAAAAATGGTACAAAAATGGCATTTTAAGGATTTTATTACCAGAAATGCAATTTTACATTATACATTAAATACTTGATTACATGGTTAAAATATTGATTATAATGGCTAATTTTGCTTTGAGAGTGTACACGGTTATTTCTGTGTACATTTAGGCATCATGGTAAAATTTCGCACGACTGCCCAATTTTGCTTTGAGAGTGTACACGGTTATTTCTGCGTACATTTAGGCCTCATGGTAAAATTTCACATGACTGCCCAATTTTGCTTTGAGAGTGTACGCGGTTATTTCTGCGTACATTTAGGCCTCATGGTAAAATTCCACACGACTGCCCAATTTTGCTTTGAGAGTGTACACGGTTATTTCTGCGTACATTTAGGCCTCATGGTAAAATTTCACACGACTGCCCAATTTTGCCTTCATTAAAAAATACTTTGAAATTAATATATTCTTTAGAAATTGACTACAGTCATTGGAATTTTGAACTGTTTCTATTGTTCGTTGATGTGTAAATTCCTAACATTTCCACGGACTGTAGTCAAATTATAAATGATAATTACATGCTGACGAGGCTGAGGTTGAGCTACCAGAATTAAAAGATATAGTTAAGGTATACACCTAATTGCAAAAACGTTGTCATATTTTTTAAAAAGGGACATTTGTATTTAGGAATACATTAAAAAGACAAGAATCTTTCAGCCTTAGTGATCTTCTTTTGTCTTTTTAATGGATTCCTTTTCCACTAAAATACAAATGTTCTATTTCTATATGCCAACGTTTTTGTAATTAGGTGTATTTAAAAGTATATTTAAGGTCTAATAGTTGCTTGTAGGCTGTGTTAATATTCATTGTTAATACTAAAGCCATGACTTCCAGAAATTACAAGACACTTCACTTCAGGTATGTGACCAGAATACATTGCTAGATCTTTTGTAAGGGAATCCACATCTATTTTGTTGAGTTGTGGTTGCAAAAGTTCTGCTTTCCATTTGGAACACTCTGTACAAAAAAAAAAAAAAGATATTTAATGATTATACGAAACATGGTATTTGAGACTATAGGTAGATACAACCACTGTAATAATACTGATCCCAATTTTATCTTCGAAGGAATAAGATATTCCATGAGTGAGCGCAGCGAACGAGTGGGATATTTTTTTAACACGAGAAGATAAAATTCATATCTCCAAGTGCACATGTAATGTTCTGTTTATTATTATAGGTAATAATATGAAATTCGTAACACCGTAAAAAATGTTGACTTAACTTAACTGACGTTTTGAGCTTTAGCCCTTCATCGGAGTGAAAAAACCTTTTACTCCGACGAAGGGCTAAAGCTCAAAACGTCAGTAAAGTTAAGTAAAGATTTTTTATGGTGTTACATATTTCATATTATTACCTATCATTTATATCAAACACCGGCACAGCCTATACTAGTTTACTCGCTAGTTTCCATTTAAAGTTCGGTTTAAGATTGAAACAAATAAAAAATATATATTACCAAACAACGGTTTCGTTACAACTTGTTATTGACAAATCGTCAGCGATGAAATATGATAAATTAATATTAATATTAACATTAATATTTAAGAAAGATTGTGACAGTGCACCAAAATACTGAAAGTTGATTGGTTGAGAGTGATATCACACATGTGACTAGGATAGGATTTTTATCTAGTTGATATCACTCGGTATACCACTGTGTTATATAATAAATATATATACTTTAAAAGGTAGTCGGTTAGAATTTCAAACTGTTGCCTTGACAATAGGTTCTTGACTTCAATAAGCTTTTAGATGTACAGTACATTAAATTTAAAGTTAATTGTAACAAATAGTTCTATGACTTGCAATATTATAGTAACTTGTCCTTGTAATATCTAATAATTTCGTGTTCAATTTAGGTTAATTGTGCCAAATTAGTTACAAAACAAAACATTGACTGACAGATCCCTCTGGAAAACAGTTGGTTTTGTTTCCCTAAAAAAAAACAATGTTTCCTTTAGCAAGCCTTTCAATTAGAAAACATTGAGAATCTTAGGAACTGTTTCCTTCAGAACCAGTTATTAAATCTAGATATTATCATGTAGATGCAAGACATGTTATTAATTATGTACAATATACCTATTTATCAAGTTTATCTATTAGCCTGAAACTTTTAAGATAAAAGGAAGCTTAATTTTCTGCAGGTAAGCTTAGAGTGGTTTTCGCTCTAATTGCAATATTACATAACATTTGTTAAAATTATAAGGTTTCAAACGAATATATCTACGGTATTTACTATTGTTAAATAAAATACGTCCAATTACAAAATTTTGTCATAATTCAAGTCGTTCGTAATATTTAGTTCTTACCTTTTACAGCTTTTAAAACGACACAGCGCCACATCTGACATGTCGTAGTCAAGCGATCGTACAAGCTATGACACAAAAGCGAACTGAAGTCCATAAAATATGTGGAAAACACCTCTCTGTTTCATTGATTTGTGCCTCCTCTATTCTCCCAAAAACATTTCTGAGTATCTGGCCTTCAGAATTTTGAATTTTTGCCCACAAAGAAGCAACGAAATAACTTAAAATACCAGAAGAAACACATCTACTTGCTTGTAGCAAGATGGCGGATGCTTGTTGCTTTGTTTAGGCGGGCAAAGTTCGAAGATGTCAGCTTGAGCCAATCACAGTAGATAATAGCGAGCGGCTTTTTCCATATATGGCAGTCGTCCCAGTCTTCCTGGCAGCGCTAACACGGTAATGGCGGCCATTATGCTTGGTTGTGCTGTATTATTCCCTGAAGCCCCATTATTTAGCCGATTTTAATAGAGATGTTGGAGCTATTTTATGTAATAAAGCTGTGAAGAAGAGCAGAAGACCTCGGATGGCTTACTTATAGTGAATCGACTTCGCAAAAGGTTTGTAAACCGTTCGATTTCTATATTAAGATAATAATGCTTACGAGTATATAGGGAGTAATCTGGCGATCAACTTGATGATTCCAGCCATTCAACTGACCATAACTTTACATATTACTAAAATCAGAGTATCTATTATGTTTGATATCATTGTAATATTAAATTTGTAGTATATTTTATAGCTGAGGATAGCTAATCTAACGATTGTTTATGGACTAAAATATAGTTTGAGGTCTGCATGCTCTAAGACCCTTGTAAACAAGGTTACTGTTCTTCAAACTCTCCTATACATAGAGTACTTTATACAGTACATACATAAACTGTATAATTTATTCCTCAGTCGGCTTTATATATTGTATTCATATATTATATAATTGGTTTAATTTAATAATACCATGATCACCTCGGATTCTTTTTTATTCCGAGGGGTTTACAAACCCGAATTTTCCTCATGCATACAACATGAGGGAAATTTAGAAGACAAAGAAATCCTTTGTATTTTACTAAATTTCCCTCTATTTAATATATGCAAGGGAAATTTAGTAAAAGACAAAGGATTTCTTTGTCCTCTAAATTTCCCTCATGTTGTATGCATGAGAAAAATGTAGGAGACTATCCCTCAATGGTCCCTCATTATAACAATCACCAAGACCATTCCAGGATCGCTTCGACCCAGTTGGAAATTCTTAAAATAAAGGACCCTGTACTACACACAAGTCCATACTCTAACACTTGTGGGACTTATTAAGTAACTATGCGCATGCGTTGACTACATTGGAGTATAGTATGTCATGCATGTTTATGCAAACAAACTATAATGAGTGCATGGTGGTATAATTCGGCATTGTCTCATTTAACAAAAGCAACTATTTCTTAAAGTATGCCGAAAATCAACAGCTTTGTAAAAGTTTATAATTTATGCTTCTATGAAAACTAACATATATTTTCCTCGGTGATCATGGTATTACAAAGTAATACCATGGCACTCGGGAAATTAGCGATTAAATTTCCCCGAATACCTCGGTATTCAGGGAAATTTAATCACTAATTGCAATCGAGCCATGGTATTACTTATAATTATTTTCAAGTCTAAAAAGTTTGATTTTGTTTTCTGCAGGTTATGTTTTTATCAGGCCAATTGTCAGTGGAGGATGGATCAGAAGACAATTTTCACACTTTAAAACAAATAACACTACATAAGAACTTATATCAAACAATATGTATATTTTTTTGATTCAAGACTTTTTGGGGGTAAGTTCATGAATCTACTATTAAAGGTCTTTTAATTTTTAAGCTTCCCGGGTAAGCTAATTATATCAGGTGTGATTTTAGGCCCAATTCTAGGTTTTTATAACTATGTTGTCAAATTTATACACAATCCTTCAATTGTTTTAGCTGATGAAAATTTTGAAACAGAAAATTATATGCTGTGTTTATTTGCCTTGCAGCTGACCAAAATTAGTCGGTCAGGTGTTTTTATACCATGAAGCCCAAAATGTGGATGGAAATTGGTATTGCTATAACAACTTAGATTAACATGAAACAAAGATGGTGGAAATAGGTTTCTTTAAAATATCTGTGAAGTTTATCACCTATACAGTTTTTGTTTTAAAGCTCATTATTCCACCATCTTTGTTAATGTTGCCATAGCGACATAAATGACAAATGAAAACTTCCATCTATGCTTTGTATCTGGTGAAATTACATCTTGATCAGGCCGGGGAAAGTTGATCATCTCGCTAAATAAAAATGCTAAGTGTGGTCAATAAAAAACTACTGGGAAACACCATAAATATTCATTGTTTTATTGTTTCTAGACTATGTATAATCTATTATTTTAACTAGCCGAGCTTTCGGGCATGAAAATGACCTTGTAAATGACTAAGTTGGTTGAAAGCTCTGCTAGTTAAAAAATATAGTTTATACCTAAGCTAGAAACAATAAAACAATGAATATTAACACAGCATACAAGCAACTATTAGACCTTAAATATACTTTTAAATACACCTAATTGCAAAAACGTTGTCATATAGAAATAGAACATTTGTATTTTAGTGGAAAATGAATACATTAAAAAGACAAAAGAAAATCGCTGAGGTTGAACGATTCTTTTGTCTTTTTAATGTATTCCTAAATACTTTTTATATGACAACGTTTTTGCAATTAGGTGTATACCTTAACTATATCTTTTAATTCTGGTAGCTCAACCTCAGCCTCGTCAGCATGTAATTATCATTTATAATTTGACTACAGTCCGTGGAAATGTTAGGAATTTACACATCAACGAACAATAGAAACAGTTCAAAATTCCAATGACTGTAGTCAATTTCTAAAGAATATATTAATTTCAAAGTATTTTTTAATGAAGGCAAAATTGGGCAGTCGTGTGAAATTTTACCATGAGGCCTAAATGTACGCAGAAATAACCGTGTACACTCTCAAAGCAAAATTGGGCAGTCGTGTGGAATTTTACCATTAGGCCTAAATGTACGCAGAAATAACCGCGTACACTCTCAAAGCAAAATTGGGCAGTCATGTGAAATTTTACCATGAGGCCTAAATGTACGCAGAAATAACCGTGTACACTCTCAAAGCAAAATTGGGCAGTCGTGTGGAATTTTACCATGAGGCCTGAGTGTACACAGAAATAACCGTGTACATTCTTAGACTCGGCCAGTTAGATTGCCCACTAAATGTAGAAAAATCTTCTTCGTATCTACGAGTAGTATGTTAACGTTCAATCAGCTATTTGTTTTCCGTATTTTTAAGTACAGAAAAAATGATGTAATAGATTTGAAATCTGACCATTTTATTTGGTATAGTCTACCATGAAACATTATGATTTGTGATGGATTTTCATTTGTGGTAAATATATATTAAATATATTGAAATGTAACCACTGTCTTCTCTTGTCATCTTTGGTATAATCTTTGTTAGATGGTTCTTATATTTTCCATCATACACTTTTCTGGTAAATGCTCTATATTTCAAGGGAAATTTTGCTGACAATTTGGTAAAAATAAGCCATTTTTGTCCAGATTTTGCCAAAAAAGCTAAAAGAGAATATTGGTACCTTGAAGAGTCCGTGTTAGATGTAATATGGTATTATCACGCAGATTTCTCTTTTGTGCATACGAGATCTAAACATGAGGTAATCCACTAATGTGTGAGGACAGTTAATGTTATGTACGATTTTAAAAGTAAGTACTGCCCTAAGGAAACGCCTGCGATTCACTAACGTAAGAAGACCTAGTTTCGAACGCATAACTTGAGAACAAGCTTTCCTTTTTACGTTCAATATAGAACGCATTGCCTGATTTTGAACATAAGTGAAATTATTGCAATTTTAATATTTTTCGGTCTGCCATAAAATCCCAGGCCTTAAGACTCGTGCCTAGTAATTGTAACCAATTTTCATTTCATTGAAACTATACCAGTTATTTCAAACACCCAATGGGCTATCTAAAAGTGAAAAAAAAAAAAAAAAATGGGGGTCACCTCGCATCGAAGCGAGATAATTATTGTTAAATACCTGATGACGTAGGTGTATTTTTGCGAATTTTAAAGAAATAATTTTTCATACTGTTAAGAGTTACTCAGGAAATAAACGTGAAATAATAATCCACGACATATATATTTTCGTCTTTAAGTCAAAAATGTTATTTAACACACAGACAGCTATGTTTTATAATAGCTTTTTGGCCAAATAACTAATAAAACATTTTGTGTGCATATCGTATTATTGACTAAATGTCAAACCAAAACCGTTTCAATTTTTAAAATATCAATTTAGAAAAAAACTTCGATATCACTATAGCATTTCTAGCGAAGTCAAATTAGGGTTATCCACGCGTTTTTGAAATATATGAATTTTTAGATTTCATTTTTAAGGTAAAAACGCACGGAAATTTGTGACAAACGTGACCTTTGTGTCACGACACCGCGTGACAAGATTTCTAGATGGCGCGCTTGCAAACGCCAATGAACCTTCAAATTCGCTTCAAACACAAGGCAAAACACTGAGAAAAATCAAGATTTTGAGCTTCAAATTGACAAAAGAGTCACTTCAACTATACCTTAATAGTGTGGTAACTATATATATTAAAAGTCAAAAAAGAAATTCTATAACATTTTCTTTGTAAAATATAGTTTTCTTCGTAACATTTACTGAAAAGACATCACGTCAAATTTTCAAATTTAAACTAACAAAACACAACCTGAAAGTTCTTTTGAAATGGAATTAAAAGCCTCAAGAATCAGTTCTACCAACAGAAAATCGATTTGAAAAGACAAGGAAGTTAAAACAAGTACTTTATTATGAATAAGTTTGTTAGTAAAAAAAAAAAGGCCGTACAATTTCGAAGTAAAAACTACTAAAAAAGCTCGTTTAGTAGGCCTAAAAAGTCTAAATAAACAAAAGTTATTCAACCAATTTGAATTATATTTGTATTTTAATTCATTTTTAATGTTTTCCGTTTATGAGGATGTGAAAATTGCATAAATAAATCTCTTTTTCAATAGACGAAAAAGTGCAATTTACGCACAAACATCGTTTTATGTACCGTTTTTATCTGAAAAAGTAAATCAAATGGAGACAGACATTTTCTCTTTTCTTTCTATAATAAAACGGGGAAGGGATTTTTCCTTTTTGTGGCTCAATTATTGATTTTTAAGGTATTTTCCGCGAACTTATTTTCGACTGCACTCTCGAACTAGATGCGCAGTAACAATGCGCATGAACAACACTAGGCACCATCCTTAAATAACGTGAGGACAACAAATATTAGTTTTGCCCTTATGATTCTCTTCACTGGATCAACAACTATTTGAAAGAAAGGAAACAATTTGTCTACTGTAATAGTGGATCGTCTGCTCTCCAGAACGTCTGTCGCGGAGCTCCACAAGGATCGGTGCTCGGTCCAACATTATTCTATATCTACTTTAATGATGTGATGTTTGCTGTAGAGCATTCAAGTTGCACACTGTTTGCTGACGACACAGAGATTCACTTTTCACATAAAGATGCTAACCTAGCGGTAACTCGTGTAAACCAAGATCTTTCACAGATTAAGAAGTGGCTGAAGGATAATGAGATGGCTGCTCACCCTAGGAAATCTGATGTCATGGTAATAGCATCACGACCTGTCATTAAAACTACAAAAGACCCTGACATTGACATTCATTTACAGAATCAGAAGTTGAAAAATGTGGACTGTTATAAGTATTTAGGAGTATATACGTAGATAGTAATTTATCTTGGATAAGTCACTTCAAGTATATCTGCCAGCGAGTGTATCCTAAGTTAAGGATGATAGGATTTCTAGTATTTTATCGTAGGACATCCTTTTATTGATGTTTAAACAAACCATTTTGCCAATCTTGGATTATGGGTGCATAACTTGGTTAGATTGTTCTAAGAATATATCATCAAAGATCGAACGTTTACAAAATCAGGCAATGCGTTCTATATTGAACGTAAATAGGAAAGCTTGTTCTCAAGTTATGCGTTCGAAACTAGGTCTTCTTACGTTAGTGAATCGCAGGCGTTTCCTTAGGGCAGTACTTACTTTTAAAATCGTACATAACATTAACTGTCCTCACACATTAGTTGATTACCTCATGTTTAGATCTTGCATGCACAAAAGAGAAATCTGCGTGATAAGACCATATTACATCTTCCTAAAGTACAGACGCACATAGGTCAAACGACCTTTCAATATGCTACTGCAGCAGATTGGAATAGCTTTCCTAAATATAACCTCTCTTCGTAGATATAAAACTGAGTTGTACAATTATTTTAGGGATTTAGATGCCACATTGCAACGTTGCTCACTAAATTGGATTATTAGCTTTTTTATGTCATTATTATTAACATATTTATCCTAAGTCATTTAATCTATATTGGATGTTAACCTAGTGGTATTATTTTAAGATATTATCGAGTTTTATATATAAATTTATAGTTTTTATGATATGTACATATAGATTTATTTTACAAACAATCATTTACAATTAATAAATGTTGCTGGTAGCTTATTACAGCCCAAGATCTAATCCGATCCTGAGAGCTGAAGCACTTTTCTTAATATGTGAGCTGTCCCTAGTAGTAAATATTTCTCGGAATGTCTATTATTATTATCATCATCATCATCATCATCATCATCATCATCATCATCATCATCATCATCATTATTATTATTATTATTATTATTATTATTATTTTCATTATTATTATTTTCATTATTATTATTTTCATTATTATTATTATTATTATTATTATTATTATTATTATTATTATTATTATTATCATTATGATTATGATTATGATTATGATTATGATTATGATTATGATTATGATTATTATGATTATTATTATGATTATTATGATTATTATTATTATTATTATTATTATTATTATTATTAAGATTATGATTATGATTATGATTATGATTATGATTTTCATTATTATTATTTTCATTATTATTATTATTATTATTATTATTATTATTATTATTATTATTATTATTATGGCAAGTTTTATTTTCTTTGGTGTGTCATAGTTACATTAACAAGCGGACAATTACGTCTGGGCTAATTAAGTACATTTTGCTTAAGTTTACAAACGTTTAATCCGCTTATGTATATTCATAAAACGTTTTCACGATATTTGCGTTCTGGCAGATAATCCAGAATTATTATTATTATTATTATTATTATTATTATTATTATTATTATTATTATTATTATTATTATTATTATTATTATTATTATTATTATTATTATTATTATTATTATTATTATTATTATTATTATTATTATTATTATACAGGTCGGCGCTGATCTATAATATCACGAAAGAACCTTCCCTGAAGAACATTGCTGCTTAGAGCGCAAATACTTAATCCGTGAAATAAAATCTATTTTTTACTGTCTAATAGTTCTTATTTAGTGACTATTAGTGACTATTTTAAAGTAAAGCTGTAATGAGGTAGAGTGAAATAGAAATAGAAATAGAAATAGAAATTGCTTGCTAAAGTGTAATAGTCAAATAGGCTCAAAAGAAAACAATATAATTATGGTCTACTAAAGAGTGTTAGTCTAATATCTATTTCACTGGTTTAGAGTGAAGTCATTTTACCCGTAAAATAAATGTTAGACTAATACACCTTAGCAGTCTAGAATTCCATTGTTTTCTTTTGAGTCTATTTGATTGTTACACTTTAGCAAACAATTTCTATTTCACGTGTTAAATGCCTTCACTCTATTTTCTCAATTGTATTTGCCTTTTCTTAGACTGTTCTGGTTGAGTGATAACTAAATAAAAACTATTTGTTCGTAACAATTTTGATTTTATTTCACGGATTAAGTGTTTGCACTCTACTATATAATTAAAATATTAATGTAATTTAAATAGACTGATCTATATCTGATGGCGACTTGCTATTGCTCTGGACTGACTAGCCTTTTCTTCACGTTGGCGCAAAATTCGCCATGTTCTAAGCGAGCCGAGGGGCTGGGTTCGACGGTTTCAATCGTAAAGCATCCATCTAATAATTTCAGGGAGCTGAAGCACTTTGCTTCACTCTGTCCCTTCAAACAATCCAAACATGCTTTGTGATTGCAAATTAACAGTTTCTTGCTCACTTAGAAAGTGGCGAATAGAGTTTTCACATGTTTGTGAGGCTAGCCAGTCAAGAACCGATAGTTATTCAAATTGGTCGCCATGTGCCTATTCAATGTAAAGAATAAAATAAATAAAAAGCTTACCATACGAGTCCGTGACGTCATAATTCTATAGAGCAACACTATATGCGGCAAAAAAAATCGGTTTTCTTTATATTTTTGCACATCAATAGTCCCTAGGGAGGTTAGAACTCTCGCAGTTTTGTTTCTTTAAAAAATGATTTATTCTCATGAAATTGAGCATTTTCGATTTTCCTGCAAAATTGAAGGGGTTCACAATATTTTCGTAAGCTATATACCAGCTATATAATCAAATATATATAAAGTACTATTTTAACAGAATCTTTAAAGTGTAAATTGATTTGTAGATGATATTTTATAGATAAAAATTGTACTTGGACTCGAGCAATGGCGAAATTATTATAAAACTTCGAGTGAACACATCATTCTTTTTACTTTCAAATGTCTATTTACAAGGCACAAACGCACTCAAGCTTTTCAAGTTAGATCCTAAGAACTTTCAGACATGTATAATAGAGACCAAAGAGTTTTACAAAAGCGCGAACTACATATTTAATATATAATATAATATAATATAATATTTGAGCTCATTATCTAAGGCTCTTGCGGCTGACTTTGAATTATGCGGTGTAATAAGTTAAGCTGCGATTTGTAATAACTCTAATTAAGTAATCCTACTCCCTTTGTTCTCGGTAATAAGCCGGACAAGTGAAATGATCCTTTTGTCAACCGTTCAGAACTCTAGCAGTGACATTCCCATGAGAGACGTTCAAACAACCAATCAGAACTATCAATGTCGATAATTTATTCGAATTATGCCTATTTTGAATAATTTGCGAGCCTTAAGTAAATGTCCAAAAAGACAATAGAATTCTGTGCGATGAAAGCAAATCTAAAAATATGAGTTATTAAATTTTTGAGAATGACTGATATATGGGTTAGCTATCCTGTATAAAATCATTCTGGCAGTGCTGCTAGTAGTGCAAAATACAATTTACCAAGTTTTTTTCGATCGCTGAAAAGCGCATCTAAGCGAAATAAATCAAGTTCGGAGATTCTGAATACCGAAGGAAAAATTAAAGTGTCAACGAAAAGAAAAGTTGTCCTGGATTCACCCTTTTCACAAATGGCATGCTATTAAGAAATTGTAAAGCAGATTGAAGTTATGGCACATACCGAATTTGAGAAATTAGACAATTTTTTTGAGACAATTATTGTAAAAGACCTGTGATCATTTAAAGATATATTCTTAGATTTGGGGTGTCATTGTTTTTTTTTTTTTTTCCCGCTAAGGGTCTAATTTGAGAAATAAGACAATAAGACAATTCTTACCTACTCGACGCACCGCGCGTAATGCGCAAATACACTACAATACACATAGGTGGAGTGTTACATTGCCTAGTGTCTGGTGGACAGCACTGTACAACGATTTTTTATTATAAATATTTTATTACATATCTCATTACATGCACTACTTTTGTATCAATTTATCAGTTAAGTTATTAACAAAAACAATGATAATACGTTGCCCGCTACGAAAAACCAAAATAGAAAACCTCTCTTAGGATTAAAACATTAGGAAACGTATAGTCCTCGATCGATGCAAACGCACAAGCTCTGAGGGATAGAGCTATATATATACGATAGTTTGATAAACAATACAACATACATTTGCTTAAATTATCGATAAATATAAAGTTTGGTTACAACCTATACGGCTGTCCAACGAGCGAGAGAAATATTATTTCTATATCAGCCTATATATACTATATACGAATTCATTGTTATTCAAAGATGCTATATGGTGCTGTTATTGTCTTGCTTGGATCAACATATATTGTGTTTTTAGGACCAGTATTCTTCTCTACATCATAATATAGTTTACACTATACTTTAGTAATTCATTACATGTGACTGAGTCTTTAATAGAGAGACATCGGTCTATTACAAGAAAGGGACGATATATACCGACTAGCTTTACATTTGAACCTTCTTTGAGAAATAAATGCTTGTGTCCCAATCCCCTTGAACTTTGAAGAATAATTGACCTTTGCACAGTTAATATAATTATGTAACTCAGAAGACCTTGGTATATTTGAGCGTATTCTATAGGTAAATTCATTGGAGGACGAGGGAATTCCACGTTGAATTTCACGAGAGAAATCAATATCGCATGAATCGCGGAGTCCCATACCGACATGGTTTTTATTGTAATGTGAAGTTTTTTTAACAAAAGTAAATTTTATTACGCGCGACTAAAAAGCCATTTTGTAGCTCAGCGTGCGCTTAGCCAATGAGAAAGCGAAAAGAAATCTGCTGAACGACGAATGAGTGAAACGTACCATCATTTCAATCAACCTTGTGGTGATAAAATTACTTGTTTTTCGATGATCAATTCAAGTCTGTTAGGAAGCACATATATACAAATCTAAACAGAGTTCTCTACTAAAGCTATCAATGAAGAAGTAAGGACTTTACACTTGAAATTCGGAATGGATTGGCAATGGATTCAGCTACAATGCGACGACGAAGGAAAAAAACAAACTGAAGATGTCGTTTCATGAAAGTTAAACCGATAACAAAATCCTCTCAAAGGCCGACTGTTGGCTACAAATCATGCATGATTAGGTATGTTTTTTTCTTTTAAACGATTTCAGTTAAAACTAAGTTTTGAAGAAAAGGCTAAAACATTACAAATCTTTTTTTAGTAAAGTGTTTGCTTCATTTCAATCAAAAACGCCGAAGATGAGTAAATTCTCAAACTTTTACACTGAAACTAGGACTGCAATAAATATTTTCAAAGCTTAGAGTTTTTGAATCACAAACAATTAGCTATAAGTTTTTTTCTGGCTTATGTTTGTATTTTAATTTAGTGTAAACTTTAGGTTTAAGTTTGCAAACTACCCGTGAAATTGAAAATAAAGCTCAACCCGTTTTGAAATTGTCTGGCTGTTTAGTTGGTGTTTCACAACTCTAGAAAAGTAATTTGATGATTAAAAATGTTGTTTTGATTGAAAAATTGCCGTTCAAGTCGTGAAAAATAGCGACTAAAAACTAAGTAAGCGAAGCGAAAGAAAATGATCGCTTTTCATGCCGAGCTATAGTCGCAGGAAAAAGATTTCTTCTTTTTTAATGCAAAATTCGTCTATTAGCAAGTTAATCATTTGCCTCTATACTACTTGCTTGGTTGATTTATCTTTTTCATGCACGGAAAATAATGAGAAAACCTACATTTATCAAAAATTTATCGAGCGGGATCCCTATATATCGTGGTATTCAGCTTTCTGAACGTTGAATATCACTCTGAATACCCTCTCATCCGGTTTGCGTTTCAGCCAATCAGCGCGCGAGTTTCTAATGTGATATGGGATTCTATGATAAACAAACCGTCTATTAGCTTCCTACGTTTTACAGTGCGACTCGCCGTACCGTAGTTACTTACAAAAACATTTGATGAATTTTTGACATTATTTTGACATTTTTCATCTCAATCGGACCAATCAGGTACAAGTTTATATCGAGAGGCGGAGTTTATATCGAGAGTCGGAGTTAATATCGATCAGAGGCCGAGACTTTAGATACTTTGATGTCTGTAATTGGTCAGATTTTGATGAAAAAAATGTCAAAATAATGTCAAAAATTCATCAAAAGTTTTTGTAGGTGACTACGGTACGGCGAATCGCACTGTAATCGTGTTGATATTCTACTTGTCTCACGACTATGATGACAGCGAAAATTTCTATAATTATAATAAACAAACCTTCGATAACGAGATCTGGTATTATTTGTAATCTTTATTGTGACTTCTGCATCATTATATATACATTCATACCTGTACAGTCAAACAACTAGTTTTATCTAATATATCACAATCACTGAACGATGAAATGACAATAGTTTGAGTGTAGCAGTCGAAGAACTTGACTGTTTTGTACCCTAATAAAGACTAATATCAAATAGGAAAAACAGAAAATACTTCCTTGAATTAAAAATAATAAAAGAAGCAAGGTACTTAGCATTATTAATATGAAAGAAGTCATCATTTTTGAGAAGGTGGCCTTACTTTGAGTCACATGGTTGCAATTGACTGTAAACACAAGTCGAACAAGTCGCTAGTCTTGAATCTTCTTCGCTTAAAATGCCGCTTGCAATCTTCGTTTTTTCTTAGGTAGACCTTTGTTCACATTCTGTAGTTGAGCTTTGTTGTTTTAGAGTTTGTATAAGTTTGATTATAATTAGCTTTTGAATACATAGTTAACTTTTTGGTTAGATAATTCACGATAAGTTTCACGATAGGCACTATTTTCATAGTCAGTTTGACGATAGATTCGCGGCGTCTCTCTAAATCTCCTTTCTGAAAACGCTCGACATCTTTTAGTGTGGCTATACCGCGAATGGTGTGCAGATTTGCAAGCGTTTTGAGCGTATTTAAAGACATTGATTACTAAAACACTCTACTGTCAAAGTTAGAAACAAAATGGAGGCCGAAATTGAAGTAACTCAGAACTTCGACGATACTGCGCGTGCGCGTCATTTTGGCGACGACGAAGAAAGAGAAAAAAAAAATAATAATAATAATGCCGAATCCTAAATCCTAAATCCTAAATCCTAAATCCTAAAGTAATTAGATTGAAATTGTAACTCCTTTTTCTGATTTCACTAAAACACTCCTCAAGCGATTTTCTTTCATTAGAGCAGCTAAAACAAGATAAAATTAAAAAAACCGCATTTACTTGTATCGCGATGAAGCTTTGCAAAGATTTCGAAGGACGGTAAACTGGTACAAACCAGACGAAGAGACGTGGTGGTCTCGTAATCCGTCAGCCGATTGTTTCATTTACTTTTTACACGGGCTCGAGTAGCATGACAATTACATACTACTAATCTATTCTTATAGTAAACAAACTTTGCATAACGAGATCTTACTTTTGTAATAGTGTTTACTAATATAATAGAATCATATGTTACATTTACACCAAATAACATAGCATTATCTATTATATTACCAGTGGCGGATCTGGGGATGGTGAATAGGGTGGCTAGCCACCCCCCATTTTTTCTGCTTTTTATTGTGTTTTATTTGATGAGTACTGTAATATATGAACAATGCACAAATACCAAAATATACATCCCCCCCCCCCCTGAAATATTTATAGATCCGCCATTGATTACAGTCATCAAGTGAGCTTACAAATTCTGACAGTTTACAAAAAAAGCATGATAAGATCACTATGAATGATAGGACGAAGAAGTTACTTGCCGTAATATAGGGTCTTGGTTGTATGTCCCTGTAACATTCATTACGAAGTCTTGTAAAATACCTTGGTGTTTTTCAGAGCAGTGTCTCTTCAAGACAGAATGTTCACTGTTATTTGAGTCGAAACTCTTTATATGTTAATATATAAATATGTTAATTTCGAGAAATTGAGGATTTTGACTTTTCTGGTCACGAAAGGCAAACTGATGAAAATAAACTTATGAATTTACTAAAACTACACTCCAGTATTTTACAAATGACACCCCAAATCAAAGAATATATCTTCAAATGATCACAGGTCTTTTACAATAATTATCTCAAAAAAATTGTCTAATTTCTCAAATTCGGTATGTGCCATAACTTCAATCTGCTTTACAATTTCTTAATAGCATGCCAAGTTATTGTTTTTAAATATATGTAAGAAATGGCTTGGGTTATTTTTGTGACGCCGTAATCTTAAGTAATTGACAACGACGATCTTGCTTATTATTATTATTTTTGTTCATCAACTCATTTCCAGATACGAGCTGGATCTTTTCTCCAGATATCAAATTGTACTTGCGACATAATTATAGCCGTATTCAATTTCACAGTTTGAAGGAATTATGACAATAAACGAAAGACTTGAATATATAATTTTGCACAAGTAGCTATTTATCACGATTTTGCTACATAGAAAACTGTTGTTTAATTTTTATTCCTTCCATGTGTACCTACGTGTGAAAGCTTTAGGTTTTTGTCTTGCAAAACATAAACATCTCAAGTTGTTATGACAAGTGAAGTAGTGTGTAAAAATCTGCATGCAAAATTGTAAAATCATACTATCCTCCACCAGTGCCCGAAACAGCAAATAAAAAAAACAACAACAGTAAACAATCTTTACAACAGTAGACATAACATGTTTGAAATGGTTTTGTAAATGCAACTTTCTATTTTTTATCGATCGTTCAAGCATGGGAATTTTTCACTTTTTCATCTGCTCGCAGGGTTATCCTCTTACAAGGGTCACTCCATACAGGGCCCTCCATGCAGGCGAGAAAATGTTAATCTTATATCTATATGTCAATCAAGTATGAGTGTTTACATGAGACATATTCCATTTTTCGCTTCATTGCCAGAAATATTGGACATTAGCCTGCTCACACATGCGCAATGATGCGTTTCAACTGCCAAAATGGCCGCCAAGTCTTATAGGAAATGTATGGGGAATATAGAACTTCGCTGAATAATACGGCAAATAGGGGTTCTATCTACTCTATCTGGACTTCCGACGAAAACCTTACACAACAAGCTACTAAATAAACGTAAAATCTATGATTGAGTCAAACAAGAAAATGGTTCCCTGACTATACTTGCCTACTTGCCTTCGGAAGCTTTAGATTCCATACATCATCTATAAATCTGGCCAGACCTGGGCACAAAATCGTCCCATTTGAAGTCGAAATAATCTAGGAAATCAACCAACTGGACTCGGTATCACCAAACGAGTGTTTAATCAATCCAAAACAACTTTTAAACGGACAATATGCCATCTGCAAGTTGGTTCCAAAGAGATTTAAAGTTTGCTTAAATATGAAGCGAGTCGACGCCATGATAGCTCGTAGTTTTCACTTAAAAATTGCGAGAAACCACAGATAACTTCACCAAAACACTTCAAAACACTCGCAATATCGCCATTTTGCTTTTAGAAGCTCCCATTGACTGCTGGGATACAATCAGGAAGCCCAAAGTCAAGACTTACGTTTGAAACTATGTTTATTGATCTTCATGGGCTCCCTGTGGTGAGATTTTTGCATCGAATTTATATTCACTGTTTTTTTAATTCTGAAGTGGCTATTTTTGACATAAATTTTTTCTCACATCTTAGTTTGATGTAGCTATGTCCTTGGAGACCATTTTAGTTATATTTTCCCGTAAAAACATTGGCTTTTCATTTATGGGTAACACCGCTGACCATGTCCAATATTTCTGGTAATGTTTTGGGCTACTCTGCTGGTAAGGTTACCCCATTTCTGAAAAGGGTGAATCATGCAGCACAACTTTTCTTTTCGTAGACACTTTAATTTTTCCTTCGGTACTCAGAATCTCCGAACTTGATTTATTACACTTAGATGCGCTATTTGCACCAGTCCCTTTCAGAGCGAGTATAAATAAGAGCGCTCACCGATAACTCACGTGCAGTTCTCGTATGAAGCTCGACGCTTGCAAATTTATAGTCGTTTCACAAAAAACATGGAACAGTGCCAAACCCAAACCACGTTATGGCGGCCCAAGCTGTAGCAAATGTTGCTGAACCTCCTCCAGTTGCCGCTGCTCCTGCTCCTGTTCCAGCTCCTGCTCCGGCCCAAGAACAGAACATTCAACTCGAGGTATTTCATTTAGTTCGCCGTTAGTCCTAGCCTGCGTCAACAGACCCTTATTAGCGCTCGAAACGTCTCCCGCCAACAAGACGGTTAGTCATAGCGCCTGCCCGCTCGGTTATCCACCTACGTATCGTTGTGGTCTTGACCATTTATCTCTTAGTTTCCTCTAGCATTTAACCTGCCGTATGTTTGTATTGTATTTTTTGGTGCGCTCGTTGGCTCCTTTTTTCTTGGGTTTTGGGCTGAGTATCTGAGTTTTTTAGTCATTTCTATTTCAGTGTGCTCGGCCTCCCCGGCCTCGCCGTCCTCAATTTGTTTCGCTCGGCATTTTGCCTTGGCTATTTATGTCCTATCTAGTCACATTTACTGGTTTTCTTGTTTAGCTTTTAGGGTCCATTTGATTTAAATCCTATCTTTGGGTTCTTAGCATTCTACCCGTATTGTATTGTATATTTTTCTTGTATATTTTTCTTGTCTATCTCTAGCACGTAAAACATATAGCCTTTTTTTTTTTTTTTTTTTTTTTTGTTCGCCTAGGTACGGTACTGCTTTCCGGTCTTTGCACAGTCTCATTTTTATTCTACTTTCACTAGCACTTTTTCTGCTTCGTTTTGCATATCAATTTTGTATTTTGTTTGTCTTTTGTCCGGCCTTTGTCCTTGCAGTACAGCTTTTCACTATAGTCCTTAATTACAGCCTTTGTCCTCGATCAGACGTCGCTATTTCTTTTTCCCATTCCTGTCACGCTTTAGCTATAATTGTTTTTCGCGTTATGTTTCTTCTTTTATTTACTTATTCATCATATTTTGATCTAGTTCGTTTACTTATTCGTTTAGGTTTCTTCTTTTTCACAAGTTATGCATTTATCGCTTTGATTAACGAATTATCTACTTTGCCTCCCTCCTTTGTCATTTATTGTCATTTATTTGTAGTTTCATTTTTTTTTTTTTTTTTTCCTCCTAAGGGTTCCACGTCTATCAATTTTCAATTTTTGTTTTCATTCCGGCGGTTTGCACCTTCTATCATTGGCTATTCTTTTCATAGTAGCAGACTAGTATTTGTAGTTTTTATCCTTGTTATTTATTCAATTATTTATGTCATTATTTTCTTAAGCCTTTATTATTTATTTATTTGTATTTTTTATTATTTATGTATCTATTTTATTAAAAAAAAATTTATGGTTTATTTTTATTTCATTTTTATTTTTTTATTTATTTAGTCATCCATTGATTTATATAAGCATTTAGTATCTCTCTCTGTCCTTGTCGGTAATTTATTCAAACCCATGTTGGCTGGAGGTGCCTGTGTGACCCCAGCAGAAAGGTGTCCGTGTGACTGGAAAATAATTATCCGTGTCTGGGTGACGAAAACCATGTTAGCTGGAGGCGTCTGTGTGACCCCAGCAGAAAGGTGTCCGTGTGACTGTAAAATAATTATCCGTGTCTGGGTGACCAAAACCATGTTAGCTGGAGGTGTCTGTGTGACCCCAGCAGAAAGGTGTCTGTGTGACTGGAAAATAATGATCAGCATCTGTTTGATCAAATCCATGTTGGCTGAAGGTGTCTGTGTGACCCCAGCAGAAAGATGTCTGTGTGACTCCAAAATAATTACAGTGCCTTGTAACTCGAAATAATTCTCAGTGTCTGCGTGACCAAAACCAGGTTGGCTGGAGGCGTCTGTGTGACCCCAGCAGAAAGGTGTCTGTGTGACTGGAAAATAATGATCAGCATCTGTTTGATCAAATCCATGTTGGCTGGAGGCGTCTGTGTGACCCCAGCGGAAAGGTGTCTGTGTGACTCCAAAAGAATTATTAGTGTCCGTGTGACCAAAAACATGTTGGCTGAAGGTGTCTGTGTGACCCCAGCAGAAAAGGTGTCTGTGTGACTGTGTTTGTGTGACCGGTGTCGGTGTGACCCAAGTCAATGTTGGCTGGCTGTGTCTGTGTGACCCAATGCATTTAAAAGTGTGTCTGTTGGGCCCCTCGAGATTACTGCTGCATGCACATATTTATTTGCCTTTTTGTTTGTCTCTTTTGTGTTTTTTTCTTTGTTTTTTTTTATTGTTTTTTTTTTTATGGGATTTTGGTATGCCAATGGCAGTATGAGAGGGATACTAATTCCCTAGCCGGATTACTGGCGTTCAGGCTGCCATCCCCTGGGTTCTTTAGCATCCACCCTCCTGTTTGTTTCTACCCAGGGGATGGTAGCCTGACCATCGCTGTACGTTTATCCCATGTCTATTTATAGACCATGTAGCGGCGACAGGGCTAACGACCTGTGCGTGGCCAAGACCCAGGAAATTCTCCGGTTTCCCCAGGATGATGGCCTCCTATTGAACCACATATGGGGGGAAACTCTTCGGGATGGCTCATCAAATCTGTTTGGGATTCGCCGTCATCCAAACCCGTCCTTGTGCCCAGTAAGAGCTCTCGAGAAATATGTGGCAGTCACGTCCGAACTTGGCTTGGACCTGTCAACCGGGTTCTTATTTCGGCCCACAAGCCCTCAAGGGACCATCTTAAACAGACAGTTGACAAGCTCCGCCATGCAATCCCGCCTCCGTACGCACCTCACAGGGGCGGGTACCTATAATGGGGAGACCCTCCATAGTTTTCGTTGCGTTGCAGCCATCTCCCTAGCTCTATCAGGTGGCCAACTGGCCGATATTATGAGCCATGTCGGTTGGAATACCCCACAAACCGCCCTGTACTACCTAAAACTCGCTCAGGTTCTACGACCAGGTGGCCCATCAGGTCTGCTGGCTAGTGACGAACGTGAGGCTGTGGCAGCCTCCTCTCGATATGCTCACATGAACTCTCTTCAACATTTTGTATCAGCATTTCCTCCCATGATTTGAGCTGTGGGTTCGTATTAAAATATCACCTTTGTTTGAGTATGGTTCGGTTCTTTGAGTATGGGTATGTCTCCAGAGGAGCTTATTTACCGAGCGTGAAAGGGATGGGTGTAAATAGGGTACTATTTGCACCAGTCCCTTTCAGAGCGAATATAAATAAGAGCGCTCACCGATAACTCACGTGCAGTTCTCGTATGAAGCTCGTTGTAGCAATTGGTATCGTTTACACTTACATTATCAGCAAGTCCTGCCTCTTACGCTCTCCCCAGCAGCGGCGTTCAGTTTCCCTCCCCCCCTCCCGTATTTTTGTTTTCCATATTTTCCTCCTACTGCCCCTTATCGTATGAACGCGGTTGCATTCTTCCCAATCTTATTTACCGAGCGTGAAAGGGATGGGTGTAAATAGGGTACTTTTAGGCGATCGAAAAAACTTGGTGAATTGTATGTTTCACTACTAGCAGCACTGCCAGAATGATTTTATACAGGATAGCTAACCCATATATCAGTCATTCTCAAAAATTTAATGACTCATATTTTTAGATTTGCTTTCATCGCATAGAATTCTATTGTCTTTTTGGACATTTACTTAAGGCTCGCAAATTATTCAAAATAGGCATAATTCGAATAAATTATCGACATTGATAGTTCTGATTGGTTGTTTGAACGTCTCTCATGGGAATGTCACTGCTAGAGTTCTGAACGGTTGACAAAAGGATCATTTCACTTGTCCGACTTATAAGCCGAATTATTACCGAGAATAAAGGGAGCAGCTTAACTTATTACACCGCATAATTTAAAGTCAGCCGCAAGAGCCTTAGATAATGAGCTCAAATATTAAAAAAGAGAGTTTTATTAAAATATTTTTTGTAGAAGTAAAGGGTGCAAAATGTTGCTTGGATTACGATGTTAATTTTGCAACCCCTAGCTACCTACTAGGTAATGTATTTGCGACCAGGCCTGCATACGAATTCACCAAAGTTGTTAGCCTTGAGCCCGTGCATTTTTGTAATGCGGTATTGCATAAAAGCATAAATAAAACGAAGGGAAAACCCCCAGCTCGCCGTTCATTCAACCAACGCATGTATTTCGATATTTTTTTATTTTCATAAAACAGTACGTGTCGAAGGTCTTTGAATATATTGAAAGAAGAAAATATACAACGGATTAAGAGTGCAATGTTCGTGTGAAACTTCTTTGCACCTTGATTTAATATAAACATGCTTTTTGGAAGGGAATTTAGTCGAGCTCCTTTCGCCATGGTTCGCAGAGCCGTGTTTTTAACTGCGAATTTTGTTTCGACTTGTTTTGACTTGTCGGAGCTGTACATGTACAGCTGACATCACTTGCTCTTCTAGAAGAAACGAGGACTAAGGAAAAAGATTTAGAATAGCTTCTCTTGAGATATTTTGGACTTGAACGACGATTCAATGAACTTTTGAAGTCGTGAAGTTGACCGTCATCCCTAATGGCTTCTAAGCCTTTGTAAAACCCGCACTGAACTATTATCATTTCGAGGGATGGGAGCCTCGACGTATTGAAACAAATGTATTTGATGCTTTACATATTCAAGAATTATTTTATTTTATTGACGATAATTCAACCTCGTTCAAAGCGACAGGAGAAGGCCCTGGGAACGAGGTTGGACGATAATTGTTATATCATGTTGTAAATATTGTTGTATATTGGTTCTTAAAAGTTTTTTGAGTAGTTTTAGTTTCGATTTTTCTGACAGAAAAAAATCATTCGTACCCTTCTCTACTGATGCAGGTTTTGGTGCGCAATTTTTTCCTGTCATGGGTTATGCTAACAACTTGAGCTTGTTAGCTTCGCGCTGATTGGCTAGTTGCATTTTCTTGTATCATCTAGTAAGTTTAACCTGTTATTAAATTAAAACCCACAAATTACAGTTGGAATATTGGCTCCCCACAAAAAATGCCGATTTTTGACAAATTTGAGCTCAAAAAAGAGAATCTTAGTTATTAACATTATTAAACATTTGATAGTGCAAACGTTTAGTCAACATTTCATCTTTGATTTGCACCCCCTACCTAACTGAGATCACCTTTTAAAAAAGTATTTTATTACACGAAGTTGAGCAATTTTGGCCTGTTTTCTTTGTAAATTACCTTAAGAGCGTTCCTCTGAGAATATCGACCATAGGTGTGCAAAATGCCCAGAAACCGAATTTCTCATACTTTGCTCAAAGATAGCCCTCGATGTCCGTATCACAGAAATAGTAGTGAAAGTTTCAACAGATTTTTATTTTAGGAGATATTCGACATTTTAGGCTTGAAGGCTTGATAAGGCGATTTCCCGGCATCACACATACTCCGCGAGAAATGCATTTTCGAAGTGTAAACAAAATTGAATTTCGTAACTGTATAGCTCTTTTAAAAGATCGATAAACACTTGTTATTTCAGCAGTAAATAAACTGTTTTCATGTAGGATTGAAAATTTAATGGAATTTTGAATTTGACCTAAATTTAGTCGATTTTCAATGCCTGAAAAAAGCACAAATTGAGGAGTCAAAAAAACAACTTGTTACATGACTTTATGAAATAAAAAAATGTTCTTGTGAAAGAGCAATCGTTTCGCTTTTAGAAAATGTAAAAACATTTTTGGGCTACTAAAACCTCGACATTCTAGAGCTCCTCGAAAAAGCGATGAGGACGCTAAAAATAGCATGTGTCACGGTGACGTGCGTGACATCGTGACACACAAACGTCTGATTAATTATGCTAATAAAAACATTTCAATGGATTTCTGTCACAGTTTTAATGCATTTTAACCCTTTTTATTTCTTTAGAACAATATTTTGTACATATAGATGTTTCAAATAATTTTTTATACCTTTATTAATAGTACTTTATTTGTTAGGCAAGTCCTCGTTTCGTTTTGAGTAACATTACTTAAAAATTAAGAAACGAACAATTCCGTAGATTTGAGACTTCAAATATATACTATATCTATACTTAAACATGTCTATAGTTAACATACATTGGTAAAGTTTTTAGCAGAAATTAAAAGTAGCGCTGTGCCGTAAAATAATTAGCCAAATATATGTGGATAAATTTAATTGTTCTGCTTCAATGATTTGAGCGTGACTTTTATTTATAGTATCAATAGAACAATTGATTTGGTACCGTAGATGGTCTTTTTAATACTTGTCAGCTCACTGACGGGACAAAAAACATAATCTTGTTCCTTATTTTTCAGTTGTATGATCTTAAACTCCATGTGTTTTAGTTTCCTAGGTCTACTCTTCAATTTTTGTGATTAATTGTTTTTAATCCAGATTGTTTACTGAATTTTGATTAAAAAATCATCATCATCTACTTTCCAGTCAAATTAAGAAGCCCCATTCTCCTTTAACCACCCCTTCTCTAACGTGCTTGCAATAAAAAGCCCCCATGTGGCTTTTAGAGGACTTACGGTATGATGAAATTAGCTTTCAAGTTTTTAGGGCATTATGGCTGCGGACATTCACCAAGCTTTGCTGATCGATTATATGCGTTATTATATTTACATATCTTCTTTATTTCTCTGGACATGTACCCTTATATTTAGTTGATTTTTGTTTTTCTTTTCAGTTCATTCTTAATCTTTTATCTTCAATTCTTTTTTTTTTTGTTTCTTTTTGTTTTTTGTTTTGTTATTTAATTTGCCTAGTTGGCATTGCAAGTACACGATATTACAAGATCGGAGATCAGGTCAACGTATGGCTGTTTTCTTCTTAGTGAAAGTTGGCTAACGTCAAAGTGGAAATAATCACAGATGCATCTCAGAAGCTGAAGGTTCAGCTTTTTAAGTCGATCTGCTGCATGCAGTTGGCATATGTTGTACGTGTCGTATGTAATGGGGTGTTTCAGTTGACACTCCTGTAGGATGCTCTCACGAGCTGATGAATAGGCAGCCTCGTCTTCCATTGCCACTTCATCAGCAACTATTTTCTTCTGTTTTGCTGCTTTCCTTGAAAAATAAGATTTTATTTGCTGAGGAGTAAGGAATTCCTCGACTGTGAATCTACGCTCTCCCTTCTTGTTCCTGGCATGCCTCATATCCTGCGCAACATTTTCTGGGACGGCTTTGCAGCCAGTTTCTTGACCGAGTATAAACTTATCGTCTAGATATTGCTTCTGGTTATTGTTAAATCTAGAAGACTTTTTGGAAGCCTTGAGTGCCCAACCTTCAGTCAAAACGCTGTTGTTTGAAGTAACATCTACAGTACTGGACATGGATGGTTGACTATTTGATCCTTCGGACAGTTTTTCTACGTAAAGAATCTTTGCTTTGTCCAACAAAGTGTTCCTTTCTTCTAAAAGCTTGCATTTTCCAGCCGACAAATGGTGCTCTAAGTTATGGTATTTCTTGAAGGTGCACACGCACCCGTCTTCAGGACATGAAAAGAGATCGTCGCTGTTTCCATCTTTCATTGGATCTTCATTTGTATTTTCCGCTACATCTGGTTTCTTGTGTGAGGTCTTTTCAGTGTTTACGAAATCCATAAAATCTCCACCTGAAAATTCTGCATCAGGAACTTGACCAGTTGTGATACCACCCCGACCTAGCAAAAAATATATTTTGTAAATGATAACTCATACACAACATATCGACTTCTGTGCTTAGGCACACCATAGACAGCCCAACCATTCCTCTTGTGCAGTTATTTATTTTTCAATAAAGGTACAATAAAAAAATGTGCGCGCCTGTAGTTTATGGGTTTCCTGTGGTGCGTCCCGCGGGTTCAGATGTGACCACAGGAAACCCATAAACTACAAGCGCGCGCAAAAGCAAATTAATGAAAAGAATCATGCGCATTTTTTTTATAATTGTGCCTTTATTGAAAACCCATACAAACTCACCTTGTAGTTGAGACAAAACCAAAGGTTTGCCCTTACCAACTCCGTAAGCCTTCCATACTTTAATGGTCTCTGTCCCATCGTAAGTGAAGTTGTTAAACGTGCTGACGCCCACCAGCCTGTCTGTAGTTGAGTCTGATGATAATTGCTGGTCACTACCAGTGCTGTTGAATAATACAACGCGCACACCACGTACTCCACCAAACGAAAGTATGGCATCTTTGAAATCACTGTGTGTTTGTACATCATGACCCTCATTTACGTAATGACGTAAAGCACCTCTTTCTAGTTCAATATAGCAAATAACACACCCCTACAGGGTATGATTTTTGAGCTGCTTGTCTTATACATGCTAAACAAATTCGCTTGAGCTGTACTACACCTGGTTTACGTTTTGCATATACATGCATGTACATTGTTTTATACAGGATCAGGGTAAGGTATATATATCAACTGTCGTTATAACAGACACCTATGGTACTGTAATTTAGTGTCCGCAATAGCGAGTGTCCGTTATAAAGGGATTAAAGTTCATTCATTTATTAGGAGTGGGGATTTTTTTTAGTGTCCGTAATATATAGGGTGTCCGCAAGGCGAGCGTTGAGTGTATATCATTCGTACATCTAGATAAACAATAGTCTAGGTTATTTTGATACTAACCATTATACTTGCCGTTTCATTATGACGACCAGGCAATTCATTATCTTTACCATCAGCACGTTCTGGACTACACCCACTTGTATTTAAAGATACATTTTTCATCGATTGAGTAAGAAACGTTACATCACCTTCATCAGTTTTCTACAATGAAAATGACATGTATATATCTTAATTCTCCGCCTATATTATATTTTAGTGAAAACTGAGTTTATTTTACATATATCTATAGTAGTCAACTCTAATTATAACGAACACCTTTGGGATTATAATTTAGTTTCCAAAATAGTGAGTGTCCGTTGAAAAGGGATTTAAATTCATTTATTTATTAGAACCACGGATTTTTTTAGTGTCCGTAATATCGGGGTGTCCGCAAGGTGAGCCAGTTGACTTTAGTTCCAACATGACACTCACTGTTTCACTATAAGCAGAGCAAGCTGTTGTCTCTTTTACCAGTTCAACCCTACATCGTTTACAAATTGCTGAAAAAAAAAACAACAACAACAAAGATTAAAAATATAATCAAGTCTGAAATAGAATTATCGCATTAAACTGAGTAATTATATTTTTGACCGCCCCACCCTATATGGCGACATCGCCAATTTGTAAAAAAAATACTCACGTGATCCGATAGGAACAAGTGTCGACGTAAGCTCATGTATTTTTTTGGACTGAGTTAGAGTAATCCCACGGTCTGCCTTGCGTTTTGTTTCCTTGTGTGGTGCCCACACCGGAGGCAACGAACATGCTGTTTTACGACACAGCCATCGTATGCCAAAATCATCTCTATGACGAGGGCATATTGTCAGATGCTTATGACTTTCCTCAATCTCAAAAATGCCTAGACAATTCAGAAAAGTTTTAATTACACAAAAATACATAAAATCAACTAGTTTTAATTAATGACAACAACTATACTGTTTCAAATTCAGTTCTGACGGTAACAAATTGTCTTGAACATGTGCGTTTTAAAATCATTGAAAGTATAGCTGTTTATTACTTGTTGAGTGCATTTATATATGAAAGGAAGGTAGATTAAGCTGGAATTTTTTTCAAAATAGATAAAGATCAATTCAGTCTCACCTGCTCTAACAAGTAGAAGTTTTGCCTCAGTGTCAATCGTCGCATCGTGTACCTTAAATACTCTTAAATGACTTGCGATGTTCTTGTTGCATTCGCAAATCAGTACGCATTTACTATTTTTAAGATTAGTTTTCGTGGATCCGCACGAACCACCAACAAATATTAACGATGAGTAGCTGCAAGTCGCCATTTTGTTTGCTTTGGAACGCGTGTCTATATCTTCGAAATGATAGTCAATCATAAATATCAAAATATTGCGCGAACGTCTTGTACATTTCAGGTGACTTGTCAAACATCTAGTTGAGATACATGACGAAACTTCCACACGTGCACGTGAATATAATTGAATTGCTTTTAATTTTAACAAGTTCTTTTTTACTTTGATATCACTAAATCAATTTTCGATTAGAAATAATTCAACATCAATAATTTTGAGAAAAACAAGAAATTCCATTATTAAATAGTGCCGCTCTCAATCCTAGTCAAAATACGGCTGCAAAAATCATCAGTTTCCCTTCCAATTTAGACTTCAAAATAAAATATCTGAAAATCATCATTTTCTTAAGGTAATAATATGTATTTGAAATGAAAATTGGATAAATAAATCCATTGAAATGTTTTTATTAGCATAATTAATCAGACGTTTGTGCGTCACGATGTCACGCACGTCACCGTGACACATGCTATTTTTAGCGTCCACAACGCTTTTTCGAGGAGCTCTAGAATGTCTAGGTTTTAGTAGCCCAAAAATGTTTTTACATTTTCTAGAAGCGAAACGATTGCTCTTTCACAGGAACATTTTTTTATTTCATAAAGTCATGTAACAAGTTGGTTTTTTGACTCCTCAATTTGTGCTTTTTTCAGGCATTGAAAATCGACTAAATTTAGGTCAAATTCAAAATTCCATTTAAGTTTCAATTCTAAATGAAAACTGTTATTTACTGCTGAAATAACAAGTGTTTATCGATCTTTTAAAAGAGCTATACAGTTACGAAATTCAATTTTGTTTACACTTCGAAAATGCATTTCTCGCGGAGTATGTGTGATGCCGGGAAATCGCCTTATCAAGCCTTCAAACCTAAAATGTCGAATATCTCCTAAAATAAAAATCTGTTGAAACTTTCACTACTATTTCTGTGATACGGACATCGAGGGCTATCTTTGAGCAAAGTATGAGAAATTCGGTTTCTGGGCATTCTGCACACCTATGGTCGATATTCTCAGAGGAACGCTCTTAAATACGCTTCGCCTGATTGAACTTCACGCTCAAACAGCAGAAAAGACCCGGATGTGTCCGGGTATTCTGTGCGATGTATTCTATATTGTTTATTGTTTATTCTAAGTGTGGATGTTTATGTCGACACGTGGTGGTAGGGGCGTACATCTTAAAGGCATTTTTGCATCCGAGATGCATTGTGCGCTACGATGATTTTCTCACATAATGAAAATAGCAATTTTTGTGAACAAAAGTAATACCTAATAATATATGTTTCCATCGTTCGTTATAAAAGTAACTTTTCATATATTTTTTTGAAAAAGTATAGGTAAATATCTAGTTTTTCTTTCTTTCTGGGATAATATTTCAGTCGTTCCGGTCTTTTTTATACTTATTTTTCATGTAAATGTTTATCGTTTATTTTTTCACATTTTCCTAATAGTGTCTCAGCATAGCTTTGTTTAATATGAAACATTTTTAATGCTGTTTTCCAAGTTTTTGGAGAGGCATATAGGTCAGTCATGAGAGACAATGGATCAAAACACCAAGCTGGCTAAGATTTCTAAAATAAAAGACTCTAGTTCTGGTGTCTCCTTAGAGCGTTATCTATTTATATATGACTTACCGTTTTTGCTTCAGGCTAGTGTCTATATACGGTATCTATAGACCATCAAATGCACGCTAGAAGAGCGTCTAGTTAACTTTGAGAAAGAACAAGGTTAAATTCGCACGTTCCTCACTCGAAAACAAGAACTACAATAACAAAGCGTCAGGAAAAAAATATAACTTTGAAAAATAAAAGTAATACAGCGATAGTTTGTTTTTTCCCCATTTGCAATGGAATCCAGGTAAAAGGTAATCCAGGAGATCTCGGATCAAGAAATTAGCCAATCAGCACGCGGCATGAAATTTGATCAGGCGGTCCAACATCGCTGACATTTGGTGGAATGGTTAAATTATGTAGTTCGCGCTTTTGTGAAACTCTTTGGTCTCTATTATACATGGCTGAAAGTTCTTAGGATATAACTTGAAAAGCTTGAATGCGTTTGTGTCTTGTAAATAGACATTTGAAAGTAAAAAGATGTGTTCACTCGAAGTTTTATAATAATTTCGACATTGTTCGAGTTCAAGTACAACTTTTATCTATTAAATATCATCTACAAATCAATTTACACTTTAAAGATTCTGCTAGCTGTTACAATAGTACTTTATATATATTTGATTCTATAGCTGGTATATAGCTTACGAAAATAAAGTGAACCCCTTCAATTTTGCAGGAAAATCGAAAATGCTCAATTTCATGAAAATAAATCATTTTTTAAAGAAACAAAACTGCGAGAGTTCTAACCTCCCTAGGGACTATTGATGTGTAAAAATATAAAGAAAACTGATTTTTTTTTGCCGCATATAGTGTTGCTCTATAGAATCCCAGTGACGTCACGGACTCGTATGGTAAGCTTTTTATTTATTTAATTTTATTCCTTACATTGAATAGGCAAATGGCGACCAATTTGAATAACTATCGGTTCTTGACTGGCTAGCCTCACAAACATGTGAAAACTCTATTCGCCACGTTCTAAGTGAGCAAAAAACTGTTAATTTGCAATCACAAAGCATGTTTGGATTGTTTGAAGGGACAGAGTGAAGCAAAGTGCTTCAGCTCCCTGAAATTATTCCATGGATGCTTTACGATTGAAACCGTCAAACCCAGCCCCTCGGCTCGCTTAGAACATGGCGAATTTTGCTCCAACGTGAACAAGAGGCTAGTCAGTCCAGAGCAATAGCAAGTCGCCATCAGATATAGATCAGTCTATTTAAATTACATTAACATTTTAATTATATAGTAGAGTGCAAACATTTAATCCGTGAAATAAAATCAAAATTGTTACTAACAAATAGTTCTTATTTAGTTATCACTCAACCAGAACAGTCTAAGAAAAGGCAAATACAAAGGAGACAATAGAGCGAAGGCATTTAACCCGTGAAATAGAAATTGCTTGCTAAAGTGTAATAGTCAAATAGACTCAAAAGAAAACAATGGAATTCTAGACTGCTAAGGTGTATTGGTCGAACATTTATTTCACACGGGTTAAATGATTTCACTCTAAACCAGTGAAATAGATATTAGACTAACACTCTTTAGTAGACCATAATTATATTGTTTTCTTTTGAGTCTATTTGACTATTACACTTTAGCAAGCAATTTCTATTTCACGGGTTAAATGCCTTCACTCTACCTCATTACAGCTTTACTTATCTAAAATAGTCACTAATAGTCACTAAATAAGAACTATTAGACAGTAAAAAATAGATTTTATTTCACGGATTAAGTGTTTGCGCTCTAAGAAGCAATGTTCTTCAAGGAAGGTTCTTTCGTGATATTATAGATCAGCAGCTGTAAATAATAATAATAATAATAATAATAATAATAATAATAATAATAATAATAATAATAATAATAATAATCATAATCATAATCATAATCATAATCATAATCATAATCATAATCATAATCATAATCATAATCATAATAACAATAATAATAATAATAATAATAATAATAATAATAATAATAATAATAATAATAATAATAATAATAATATATATTTCTATAAGGCTAATATAGATATAATACAATCATTAATTAATTAATGTTTGAATATTGCCACATATCTAGAACTTAGAAAACTGACTATTCCTATGTAATTTTGGATGCTGAGTTCAAATTTGTGGGTTATTACTCCTCAAAATGAATTCCAAGGGGGTTTATTCCAATTTCTAATTTTCTTCGGGCTTTGCTCGCATCATGCCGAAACGACATTTTGACCAAAATATGTAGACCCAATAGGTTTGTTGACTAACTATACTTTGGCAAAGAAACTATCTCCCTGTGACTCCTGTAAGATGCTTTTAAAAAAAAAAACCTCCTTTTTAGGAGGGGGAATGGGGACGAATTACCTTAAAATACCCCTTAACACCATCCATCGAAAACATTTTCACTACCCGCGACTCATATTTGTGACCGACTCATGCTAAGGAATCAGGAAATCAAGCAAAAATTCAGATATCTTCAATATGTTGTCTGTTATTAAATTAAATGCTCCTTTATTCTATAAGGCTAATATAGATATAATACAATCATTAATTAATTGATGTTTGAATATTGCCACATATCTAGATCTTAGAAAACTGACTATTCCTATGTAATTTTGGATGTAATATATCAAACACGAGAAAGAGTGTTTTATCAGGTTTTCAAACACCGAAAAATGGGTTGAAAAAACGAGGCACAGCCGAGTTTTTTTGGGCCCATTTTGAGGTGTTTGAAAACCTGATGAATCACTCTTTCGAGTGTTGGATATTACTTCTCAAATTATTGGATAATTATTGGAGAAATTCAAAGCGAAGTTGGCTTAATTTTATGCAAGTGTTTCATCAGATTTCAAACTCCTTCACGCTAGTGATTTTGTCTTTGTTTTCTCTTCATTAATTATTCATGAGTTTTAGAAGCTGAGTTCAAATTTGTGGGTTATTACTCCTCAAAATGAATTCTAAGGGGGTTTATTCCAATTTCTAATTTTCTTCGGGCTTTGCTCGCATCATGCCGAAGCGACATTTTGACCAAAACATGTAGACCCAATAGGTTTGTTGACTAAGTATATTTTGGCAAAGATTTATTCTATAAGGCTAATATTAATTACTTCCGCATTGCATGCTGGGAAATTGTGTAAAAAATTGAAAGGGAATAGCCCTATTTTAAATATTTCTATTTTTCCTGGGATTTTATGGCAGATCGAAATATAGTGTTGCATATAGTGTTGCTCTATAGAATCCCAGTGACGTCACGGACTAGTATGGTAAGCTTTTTATTTATTTAATTTTATTCCTTACATTGAATAGGCAAATGGCGACCAATTTGAATAACTATCGGTTCTTGACTGGCTAGCCTCACAAACATGTGAAAACTCTATTCGCCACGTTCTAAGTGAGCAAAAAACTGTTAATTTGCAATCACAAAGCATGTTTGGATTGTTTGAAGGGACAGAGTGAAGCAAAGTGCTTCAGCTCCCTGAAATTATTCCATGGATGCTTTACGATTGAAACCGTCAAACCCAGCCCCTCGGCTCGCTTAGAACATGGCGAATTTTGCTCCAACGTGAACAAGAGGCTAGTCAGTCCAGAGCAATAGCAAGTCGCCATCAGATATAGATCAGTCTATTTAAATTACATTAACATTTTAATTATATAGTAGAGTGCAAACATTTAATCCGTGAAATAAAATCAAAATTGTTACTAACAAATAGTTCTTATTTAGTTATCACTCAACCAGAACAGTCTAAGAAAAGGCAAATACAAAGGAGACAATAGAGCGAAGGCATTTAACCCGTGAAATAGAAATTGCTTGCTAAAGTGTAATAGTCAAATAGACTCAAAAGAAAACAATGGAATTCTAGACTGCTAAGGTGTATTGGTCGAACATTTATTTCACACGGGTTAAATGATTTCACTCTAAACCAGTGAAATAGATATTAGACTAACACTCTTTAGTAGACCATAATTATATTGTTTTCTTTTGAGTCTATTTGACTATTACACTTTAGCAAGCAATTTCTATTTCACGGGTTAAATGCCTTCACTCTACCTCATTACAGCTTTACTTATCTAAAATAGTCACTAATAGTCACTAAATAAGAACTATTAGACAGTAAAAAATAGATTTTATTTCACGGATTAAGTGTTTGCGCTCTAAGAAGCAATGTTCTTCAAGGAAGGTTCTTTCGTGATATTATAGATCAGCAGCTGTAAATAATAATAATAATAATAATAATAATAATAATAATAATAATAATAATAATAATAATAATAATAATCATAATCATAATCATAATCATAATCATAATCATAATCATAATCATAATCATAATCATAATCATAATAACAATAATAATAATAATAATAATAATAATAATAATAATAATAATAATAATAATAATAATAATAATAATATATATTTCTATAAGGCTAATATAGATATAATACAATCATTAATTAATTAATGTTTGAATATTGCCACATATCTAGAACTTAGAAAACTGACTATTCCTATGTAATTTTGGATGCTGAGTTCAAATTTGTGGGTTATTACTCCTCAAAATGAATTCCAAGGGGGTTTATTCCAATTTCTAATTTTCTTCGGGCTTTGCTCGCATCATGCCGAAACGACATTTTGACCAAAATATGTAGACCCAATAGGTTTGTTGACTAACTATACTTTGGCAAAGAAACTATCTCCCTGTGACTCCTGTAAGATGCTTTTAAAAAAAAAAACCTCCTTTTTAGGAGGGGGAATGGGGACGAATTACCTTAAAATACCCCTTAACACCATCCATCGAAAACATTTTCACTACCCGCGACTCATATTTGTGACCGACTCATGCTAAGGAATCAGGAAATCAAGCAAAAATTCAGATATCTTCAATATGTTGTCTGTTATTAAATTAAATGCTCCTTTATTCTATAAGGCTAATATAGATATAATACAATCATTAATTAATTGATGTTTGAATATTGCCACATATCTAGATCTTAGAAAACTGACTATTCCTATGTAATTTTGGATGTAATATATCAAACACGAGAAAGAGTGTTTTATCAGGTTTTCAAACACCGAAAAATGGGTTGAAAAAACGAGGCACAGCCGAGTTTTTTTGGGCCCATTTTGAGGTGTTTGAAAACCTGATGAATCACTCTTTCGAGTGTTGGATATTACTTCTCAAATTATTGGATAATTATTGGAGAAATTCAAAGCGAAGTTGGCTTAATTTTATGCAAGTGTTTCATCAGATTTCAAACTCCTTCACGCTAGTGATTTTGTCTTTGTTTTCTCTTCATTAATTATTCATGAGTTTTAGAAGCTGAGTTCAAATTTGTGGGTTATTACTCCTCAAAATGAATTCTAAGGGGGTTTATTCCAATTTCTAATTTTCTTCGGGCTTTGCTCGCATCATGCCGAAGCGACATTTTGACCAAAACATGTAGACCCAATAGGTTTGTTGACTAAGTATATTTTGGCAAAGATTTATTCTATAAGGCTAATATTAATTACTTCCGCATTGCATGCTGGGAAATTGTGTAAAAAATTGAAAGGGAATAGCCCTATTTTAAATATTTCTATTTTTCCTGGGATTTTATGGCAGATCGAAATATAGTGTTGCATATAGTGTTGCTCTATAGAATCCCAGTGACGTCACGGACTAGTATGGTAAGCTTTTTATTTATTTAATTTTATTCCTTACATTGAATAGGCAAATGGCGACCAATTTGAATAACTATCGGTTCTTGACTGGCTAGCCTCACAAACATGTGAAAACTCTATTCGCCACGTTCTAAGTGAGCAAAAAACTGTTAATTTGCAATCACAAAGCATGTTTGGATTGTTTGAAGGGACAGAGTGAAGCAAAGTGCTTCAGCTCCCTGAAATTATTCCATGGATGCTTTACGATTGAAACCGTCAAACCCAGCCCCTCGGCTCGCTTAGAACATGGCGAATTTTGCTCCAACGTGAACAAGAGGCTAGTCAGTCCAGAGCAATAGCAAGTCGCCATCAGATATAGATCAGTCTATTTAAATTACATTAACATTTTAATTATATAGTAGAGTGCAAACATTTAATCCGTGAAATAAAATCAAAATTGTTACTAACAAATAGTTCTTATTTAGTTATCACTCAACCAGAACAGTCTAAGAAAAGGCAAATACAAAGGAGACAATAGAGTGAAGGCATTTAACCCGTGAAATAGCAATTGCTTGCTAAAGTGTAATAGTCAAATAGACTCAAAAGAAAACAATGGAATTCTAGACTGCTAAGGTGTATTGGTCGAACATTTATTTCACACGGGTTAAATGATTTCACTCTAAACCAGTGAAATAGATATTAGACTAACACTCTTTAGTAGACCATAATTATATTGTTTTCTTTTGAGTCTATTTGACTATTACACTTTAGCAAGCAATTTCTATTTCACGGGTTAAATGCCTTCACTCTACCTCATTACAGCTTTACTTATCTAAAATAGTCACTAATAGTCACTAAATAAGAACTATTAGACAGTAAAAAATAGATTTTATTTCACGGATTAAGTGTTTGCGCTCTAAGAAGCAATGTTCTTCAAGGAAGGTTCTTTCGTGATATTATAGATCAGCAGCTGTAAATAATAATAATAATAATAATAATAATAACAATAATAATAATAATAATAATAATAATAATAATAATCATAATAATAATAATAATCATAATCATAATCATAATCATAATCATAATCATAATAACAATAATAATAATAATAATAATAATAATAATAATAATAATAATAATAATAATAATAATAATAATAATAATATATATTTCTATAAGGCTAATATAGATATAATACAATCATTAATTAATTAATGTTTGAATATTGCCACATATCTAGAACTTAGAAAACTGACTATTCCTATGTAATTTTGGATGCTGAGTTCAAATTTGTGGGTTATTACTCCTCAAAATGAATTCCAAGGGGGTTTATTCCAATTTCTAATTTTCTTCGGGCTTTGCTCGCATCATGCCGAAACGACATTTTGACCAAAATATGTAGACCCAATAGGTTTGTTGACTAACTATACTTTGGCAAAGAAACTATCTCCCTGTGACTCCTGTAAGATGCTTTTAAAAAAAAAACACCTCCTTTTTAGGAGGGGGAATGGGGACGAATTACCTTAAAATACCCCTTAACACCATCCATCGAAAACATTTTCACTACCCGCGACTCATATTTGTGACCGACTCATGCTAAGGAATCAGGAAATCAAGCAAAAATTCAGATATCTTCAATATGTTGTCTGTTATTAAATTAAATGCTCCTTTATTCTATAAGGCTAATATAGATATAATACAATCATTAATTAATTGATGTTTGAATATTGCCACATATCTAGATCTTAGAAAACTGACTATTCCTATGTAATTTTGGATGTAATATATCAAACACGAGAAAGAGTGTTTCATCAGGTTTTCAAACACCGAAAAATGGGTTGAAAAAACGAGGCACAGCCGAGTTTTTTTGGGCCCATTTTGAGGTGTTTGAAAACCTGATGAATCACTCTTTCGAGTGTTGGATATTACTTCTCAAATTATTGGATAATTATTGGAGAAATTCAAAGCGAAGTTGGCTTAATTTTATGCAAGTGTTTCATCAGATTTCAAACTCCTTCACGCTAGTGATTTTGTCTTTGTTTTCTCTTCATTAATTATTCATGAGTTTTAGAAGCTGAGTTCAAATTTGTGGGTTATTACTCCTCAAAATGAATTCTAAGGGGGTTTATTCCAATTTCTAATTTTCTTCGGGCTTTGCTCGCATCATGCCGAAGCGACATTTTGACCAAAACATGTAGACCCAATAGGTTTGTTGACTAAGTATATTTTGGCAAAGATTTATTCTATAAGGCTAATATTAATTACTTCCGCATTGCATGCTGGGAAATTGTGTAAAAAATTGAAAGGGAATAGCCCTATTTTAAATATTTCTATTTTTCCTGGGATTTTATGGCAGATCGGAAAATACTAAAATTGCAATAATTTCACTTATGTTCAATGTACTAAAATATATTTTGTAACCCAAGTGACAATTAGGCTCCTTAACATTTTGCGTTGAAAATAGTTATAATTTGGTGGTCAAGTGACCAGTAAGGCTGTAAAACGGAAATTTGAAAACGGGGTTCATTCATTGCAATAATTTCAATCCTTTTTGTGTCTTAAAATATAAAGACGTTATTTTAAATATGTTCTGGCCTAGAATGGATGTCTTCATTGAAACGGTAAAGAGAAAAAGGCATATTTGTGAATACGTTGATTGGTCACGTGACCCTTTTTGGTAAATATCTCCTAAACAATCAATGATGGACAACCATTCTAGGCCAAGTTTGAAAGACATCTATAAAAATAACCCAACAACATATATTGGATCAATCTGGCTGGTGACTCTATCTACCCCATTTTGCTATGAAATGTTGAGCTTTTCTCCACTATGATACTGGTCACGTGACCAATGGAATGCCATGCTTGCACCAAAAATTTTACACCTTCATTACAAACTAACATGTAAAATTATTTAACTTTTGAAACGAAAATTGAAATCCAAATTACTAACATTTTATTCAAAATGGCTGCCTGACCCAGGCCTTAACTCACTTGAGTCGTTGTTGTCTCTTTTATGTTAATTAATTGGCTGACTATAAAAGTTTATAATATAGTACAATTATAACGCGCGCTCTTATTGGTCGAAAACCTATAAACTATTTCATATTTCATATCGATTTATTTATTTGTTGTTCATTAAATGAATGAATCAATGAATCAATGAATCAATGAATCAATGAATCAATGAATCAATGAATCAATGAATCAATGAATCAATGAATCAATGAATGACTGACTGAATGAATGAATGAATGAATGAATGAATGGATGGATGAATGAATAAACGAATGAATGAATTAATTAAGTAAGTAAGTAAGTAATTAATTAATTAATTAATTAATTGATTGATTGATTAATTAATTAATTAATTAATTAATTAATTAATTAAATAATGAATGAATGAATGAATGAATGAATGAATGAATGAATGGATGGATGGATGGATGGATGGATAGATGGGTGAATGAATAAATGGATGGATGGATGGATTGATGAATGGATGGATGGATGAATGAGTAGGCTTGCCTTACCTGTGCATGTTCTACATGTAAACGGGCATTGGGTTCTCACATAACTGTCATCACAGAGTTTTTCGTTGTATGTGCACCAATCCGCTAGATCTACACAACCTGTATTGAAATGAATTAGGCGTAAGAATCGTGCGTAAGATTTTCTCGTACGTGGCATTATAAGACATTTGTTTTGTTTTTCGGGAAATAAATTTGTCACATCGATAGTAGTTAAACTGCAAAGTTTCGTCAATACGGTGGCCCATAAAAGATTTGCCGTGTATAATAAAAGATTTGCCGCGAGTAATAAAGTTTTGCCTTGACACTTGTGGGCCACCGTACGTCAAGAATTCCCTTTCACACTTTCGATATTCAATTTTCTACTTCTAATCTTGTTATTTATTTGTAAATATGTATGAAATAGCACGTAAATGGTATGCCTAAACGACCAAAATCGTGTCTCAAAAACTGCATTTAACGAAACGACCGGCGTAATTCCAAGCTTCTTGAATTGCTGGCTGCCCAGCCGTTTGCCGGCTTCGTGAGTCGTGACACGCACACCGCCATTACACTGTTCCTCGGAGGCTTTTATATTAACGTTTTGATTAATAAAACTGACAGAATATTGTCCGAACCGATACAGATTTAAGACTGTCTTTGCTAAAGAGAAATGAATTATTACTCAGTGGTGTGCTTCTTGTCTTATCTTAAATAACAAGGTTATTGGGAGGTTGCCTAAGTTCTCAAGAAGCTAGAGTTGCACTCCGCTTCGTGCTTAGCAACATCCCGCGTGCATCCATAACACGATGGACGCACGCTACTTATGAACCATTTCTTAAATTTAAGTTTAAGCTCCATCGCCAACTATTTCGGCCATGCGCCCACTCACAAGGTCAGCGGTGCAACATAAAAGCGGTAGATAATTTTATCAGATTTTACAAAGAAATGTATAGAGGATCAAAGTTATTTTCGAATTATAAAATTCTCGGTAAGGATTTGTCAATTTACCTAATTGGAAATATATTATATGACATTAAAGCATTTGATTTTTACCAAACATAGCTTTTATTTATTGAATAAAAGCCTTTCCTTTCGATAGTTCAGTTTTCTTTCCCTACATGCTCTGTATTTATAATAAATATTCAGAAAAATTCAGATTGTAAAATTGCAAGAAAAACACGAAAAGTGTGATATTCAGAGCATCATTTTTCAAAATCAAAGCTTGTTACCTCATTTACCGTGGCTGTTCCATAAACTAAATACATCATAAATTGCTTGTGTGAAATTTGTCGTCGATCCACGCTTGGCATAAATGACCTCAAAATCGCTCATCAGAAACGTCCTTAAAACTTGGAAATCCTATTAACTTTATTCAAAATCAAAGCTTGTTACCTCATTTACCGTGGCTGTTCCATAAACTAAATACATCATAAATTGCTTGTGTGAAATTTGTCGTCGATCGAATGAGGTTTTACCTTTCCTTTTTAACTTTGAAAAAGCTCCAAATTGAATTGACGTAAGACGCCATATATTTGCAATCCTTCCTTCCGTAGAGGTACTTTGTGATGCGATAACATTGGAAATTCTTCGCAAACTAAGGCATGTTTGATACCAAAATGAAGCTAATTTACCCAACTAATATATACAATGGAGTTTAATGGGGTAGTTGTTAAAGAAAAGTTGGGTTTCACCGAGTGTGGGCCTGAGCGAGCTTGGGCTCCCTGTGGCTTTGCTCAGATCGTCGGCATGTCGTTGTTATTTCGCTTGTAAATTACCAATTTTATAACATTGAACTCTACAAATGTTCAAGAGTTACGGTTTGATAGTTGCCTCAATATCCTTTGGTGTTAAATTGACTAAAAGAATCGTATTTTACTTAGTTTTGTACAATCGATTTTGATTCTATCTTGGATTCCCGAATCGGTGTTTACTTTCTATTTTACACATGGTATCTGCTGGCCTCGATGACTGGCGGAAGTCCGTAATAGTTGGCGATCCATTTTTCCATTAACTCATCTATTCCGTCATTCATTTATTCATCCATTCATCCATTCATCCATCCATCTATTCAAATTTATTCATTCACTCATTCATTCATTCATCTATTTCTCAATTCCTCAATTTATTCTTTGTGACCAGCTATGATTTCTCGATTTTGTTATCGTATTCATGATGATATTATATTTTTTTAAATAAAAATACTGGGACTGAGCTTAGCATTTATCTGAAAACAATATTTTCTTTCATTTTGAGATCATGAAATATAACTTGTCAAAATTGCCTGGCTATTCATAATACTCGTAATGATATGCACTGTGGAATTTCAACTATAAACCTGAATAATGGATGTTAATGAACATTTGCACGTGGATTATGCAATATCTTAGGTATAAATACTGCTTGTAAATAAAATCATTGAATTCTAGCTCAGTTACCCAGCGGTACAAGAAAGAAAGCGACCCACCCTCCCGTCCCTAGGAAAACTCGCGTAGGTCGTGTTACCCTATGCCAATGTCATATCAGCTTGGCTTAGGCCGCTGGAACGATATTTTTACCCCATACTAAATTCAACTGGGCATGAATGCGGGTATTGTAGAATAGATTACTTTTCTGTTACACGCTACTTAAGCATTACCACCGATTTCATTACTACGCGCCCAACACAGTTTGTGAAGGGAGTTGGCGATTCTCTTCCGTCAATCAAACACAATTTGTCTAGACATTTTACAAACAAGTCGTCAACGACAGTTTAATCATTGAAAAATAATTTTTTTCCCGGACCTAACGATATATTTTAGGTATCAGACTGTTCAAACTAAATAAGTTTCATGTCTTTCATAAGACAGTTGTATTTTTGTCTCAATTTTCTCTCTAAAATAACATTTCTACCTGTTTTATGTTTACAGTTCAAGTAATTAGCTGTCTAGACAAATTGTGTTTGATTGACGGAAGAGTATTGCCATCTTCGCGTAGTAATGAAATCGGCGGTAAACACCGAAAAAATAGCTGTATCGTCAAAATTGACAAGGGCATCAAAATGTGTGGCAAAACAAAACGTGTGCAGAAAAATACATAACAGAGCCTTAATTCCCTTTTTTGGTTGTTATTTTTTAATCATAAATTTATTGGTTATTAATGATTACTTACTCTTTTTCACCTTGTATACATAGTTAACAAAACCTTCCCCAACACATACATCAGCTTTCGCATCTACACACTGCTTTTTATAATCTGATATACACTTTGTTGGATCAGCTTTACCATACTTTTTGTAGTCACCATTTCCACTCCAGCATTCACCATAAAACTGAAGACCAAAGTATTCGTATCCTTCTTCTTTCGACTTGGCAGCACATCGACATGCTAGTCTGGTAAACAAAATGGCTTATTGTTGATCTGAAACTCTTCTCTGTGAGTTGGTCATTGATTGTTGGTCCATTGATTGGGCTTTCATACTCACTATATACTGTTTCTGTACTACGCCGTTTCGACGCCATTCTGGTCGTCTTCTTCAGGTACTATCGTTTTTGGTGTTATTGTTTTTATAAGTGATTTCCAATAGTCGACGTCTGCATGAATATTCAATACTTTATTTCTATTGTTCTGTGTTTTGACGCTCTCAAGAGACTCAAGAGACCATCCACCACATATCAAAAAGGCGGTCATTAAAGGTTTCGTTGAAAGAGCCAAACATCTCTGCGATGATAACCAAATAGATTTATAAAATAACCATTATACAACGCGCGTTCTCATTGGCTGAAACGTGCAAAAAACCGTGTTTCTATAAAAGCATAGAAACACGGGTTTCAAGCGGAGTGTCGCTTGATTTTTCCGTAAAAATACAAAATAGTGTCGTCTAATGAAGAAAACAATTTTTTTGTGTCAATTTTGACTTCGACGGCCTTCACCACCTCATCAGAAGTCATGAACTAAAAAGTCTTTAACACTTTTAAGCTTGTAAAAATATTAAATCTGAGTTCACAGCCCAAAGTACTGATTCAAATCGCGACAAGAAGATCACAACACTACTTTGTCTACCGTAAAAGCACTTTTAATTCCTAAATATGTACAAAGTAAATACAAAAAATCATTTTGATGTCATTGAATTTGCACAATAGTAGAAAAATATACTTCAGCAAAAGCTACAAGCTTTATAACTTACATGTACATCAAAACAGAGAAGGTTTTCCTTCGTCTTGCTTCAGTTCTCGATAAAGTCGTTCGTCAAGCATTCTTTTACGTAAACTCTCCTGCTATTCTTCTTGAAACCTTATATGCAGCTCAAACGGTCGAAAACGGTCACTCAGAGTTCCACAGTTCCACAAATTCAAGTTAGAGTTTCGACTTCAGAAGCGAAATAGGCAGAATTTCATCGACTTGCAAGGTAGACAAAGTAAAGCGTGAATACACGGCTTTGAGCAAAGCACGTTTCAGTGAAATTGAAGTGTTTTTGCTCACGATTTCAGCTAGATTTTAGACTTTTCTAATGTAGTTGAACTCTGAAATCCACTTTTAAATCCATGTAAACTTGATCATCGTTTGTTGTGGTCTTTATATTGACATTTTGTGAAGAATAAAGTCGATTTTTTCATCGCACTGAAAATTATTTTTGACAAGTTTTGAACCGGTACGTTTTTTGCTTGGTATGTCGTCATTTGACGACGTTAGGAGAATTTGTTGTGTGATCAAGGGCATTAAATGCAATTTAGCTTTGTATCTTCGTTATTATCTGTTGTTATTATTTTATAAAAGCATTAGAAGATATTTTCCGTGTTTCTATTCTCTGTTAGAAACACTTGGGATTGTTGGGAGAACACTCGTAAAGATTTTGAATCACTTGCTTTCAGCTCGTGATTCAAAATCTTTCTCGTGAGAATAGAAACACGGAAAATATCTTCTAATGCTTAAACTGAACTGGAGAATGTCGAAGAGGTATTTATAGCCAACGGATACTCACATGAAGAGATCAGGGAAATCATACAGACAAAAAAGGAAGACACACAAACAAAAACAAAAGACACAACAGAAAGAACAAAAGGGACATACGTTGTACCCTACATCGAAGGCCTTTCGCAACAGTTCAAACGCGTAGCATCCAAATATAACTTCAAGATAGTCATGCGACCAGGCGAAAAAATTAAAAGATCTGAAAACGAAAGCTCGACACCCACTAGGTGACAAAAGATCAAACGTCGTGTATAGTACTATATTCTAAGTCCCTACAATACACACGAATAATCAATGAGATATGGAAAACAGAAAAAGGTGCAAGTCCACAGAGTGGACAGTGAGGGATGGAGAGGTATATCCGTGTGTATGTATTGGTTGCGCCACGTTATTGGGTTGGGTGTGGGGGGTCGACGAGATGTGTTCTCTTCGATTGACCAGAGAGACTGTCACAAAGGCCCGTGGCGTACTTAATATATGCAGCGCGGTGCATTGTGGGATCTCATTGTTATGCTAATTATCCGTCTTTATTTCCGGTATTTAGAATAGTACTATATTCTAAGTCCCTACAATACACACGAATAATCAATGAGATATGGAAAACAGAAAAAGGTGACCCATCCGCCGCTGGATGGCGTGCTGGTCGAGAAAGATACTATGATCACACTTTGACATATACTTTGATACTAAGATCACACTCTCATACAGAGAGAGTAGTTTTAATGGGAAAATAGTGCAGTCCTTCCTCCCATTCTACAAGTAAATTGGGTTAGGGGAAAGCTGGGCTAAGGTCCTAATAGGTTCAAGTCGTTGTATGTTGTTCGTACTTGCTTGATAGCTTGGGGTTGTCCTGAAAGTCGTGCGGAGGGGTTATATTAGATGGGTGGTGGTGGATGGAAAGTGGATATGTTCACCTGGATAACTTTGTTGCAACTTTAAGCTTTTGTCGCAAAGAGCCTTTGTAGTGTTTTCAATTCAATGAGTTTTTTCCAGCAGTCTCCGTGGTCGCGTAGTTGTCCTGCTACGAAGTTATCGGGGTTGCGAAAAAGTAGTTTTTTTATACCCGGAAATGTGGAGATCTTAGCAGTGTTGATTATCAGGTCTAGGTCGAAAGGTCGGGCTGTCGTCCCTTCCATGTTCTCCTGGGAATGCTATCCATGTTTACCCACTGGGCTCGCGTTGAATTGTTGATCTTGCGTAGATCAAAGTTGAAATCGTCCCGCGTTTGGGTGTTGTAAGTCAGGGAAGAGTTAATGCGAGCTGATATAAATTACATGTGAAAATGATTGCTGTGTTGTTATAAACGAAAAATGAAAAACCCAGGAGAGGAAGGGAGGACAGCCTGACCCAGGTAAACTGGGGGGAGAGCTTTACTCCTTTTTCAGGTTGGCCGTTCCCCTCTTAGGGCGAGAAAAATATAATATTTGTGGATGAGATGATATCGATATGGGGGATTAATTGAAATATTTTTTGCTAAAACCGGTACTTTCTCGTATGGTACTAGAAAATCATGCATGGCTGAGAAATTGGTAATTTTCGCATTGCATGAAGTCAAAAGCATTGTCATAAACAATAGTATAAGTAGAGTCAAAGGTTCAATTTATTCTGTGCAGCCCGGACGCTTCTAGGGTAGTTGTATGGGGAACGCCTATAAGGGCTTGTAGATGCTGTTGGTTGCCAGTTGGGCGGGTCTTCGTGCGTTTTCTTTGGTACTGTGTGCCTGTTTAGCTTTTTACAGCCTTAATTGTTGGCCTTTATGAGGATCTAAGACTTCACTAGGTCTCTTATGGCTTCCTTTGAAGCGATTTTTGTCTAGGGTTCGGTGTAGTTTATAAAAGGCTGATGCGACTGTGTCGGCATTATACTTTGTTCCACTGAACAACCGAGGCGTTCTATAATGGATGTCGCTAACTGACTGGGGCGAATGGAGGTGTGAGTAAATACAGAGAATATACGTAAACAAAGTATAAGTAAACAAAGTTGTACGCATAACATAATGCGAAGGTGTAAAGAACTGAGTTTTACGGTACTGCCGGAGGATTTTATTTAAAAAGAGAAATATGCATATATAAAAATAGGTTGTTGCATGCGGGGTATATAGTATACGGAGAAGTATGCCAATATGTAAATAAATGATATTACAAAAGGAGTCTATACGTAGAAACGGTTTTGTAAAAAAAAAGAGAAAAATGCATAGAAATTTACAAAACAAATGAAAAATGTAACAATAGGAAATAAGGCCGGCTAACGAGCGAAGCGAAAAAAAAAAGGAATGTTGTCAAAACTAATGATTGTGGGCTTAAACAAACAACGGAGGTAATGCACACAAAGGAATTATAGTGGAAATGCATTGAACATTATGCAAAATAAAGATAAAATGGACAACAGATAGGAATAATTTAGGGAAAACTGGGTGAAACAAAGTTAAACTGTTTTTGCTTAAAACGAAATGTTATGGGGTTATAATATTAAAACCTGGCTGGGAAGGGTATGGTTGTGGGTACACGCGTATTACGTTAGCACCGGGATAACAGAATAAAATATATTTCACACAGCGTATATATTTTTATCTTAAAAGATAGTAAATAAACAAAACTCCGTATGTTCACATCTTGGGGAGCTAGCTAAATCAGGCGTTTTTACCATCACATAGCGTGTTACATAACTTGCAACTCAGTGTATCATCTTTGTGGGGCCACACAGTACACTACGGGCGACTCTTAAAGTGCATTGGTAAGGGAGAGTTTTATGGTCACATAGCGTGTGAAATTATTACAACAAATTAATTTTGTTTTTGGGAGGGTATTACGACCATACAGCGTATATATTCAGTCTGGATGACTTTACTGAACTGTTATGCGTTAGCTACATTTTGGGTGGTTTGCTGTTGTTGTTGTTGTTGTTGTTGTTGTTGTTTTTTTTTTTGGAACACACAGTGTATATTGGGGCGATTTTAGTATATAGTAGGTATATAGTATAGTACTATACGGAGAAAAATGGCAAATTGTAAATAAATAATATTACCAAATGAGTTTTTTTTTTAAGAAAAATGTAACAATAGGAAATAAGGAGCTAACAAACGAAGCAAAAAAAAAAAAAGAATGTTGTCAAAACTAATGATTGTGGGCTATAACAAACAACGGAGGTGCACATAAGGGAATTATAGTGGAAACGCACTGAAAATTATGCAAAATAAAGATAAAATGGACAACAGATAGAAATAATTTATGTCGACTAAAGAGCAAAAACATTGAAAAATTACTAAGACTGCATGGGTGAAACAAAGTTAAACTGTCTAAGCACAAACGAAATGTTATGGGTTATAATATATATAGTATGGTTGTGGGTACACGCGTATTACGTTAGCACCGGGATAACAGAATAAATATATATCACACAGCGTTTTTAAGATAGCACAGAAATGAACCTCTTCTGTTCACAAATTGGGGAGCTAAATCATGTTTTTTACCATCACATAGGTTGTTACATTTCTTGTAAATGTTACATCTTCGTGGGGCCACACAGTGCACTACGGGCGGGTAAGGGAGGGTTTTTTGATCACATAGCGTGTTGGAATATTACAACAAATTACATTTTTTGGGAGGGTATTTACGACCACACAGCGTATTCTGGATAACTTCTAACTGTTGCGGAACATAGTGCAAATTGGGGCGATTCTTGACTATTCTTATGGGAGAGGTAGAGGGATTGTACGGTCACACAGCGTACCAACCAAGTTACGGCGTAAGAATCTATTGTGTTTGGGGTGAATTGTTTAGTTTACAACTCATAATAAAGTTCTGAACACTAAAATTTTAGAGAACAACTACAAGGGGGTACACACAGCGTATGGGATGTTTCTAAATTAACTCTTTTGAAGGGTTGTAAGGTCACGTAGCATACTAATTATACTACGGCGGAAAAACATTTGGACTTGGGGTGAATATGAACTGTAAAAGAAACTGTAGAGACCACGAGGGAGTATGAAATTACTGGTAAAATGTCAACGAGAAGGGCGAAAATTAAAACGGCTGCCGGGTGGTAAGGAAACTGGCTGGGAAAGGACGAATAAACCTACCTCCAGATTGCCATATTGAGAGGTGTGTTCTACTGCACGTTCATAATGAATATAGTAAAACGTGGCGCAACAAGTCAGGATAAATTCGACGAGATGTGTTCTCTTCGATTGACCAGAGAGACTGTCACAAAGGCCCGTGGCGTACTTAATATATGCAGCGCGGTGCATTGTGGGATCTCATTGTTATGCTAATTATCCGTCTTTATTTCCGGTATTTAGAATAGAATCCCATGCGGCTGTGACAAGTACGAATATATTGGAGAGACAGGAAGGAAATGGGAAACCAGACGGAAAGAACATGAAAGCAAAGTGAGATTAACGGAAAAAGACATCGCCGAAAATAAAACCGAATCTGCTGAGAAACGAATGAATACTGGAGACGGAGGACTCGCAAGACATAACCAGACATGTCCACACAAAATTCAATGGGACAAAAGCAAAGTGATAACACAAGAAACACACAGCGAAAAAAGAAAATTCCTAGAGGCTCTTGAGAGCGTCAAAACACAGAACAATAGAAACAAATTATTGAATATTCATGCAGACGTCGACTATTGGAAATCACTTATAAAAACAATAACACCAAAAACGATAGTACCTGAAGAAGACGACCAGAATGGCGTCGAAACGGCGTAGTACAGAAACAGTATATGGTGAGTATGAAAGCACAATCAATGGACCAACAAAATAGTTTATTATTTAAATACATTTTTTCCAAAGATTTCCATAGCTTAATTAATTTAAAAAAAAAGCTTACCCGGATATGGATGCTGTGAAATTTTTCCAGTCGATTCGATGGCCATCATAACTAGGATCGGCAGGATCCCTTTCATCGAGAAGTTGTGAAGGTAGTGCTCTGTCATTAATGACATCATTATAGCAGCCAACTTTTTCAAAGTTCTTGTCACATATGTCATATTGTTCCCAGGCTGAAAAGAAAATGCAAATTATTCACTGTACCGTTTAGCTTGGGTATTTGGGTTAAGGGACGGTGAAGATAATTATTTTATTCATATACTCCAAACAACTTACAATGTAGAGTCGTTCTATAGCAAGCAATAGTTTATTACTAATGACAATTGATCTAAACAAGCCTCACATCAACAAATAGATCTTAAAAAAAAAAAACATTTTCATCGCGTTTTTCAAAATTATCTTCGGTTTAATTATTGCAGTCTGAACGCATCGAAATATTGTTATTTTCAGTTTATAATTTGAATGAATTTGTTCCTTTTTATGTGTGGTTTTGGATCTCAAATTAATCAATCTCGATGAATGCTTCTTTTTAATGATTACAATATACCAAAAGCTCGTTATATTTGGACATTAAAGAAAAAGAAACATCTACTTAGAATTGGGGAAAATTGCCAATGGGATATCGCCTTTTATTATAAATATTAAATGATTACATAAAAACACGAACATTGTTGAAGTTACAGATTTGTATGATAACGTTACTTCCCCCAAGTAAAAGTGAGGGTCGAAAAAGGCAACGTAACACCAACATTACGTGAGAAAATGAGAGGGAGGAAAAAGGGGTGGAGGAGGGGTGACTTGTTGACTCGCTTCAATCTTCAACTAACTGGCCACGCTATCACTCCTGGCTGAATGAGTATACTCCCTATAGGGGGTACCGATGCATGTCAGCCAATACTATGACTTCCCATCTGCTACGCATCGAAATAGGATATTTGTTTGTGATTTAATTAATAAAAAGATCCAAGACCGAACATAAAAAATTATATTTGAAGCAATATATGTTATTGCGTTTAAGTTTTTTTTCCCAGAGTATATATTTGATGTATTTGGGGTTTCGAAGGCAATTCACTTTAATTAACGCCTTTGATAGTTTTTACATTCACAAAATTTGGAAATGGCACAAACGATTCAATGCGGGGTCAATATTGCATGCTAACCTGTTGAACGGTGCTGCAAAAAGACAATCGTTAGGACCAAAGCTTTCATAATCATCTCCATTTTGACCAACATTCACGATCAGTAACCACCCAGTGCTGTCGTACCCTAGAAACTAGAGGGTTTCTTGATTTAGTATTCGTATTTATCATTTGTACGTCTGTGTTCGTTATTTTCAAGAGAAACCCTCTAGCCAAACGAGCCTATTCTTTTGAATTCGCCGAGCCAATCAGAAGTGGAGGGTCGCTACGTGACCCCGACTTCTGATTGGTTTAAGTCTATGAAGATCTTTGATTGGATGAAAGCTGACAGCAAGATGTCAACAAGTTTGCCAAGTTTCCAAATATGGCTATAATTGGCGGTGTCAATCAAAACAGCATGGAAGTGAGATTCTAAGCTCTTTGTGCCAGGGGTTAGTCTCGTTGAATAACAAACCGTCAACAAACCGTCAAATTTATAAAAGCTAAAGCAAACGATAAAGCAAGGAGAAAATAACCCCTGGTACCCAGGGTAGTGCTGTCGAAACCCTATATAAAAATATACAATAGTGATGTAATAGATAAAAAACTCGTGCTTCGTGTTTGATCAGGGGCTCTAAACACCGTTTCGAGGTGTTTTGAGCCCCTGATCAAACACGAAGCACGAGTTTTTGATCTGACTTCTCAGTCTCATTATAATTCATTTGTTATTGAATCTCTTGAATCTAAGAAAGATATAGAATGCAATAGTAGCGCAACAAGTACGGCTAGTACGGCTTCAAACTCCAATGTTGTCATTGAAGGAGGAAAGTTTGAAAACTGTACATTTAATTTAGCTGCACCAACAGAATAACAATTTATTTAGCACGCTAATCATATCAGTACTGAATTTGATCATGTTAAGAGTAACTTCACAAAATAACCGGCCATTTAGCTGAACATTCATGGACAATATAGACCATATGGAATCTCTAAAACTAACTCCATAAAAACTCGCTATATTTAATTCTACTCTAGAATTGAGCACCATGCAAGTTGAAATGTTAAAGATTTCATGATTTCTAGATAAAATATCGCAGTAGCCGGATATATTGTGAGGTTACCTCGTGTTACTTTTTGATTTTTGATTTTTCGATTTACATTTATTTTACCGAATCAGTGATTTATTTTGGAAATTATTTTGTCGCATTTGACATTTGTGTGAAAAAATGATGTTGTATAGGATAATATGATAAGGATGTTGTATAGGAGAAGTATTATTTTATAAAAGCCATTATCAAAAGAATAATTTGCTAAGTTTTGTATTTGATTAAATTTGTTTTTATATTAAAGGTTGGATGGACCACTCGATAGTCGGGGCGTATATTTTAGTGAAACAATATCCACTCATAAGAAATATATGTGGCCAAGCTAGGCCAGTAAAAAAGTCTCCACCGATAAAAATTAAAATGTTTTCCGATCCATCTGTAAAAAAAAAAATCGGTGTTTTTACCAATTCCAAAATTTTCCCTGAATGTTTTAAATCGTTTTTGAGCCGACATACGACATACTTGTGCACGATATGTACATTTGCAAATATTGTCAGTTTCTGTGCCAGAGCATGAAAATGTAATATTCCGGAAAACAGTGTAACACGCTACAGATATGAAAAAAAGAAACGATTGTCTTTATTTTTTTTAATATTGTTTGTCAATAGGGACTCAGTATATCAAATCGTACGTGCTACACAATCAAAAGACATACACAAAGCCGAATTTCATATCAGCTTTAGCTTGCTTCAAGATGTCAAATTGTACATTCTCCATAAGTATAGCTCGTTTTCGCGGTTTGAAGGAATTATGAAAATAAAAGTAAAGATTTCAATATATAGTTTTGCAAAAGTAATTATTTTGCACACTGTTTTGCTACATAGGAAACAGTAAATTCTTATTCCTAAAATGTAAATATACGAGGGAGAGCTTTTCATTTTTTTAAACATCTCAAGTTGTTATGAGAAATTAAGTTTTGTCTAGAAATGTACACGCAACATTTTAAAATCATACTCTAGTAGAGATCCTCGAAAAATACGTTATACATAGCAAAACATCATTACAAACGTAGACATAAAATGTTTCAAATGGTTTAGTAAAAGCAATTTTTCTTTTCAACGGTCGTTCAAACAAACATGGAAAACTCTTTTTTCCTGTTGGCTGGGTTACCCTCCTACAAGGATCAGCCAAGGCCAGCCAATATTATTTCTAGCTCTGTCAATCAAGTATCAGTGTTTGCATGAGACATCTTTTCATGCTAGTTTTTTCTATACTAGTTTACTCGCTAGTTTCCATTTTACTTTTCATGCCTCATGCACATCACTTTCTTGAAGTTTGAATAAAGAATAGAACATGGAATTCACTATATGATCTAAAAATAAATAAATGATAAATAATTTCCAAAATTGCTTAAGTTAGTCTTTAAAGTCTTTCTTTCTCATCAATTATATATGAAAGACGCGATTATGATAGCAACGGATTATCAACATCATCAAAACGACAGAAAAAATAACAGTGTATTGCATGGAAAATTTGGAGGTTTTGCAGTTACGGATATGATATTTTAAACATCCTGGTTTGCTGGAAGATCTAGTAGGTCGCGTGTTTTGTGTCTTAGGAATTATGTTTGAGTTAAATGTGATATTTCTGCAAAGTCCTGCATTACAGTCGCTAAACAAATAACATTTTAGTAACTAAATTACTTTAAGTTATTATCACTTCTAGAAAAACTTTTTTAAGACATATAAAGGTATAGCAAGTAAGAGTGAGCAACGGGGTTTTGTTTGGTGAAACTCTCAACAATTTATCGACATTTAATTTATTAATTTGCGCTGTAAAATGATAAACTTCATTTGATTCGAGCGAGAATGTAATTGTAAAATGATAGAACTAGTTATATATAGATTATTGAAGGAAAACCTACCTCAGGATTATAGAGTTGCTTTCCTTGTTACCTGTTTGAAGACGGGCAAATAATGATTTTGAATAGCAAAAGAATAATGACTCATTTTGTAAATTTGATTTATTCTATATATTGTTTTTTCTAAGTGTGGATGTTTGTGTCTACACGTGGTAGTAAGGGTGTATATTTGAATAAAAATATATCCTCTCAGAAAAAAATATAAGTGCCCACCTATAGAAAATATAAGTGCCCAGAAGTGCCAGGCCCATCACAGGCAGCCCAAGCAATTCACTTTTACAGTAGAGATATGTGAGGGAAAAAAAACGATATTTGTTATTGAAATAAATTTGAACATATTTCAATCCTGTGTTGTTGTTTAACTTATTTAATGTCATTCTGGGTGGTTTTTGAACGTTTTAGAGCATTTTTTCTTAATGTTTGCCCACCTGTACTTAAATATGGAAAGGCTGGTCACTCGAGATATCCAGCGCTTGTCTTCGATTGTCGAAAAAATCATGTTTAATCCTTCCTTTGCCTTCAAATTCCCCTCAGCACCATAGATTAATGATTCTTCGCGCTTAACGGACACCGATATAACTTCGCAACCGGGCCTTATTTTGTAAAACTCATTCTGATTGGACGACTCTATTCCATGGTTACCAATCATCCAATCAGAATGAGTTTTACAAAATAAGGCCCGGTTGCGAAGTTATATCGGTGTCCGTTAAGCGCGCCTCACAGCTCATCTGAAGGAAAAATTGTCGTTGAAAATCGCTCAATATCTATGATTTCGTGAGGTCTGACTCGAGATCCATGGACATTTTGCTGATTTCTGGACAGAAGGATCATTAATCTATGGTGCTGAGGGGAATTTGAAGGCAAAGGAAGGATTAAACATGATTTTTTCGACCATCGAAGACAAGCGCTGGATATCTCGAGCTGAAACCAAGATGTCAACAAGTTTGCCAAGTTTCCAAATATGGCTATAATTGGCGGTGTCAATCAAAACAGCATGGAAGTGAGATTCTAAGCTCTTTGTGCCAGGGGTTAGTCTCGTTGAATAACAAACCGTCAACAAACCGTCGAATTTATAAAAGCTAAAGCAAACGATAAAGCAAGGAGAAAATAACCCCTGGTACCCAGGGTAGTGCTGTCGAAACCCTATATAAAAATATACAATATAGTGATGTAATAGATCAAAAACTCGTGCTTCGTGTTTGATCAGGGGCTCTAAACACCGTTTCGAGGTGTTTTGAGCCCCTGATCAAACACGAAGCACGAGTTTTTGATCTGACTTCTCAGTCTCATTATAATTCATTTGTTATTGAATCTCTTGAATCTAAGAATGATATAGAATGCAATAGTAGCGCAACAAGTACGGCTAGTACGGCTTCAAACTCCAATGTTGTCATTGAAGGAGGAAAGTTTGAAAACTGTACATTTAATTTAGCTGCACCAACAGAATAACAATTTGTTTAGCACGCTAATCATATCAGTACTGAATTTGATCATGTTAAGAGTAACTTCACAAAATAACCGGCCATTTAGCTGAACATTCATGGACAATATAGACCATATGGAATCTCTAAAACTAACTCCATAAAAACTCGCTATATTTAATTGTACTCTAGAATTGAGCACCATGCAAGTTGAAATGTTAAAGATTTCATGATTTCTAGATAAAATATCGCAGTAGCCGGATATATTGTTAGGTTACCTCGTGTTACTTTGATTTTTGATTTTTCGATTTACATTTATTTTACCGAATCAGTGATTTATTTTGGAAATTATTTTGTCGCATTTGACATTTGTGTGAAAAAATGATGTTGTATAGGATAATATGATAAGGATGTTGTATAGGAGAAGTCTTATTTTATAAAAGCCATTATCAAAAGAATAATTTGCTAAGTTTTGTATTTGATTAAATTTGTTTTTATATTAAAGGTTGGATGGACCACTCGATAGTCGGGGCGTATATTTTAGTGAAACAATATCCACTCATAAGAAATATATGTGGCCAAGCTAGGCCAGTAAAAAAGTCTCCACCGATAAAAATTAAAATGTTTTCCGATCCATCTGTAAAAAAAAAATCGGTGTTTTTACCAATTCCAAAATTTTCCCTGAATGTTTTAAATCGTTTTTGAGCCGACATACGACATACTTGTGCACGATATGTACATTTGCAAATATTGTTTTCTGTGCCAGAGCATGAAAATGTAATATTCCGGAAAACAGTGTAACACGCTACAGATATGAAAAAAAGAAACGATTGTCTTTATTTTTTTAATATTGTTTGTCAATAGGGACTCAGTATATCAAATCGTACGTGCTACACAATCAAAAGACATACACAAAGCCGAATTTCATATCAGCTTTAGCTTGCTTCAAGATGTCAAATTGTACATTCTCCATAAGTATAGCTCGTTTTCGCGGTTTGAAGGAATTATGAAAATAAAAGTAAAGATTTCAATATATAGTTTTGCAAAAGTAATTATTTTGCACACTGTTTTGCTACATAGGAAACAGTAAATTCTTATTCCTAAAATGTAAATATACGAGGGAGAGCTTTTCATTTTTTTAAACATTTCAAGTTGTTATGAGAAATTAAGTTTTGTCTAGAAATGTACACGCAACATTTTAAAATCATACTCTAGTAGAGATCCTCGAAAAATACGTTATACATAGCAAAACATCATACAAACGTAGACATAAAATGTTTCAAATGGTTTAGTAAAAGCAATTTTACTTTTCAACGGTCGTTCAAACAAACATGGAAAACCCTTTTTTCCTGTTGGCTGGGTTACCCTCCTACAAGGATCAGCCAAGGCCAGCCAATATTATTTCTATCTCTGTCAATCAAGTATCAGTGTTTGCATGAGACATCTTTTCATGCTAGTTTTTTCTATACTAGTTTACTCGCTAGTTTCCATTTTACTTTTCATGCCTCATGCACATCACTTTCTTGAAGTTTGAATAAAGAATAGAACATGGAATTCACTATATGATCTAAAAATAAATAAATGATCAATAATTTCCAAAATTGCTTAAGTTAGTCTTTAAAGTCTTTCTTTCTCATCAACTATATATGAAAGGCGCGATTATGATAGCATCGGATTATCAACATCATCAAAACGAAAGAAAAAATAACAATGTATTGGATGGGAAATTTGGAGGTTTTGCAGTTACGGATATGATATTTTAAACATCCTGGTTTGCTGGAAGATCTAGTAGGTCGCGTGTTTTGTGTCTTAGGAATTATGTTTTAATTTAAATGTGATATTTCTGCAAACTCTTACAACAGTCGCTAAACCAATAACATTTTAGTGGCTAAATTACTTTAAGTTATTATCACTTCTAGAAAATAATTTTTAAGACATACAAAGGTATAGCAAGTAAGAGTGAGCAACGGGGTTTTGTTTGGTGAAACTCTCAACAATTTATCGACATTTAATTTATTAATTTGCGCTGTAAAATGATAAACTTCATTTGATTCGAGTGAGGATGTAATTGTAAAATGATAGAACTAGTTATATATACATTATTGAAGAAAAACCTACCTTAGGATTATAGAGTTGCTTTCCTTGTTACCTGTTTGAAGACGGGCAAATAATGATTTTGATTATCAAAAGAATAATGACTCATTTTGTAAATTTGATTTATTCTATATATTGTTTTTTTCTAACTATGGATGTTTGTGTCTACACGTGGCAGTAAGGGTGTATATTTGAATAAAAATATATCCTATAGAAAAAAATATAAGTGCCCACCTATAGAAAATATAAAGTGCCCACTCATAAACTGAAAGGATTAGACTCCAATCCATCCATAAATAAATATGTTTCATTATGTAGAAGGGAATAAACCCAAGAATTCAGTATTTTACACACTTAAAACCAAGACATTTATTCATAAGGAAAACTAGTTTCGTCTTGTAGACCTTATCAATTCCTTATGTTTACAGTTCGTACGTTAGTTTCTTCTACGATTTTCAAACTACTCGCGCGCTCTATTAAAAAGCGCGCACTTACATAAGTGGCTATGACTATATGTAAGATTACAATTATGATAGTTCAATATTCGCACGCGGTATTAAAGCAGTGTTCCACTCCCTCTTGGTGTCCATAGCGCTTCTTCCTTCTCTCATTATTCTTACTGCCTCAGTTACTTGCCGTAATATAGGGTCTTGGTTGTATGTCCCTGTATTAAACATTCATTACGAAGTCTTGTAAATTACCTTGGTGTTTTTCAGAGCAGTGTCTCTTCAAGACAGAATGTTAACTGTTATTTGAGTCGACACTCTTTATATGTTAATATATAAATATGTTAATTTCGAGAAATTGAGGATTTTGACTTTTCTGGTCACGGAAGGCAAACTGATGAAAATAAACTTATGAATTTACTAAAACTACACTCCAGTATTTTACAAATGACACCCCAAATCAAATAATATATCTTCAAATGATCACAGGTCTTTTACAATAATTGTCTCAAAAAAATTGTCTAAATTCTCAAATTAAACCCTTAGCGAAAAATAAATAAATTCGGTATGTGCCATAACATCAATCTGCTTGACAATTTCTCAATAGCATGCCAAGTTATTGTTTTTAAATATATGTAAGAAATGGCTTGGGTTATTTTTGTGACGCCTTAAATCTTAAGTAATTGACAACGACGATCTGCTTGCTTATTATTATTATTTTTTTCATCAACTCATTTCCAGATACGAGCTGGATCTTGTCTCCAGATATCAAATTGTACTTCCGACATAATTATAGCCGTATTAAATTTCACAGTTTGAAGGAATTGTGACAATAAACGAAAGACTTGAATATATAATTTTGCACAAGTAGCTATTTATCACGATTTTGCTACATAGAAAACTGTTGTTTAATTTTTATTCCTTCAATATGTACCTACGTGTGAAAGCTTTTGTTTTTTTTGTTTTGCAAAACATAAACATCTCATGCAAGTTCAGTTATGACAAATGAAGAAGTGTGTAAAAATCTGCATGCAAAATTGTAAAATCATAATATCCTCCACCAGTGCTCGAAATAGCAAATAAATAAAAAAAAAAACACAGCAAAAAATCTTTACAACAGTAGACATAACATGTTAGAAATGGTTTTGTAAATGCAACTTTCTATTTTTCATCGATCGTTCAAACATGGGAATTTTTTCACTTTTTCTTCTGCTCGCAGTGTTATCCTCTTACAAGGGTCACTCCATGCAGGGCCCTCCATGCAGGCGAGAAAATGTTAATCTTATATCTATATGTCAATCAAGTATGAGTGTTTACATGAGACAAATTCCATGTATCGCTTTTTGGGCTACTCTGATGGTAGAGTTACCCCATTTGTGAAAAGGGTGAATCCAGGACAACTTTTCTTTTCGTAGACACTTTAATTTTTCCTTCGGTACTCAGAATCTCCGAACTTGATTTATTTCGCTTAGATGCGCTGTTCAGCGATCGAAAAAACTTGGTAAATTGTATGTTTCACTGCTAGCAGCACTGCCAGAATTATTTTATACAGGATAGCTAACCCATATATCAGTCATTCTCAAAAATTTAGTGAGTCATATTTTTAGATTTGCTTTCATCGCACAGAATTCTATTGTCTTTTTGGACATTTACTTAAGGCTCGCAAATTATTCAAAATAGGCATAATTCGAATAATTGATAGTTCTGATTGGTTGTTTGAACGTCTCTCATGGGAATGTCACTGCTAGAGTTCTGAACGGTTGACAAAAGGATCATTTCACTTGTCCGACTTAAGCCGATTTATTACCGAGAACAAAGGGAGTAGGATTACTTAATTAGAGTTATTACAAATCGCAGCTTAATTTATTACACCGCATAATTTAAAGTCAGCCGCAAGAGCATTAGATAATGAGCTCAAATATTCAGCTTAAAAAAGAGAGGATTACGATGTTATAATTTTGCACCCCCTAACTAAGTTTAACCTGTTATTAAAACCCATAAACTAGCCTACCTATCAGTAGTTAATGCTGACATTCAATATACTGTCATTTAGATGTTTTCTCCCAAAATTGGTATTCTGATTGGCTGATTCTGAGGTGATGATTGTTGTAATTTAGGCAAATATGGTTTTCAGAAATTGCAAACTAGTATCTTATCCACATAAAAATTTTACAGTATAAACAATAAAAATGTGGAACTTTTGCATTTTACTGCTAAACAGTCTTGATAACAAAAAACAATGTAATTAGCCGTTAGTTTAGCAGTATTGAAGTTTCATACTTTTAGTCAGTTGAGTGAAATAGTACTAAGTCGTACAAAATATAGCAAGGAGATTTTGAAACAAAATTGCTTGATGTTAATGAGCTTCAGGTGGACAATTTTAAATGAAATTTAGATGAATTTATGCATGCAAAAAGTGATTATCAACATGAGGCATGCATTTACATGAACTAGTTATTTGAGCACAAACACTACAAGTGTGCAAAATAAATATGAAATGAATTGCTAAATTTTTCATAGTATATAAATTGTTTATATGCTAATATTAGTAATAATGGTAGAGTGCATACACTAAATCCATGAAACAAATAGTAATTGTACCGAATAGTGATAATTTACAATAGAAAATATTTACTATTAAATAATGCTCATGATATGGTGCCGAAGCACTAGAGGGGTTTTACAAATCCATGAAGAAAGTATGCCATGGTCAAGCAACTGCACATTTGAAGTGTTAAATATTTTTATTTTAAATCATCAAAATTGTTGTCTTTATAAATCATACAATCTGGACATGATGTAAAAATCGAAATCGTAGAAATCGTCTGAAAGAAAGAGTTTTAAGCCGTAAGTGGAGTAAGTTTGTAGATTGCAGAAAGGATATAAACACACAGGAAAGAAGAACACAACACAGAGCGGGTATAGAGAAGCACATGGAAAAGGTGACAAGTCGAAGATGCAAAGGCAAACCTACCTATTTCGGTAATAAAATGTAGAAATCGTCTGGAAAAATCAGTGTTAAAGTTATTAGAGTAAGTTCTTAGGTGGGAGAAGGCCAAGGAATTCATCAAAAAGGGATTAGATCGACCACAACAATACAACAACTTACCAGTTCGCTTGTCAAAGTTGAAGAGGCCGGAAGGAAGAGAGCACATGGCTATATTTATAGTCGAAAGGAATTGTGGGTCAACAGATAGAATTGTGGGTCCAGAGTATTTTCACTTCCGGTTTTCTTGCCGTAAATTATAGTACTGCTGACTTGCTCGCTCGCTCAGGCTCGCTTCGCTGCGTCAGCAATTACAGTCGGAATATTGGGTCCCCACAAAAAATGCCGATTTTTTACAAATTTGAGCTAAAAAAAGAGAATCTTAGTTATAGACATTATTAAACAGTTGATAGTGCAAACGTTTAGTCAACATTTCATCTAGGATTTGCACCCCCCCCCCCCCCCCCCCCCGCCCCCATACCTAACTGAGATCACCTTTTAAAAACTTTTAAAATGTATTTAATTACACGAAGTTGAGCAATTTTGGCCTGTTTTCTTTGTAAATTACCTCATTAAATACGCCTCGCCTGATTGAACTTCGCGCTCAAACAGCAGAAAAGACCCGGATGTGTCCGGGCATTCTGTGCGATGTATTCTATATTGTTTATTGTTTATTCTAAGTGTGGATGTTTATGTTGACACGTGGTGGTAGGGGCGTATATTTAAAAGGCCCTCTTGCATCCGAGATTCATTGCGCGCTTCGATGATTTTCTCACATACGGAAAATAGCAATTTTTGTGAAGAAAAGTAATACCTAATAATATCTGTTTCCATCGTAAATATCTAATTTTTCTTTCTCTCTGGGATAATATTTCAGTCGTTCCGGCCTTTTTTATACTTATTTTTCATGTAATTGTTTATCGTTTATTTTTTCACATTTTCCTAATAGTGTCTCAGCATAGCTTTGTTTAATATGAAACATTTTTAATGATGTTTTCCATGTTTTTCGGGAGGCATTTAGGTCAGTCATGAGAGAAAATGGATCAAAACACCAAGCTGGCTAAGATTTCTAAAATAAAAGACTCTATAGTTCTGTTTGCTTCAGGCTAGTGTCTATATTTACGGTATCTATAGACCATCGAATGCACGCTAGAAGAGCGTCTAGTTAACTTTGAGAAAGAACAAGGTTAAATTCGTACGTTCCACACTCGAAAACAAGAACTGCAAAGCGTCAGGAAAAAAATGTAACTTCGAAAAATAAAAGTAATACAGGGATAGTTTGTTTTTTCCCCATTTGCAATGGAATCCAGATAAAAGGTAATCTAGGTAATCTCGGATCAAGAAATTTGCCAATCAGCGCGCAGTATGAAATTTGAACAGGCGGTCCAACATGGCTGACATTTGTTGGAATGTTTAAATAATGTTGTTCGCGCTTTTGTGAAACTCTTTGGTCTCATGTCTGGAAGTTCTTAGGATCTAACTTGCAAAGCTTGAGTGCGTTTGTGCCTTGTAAATAGACATTTGAAAGTTTTAAAGCTGTGTTCACTCGAAGTTTTATAATAATTTTGCCATTGTTCAAGTTCAAGTACAATTTTTATCTATAAAACAACATCTACAAATCAATTTACACTTTACAGATTCTCTTAAATAGTACTTGATAATATATTTGCTTCTATATGGGTAATAGTTGTATAGTTTTTCTTTTATAAACCATTTTACTTGCTGAAACAAATTCATCATCGCAAAAATCAAAAGTGGTGATAGAAACACATCAATAATTTTAAAAAGGTCTCTATCATTGCAAGCTCAACGTTTGTCTCACTTTGATGCAAAGGCCTGGCTACCTTTCAAGATGGCGCAGGGAACTGTGAAGGGGACTATTAGGAATGTTGATCTAAATCTAAATTCATTCGAGATTCAACTAAAATTAAATCACCAGAGCTTTCTTACATTAGTCATTTTTTCCGTTATTATAATATCGCTCATTAATATGTTATTTAATTGTAGTCATTTTTTGTATATCAATAATATATAGCAAGTTCTTACATATATTTAAAGACATGTGGGGGGTGGGGGAGGGATAGCTGGTATATAGCTTACGAAAATAATGTGAACCCCTTCAATTTTGCAGGAAAATCGAAAATGCTCAATTTCATGAGAAGAAATCATTTTTTAAAGAAAAAAAAACTTCACGAAACTGCGAGAGTTCTAACCTCCCTAGGGACTATTGATGACCCGGTTCTCTTAGAACTTGGCGAATTTTGTTCCAACGTAAACAAGAGGCTAGTCAGTCCAGAGCAATAGCATGTCGCCATCAGATATCGATCAGTCTCTTTAAATTACATTAACATTTTAATTATATAGTAGACAACAATGGTCTTCATGTTCTTTCGTGATATTGTAGATCATGCACCTGTAAATAAGCATAAAGACAAAACTAATATTAGTTGTCGTTGTTTTCTCTTTTATTTTAACTAGACGCTCTGTGAGCGATAACTCGGGCTCCTGAACAGAAGGGATTCTGAGGGATTGAAATTCATGATGTATCATACATATAGATCATACAATACATATACAGTGGTACCTCTATGAAGCGGTCTCCCTCTATTAGGCAGTCACAATAAAAAGTCCCAAATCTATTCCTATACCTCTATTCTGCGGCCAACCTCTATTAAGCGGCCACTTTGGAAAGTCCGGATGGTGAAAGCTTAATAGAGTTACTACTGTATACATAGACACTTACTGAAGCAAATTCAGTTAGTCATGAGCAAACTGATAACGCTCTAATACAGGCATATTATACGTATAGAAACCTATCCTGAGACACAAATAGGAAAAATCTTATTATATCCAAGGAGATGACAGAGCCAGAGTTGTGTTTTATTCAGACTGTATGAATCTGCGCGACATATATTTCTATGTACCGGGATGCCTGTGTTACAAAGTGTTGACATTTCATCCCGTCCCCTCCCCTCAAAGCGCCGCTACGAAGATTTGAGTATGCGATATACTGAGTTCGAAAACTTGAATGCTTCGAAAACTTGAAGTTGTTCTTGAAAATTGAACGTCAGAACAAGAAAGATAGATAGTTACTAAATCAATTTGTGCAATTTTTGAGAGTGGTTTTCAGATAGGCCGAGTTGAATGTTTTCATTCCGTGTTGACGGTGTTCGCTTTGTAGGCTTCGTGAAGCAAGTCACGTTCTCTGACATTATGAAGAACAAAATAGCACATTAATCAATATAAACTCAAGATTTCCGTTTGAAAGAGCTTGATAATATGCCGTAGCGAATGCAATTCTGCTGGCACATCTTCTGTTTTGTGTTAGAAAGGGCTTCGCTATAAACGGCGGATCATTCCGGCCAAGATGTCCTCATCTTTATAAAATAGTAAATAGCAAGTTATATTTCGGGAGTCAACCCTGTAGTACAGTAACTAACAATAGGTAATGTCTTGTCAATCATCAGTCCAAAAAATATAGCCATTACTTTCTGCGGGATCATAGTTAAACGAGTTAACGCGAGTCGATATTCGATCGAACACTTTATTCGTCATTTTCACAATGACTCGTCTTCACATGTTATCCAAAGTAATGACAACGCCAATCATCGTCAGTCTCGTCAATGACATCACAAATAAAAACAAGTTTTCATTTCAATCGATATTTATTCGTTCGTATGAGCTTTCGGTGAGAGGTCGACTTGCTCATGCACTGTCATGTACTACTAGGAACGCCTGGGACCTGACCCTCCAATTTGAGGACCACGACAAAGACGACGACGACGACGAAGAACCGTTTGCATTTTTAGACTCGGGCTTTCCGTATACGGAATTAATTGTTGACTATTAAACTATTCTTCATCGTTTCTTTAATAATTCTATTCTCATTTTACCATATTCTTTTTTTTTTTTTTCAACTGACCATAGTTTATCCATTTATGCAACTACTCTTATATTGATTGTTCAGTAAATGAATGGATGGATGGATGGATGAATGGATGGATGGATGGATGGATGGATGGATGGATGGATGGATGGATGGATGGATGGATGGATGGATGGATGGATGGATGGATGGATGGATGGATAGATGGATTGATGGATAAAGGAATGAATGAATGGATGGATAGATGGATAAGTAGGCTCGCCTTACCCGGGCAGGTTCTACATGTATACTGGCACCGGGTTCTCACATAACTGTTACTATCACAGTTATGTTTGTTGTATTTGCACCAATTCTCTAGATCTACATAATCTGTATTGAAATGAATTATACGCTGTATCATCAAAATTGACAAGGACATCAAAATGTACGGCAAAACAAAACGTGTTCAGAAAAATACATAACAGAGTCTTAATTCCCTCTACACAATCTGTATTGAAATGAATTATACGTAAGAACCGTGCGTAATATTTTCTCGTACAATAGACATGTATCACGCTTACGTGGCATTATAAGACATTTGTTTTGTTTTTCGGAAATAAATTTGTCACATCGATAATAGTTAAACTGCAAAGTTTCGTCAAGAATTCCCTTTCACACTTTCGATATTCAATTTTGTACTTCATGTTATTTATTTGTAAATATGTATGAAATAGCACGTAAATGGTATGCCTAAACGACCGAAATCGTGTCTCAAAAACTGTATTTAACGAAACGACCGGCGTAATTCCAAGCTTCTTGAGTTGCTGGCTGCCCAGCCGTTTGCCGGCTTCGTCAGTCGTGACACGCACACCGCCATTACACTGTTCCTTGGAGGCTTTTTTATTAACGTTTTGATCAATAAAACTGACAGAATATTGTCCGAACCGATACAAATTTAAGACTGTCTTTGCTAAAGAGAAATGAATTATTACTCAGTGGTGTGTTTGTGGTCTTATCTTAAATAACAAGGTCTCCAGTACATTCTTATAAACTATGATTCTTGACTGACAATGCCTAATTAAAAGTCTTAATTGTATTCTGGTTTATTGCAATGACTTTTGGAACTATAAACACAGTGTCTTGCCATCACTATTTCTCATTTACAATAAGCGAACATACAAATATAACTTCAAATTTAAGTTTCCAAATGTCGATTTATGAAAGTATTACGGTGAGAGCTTTTAGATTTCAACAACTTGTCGACCCAAGAGTCTCGTTTCCAAGCATTCTCATAGCAAAACCGCTGAAGAGTGGCCTCAACTCTAGTACATGCATCTGCTATTGACAAACTTCAGTGAATTTGTAAGAAGTTTTGCGAAGTCTTTTAAATAATGTTATTTGTCTAGACTGATAACGAGGCCTGCATACATTTTTAATGCCAATAAAAGTGTGATGTCATATTTGGATAATTTACAGCTTCACCGACGAACTTGGCCTTCACAAAAAAAAAAACACATAATCTTCATGTTGAAATTATATAGGCATTTTTTTGTCGAAAAAGCGATTTATAGTTTAGAATAATGCAAATGTTTTCTAGTTACCTGGACACGCGTTTGTGTTGCAGTATCTCTCCTCCCAAGATCGTCCGAGTCCTCTGCAGTTTTTCCCACCGTTCTGGGGCATGGGATTGTTGCAGAAACGAACACGTTGTCGTGTTCCTCCCCCGCATTTTTTGTTGCAGTAAAACCAACGGGACCAGCTTGAGTAACCACCATTCACACGGGAACCTTAAAGAGTAAATTTAGAAGCCCATTAACAACAAACCTATGAAAAGGCTTACTATGTTATGATGGATGAAAAAGGGACGGATGAATGAATGGATGAATGAATGAATGAATATATGAATGGATGGATGGATGGATGGATGGATGGATGGATGGATGGATGGATGGATGGATGAATGAATAAAAGAATGAACGGATGGATGGATGGATGGATGGATGGATGGATGGATGGATGGATGGATGGATAGATGGATGGATGGATGGATGGATGGATGGATGGATGGATGGATGAATGGATGAATCAAAGAGCAGGATTGCTATACCTGCGCAGGTTCCACATGTATACGGGCACCACTTTCTCACATTTTTGTAACTACAGTAATTTTTGTTAGTTTTGCACCATTTATTGTCATCGTCCACGCAATCTGTATTAAAAAGAAGTATATTCTATTTTAGAACATATTTAAATCAATGATCTCGTTTATTGACAAGTATTGAGGATGAAGCCATAGTGTAAAAAATTAATACGTTCTACACAACGTTGAGTCTATAATGATACCTTCTAGGCTCGACTTTAACAAACTGACCATATTAATAAAAAACAGCACGCTAGTATAAATCATTGCTTATCCTTAGCTTTTTTTCACAGATGTGTTCGTCTAAAATGAATGCAACAAAATCCCAGGAATTTGTCTTCCCAAATTGTGTTCTTCCCGTTTTCACACCAGGAGCCGGTTGTACGAAAGCCGATTAAAATTAACCTAAGATAAGTGTTAATCTATGGTTAAAATCCCTGACCCAGGATTAGTAAATCCTAGGTTTAAAATGCGTTGCTCGAACTGGAAACTAACCCTAGATTTACTAATCCTGGATTAATCTTGCCAAAACCGGTTTTTACCAGTTTTGTACACGTCATCATCTTGTTTTATCACAATAAATAAGACAAAAACTACTCACTTGTATCTTTTAATTCCAAATATATAATCCTTTGAGTAGTAATAATGAATTTACAGTCTTTTTTGAAGTTTTTCGCTCGATTTTCTTCGCTATTTGAACCGGAAATGCTTAGTGACCACTCAAACAGGAAAACCAAACAATGCATTTCGATCGCTTTTCAATGGTCCTGAAAAAAAACTGCCGCCTCACCACAGGAAGCCCAAATCCAGTTTTTGCTCGCTAATTTCGCTCATTCGATATATACGCGCGCGTTCTAATCGATTAAAAATCGCCTGTTTCTGGATCCTGGGGTGCCTGTGATTTCTGCTTGCTCTTTTTAGTGATGGTTCTCATTTTAGGTTTTTTATTTTGTAATTTAATTGGCATTCGGTCTATAAGCGATGTAACTTTAGAATATAGCAAATGTTTTCTAGTTGTACCTGAACACGCGTTTGTGTTGCACTTTTGTGACTCCTTATCTTGTCCGAGTCCTCTGCAGTCATTCCCGCCGTTCTGGGGCTTGGGATTGTTGCAGGACCGAGAACGCTGCTTTGCCCCTCCTCCACATGTTTTGGTACAGTAACTCCAACTGGACCATCTTGAGTAACCACCATTCACTTAAAGAAAGTTAAAGAGTAAATTGAGAAGCCCATTAACAAGAAAGTAGTCAGAAAAGTTACACAAGAAACGTTTTCTACAGTGCAAATGTCTTGGAATGTCTTGAAGAACTGGCTAGAATGTTTTAAGGCCTCAATCGTCTAATCTAATATGTTATAAAAGAAATGGTTCATAAGTAGTTGTGCGTCCATATCGTGTCATGGATGCACTTGGGAGGTTGCCTAAGCACTCAAGAAGCTAGAGTTGCACTCCGCTTCGTGCTTAGCAACATCCCGCGTGCATCCATAACACGATTTATTTCATACGTACTGAGATTTATGTATAAAATTCCAGTGATGTAAAAATCGTTTGGTTTTAAGTCACAGCCAATTAGCGATGCGAACGATGAAATTTCACTATCGTTCGCGGCATCTGATTGGACGAACGATTTTTTTCACTAGTGAAAAGGTTTTGTGCGGGAATCTACCTCACTGGCGCGAAAACTTTCAACCGCCTTTGGTCAAAATGTTGGGAATGTTTGTTGACAGCGATTCGACTGAAAATGTTATTTTAACACAAGAAAACAAAGCTATTTCGAAAACATATATCCAATGTGATGTTGCTATAGAAAAGCGTCTTGGAATTCAAGAAAGAAGCAAGAAAAGTTGACAAATTTCTAGCTGTAACCCAGTTTATTTATTACTTTCAAAGACGGGAAAGCTAAGACTATTCTCGCTCTGAAGTTAATTATTTGGTTTTGAGCGACATATGAAGAAAACAAGTGACATGAAGGACCTCCTATTTGAAAAGACAAGTCCTTCTTTCCAAACAGAAAGAGCTAAAGAAAAAAGGAAAAGAAAAAACTATAAATATAGTGAATCAGTCGGCAAAGTTCATACTAGAGGAATCTCGCTCAGCTACTGCCGAAGCGTTGTCAATGCAAGACTATTTAACCATTTAATAATGCTTTTTTTTAAAAAGCATTGAAGATAAGTAAATTTGCCTTTTACAACGGTATTTTTCATGATTTTGCTGCTACTTTTGTTTAAAATTTTGAAAGAAAATATTGAATTTTTTTAATCATTGAATCGTTTAACCATAGAACTCATTTCATGGTATATTTCATGCATGTTGTACGGTGGCCCACAAGGGCAAAACACAACTCAATATTTGGTTGAAAACACAACAAAGTTTCGCAGAACAAAACAAAGTTTCGTAGAACAAAACAATATTTGATAGAACATAACAAAGTTTCGTAGAACACAACAAAGTTTCGTAGAACACAACAATATTTAATAGAACAAAACAAAGTTTCGTAGAACACAACAAAGTTTCGTAAAACAAAACAATATTTGATAGAACACAACAAAGTTTCGTAGAACACAACAAAGTTTCGTAGAACACAACAAAGTTTCGTTGAACACAACAAAGTTTCGTGAAACATAAAAATATTTGATAGAACACAACAAAGTTTCGTAGAACACAATCATGAACCGATACACAACAAAATTTTGTGACACAAAACAAAATTTTGGGAGACTGGAACTTAGCTCGGACAAATTTAGTCACGTGACTTATAGCACATGGTCCGGTGCTGGAAGAGCTGGAAATCGTCGGTCATGTTTTGTTAAAATTGTGGTTGTTGGGTCAGGAAAGATTATAAATACTGTCCCAGTTGTGGGATTACATCGAGCAATCGTTCAAACACTGAAAGCACAAGTGTCAGACCAAGTGTCAATACTTTCAACGAATTTAAATCTAAGAAAACTAAGGAAAGGTTAGGTCAACAACAATCGATAGGAACAAGTAAGAAAAGAAAGATGACAGATGAACCTGTCATTATAAACGTCGGTGTCGCGACAGCTACTTCAGGGACTTTCAAACCCTGCAGAGGAAAGAATTTGCCTCTCAAAGTTACAAGAGCTGCATCCACCAAACTTTTACTAGAGGAAGCTTTGAAAAAAAGAGTGGCTTACGACCGATCATTCAGAAATGATCTTCAATATAAGTTATGTTATCCTGATGGGACAGAGGTTGTTTATCTTCCTGGAAGCAACGAGCCATTTACTCTCGAAAAATACAAAGATGATCTGGGAAGAAATTATAGTCGCATCACCCTTTTTCTTTGCCCATTGCAAGATGAAAATGTGATTCAGCCAGAGGTTTGTGTAATCGATGCAGATTTTATTGACTCTGATGATGACTTTGACCTACAAGATTCTATATTTGGTGACATAGAAATGAACTATCCACAGAATGAGCAAGTTAATATTCTATATAATGTAAACAATTGGTGCCAATGCTTTGAAAATCAGGGGGGGGGAGTCTGTTTGCTATTAAGTAAAAGAAATAATTATAATATTTATAATTATCATTTCTTTTAGGAGCCACAACTGCAATTAATGTTGATACAAATACAAATGCCACTCAGTTTGATGCATCCTTTTCAGGTAAGACTAACTAAATTAGGGGGGGGGGGGGGGGGGGGGCGTTGATGCAAACCAACAGTTTCTTCATACATCCTTTTGTAATAGAGCGAATACACTAGAACCATGAAACAAAATCGAATTACTACTGTGTAATAGTTCTTATTTACTGACTATTAGTCAATATCGAAGACAAGTTAAGTTGTAATGAGGTATTGTTCCCTTTTGTATTTGACGTTTCTGGTTGAGTGATACTGACTAACAACTATTAGTAACTATTTTGTTTTTATTTCATGGTTCTAGTGTTTTCGCTCTATAGACCCCTGGATTCACCTGACCGTTATTTGGTGTACTGCTTTTGCTAATGCCACCTGGTGATGCCACCTAAATAGTCAGTACTAATCTTAATTTTATCTAACTATTTAACAGTGAGACTAACATCGCACAGCTTAAATGCTAATAACTGTCTATTTGATACTAAGTAAATGAAATTATAATATTTATCATTATCATTTCTTTTAGGAGCCACAACTGCATGTGTTGATACAAATACCACTCAGTTTGATGCATCCTTTTCAGGTAAGAATAAGTCAATTATGCAAATTATGGATGCTTTCACCAGCAAGAATGTCAATTATTATAGTTTTATTTATTTGTTAACCATACTAAAATTAAAGACATTAAAATATAATAAAAAACGATATGAGAGTTTATGCACTGCTAGCACTCAGGCCAAACAAACAATCAGTACATCATTTGAATAGCTTAACTGCAAAGTGTAACATTATATCCTTATCTCACATACAAACATATATCTAGTTACTGTTGACATCACGTGTTGATGTAATATTATACTCTAGCATGTTTTATAAGTGATTCACATTATGATTATCTTTATCTAGTTGCTATTGTAAATCATAGTTAACTATGCTGTAATCGTATGACTATAATAAAGTACAAGAAATATCACACAAAGCAATGTCAAATTTCTTTAATATTGTTTTGAGCCATATCACCAATGGTATCATTGATGCCACTCAACCTACATTGTAGCCTACTTTGCTACTGGCTCCTACTTTGAATATTAACATAATATGTTGTCTAGGGTGTTGTTCCTAATTAGATCAGCATTTATTAATATTATTGTAAACAACATAAAATATGTTCTTTAGAGTGCTGTTCCTTTAGATCAGCACTCATTAATTAATTGCAGATAACATAGACATTGTCAAAGGGCACTCATAACAAAAATGTAAATAGTTTTTTCATTGCATAAAAAAGACAATGTTTGTTATATAAATATGTCCTAGGCTTGTTATAATACTGATCATTATTTGTTTTAGGTCCTACAACTATGTGTGATGAAACTTCCCATGGTGATTCAAATGAAAATTTAAATCATTTTGATTCACCCATTCCAAGTAAGAAAATCAATCCAAGTATTGTTTAAAGATAGATTTCATGAACTAATTAGTCTATATTCTTATTATAAGGTGTGACAAGTACAGAGCCTACAGTCAGGGTCATTAGTGTCCACAGATCCAACATCAGAAATGATATGCTGAACATCTTTTCAGATCCATCTATATTAGATGAAAGAGTTATCTTAGATGTGCATTTTATAGATAGTAGGGGGCAAGAGGAATTAGGAAGAGGGAGTGGGCTAGTTAGAGATATGTATAGCTTATTTTGGAAAGATATATATGAATCTTTAATGGCTGGTGAGAATGAAAGGGTACCAGGTATAAGGCATGACTTCCAAAGGCCTCAGTGGGAGGCAATAGGCAGGATCCTATTAAAAGGATATGTATCTTGCAAGTATTTTCCATTAACACTCTCCAAGGCATTTTTTATTAACTTTTTATATGGAGAGCAAGAAATAAGCAATGATATTCTTTTGACTTCCTTTAAGAACTATGTTTCTGAAAGTGAAAAGGTCCTGATTGAAAGGGCTCTTGATGGTCAAATTGAACTATCAGAATCTGATGAATTTACAGAGTTTTTAGCAGATTTTGACTGTAAGAAAGTTGTTAATTCAAATAATTTGAATCAAATACTTACAGAACTAGCTCACAAAGAGATTATCCAAAAGCCACAATATGTAGTTGACTGCTGGAAAAATGTAATTCCTTTTTTTCTTGAGTGCTTTCCTAGTCGTGAGAATGTAGATCAACTTTATGTTAGATTAGTTCCTACAGTATCTAGGGTTATAGCCAGTTTTCATGCTGAAGAAAGCAATGAAGCAGAAAGAGATGCCATGAAACATCTGAAAAGATTTGTTCGTGGACTTGACAAAGTGAAACTTGCTAAGTTCTTGCAGTTTGTGACTGGCTCCAATATAATGCTAACTGATCACATTTTCATTGTGTTTACTAGACTAGAAGGGTTAGAAAGGCGGCCCATAGCTCACACTTGTACTTATACGCTGGAAATTCCAACAACCTATCAGTGTTTCTCAGAGTTTAAGGAAGAGTTTAATTCTATTTTAGAAGCTAACACATGGGAAATGAACATTGTTTAGATACTAATCTAAATAATGTTCATTTCCCATGTGTTGCATGTCTTTGAGTATGTACTAAAAGTGTGAAATAAATCAAGCATTATATAAACAGGAGTAAAAGTGCTTGCCCTGCAGGCAGAGACTTTCTTGTCCAGATTTTTTGCATGATAAGAATACGTTATGTCACAAACTGTCAAATAAGCTAATTTTAATACTGAATACTACAAAGTATTACACACTTTTAGTGTTACTCTTTTTACTTTACTTAGCATCAAATAGGCCTGCCCCCGGACCTTAAATCGCGCTAAAACGCGCTAAATCGCCTTAAAACGCGCTAAATCGCCTTAAAACGCGCTAAATTGCCTTAAAACGCCTAAAATCGCTTAAAAACATTGCGACCCATTTTCACTATATTGGTATATATACTTGATTGCAGTATAAGCACACCTTGTAGTAACCGGCTAAGGCCAATCATCTAAAAAGATGCAAACTCAAAACACTGCAATGAATTATGAGAGTAGGTTTGAGGCCATGTACTACTGTATTTATTTATTTGGAACTTGAGCTTTTGTTGGACGACGACATCATCAGAAGATAGATCCAAATAAATAAATACAGTATAATACATGGCCACAAACCTACTCTCATAATACCTTACAAAATGGTTCTGAAGGACAACTTTAATATTCTGCAATGAATGTTCTTATCCTTCTAAACACACGTAAATATAAAAAAATTCATAAAAAGATACACCGAATAATAAGGTATTGGGATAATTATATATATATAAACCATAACCTTTCTGAAATTGAGAATATGTAGTATAAAAGAAATTATACATGCATACCATCAAGTACAGAATAATTGTGGTACACATTTATACAATCAAATATACAAATATAAATGAGATGCAAAAATCAAAATACTATAGTTTATCCGGATGTTAATTAAATTAGATTTTTGTATAAATATGTGCTCTTATCCTTCTGCAATAGGATGTAATCATACATATATACAGTATATATACAATAAATACCTATTCCAGAAAGGGTTTGACTTATGAATACTGAATAGTACATTCCATGCAAGACCAAAATGCATTGTGCAGTTTATGCCATTATGTCAGTACAGTGTATTAGAGTTATGTTTTGTATATTAGCTTCATATGAAATGCAAATCAATCTACATTTGCTACCTTTGAAACCAACAATGCATTTCAGTCTTGGAATGCACAATTCAACATTTTTTGTGAAACTTCTACATGCAAATATACATAAAAGCACATTAAAAGTACTTAACCAAACTGCAAGAACATATTATTTATTTATAACATTTTAGAATATTTTTTGTTGGTCTTTCTATAACAAATAATTATCGTCAATCTAGCGAAATATGAAAGAAAATTGAAAAGAAATTAATTAAGATTTTATGTGGTTTTCACCGAAATATCTCGAAAACTTTACTAGTAAATAATTTTATTGTACAATTTAGAATCAAGTGAATTCTACTTACGTGAGAAGCATGCAGTCACACATTAATATGGTCAAGTCACACAGTAAAAGGTCACCATTAAGCCATTGTAAGTTAATATCATTTGTTCAGCTTTACTTGTGCAAATAGGTTGTCTGCGTATTTTACATAAACGAGTGGAAAACACATGCAAATATAAAACACTTCAACTATCTTAGCTTGCTGTTCGCCATTTTAAATTGGTTTTGTGAGCCTGCGATAACACCGCACAGGTGTTTCTCCGTTGGGATGGGGGAGTGGATGGAGGAGTGTCCAATTACTGGTCAATTTCATGAGACTTTCTGTCAAATCTGAACGGTAATATACATCGACTCACTGAGTGAACTCTTGATTTGTAATACGAAGCTCAGAAATGGCCAACGAGGCTAATCGGTATCGGCTAATCGATACTTCGTCAAAGGGTTGAAAAAAATGTTTTATTCGATCGTCAAAGAAAAAGTTCTCATTGAGGGAGTCATAGCCGATAATATTATGACAGCACAGTAACACATGTCAGATAGGTCACATGTCAGGACTTAGCGTGAGAGACTGGGACAAATCAAAATGGCGGAATACTCGAACATAGTTTTATTTTGAGCTTCTGTCATCTCCTGTAAAGGTACATACAAGAGATCATCTTGTAAATAAGATCAAAACCAGGAAACAAGAAGGAAAAAAGACTTGCCACCTGCCACAGACATCACCTTCGAATAGTGGAACGTCCAAGTATGCATCAAGTAAAGAAGTGGTTATTGCTGTAATTAATATCAGCCAGAAGAAGTATTTGAAGTGAGCATAAGAAAAAACACTTGCTTTTGGATCAAGGTATGGTTTGGGGGTATTTTGCTGTCTATACGATCTGGAGAACGTCAAATAGGATGGGTTCCAGAGAAAGATCCGAAAATGCACGCTGAGATTATTTATACATAAAAGATATAATTTATGTATCAAAAACCAAGTTTTTCTGTAAGGATCATCAGTGCGACAGGAAAAACAATTTCAGAAACATTTACACTAACTAACATCAAGATAAGATGCGAATTGGACTTTAAATCTTCATCAGTGGTATGTAGAAATATTAGCTTTAATAATTTCGTTACTGTTCAGTCCCTGGTTTCAGAAACGTTTGTTTAATCTGGAAAAATATCTACTACAATAAAGATTAGATTCTTATTGTTGGAGGTTAGCAATATTATACAAATTCAAACAAATGTTTCTTAGAAAATAGCCAGCAATCCTTAATGAAAGCACCCAGAACGTATAGAATTATTTAATTTATATGTATATACAGAAAGATGTACAAAGGAAGTGTTGTTTAAAAGTGTTGATAATACAAATATTCAAAATAAAAAAGATATAAAAATAATTGTTTTGCAACTGGTTTCATAGTATTAAACTATGTTAAAATAATTGATAATCATTGTTTAAAAGTGCTTTAATTGTTACGCTATTTGCACTCTATTCTATTGTAAGTTTTAACTAGCATCATGTTGTACTATTTTGCATTTCATGGATATAATATTTGCACTCTAAATCAATTATGTAAATGAATCACAGGCATTCCTTATATTAATATAAAACTGACCTTTATTGAATACAATTTTTGATGTAAAGTTTAAACTGGCTTTTGCTTACTAGAAGTATTATATTTAAATGATATTTTGAACAATGATACCTTTATTTTCAAATTTCCTTAAATGAACTTAAAATGTTGTTCATTTTTACAAAAAAAGAATTACTTAAACCACCAGAAAATGCATCTTCTTCACCATATATTTTCTTAAACATCCCTAAATTGCTGTAAATTGCTTAAAATTGCCTTATGGCGCCTCTGATTTTCTTATATTTTTTCTTAAATCGCCTTAAATCGCACTAAAACGCCTTAAAACGCCTTAAAACTTCACTCGAAGTTTGGCCATATTTTCTTAAATCGCCTTAAAACGCTTTAAACCGCATTAAATTACGGCGATTTAAGGTCCAGGGGCAGGCCTATCAAATATAATTTAAAAAAAAACACTTTGAGCGTAAACACAATCTGTGAAACAGTTTGAAAAATAGATTTTGTGCTGAAAAGTACAAAATAGTTTTTTTTTTATTGTTGTGTCATTCAGTGCTATCTAAATGCTTGTTTTATAGTACAGTTTCACAGATATAGTGTTTGCTATCTATGATGTTGTTATTGAAATCGTTTACATGTTTATGTTTGGGTCTAGTCATTAATTATGCATGAGATGCGTGGTAATATATATATATGTGAGTTGTAACTAAAACTATACATGAGATACATTACTATAGCGAAAGGTGTGGTGTTAGGTAGAACAGATGAAATGCACCCTTATCGACTCCTGTAATCTGAATGACCTGTCCCCTTACTATATACACTTAGAACTTCACATTTAATGTTCTTTGAATTTTTGTATCCATGTTTTCTGATTTGTTAATGTTACAGAAAAGTTCAGAGTTGTGTTGCTTTAAATGTTTTGTTAATAAAATGACGAGAAATCAAATGTCTGTCCCTGCAATATCCAATAAAGTTCTGTAGAGTTGAAGCCCTTCTTCACAGTTGTTTGGTATATTTGCAGAAATGTTTTCTAAAACATATTCAAAGTATTCTAGTTGCACACTTTTTTCCTCCACATATGTTAGATTTTCTTTAAGAGAATCTACTTCATCATGTGTCACTTGACAGAGTAGGTGGTCTGTACCCCCATGAAGCTCTGGAAGAAAGAAGAGCTCATCAGGTCTACCACTTACAGTGTGATAGCTAGAACGTCTAATGCGATGTGTATTCCAGTGTTCTTTTACCAAATTTAAGTCATTTTGAATTAACTGGGAAAAACAGATCCACAAGCATTCCATTTGAAGTTCATTTCCAGGATTGAATATGTCTTGCTCAATCAAGTTCTTAAAAAAATCGATCCACCAGCTGGACCTGTTTCTACGTAGAAATGACCACCATCCCTCTATACGTTGATTTGCTGGAGACGTTCCATATTTATGGGCATCAATATTATTCTTTAGTGTGCACTGCATGGCTGCCATTGTGCCATTTTCTGTCCCAAAGTCTGTTCTCAATTTAACCGGGCATCCACCAAGTTCAGAGACCAAGTTCAAATAGAAATTAGCAATAATTTCTGGGTGGTTGTTTGATTTTGTTACTTTTAGCCACAATATTTTCCTACTCCAACCGTCAATGCATCCGTGGATGGGGAATCCATATGGTTTCAATTTATCATAACCGTCCACATGCCACGTGTGATTTGGCCCTGGAGAGAGGTACCTTCTTCTTTGCAATCGCCTTGATTTCCTTTGCTCACATCCATCTGGATCAAGTTCTCTCATAAGCTGCTCCACAATATGTCTTGGTACTTGGATATTTTCCATGCGTAGAGTATGCCACATGCTTCTGTAACCACTGCTGGACCCAGGACCACTTTTAAAACTCCCTTAAAATTCTGTCTCGTACGAATTCTATATCAAACGTTGGAAACCTTCTTCGTAGGTTATATTGCCGCAATCTGTTCTTCAATGTTCTGATGCTCATATTAATTTGATGAAATTTAGATAAAAAATGAACAATTGCATTATACTCAAAACCTTTGGTAAAATAATATGTAATAATATCCTTTTCACTTCCAGAGGGAAGACTTTCATTCTCAGCCATATTCAAAATGGTGGTACACACGTTTGACGCTCCTGTAGTTCCCCTCACACTGTTCATCTGTTATCGTTTATTTATTACATTTTTAATGGGACAATTTTTTGTTGTGCATCAGCTGATGGTTTTGTTTCACCAAACGTTATTGTTTTTCACAAAACGTTATTTTGTTCTACGAAACGTTTTCTTGTTCTATCAAATATTGTTGTGTTTTACGAAACTTTGTTTTGTTCTATCAAATATTGTTGTGCATCACGAAACTTTGTTGTGTTCTACGAAACTTTGTTGTGTTCTTCGAAACCTTGTTGTGTTCTACGAAACTTTGTTGTGTTCTTCGAAACTTTGTTGTGTTCTACGAAACTTTGTTGTGTTCTACGAAACTTTGTTGTGTTCTATTTAGCAAATCGAAGTGTCTTTTCTATGGTCTATACTCTTATCGAACATAGAAATGACGTAAGAAAATGGTCAAAACTCAAGTGGAACCACGAGCGCAGCGATTTGTTTTTTTACCACAACCTCATAATATTGTTCTACTTTTTCAATTTTTATGTGTAAAATAGACGGAATGTGACTGTTATATGACGAATATGTCACGCATCAAACTCAACGGTTTCACTTCATGCTACGGCAAATAAAACAATTCGCAAAAATGATCAGTTTTAAATGAGAAGTAAAGAAATAAGCCTTTTTCTGTAAGGAAATACTGTTTATCGTTTCTCTTCTGTAAGCTATAAAAGTAAAACAACTACGGCGAATAGGCGACTTCAGTTGCGCCCTTGCAAAACTTCGAAAAACAGAATTCAAAATTAAATAAGTCAACAAGCACAAACCCTTGATATAGTTAAAGCTAGTACATAACTACATAACTTAGGTTTTCAAAAGAGTGCTAAAAGAATGGCATTTTTTATCAAAACTACGTTTTTGAGTATGTTTTTGTTGGACAGAAATCAACTTGACTATTGACGAAAATTTGACAAAAAGACTGAAAAACTGCATCAAATCAAAGAGACGAAAACTCAATGAGGACATAGTGACATTTATTATAATTTTTTTACTTACAGAAAAGTGTTTTCCATTCAGGGTTTATCCAGAAATGAGCTTTTATCACAGTTTTAAGACGAAGAAAACATCGTGTTGATGACAAACGTTCCCTCAACTTTGCACAATGTTGCGTGACGTTGTGTCGTCAGCACACGTGGTGTCTATCCTCCAATCAGCGCGCGAGATTTCACACAATTGTTTTTTCAAATTTGAAAAAGCTTACGAAAGCGTCAAATGGCGTCATTTTCATGGGTCTGTCCTCTTATCGAACATGGTTTTCAACCAATCAGCGTGCGAGAAATTTTACAGTTGTGGTAAAACAAATATTGTTTTGTTCTACGAAACTTTGTTGTGTTTTCAACCAAATATTGAGTTGTGTTTTGCCCTTGTGGGCCACCGTAATGTTGTCATTAATGTTGAAAATAAATCTCAGTACTTATAAAATAAAAAAATTACATCATGGTTAGTTCGCTTGTACGATTTTATTCACTCGTTGTGTAGAATTACAAACTCACTCGCTCGCAGAGCCTCGCTCGTTCGTTTGAAATTCTTCACAACTCGTGAATAAAAATCGTACGCCTCACTGACCATGAAGTAATCTCTATGGACGCACGCTACTTATGAACCATTTCTTCAGTAAATTTAAGTTTAAGCTCATTTTTCCATTAACTCATTTATTCCGTCATTCATCCATTCATCCATTCATCCATTCATTCATTCATCCATTCATCCATTCATCCATTCATCTATTTAAATTTATTCATTCACTCATTCATTCATTCATTCAGCTATTTCTTAATTCCTCCATTTATTCTTTGTGACCAGCTATGATTTTTCGATTTTGTTATCATATTCATGATGATATGAGATTTTTTTAATAAAATACTGGGACTGAGCCTAGCATTTATCTGAAAACAATATTTTTCTGTTACACGCGCTACTTAAGCATTACCAACGATTTCATTACTACGCGCCCAACAGAGTTTGTGAAGGGATTTGGCGATTCTCTTCCGTCAATCAAACACAATTTGTCTAGACATTTTACAAACAAGTCGTCAACGACAGTTCAATGAAAAATCATTTTTTTTCCCGGACCTAAAGATATATTTTAGGTATCAGACTGTTCAAACTAAATAAGTTTCATGTCTTTGATAAGATAGTTGTATTTTTGGCTCAATTTTCTCTTTAAAATAACATTTCTACCTGTATTATGTTTACATGGACCGTTGTTTACAATTCAAGTAATTAGCTGTCTAGACAAATTGTGTTTGATTGACGGAAGAGTATTGCCATCTTCGCGTAGTTATGAAATCGGCGGTAAACACCGAAAAAATAGCTGTATCATCAAAATTGACAAGGGCATCAAAATGTACGGCAAAACAAAACGTGTGCAGAAAAATACATAACAGAGCCTTAATTCCCTCTACACAATCTGTATTGAAATGAATTAGGCGTAAGAATCGTGCGTAAGATTTTCTCGTACAATAGACCTGTATCATGCTTACGTGGCATTATAAGACATTTGTTTTGTTTTTCGGGAAATGAATTTGTCACATCGATAGTAGTTAAACTGCAAAGTTTCGTCAAGAATTCCCTTTCACACTTTCGATATTCAATTTTGCACTTCTAATCTTGATATTTATTTGTAAATATGTATGAAATAGCACGTAAATGGTATGCCTAAACGACCAAAATCTTCTCTCAAAAACTGCATTTAACGAAACGAGCGGCGTAATTCCAAGCTTCTTGAATTGCTGGCTGCCCAGCCGTATGCCGGCTTCGTGAGTCGTGACACGCACACCGCCTTTACACTGTTCCTTGGAGGCTTTTGTATTAACGTTTTGATTAATAAAACTGACAGAATATTGTCCGAACCGATACAGATTTAAGACTGTCTTTGCTAAAGAGAAATGAATTATTACTCAGTGGTGTGTTTCTTGTCTTATCTTAAATAACAAGGTCTCCAGTACATTCTTATAAACTATGATTCTTGACTGACAATGCCATAAAAGTCTTGTATTCTGGTTTATTGCAATGACTTTTGGAACCATAAACACATGCAGTGTCTTGCCATCACTATTTCTCATTTACAATAAGCGAACATACAAATATAACTTCAAATTTAAGTTTCCAAATGTCGATTTATGAAAGTATTACGGTGAGAGCTTTTGGATTTCAACAACTTGTGGACCCAAGAGTCTCGTTTCCAAGCATTCTCATAGCGAAACCGCTGAAGAGTGGGCTCAACTCTAGTATAATAATAATAGTTTATTAAGGTTCTGTTGCAGTATAAAAACTGAATTAACGAACTATTTACAATAAGAAAACTGAATTAACAAATTATTTACAATAAATCATCTAAAGCTAATATATAAAATCTAAAATATTTACAAACTATTTATCGGTAAATGATTTCTATTAATGAATTTATGCTTTATTTAAAATATCTAAACATGAAAAAGTTTTCTGCTCTTTTAGTTTTGCAAGTAGTTAGATTGTTATAATAATAAACTTGGTCTTGTTTTGATCTTAGGTTATAACTAATGTTCCTAGTATGACTTTGAGGCAGTAGCGTATTTAATGGATGGTTCTCGGATTTAATTTTGTCCATGTATTGTACACAGATAAAATGTCTTCTTTTAGTTAGTGTTTCTAGTTGCATAGTAGTTAAAGCTTCATCATAGTTTACAGACTCAGGGATTATTATGTGCAAAGCTCTTTTCTGTATAGATTCGATCCTATCACTTAGATTGGTTGGTATTGCCTGCCAAACCGGAACAGCATATTCAAGTATTGGTCTTATCGTGGTTGTGTATACCCGTAATATATTTCTTTTCTCTACCCCGGCTCGCTTCAGAAGTCGTAGTGAATAGAGTCTCTTTGATGCTTTCTTGCAGATGTAATCAACGTGGCTGTTCCATCGGAGATCATTGTCAATGATTACACCCAGGATCTTGTAACTTGTTACAGAGTCTACTATTCTATTACCAATATTGATAGGAGCAGTGATGAAATTAGGGTTGGTCATGAAGTTGATAAGCATTTCCTTACATTTGAGAGGGTTTAATTTCATCCCGTGTTCAGTTGAGAATTGAAGAATATCAGAGACAACAGTGTTCAGGTAACTAATAGAGTTCCTTGGTAATATTTCCACAGCAGACGTGTCATCGACGTACTTGATCTTCAGATGCCAATCAGAAAGAAGTCTGTTAGTCATGACAGTGAATAGGATGACTCCTAACTTGGTCCCTTGTGGAATTCCTCCTTTAGGTTGTTTCCAGTTTGAAAGAGTATCTCCAATCCTGACCGCTTGCATACGTTGAGATAGAAACCCAGCAATCCAGCTCAGGAGGGTAGGGCATACTTGCAGTTGTTTCAATTCAGTCATCAAGATGTTATGGTCTATAAGATCAAAGCCTTTAGAGAAATCAGCAAAGAATATTCGGGCTGCTGCGTTGCCACTGTCAACGGCTTCATAGATGGCCTGAAGCATGTAGAGAAGGGCGTCTGTTGTTGAATGTCCCTTGCGTGAATACTGACGTGGATCAATTTTTCCATTAAGTTGAGATAGAAGTCTCTTGCAAGTAAAACCTTCCAGGACTTTAGATAGTGTGCAGGTGAGAGATATTGGTCTCAGGTCACTCTCGATAAGGCCAGGTGGGTTTACTTTTGGGACAGGCGTTACAATAGACGACTTTAAGAGGGATGGAATGGAACCCTCTCTTAGTGACTGGTTGTATATTTCTTGAATTGGTAGGGCTAGTTCAGTGGCGAATTCTTTCAGCAACTTTATTGGTAGGTTATCAGGACCAATAGCTTTGGACGTATTAAGCGTTGACAATGACTGAAAGACTAGTACATGCATCTGCTATTGACAAACTTAAGTGGATTTGTAAGACGTTTTGCGAAGTCTTTTAAAAAATGTTATTTGTCTAGACTGATAACGAGGCCTGCATACATTTTTAATGCCAATAAAAGTGTGATGTCATATTTGGATAATTTACAGCTTCACCGACGAGCTTGGCCTTCACAAAATAAAGATATAATTAATCCCCATGTTGAAATTAGAAGGGCAATTTTTGTTGAAAAAGCGATCTTTATTTTAAAATATAGCAAAATGTTTTCTAGTTGTACCTGAACACGCGTTTGTGTTGCACTTTTGTGACTCCTTATCTTGTCCGAGTCCTCTGCAGTCCTTCCCACCGTTCTGGGGCCTGGGATTGTTGCAGGACCGAGAACGCTGCTTTGCCCCTCCTCCACATGTTTTGGTACAGTGACTCCAACTGGACCATCTTGAGTAACCACCATTCACTTAAAGAAAGTTAAAGAGTAAATTGAGAAGCCCATTAACAAGAAAGTAGTCAGAAAAGTTACACAAGAAACGTTTTCTACAGTGCAAATGTCTTGGAATGTCTTGAAGAACTGGCTAGAATGTTTTAAGGCCTCAATCGTCTAATCTAATATGTTATAAAAGAAATGGTTCATAAGTAGTTGTGCGTCCATATCGTGTCATGGATGCACTTGGGAGGTTGCCTAAGCACTCAAGAAGCTAGAGTTGCACTCCGCTTCGTGCTTAGCAACATCCCGCGTGCATCCATAACACGATGGACGCACGCTACTTATGAACCATTTCTTCAGTAAATTTAAGTTTAAGCTCATTTTTCCATTAACTCATTTATTCCGTCATTCATTCATTCATCCATTCATCCATTCATCCATTCATCCATCCATCTATTTAAATTTATTCATTCACTCATTCATTCATTCATTCATTCAGCTATTTCTTAATTCCTCCATTTATTCTTTGTGACCAGCTATGATTTTTCGATTTTGTTATCATATTCATGATGATATGAGATTTTTTTAATAAAATACTGGGACTGAGCCTAGCATTTATCTGAAAACAATATTTTTCTGTTACACGCGCTACTTAAGCATTACCAACGATTTCATTACTACGCGCCCAACAGAGTTTGTGAAGGGATTTGGCGATTCTCTTCCGTCAATCAAACACAATTTGTCTAGACATTTTACAAACAAGTCGTCAACGACAGTTCAATGAAAAATCATTTTTTTTCCCGGACCTAAAGATATATTTTAGGTATCAGACTGTTCAAACTAAATAAGTTTCATGTCTTTGATAAGATAGTTGTATTTTTGGCTCAATTTTCTCTTTAAAATAACATTTCTACCTGTATTATGTTTACATGGACCGTTGTTTACAATTCAAGTAATTAGCTGTCTAGACAAATTGTGTTTGATTGACGGAAGAGTATTGCCATCTTCGCGTAGTTATGAAATCGGCGGTAAACACCGAAAAAATAGCTGTATCATCAAAATTGACAAGGGCATCAAAATGTACGGCAAAACAAAACGTGTGCAGAAAAATACATAACAGAGCCTTAATTCCCTCTACACAATCTGTATTGAAATGAATTAGGCGTAAGAATCGTGCGTAAGATTTTCTCGTACAATAGACCTGTATCATGCTTACGTGGCATTATAAGACATTTGTTTTGTTTTTCGGGAAATGAATTTGTCACATCGATAGTAGTTAAACTGCAAAGTTTCGTCAAGAATTCCCTTTCACACTTTCGATATTCAATTTTGCACTTCTAATCTTGATATTTATTTGTAAATATGTATGAAATAGCACGTAAATTGTATGCCTAAACGACCAAAATCTACTCTCAAAAACTGCATTTAACGAAACGAGCGGCGTAATTCCAAGCTTCTTGAATTGCTGGCTGCCCAGCCGTATGCCGGCTTCGTGAGTCGTGACACGCACACCGCCTTTACACTGTTCCATGGAGGCTTTTGTATTAACGTTTTGATTAATAAAACTGACAGAATATTGTCCGAACCGATACAGATTTAAGACTGTCTTTGCTAAAGAGAAATGAATTATTACTCAGTGGTGTGCTTGTTGTCTTATCTTAAATAACAAGGTCTCCAGTACATTCTTATAAACTATGATTCTTGACTGACAATGCCATAAAAGTCTTGTATACTGGTTTATTGCAATGACTTTTGGAACCATAAACACATGCAGTGTCTTGCCATCACTATTTCTCATTTACAATAAGCGAACATACAAATATAACTTCAAATTTAAGTTTCCAAATGTCGATTTATGAAAGTATTACGGTGAGAGCTTTTGGATTTCAACAACTTGTGGACCCAAGAGTCTCGTTTCCAAGCATTCTCATAGCGAAACCGCTGAAGAGTGGGCTCAACTCTAGTACATGCATCTGCTATTGACAAACTTAAGTGGATTGGTAAGACGTTTTGCGAAGTCTTTTAAAAAATGTTATTTGTCTAGACTGATAACGAGGCCTGCATACATTTTTAATGCCAATAAAAGTGTGATGTCATATTTGGATAATTTACAGCTTCCCGACGAGCTTGGCCTTCACAAAATAAAGACATAATTAATCCCCATGTTGAAATTAGAAGGGCAATTTTTGTTGAAAAAGCGATCTTTATTTTAAAATATAGCAAAATGTTTTCTAGTTGTACCTGAACACGCGTTTGTGTTGCACATCATTGGTGGCGTCTTCAAAAACAGCCCCAAACTGCTTTGCGATGACAACTCGACCCAATCCCTTGCGCAACTTAAGAATGGCGAATAGAAGAGCAAGCCAATGCTAGAAGAGCTGTAGAGCTGTAGATAGTGAGGTGCGACAAGTGGTTTCTAATTACACTCATCAGAAGAAAAAAAAAAACCGGAAAATTCAAGAAATAACTAAAATAGCGCAAAAGAATGATCATGCAGGATTAATTCACAGGTGGAAAAAGTGACCAGCAACCGCAGCCACTCAGGAGATATGGAAACCACTTAGTTCAGCAGTCACAGTTAGTGCAACAGGAACTCACTCATACTCTAGACTAGACGTGCTTACATCTAGATACAGATGATGGAGGTTATTCTACAGGTTAAATATTCATTAATTAATAAGTTTATCGATCCTTTCTATACGAATCACACTTTGTTTGAAGCGCCTGCTACTATGCCAGGGACACCTTATACGCCCTTATATTAATTTCCATCCTGTTACTTCAGAGTATTTGACTGGAAATTGAAAATATATGTACAGAAACACTATTCTATCATATATAATTAAAATATTTCTATTATTTCATATTTGACAAAATTTAACAGCTTTGTCATATTTTTTTAATTGCGGGTTCCCTGTGGTGAGATCATGAAATATTTTATTCAATTTTTGAGGATGTTCCAAAAAAGGGATTTTCTGGGATTTTTAGTATGTTGTTAAGGACACTTATGATTACATAATTATAGAGAGGAAAATTATATTGCAATTTGTTTGGACTCAAATCACAGATTGACTGGGCTATAAGGCGTATTTGTGATAATTACGGCTACAAGAAAAAAGCACCACTCATTGATTTAATTCATGAATTTGTGGAACACTGCTCTTGCTAAATAGCCTAGAAATGTTAGATTTTAAAACATTTAAAAAGGCATTGCAATCTGTATATATAAAAATACTCGGCCGAAATATCAATGTTTTCGATTTATATTATATAAACCACAAGTAACCAACAACGGCTAATTTGCATTTTTAATTGAAAATCGATGAACTATCTGGCAATCAGAGTGATCGTGAGGCCGCGCATTAAAATTGCCCCGTTTTTTTATTTTTGCAATCTTTAGAACTATTATTGAAATTATCCCAAAATAACGGACAGCTTCTGAATCAAAATGTCAAGGTTATTTTTGGACCATCAAAAAAACATAAATTTTCGGTTAGTCATCAACACCGCCATATTCCTTTCTTTTCGGAGTCTGTGAGATACTTGAAAACAATTCTTTTTCAAATTTGAAAGCTGTTTTCGATAGAAGAAATAATGCACTTTGTTTGGTATATTAAAATGTTTTGAAAACTTTTATGCTTGTAGTGATATGAATCGCCAAACATACCGATGATTTTCGCTATTTCACGATCGTTTTAGGACCAAAAAGTACCCCTCCCCCTAACGTTTGAACATTTTTTTTTTCGTCTCAAACCACTGGAATCGTTGATAGGGCACCAAGTCTACATGATGAATTTGGGGGAAATCGGTGATCCTACCTGGCCGGCCTATGTGTGACTCTTACAGAGTATGGCTCTTAAGATGTCTGGTCGAGCAGTCTGCCAGTGTGAGTATGTTTTGAGTAGGTTTAAGGTATACAGTGGTGTGTAAGCGATTGTAACTGTGAGTGACCAAACAGCCTAGAAAAGGTATAGCACCATTCTCTTCGATCTCTTTGGTGAACTGTATGTGAGTGTTTTGTTTGTCCAAGTGTTCGTGAAACTCGTAAATGTCGTCAGTAGGTAGTGCAGTGATAGTGACGTCAACGTAACGTAACCAAAAAGGTAGTCGTTGTCTGAATGTAGCAAGGGCTTTCTTGTCGATGTTCTGCATAACAATTTCTGATACAACAACAGAAACTTGAGAGCCCATAGCTATGCCGTGTAGTTGTTTGTAGTACGTGTTTGCCGTTGTACTGAAAGTAAGTGGAAGTAAGGCGAAGTTTAAAGTTAAAGTCCATGATGTCATTCGTAGGTATGGGTAACGGTGTGTCGTCAGCATGTTGTGTGATGGCAGTCTGAGTGCAGTCTAATGCCAGTTGAAGTGGAATACTGATGAACATTGCCTTCACATCGAAAGACACAAGTTTGTGATTGTCTGGAATGTGTGCGTTCTGAATGGCGTCGATGTGTGGATTTGTTAGTGAGTGGTTGTAAGATGGATGTCAAGTACTTTGTATGACATTTCGTAAGTGGGTGACCAACAGAATGACACTATGGTTCGCATCAGTATGTCGACTGGCTTATGAATTTTAGGAAGTTTATGATCTCGTTTATTGACAAGTATTGAGGATGAAGCCATAGTGTAAAAAAATAATAAGTTCTGCACAACGTTGAGTCTATAGTGATACCTTCTAGGTTCGACTTTAACAAACTGACCATATTTATCAAAACTACTTATTATAAAATTTTAATGAAATACCTATTATTCCTCTGTTTCAAAAATTTGATACCTTCACATGTGAAAATAACAATACTATTGTGACAGAGCTTTACGAAAACTTATTGTGTCAAAAAAGGTTTTCTTTATTTTCATTGATAATTATATAATAAACAATACATTACATGGTCGCTTGGAGATACAAATTTTATCTTCTCGTGTAAAGATTAGATTATAGAATACCCCGTCACTTATTTACATAATATTATAATCTATTTTGTTATTTGGTCTTTCTCAAAGAGTGCAGCTATTTGAATTTCTATAGTTACGGGGTATTCTATAATTGCTCCAAACATCTTTCTACTTTACTTAAGTAGCTACTTTACTTAAGTAGCTAATCTGCAACCAGTTTGTTGGTGGTTCGTGTGAAGCAGGTTTTCAAAATTAGTGATATGGCTGATGGAGTTTAAAACATTTATATATGGTTCTTCTAAGGGCGTTTAGAGGTTGATCTAATCAATATGTTTTTCTCGTCTGTGAATGTCAGTTTCCTTAAGTACGTTTTATATGGGCGAACCAATTTATTAAATTTGTTATTTATGTATGAAATCTTTCACACGATGGTCAGAGATGGTATATTTTACTCCCACTGGGTCAACAGCTTTGTGTAAAATTCCTAAATGTAACCAAATTTGGCATGAAGATAGTTTGAGGAAATCTGCATTCAATGGTATTGGTGTCTCACTTGTGATTGACAGGATGACGTCAATTTCCTTCGTTCTACATCAACGTGTACCAAACATAACCCAAAAATGAGATATTTGAAAGATTAGCAAACACAAGGAAAGGCAAACAAATACTAAGCAAAATCAAACATTACTTACTTGAAGAATTGATTGTGCCTTTTATCCAATCAACAAATGAATGTATTCTTGTGTAGTATCCGTATTTGCCTGGAAGACCACACCCTTCTCCCCAACTGACCAGGCCAACTGCCACCCATCGTCGCTGATTATTTACAGACACACTTCTCACCAAGCTACCACCACTGTCACCTTGGCATGTATCATTTCTACCATTGCCATCACCAGCACAAAATGTTACCGTCTTGTTGAAGAAATAAGTCGTTGCTTGTTTGCATATCGCGTTGTCTTTGATAGCAATTGTTGTATGTGTCAAAACAGTAGATATCCACGATTTCCTTGTCCTCCCCCATCCTGCAACGGTACCTACAGTACCTGGTTTAGAAAGGTCAACATTACTGATAGGCAGGCACACTGTACGGACAAGGGAGCTAAGAGTCACTGTTTGGTTCAGTTTGACCATGGCGATGTCGTTATCAAAGTAGGGATCATGTCTGAAGCCTGGATGGATGTACACTTCTATTGGGAATCTCTCCTGTTCGGATATTTCTCTGATTTGAGTGTCGATATCTCCTGCTATGATCTTGTACCTGTTAAGAAAAAGATTGAACCTCGTCAAAGTCATCATATCATCGCAACCAGCACTCTCTCTGCCTTCAAGTCTAAACTTAACATTCATTTATTTAAACTTCTTATTAGTATCTACAATGAGCGTCCAAGGAAGAATATCATCGTAACAATGATATACTTTCGCGGTCTTCATTGTGGTTACTGTACTTTAAACTGTCGGATAACTCTGCTTTTTTTAATATCTGTTATTTTCCTTTTATTATAATTTCCTTAGATTTCTTAATTTTTTTTTATAAATATCTGTTACTATAATTATAGTCATCATCTCATCGCCGTGTCTATGCCTTTATCATCATCGATCATTATCATCATCATCAAATACCTTTTATTGCTGCACAATTGTTATGCTCAAAACCAAGTTCATCTTTATCGTAACAGTAATCATCATCATTATCATACTATCATCATCGTTATTTAATCATTGAGATTATTAAGATACTCATCATGAACCGTCTTTATTACCGTACTACTACCACCACGATCTTTATTAGCGTAAATATTAAAATCATCATCGATCATCTACGTACGTTACCATGATTATAACATTATTGTGAATATCATTATAATACTGCTTGATCCCAACTGACACTGACACTTCAGCTATATTATAGACGATCGTGCTTACCTTTTTAATGATGTCGTATCTTCCTCATGCCATATTTTACTTCTACTAGTTCGTCTCGTGTAAAAGCAGTGAGCAGCAGTCAATACCCACTGAGGAGCGATCAGAGCACCTCCACAGATGATATTGTATCTCGATGAATCAATTATATCTAATCGCAATAAATGAACAAAATTCGTCCAATTAGTAGAGTGTTTTGTCAAAAAATTCATATTACAAGCTATTCTAAAATGGCGCCTTTTAAGTGAATATATCCAATTGCAAGCTGCGAATTCCATGCAATTGTAGCAACAATTATACTTAAGGCCTTGTCGTTTTCAAGAATTCTGCATTTTTCATTAGATAATAGTATAAGCCAACTATTAATCCCTTTTAAGAGCGTATGTCAGGTAGCATCAGACATCGGCTTGTAAATCGTGGCAATGGTCAAAAATCCGATTTTGCTAATACTTTTATATTTTGTACCCTATTATATCCCAATCATCACCACAATCTATTTCATTAGTAAAAATATTGCTTAGTTTTCGAGAAATAAGGATTTTTGTGAGAGAGGGTGAATGTGCTAATTTTAGCGATCTCAGATTACCCCACTTCAATGGCCTGGCGTGACGAAAGTATTTAACCTTTGAAATGTTAAGTAACATAATATTCTTGTTCATTATTTAGACATTATATTATGTAGTTTTCAATGATTAAAATCGAAAACTAAATATTTTACGAATTTTCTTATCGACCATACTTTTTCTGCTTCTAAAAATAGCCTCAGAAGAATGGACTTTTAAACTATGTGCGATACAACCAAATCCAACGACATTCTCGATTTATATAGAAGAAGTGATGGCCTTGATGCTGATATAAAAATTTACGTCCGTATTTTGGTTGTATGGCATGAACAGCGATCTCAAAGTTGGTTAAAATTCAACTTTAGCGACTCTGAAATTGACATGTTTTGTCTAAAGTAGCCGTTACTCGTTTTGCCGTGTAAAATAACGCCAAACTATTGCTAAAATCTTCCATAGATTTATAAAACCACTCACCTTAGCTATTAAATGAATACTAGTTTCAACCAACATCTGTTATATTAGTTATTTCTGGGATAAAAGCAATGCATACATCCCGACGTGCATGTAACGCAATGTGCTCAAATGCATGCCGCTGGGCGTTACTAAACAACGAAACACCGGAACGAAACACCGAAACACTGAAACACCGAAACGAAACAACGAAACACCGAAACAACACAATAATATATAGTTTTTACCGAAATCTAAGCTTTGAATAATATCCAAATGAGTTCGGATCCAATCGATAAAATTAAAAGCCGCTTAATTGCCGGATTAAACCACGCGACTTCCTTTGAATTAAATCCTTGACACTTTCCTTCATTAACTAACACGGTGTATGAAGTAAAGAGAGAACTACTTTGACTACTTTAAATCCGGATATGAAAGTAATCTTACAAGAAAGAAAATGTTTTGCCAACTGAAACTTCTGGATTCGGTAGCCATTTTGGCACAGGAAGCCCAGTTTCGATGTACAATGACACAGGGATCCCATACATGTCATCTGTTAATATCTTAATTATAAACGCGTTGAAGTGCATTTTATGATGCGATCCGTGTGGAAATAAAAAGCTATCGCTTGAACATTTCAGCGTAACTAGTTTTATGAAGTTGCACGTGCGTCGTTATCAGATTAGAGAGAAATTGAGATTCGCGTTTACGGCGAACGCCAAACGTCAAATTGGCTTTTAAGCTTTGTTTTGAAAACGTCAAATGAACGTAAAAATCCTTCCACAGGAATAATGATGTGTTCATGCACGAGAAAATGATCTTATTTATATGCAAACGCAAAAGAACGGAGAGTAAATACAAAAAAAAAACAGTGACCACGTGATTAATTTTGACGTTTGGCGTTCGCCGTAAACGCGAATCTTAATTTCTCTCTAATCTGATAACGACGCACGTGCAACTTCATAAAACTAGTTACGCTGAAATGTTCAAGCGATAGCTTTTTATTTCCACACGGATCGCATCATAAAATGCACTTCAACGCGTTTATAATTAAGATATTAACAGATGACATGTATGGGATCCTTGTGTCATTGTACATCGAAACTGGGCTTCCTGTGCCAAAATGGCTACCGAATCCAGAAGTTTCAGTTGGCAAAACATTTTCTTTCTGGTAAGATTACTTTCATATCCGGATTTAAAGTAGTCAAAGTAGTTCTCTCTTTACTTCATACACCGTGTTAGTTAATGAAGGAAAGTGTCAAGGATTTAATTCAAAGGAAGTCGCGTGGTTTAATCCGGCAATTAAGCGGCTTTTAATTTTATCGATTGGATCCGAACTCATTTGGATATTATTCAAAGCTTAGATTTCGGTAAAAACTATATATTATTGTGTTGTTTCGGTGTTTCGTTGTTTCGTTTCGGTGTTTCGGTGTTTCGGTGTTTCGTTCCGGTGTTTCGTTGTTTAGTAACGCCCCATGCCGCTCAAATAACTGTCAACAATTGTTTTGCTTTGTATGACTGATCACCTATTAACGTTTTTGAAAGTTTTGCACGAATACAAAACACTGCCCATGATAACTCGTTTAATAACAGTTAACTGATAGTTATTTGAATAGTAATTTGTAAAGACCACCAACCTTAGTTACTAGATGAATGATAGTTTCAACCAACTTATGTTTATATAAGTTATTAAGCTTGCATATATTTAATATATATATATATATATATATATATATATATATATATATATATATATATATATATATATATATATATATATATATATATATATATATATATATTCCTATGTGCATGTAACGCAATCTGTTCAAAAACATGTAATCTGACAAACAGTGTCGTATTGTTGTATTATATTTTTTTGGCCATTTCTGATATATGATATACTATTTCATTTGCTGCTTGTACTTGCCAATTCTCATTTCTAATCACAGCAAAATGTACGATGATTTAATAAGGATATGAATCCGAGCAGATGTTGAGTTTACGTTAAATTTTCCAAATCATTTGATTGACAAGCGTTGTAAATACATAATCATGATATGTTTTTCTAAGGGGTGAACCATTAGAAGTTGGGGGAGGGGGGGTAGCAATATTTTTGTGTAGGTTATTTTTTTTCGCCGCACGGGTTGTGCAATATTTTTTTTTCGACCAGAGAGGTCTTGCACGTTGTTTTTTTTTTTTTTTACAGAATTTTGTTCTCTGAAATTCAAAGCAAAAACAACTGTTTGTGTTTTGGTTAAACTTTTGAAAAGTCCGTTTTTCCGTTTTATTTATTAGTCCGGTGCAACGCGCTGATACTTTGCAGCGTTTTTTTTTACTTTCGGGCGAATTGTTCACTTTTTGTCGGGAAAACACACCGAGGTCGATTTTGTTTTTATATATTTTGTATACTGATACAAAGAGCGTAAGTCTAGGATTTTTGTGTTTTTGATGTCTCAAAGTCTCGGATTTCCGTGTTTTTGATGCCTCAAAGTCTCAGATTTTCGTGTTTTTGATGTCTTAAAGTCTCCCCGGGAGTCTCGGATTTTCGTGCTTTTGATGTCTCGGAGTCTAGAATTTTTAAATACAATAAATGCATGAGCTGATATATTTCTAGAATCTCAGGCTCGGATTTTAAAATTTTAGCATTCGCTACCCCTCAAGGTTCTGCACGGTTTTTTTTTAGCTTGGCTCTGTGCAGGATTTTTTTTGTTTTGGCCCATTGGCCTAGCCTCCTATGCAGCCGCTCCTTTGTATCATCACGTGACGATACAAAGGAGCGGCTGCATAGGAGGCTACCATTGGCCTTGCACGTTTTTTATTTTGGGATTGCAGGACGTGCTGCCATGTTTCAAACACCAATAAATATGGGAAATTTCACAATTTCACAAAACAATGGAAGCAACCGAAGTCCGTTAGGGACTTGTCAGAAATTAGCAGGGGGTAGGGGGGGGGGGGGGGGGAACTGGGGGAGGGTCATCACTTTTTAAGAACCTAAAAAGTGAGGGTCACAAAATAATAAACCACCAAAAATGAGAATTGTGAAATTTTCATCACTTCATTTCAAAACTCCACCCCCCCCCCCCCCCTCCCCCCTGCTAATTTCTGACAAGTCCCTTACGGGCATTTATAAATACTCAACTCAGTGGCTATTAAAAAGCTGGCGTACTCGTTCAAGTTGGTTCAGGTAAATTAATGTATGGATAATTGATCCTTTTTCATAGGACAGCCTGATACTGATAAACTTATATGAACTTCAGGGTGTGCACACATTGCAAGAAAAAATTAAATGCAAAGTTGGTCGTTTACACATGCAAAACATACGAGCCTAACTTATTAATGATGATGATTAAGAGATGACTATGATATATATCATTATCTATATTATTATATATATATATATAACGAACTTCATTTTTCAAGTACGGTAATTTTAATCAACTTTGTCTTTCTATTAATTGTCATGATATTATCATCGTTGTTGTGATTAAAATATCATTTTTCTTCTTATATTAGTATCATTATTTGCAATATCGGTAGTATTATTTTTAGTACACTGCCGTAAAAAAGGTATATAACAACCGTTTATATTTATATATTTTTTTATATATTTATTATATTTGCTTTATACAGGAGATATCAGCCTTCAATCTTTTTTGAACAGGGCGGGGAGGATGGGATGTCCAAATGGCTCCCTCAGTAAAAATCACTGTTGATTTCAACCCCTATGTACGATGATGCGACGAATCCAATTAAAAAATGATACTGTACTTACAAGTACAGAGTCATCAGTGTCACTTACGCACACTAAATATTTTGTATCTTCCCTTTCATAACCCCCCCCCCCCCCTCCCCCCCGTCCCTCTCAGTTAATAACTTTATATTTTCGTATCACTATAACGAGAGGGCATTGTTAAGTCTTTTTAGAATATATTATTTAAACTTGTAGTATTTAAATATTACGTTTTGCGAGAGAAAGACTGCTTTTTTAAAACTTAGTAAAATTACGCAAATAATTTCGTGAAAAGACTACCAAGTGAAACACAAACAAATGGTTAATAACTAGTTTTCAAATTAGTATTTGTTTTTTCACAAAATGTACAATTTACATGATACCCGAAAATTATCGTTAGATATTTTGAATATACAACACCGCACATCAAGAGCTTGCGTTAATGCCATGTGATGGGCTGCCTGTGTGTTATCGATATTAACACGTACGGCTAAAAACATTGACATAGCTTTTAGTTGCCTCAACTATCTCTAAAAAATTACTATTAAAATAACTATTTTAACTGTTATTAAATGAGTTATCATGGGCAGTGTTTTGTATTCGTGCAAAACTTTCAAAAAAGTTAATAGGTGATCTGTCATACAAAGCAAAACCATTGTTGACAGTCATTTGAGCACATTGCGTTACATGCACGTCGGGATGTATGCATTGCTTTTATCCCAGAAATAACTAATATAACAGATGTTGGTTAAAACTAGTATTCATTTAATAGCTAAGGTGAGTGGTTTTATAAATCTATGGAAGATTGTCGCAAAGTTTGGCGATAGTTTACACGGCAAAACGAGTAACGGCTAGACAAAACATGTCAATTTCAGTCGCTAAAGTTGAATTTTAACCAACTTTGAGATCGCTGTTCATGTCATACAACCAAAATCGGACGTAAATTTTTATATCAGCATCAAGGCCATCACTTCTTCTATATAAATCGAGAATGTCGTTGGATTTGGTTGTATCGCACATAGTTTAAAAGTCCATTCTTCTGAGGCTATTTTTAGAAGCAGAAAAAGTATGGTCGACAAGAAAATTCGTAAAAAAAATTAGTTTTTGATTTTAATCATTGAAAACTACATAATATATAAATGTCTAAATAATGAACAAGAATATTATGTTACTTAAAATTTCAAAGGTTAAGTACTTTCGTCACGCCAGGCCATTGAAGTGGGGTAATCTGAGATCGCTAAAATTAGCATATTCATCCACTCTCACAAAAATCCTTATTTCTCGAAAACTAAGCAATATTTTTACTAATGAAGTAGATTGAGATGATTGGGATATAATAGGGTACAAAATATAAAAGTATTGACAAAAACGGATTTTTGACCATTGCCAGTAGTTGTTTGATGCTTCGTGACATACGCTCTAAGAAGTAAATCAGATTTTGTGATGCTAAGGATTGGTTGGTCACTCACTTTGCTTGTGTATGCCAACTTGCCATGGCCACATGCCTGGACGAGAAAGTTTGCCACCAAAAATCCTTCCTCGTATACTTGTTGCCCCCTCGCCACACCCTGTTAAAAAAAACGGCGATGGTAAAGGCATCTTAGATGAATTGAGTCGTTGTGAGATGCGTAAATAAATTCAATAGTTAACGGAAGAAAAGCGTGAAAACAAAATTGAAAAAGGGGAGTGTGACTGGGAAGAGTTGATGAAAGAAAGTGAAAAGGAAAAGAAGGAAAGAAAAGAGGGAGGGAAAGGAATGAATGAAGAAAGGAGTGAAGTTAAATATCATGATGTAATTTAAATAAGTATTTGATGAGAAAAGGGGTGGCGAGAAGAAAAGTGGTAATAGAAGAAGTAAGAGTAAGGAGAGAAATATTATGAATAAAGAAGAGCAAATAAAGAATGAAAAGAACAAAAGAAAGAAAAGGCTAGGAAAGGAAAGGAAAGGAATGGAAAGGAAAGGAAAGGAAAGGAAAGGAATGGAAAGGAAAGGAAAGGAAAGGAAAGGAAAGAAAATGAAATGAAATGAATGGAATGAATGAGAGGATGCACGGATTTTGGTAGATTTTAAGGTATGTTTTACGTAGATAGAGTATTCCATAGACTGGTTGCATTGATTATTGGTAGACAATAGGAAAGATTGAGAGAGTACATCATTGATTTGTATTTTAGCACTTCCACGCGACTATAGAGTTAGAAGACAGCATGCAAAAAAAAGAAATATCTTACCATGCAGTGACAAACTATCTGTTGGTCTAATAGACGGCATTCCTACTAGCAAGGTCACAACAAGGTTCATCGTCTAAAAATATAACTTGAAATGTTTCCAAAACCTTCAGGATTGAACGCTATCATTATTCAAGCAGTACAAAGTACAATATGTTGTGAAAACATTTCTTGTAGATACATATTGTTGTACAAATAATGTCATTTATACATTTGCCGTGTTTGAAGTGTGTTGATCAACAAGTGTCCATTTGGCAATAAAATTATACTGCGAACTTCGATTCAATAAAATACTATACACATGCATTTCTATTTTCTTTCTTCCTTTAATCCTTACAAAAAACTCAAACTAATTGAATACCTTTGAATAATAGATAACTGTAAGGCATTGTAATATGTCCATACCAATAAAATGTTAATAAAAACGCACTTCCTCTGTTAAGGAATAGGATTTAAATCCTTAAAGTTATAGTAAAGGTTATGTATAGGATGACGATTGTTATTTATACAGTACGCAAATGGAAGCAATACTAAACATCATAAGTCGTACAAACTTCCATACGTCAAACAATGTCACTAACCTTAGAAGTTAAGTTTTAAACCGAATCCAATCCTTAGATAAGTTGTGCACCAAGATACATCCGACAAATCACAGGCTCCCCACCATCCCAATTCGTTCTGGGCTTCCTGTGGTGGAACGGCTAAAAGCCGTTGGTAAATTTGTTCAAAGTTGGTCATATTTATCTTCGTTATTCATGTTCTTTTTTTTCTTTTAGATTTTACTTTACTGTTCCAAAATAAAGTTTAATGTTTCTTGTTTACGAATTTGTGGTTTATTTTGCCCTGCGATGCATTTTAAAGCGATTTAAAGCGAGTTATTCGGCAGCGAACACACGCTCCCCAGTGAAGGAAAAAAACACAAGGCAGGCAACTCTGGCGGCTACGGCCACCAATCACGTTCATATTATCTTCAAAATCTACCCGAAAAATTAATCCTATTCTCCCCAAACTCTGGCACACACATTAACGATAATCACACAGACCTCAGCCAGAGTTTGAAATACAAAGCTCAAATAAAAAGCATCGAAAACCAGCTTCTAACATCGAAATTATGCTTTCGTACTGGGATCTGTCAACTCTTGTGTCCCTTTGGAATCCCAAGAATGCAAAACGTCAATGAATACGCTACCCAACCCTACCCCCGCCAGATAAATTTGTCACTTCCTTCCGCTAGCCGGAACTGATTTTGTGACAAATTTATCTGGCGGGGGTAGGATTGGGTAGCGTATTCATTGACGTTTTGCATTCTTGGGATTCCAAAGGGACACAAGAGTTGACAGATCCCAGTACGAAAAAATAACAAACAAACAAACAAACAAACAAACAAACAAACAAACAAACAAACAAACAAACAAACAAACAAACAAACAAACAAACAAACAAACGAACAAACAAACAAAGAAACAAAGAAACAAACAAACAAACATTTTCACTTTAGTTGAAGAAAAAGAGGTCATGAATAAATAATAAGCCACTTTCAAAACTGAGCAGGTTTTAAAAATTAATTTAATTAACGAAAACGCTTTATCACTTGATATAGCAACCTAGATTTAGCATGTCTGTCAAATTTTAAGATATAAAGATTCAGCGGAACCCCGTTAATCCGGCCATCGAAGGGACAGCCTAAAGTGACCGTAATAGCGGGGTGGCCATATTAAGCGGGTATATGTTATAGAAAATGTATGGACATGCATTTCGTCGGGACCTAAAAAACTGGCCGCAATAACAGGGTGGCCGTAAGTCGGGGTTCCACTGTATCATAATTAAAACCACACAATATACCAACTATGTGATGCTCTTTACGACTAGCTATAAGGTTTTTGTGCTAATTGAATTCAACTGAAAAAAGGTTTTGAAGGTGGCGTATAAGACACGTAACATTTGGAGCAGTCAAACTGTCCATTTATCTGGAACTGAAAACACTAATGAGAAAAATAGGCAGCCCAGGTATTCTGTCTGGGGATTTTTTTTTTATGACAATAAAGTTATTTTTTAACCGCGCGCGGGTGGGGTTCCTGTGGTATCTTTGATGGAATGCACGCGGATGGGATTCCTGTGGCTTTTTTTGCAAGCAATTTTTTGTCAAACTCGCGCGGTGTCGAAGAGGGAGGTATTTTGATATCAGGATACTACTTTCTTCGATTTTTCTGTCGTGCGTGCCATTCCGCGAGACGGAAAAAATTGCTTGAAAAGCCACAGGAATCCCATCCGGTGTGCGGTTAAAAATAACTTTATTTTCATTAAAAAATCCTCAGAGAGAATAGTTGGGCTGCCTGTGATCAGACTATAATGTTTTAATCAAAGGTAGTACAGAAAGGTAGAATAGCTTTAAGCAGGGTAAGTTGTTGTATCTTTTTGACTTGAGCACAGTCGTCTCTACATGCCATAGGGCTTGGGGCGGTACTAAAAATACTATAGAATCATGCATGCTACAGACTCGTGTGGTAAGCTTTTTATTTATTTTATTCTTTACACTGCAGAATAGTAAAATGGCGACCAATTTGAATAACTATCGGTTCGTGCTTGGCTAGCCTCACAAACATGTGAAAACTCTATTCGCCATGTTCTAAATCAAAATCAAATCAAATCAATTTTATTTCACACATTTTACGTGCTATTTAGATATAATTAGAAGCATATCATATAATCAAGTTTAAATAGGCTGAAGTAAAAAGGTGGTTTTAGTGAGGTAGTGCCTAAAGACTAAATAAGCGAGCAAGAAAATGTGTCAATTTGCAATCGCAAAGCATGTATGGATTGTTTGCAGGGACAGAGTGAAGCAAAGTACTTCAACTCACTTCAATCATTCCATGAATGCTTTACGATTGAAACTCGAGCACAGCCCGCTGCTCGTTTAGAACATGGCGAATTGTGTTCCAACGTGAACAAGAGACTAGTCAGTCAAGAACAATAGCAGGTCGCCATCAGATATAGATCAGTCTCTTTAATTTGGATTAACATTTTAATTATATAGTAAGCAGCAATGGTCTTCAGGGATGGCTCTTTCGTCATATTGTAGATCATGCACCTGCTAATAATCATAAGGACATTATTAGTTGTTGTTGTTTTCTCTTTTCTTTTAATTAATTTACCGACTATAAAGTTTATAAGTCAAAAACCTACAAACTATTTCATATATTCAAATCGATCTATATATATTAATTGTTTATTAAATGATTGGATACATGCATGCATGCATGCATGCATGCATGAATATATGAATGCATGAATGAATGAATGAATGAATGAATGAATGAATGAATGAATGAATGAATGAATGGATGGATGGATGGATGAATGAATGAATGAATGAATGGATGGATGGATGGATGGATGGATGGATGGATGGATGGATGGATGAATGAATGAATGAATGAACGGATGGATGGATGAATGGATGAATCAATGAGCAGGAATGCTGGAAGATCTAGTAGGTCGCGTGTTTTGTGTCTTAGGAATTATGTTTGAGTTAAATGTGATATTTCTGCAAAGTCCTGCATTACAGTCGCTAAACAAATAACATTTTAGTAACTAAATTACTTTAAGTTATTATCACTTCTAGAAAAACTTTTTTAAGACATATAAAGGTATAGCAAGTAAGAGTGAGCAACGGGGTTTTGTTTGGTGAAACTCTCAACAATTTATCGACATTTAATTTATTAATTTGCGCTGTAAAATGATAAACTTCATTTGATTCGAGCGAGAATGTAATTGTAAAATGATAGAACTAGTTATATATAGATTATTGAAGGAAAACCTACCTCAGGATTATAGAGTTGCTTTCCTTGTTACCTGTTTGAAGACGGGCAAATAATGATTTTGAATAGCAAAAGAATAATGACTCATTTTGTAAATTTGATTTATTCTATATATTGTTTTTTCTAAGTGTGGATGTTTGTGTCTACACGTGGTAGTAAGGGTGTATATTTGAATAAAAATATATCCTCTCAGAAAAAAATATAAGTGCCCACCTATAGAAAATATAAGTGCCCAGAAGTGCCAGGCCCATCACAGGCAGCCCAAGCAATTCACTTTTACAGTAGAGATATGTGAGGGGAAAAAAACGATATTTGTTATTGAAATAAATTTGAACATATTTCAATCCTGTGTTGTTGTTTAACTTATTTAATGTCATTCTGGGTGGTTTTTGAACGTTTTAGAGCATTTTTTCTTAATGTTTGCCCACCTGTACTTAAATATGGAAAGGCTGGTCACTCGAGATATCCAGCGCTTGTCTTCGATTGTCGAAAAAATCATGTTTAATCCTTCCTTTGCCTTCAAATTCCCCTCAGCACCATAGATTAATGATTCTTCGCGCTTAACGGACACCGATATAACTTCGCAACCGGGCCTTATTTTGTAAAACTCATTCTGATTGGACGACTCTATTCCATGGTTACCAATCATCCAATCAGAATGAGTTTTACAAAATAAGGCCCGGTTGCGAAGTTATATCGGTGTCCGTTAAGCGCGCCTCACAGCTCATCTGAAGGAAAAATTGTCGTTGAAAATCGCTCAATATCTATGATTTCGTGAGGTCTGACTCGAGATCCATGGACATTTTGCTGATTTCTGGACAGAAGGATCATTAATCTATGGTGCTGAGGGGGATTTGAAGGCAAAGGAAGGATTAAACATGATTTTTTCGACCATCGAAGACAAGCGCTGGATATCTCGAGCTGAAACCAAGATGTCAACAAGTTTGCCAAGTTTCCAAATATGGCTATAATTGGCGGTGTCAATCAAAACAGCATGGAAGTGAGATTCTAAGCTCTTTGTGCCAGGGGTTAGTCTCGTTGAATAACAAACCGTCAACAAACCGTCGAATTTATAAAAGCTAAAGCAAACGATAAAGCAAGGAGAAAATAACCCCTGGTACCCAGGGTAGTGCTGTCGAAACCCTATATAAAAATATACAATATAGTGATGTAATAGATCAAAAACTCGTGCTTCGTGTTTGATCAGGGGCTCTAAACACCGTTTCGAGGTGTTTTGAGCCCCTGATCAAACACGAAGCACGAGTTTTTGATCTGACTTCTCAGTCTCATTATAATTCATTTGTTATTGAATCTCTTGAATCTAAGAATGATATAGAATGCAATAGTAGCGCAACAAGTACGGCTAGTACGGCTTCAAACTCCAATGTTGTCATTGAAGGAGGAAAGTTTGAAAACTGTACATTTAATTTAGCTGCACCAACAGAATAACAATTTGTTTAGCACGCTAATCATATCAGTACTGAATTTGATCATGTTAAGAGTAACTTCACAAAATAACCGGCAATTTAGCTGAACATTCATGGACAATATAGACCATATGGAATCTCTAAAACTAACTCCATAAAAACTCGCTATATTTAATTGTACTCTAGAATTGAGCACCATGCAAGTTGAAATGTTAAAGATTTCATGATTTCTAGATAAAATATCGCAGTAGCCGGATATATTGTTAGGTTACCTCGTGTTACTTTGATTTTTGATTTTTCGATTTACATTTATTCTACCGAATCAGTGATTTATTTTGGAAATTATTTTGTCGCATTTGACATTTGTGTGAAATAATGATGTTGTATAGGAGAAGTATTATTTTATAAAAGCCATTATCAAAAGAATAATTTGCTAAGTTTTGTATTTGATTAAATTTCTTTTATATTAAAGGTTGGATGGACCACTCGATAGTCGGGGCGTATATTTTAGTGAAACAATATCCACTCATAAGAAATATATGTGGCCAAGCTAGGCCAGTAAAAAAGTCTCCACCGATAAAAATTAAAATGTTTTCCGATCCATCTGTAAAAAAAAAATCGGTGTTTTTACCAATTCCAAAATTTCCCTGAATGTTTTAAATCGTTTTTGAGCCGACATACGACATACTTGTGCACGATATGTACATTTGCAAATATTGTTTTCTGTGCCAGAGCATGAAAATGTAATATTCCGGAAAACAGTGTAACACGCTACAGACATGAAAAAAAGAAACGATTGTCTTTTTTTTTTAATATTGTTTGTCAATAGGGACTCAGTATATCAAATCGTACGTACTACACAATCAAAAGACATATACAAAGCCGAATTTAATATGAGCTTTAGCTTGCTTCAAGATGTCAAATTGTACATTCTCCATAAGTATAGCTCGTTTTCGCTGTTTTGCTACATAGGAAACAGTAAATTCTTATCCCTAAAATGTAAATATACGAGGGAGAGCTTTTCATTTTTTTAAACATCTCAAGTTGTTATGAGATTGTTAAGTTTTGTCTAGAAATGTACACGCAACATTTTAAAATCATACTCTAGTAGAGATCCTCGAAAAATACGTTATACATAGCAAAACATCATTACAAAAGTAGACATAAAATGTTTCAAATGGTTTAGTAAAAGCAATTTTTCTTTTCAACGATCGTTCAAACAAACATGGAAAGCCCTTTTTTCCTGTTGGCTGGGTTACCCTTCTACAAGGATCACCCAAGGCCAGCCAATATTATTTCTATCTCTGTCAATCAAGTATCAGTGTTTGCATGAGACATCTTTTCATGCTAGTTTTTTCTATACTAGTTTACTCGCTAGTTTCCATTTTACTTTTCATGCCTCATGCACATCACTTTCTTGAAGTTTGAATAAAGAATAGAACATGGAATTCACTATATGATCTAAAAATAAATAAATGATAAATAATTTCCAAAATTGCTTAAGTTAGTCTTTAAAGTCTGTCTTTCTCATCAATTATATATGAAAAGCGCGATTATGATAGCATCGGATTATCAACATCATCAAAACGAAAGAAAAAATAACAGTGTATTGGATGGGAAATTTGGAGGTTTTGCAGTTACGGATATGATATTTTAAACATCCTGGTTTGCTGGAAGATCTAGTAGGTCGCGTGTTTTGTGTCTTAGGAATTATGTTTGAGTTAAATGTGATATTTCTGCAAAGTCCTGCATTACAGTCGCTAAACCAATAACATTTTAGTGGCTAAATTACTTTAAGTTATTATCACTTCTAGAAAATAATTTTTAAGACATATAAAGGTATAGCAAGTAAGAGTGAGCAACGGGGTTTTGTTTGGTGAAAATCTCAACAATTTATCGACATTTAATTTATTAATTTGCGCTGTAAAATGATAAACTTCATTTGATTCGAGCGAGGATGTAATTATAAAATGATAGAACTAGTTATATATACATTATTGAAGGAAAACCTACCTTAGGATTATAGAGTTGCTTTCCTTGTTACCTGTTTGAAGACGGGCAAATAATGATTTTGATTATCAAAAGAATAATGACTCATTTTGTAAATTTGATTTATTCTATATATTGTTTTTTCTAAGTGTGGATGTTTGTGTCTACACGTGGTAGTAAGGGTGTATATTTGAATAAAAATATATCCTCTCAGAAAACAATATAAGTGCCCACCTAAAGAAAATATAAAGTGCCCACTCATAAACTGAAAGGATTAGACTCCAATCCATCCATAAATAAATATGTTTCATTATGTAGAAGGGAATAAACCCAAGAATTCAGTATTTTACTTAAAGCCAAGACATTTATTTATAAGGAAAACTAGTTTCGTCTTGTAGACCTTATCAATTCCTTATGTTTACAATTCGTACGTTAGTTTCTTCTACGATTTTCAAACTACTCGCGCGCTCTATTAAAAAGCGCGCACTTACATAAGTGGCTATGACTATATGTAAGATTACAATTATGATAGTTCAATATTCGCACGCGGTATTAAAGCAGTGTTCCACTCCCTCTTGGTGTCCATAGCGCTTCTTCCTTCTCTCATTATTCTTACTGCCTCAGTTACTTGCCGTAATATAGGGTCTTGGTTGTGATAAATGTCCCTGTAACATTCATTACGAAGTCTTGTAAAATACCTTGGTGTTTTTCAGAGCAGTGTCTCTTCAAGACAGAATGTTAACTGTTATTTGAGTCGACACTCTTTATATGTTAATATATAAATATGTTAATTTCGAGAAATTGAGGATTTTGACTTTTCTGGTCACGGAAGGCAAACTGATGAAAATAAACTTATGAATTTACTAAAACTACACTCCAGTATTTTACAAATGACACCCCAAATCAAATAATATATCTTCAAATGATCACAGGTCTTTTACAATAATTGTCTTTAAAAAATTGTCTAAATTCTCAAATTAAACCCTTAGCGAAAAATAAATAAATTCGGTATGTGCCATAACATCAATCTGCTTTACAATTTCTCAATAGCATGCCAAGTTATTGTTTTTAAATATATGTAAGAAATGGCTTGGGTTATTTTTGTGACGCCTTAAATCTTAAGTAATTGACAACGACGATCTGCTTGCTTATTATTATTATTTTTTCATCAACTCATTTCCAGATACGAGCTGGATCTTGTCTCCAGATATCAAATTGTACTTGCGACATAATTATAGCCGTATTCAATTTCACAGTTTGAAGGAATTGTGACAACTGAACCGAAATACTTGAATATATAATTTTGCACAAGTAGCTATTTATCACGATTTTAATTTGCTACATAGAAAACTGTTGTTTAATTTTTATTCCTTCAATAGGTGAAGAAAACGTGTGAAAGCTTTTGCTTTTTTGTTTTGCAAAACATAAACATCTCATGCCAGTTCAGTTATGACAAATGAAGTAGTGTGTAAAAATCTGCATGCAAAATTGTAAAATCATAATATCCTCCACCAGTGCTCGAAATAGCAAATAAAAGAAACAAACACAGCAAAAAATATTTACAACAGTAGACATAACATGTTTGAAATGGTTTTGTAAATGCAGCTTTCTATTTTTCATCGATCGTTCTCAAACTCATTAATAATTCATGAGCTAATCAACCAATGTGAGCACACCATTTGTACCACGTGCATGGGTTTGAAACCCCGATGAAACACGATTATAGGTTAACCGGTGTTTGAAATATTTTCATCACTAGTGATGAAAATATTTCTAAATCTACAAAGTGGTGGTAAATCAGAAAATAATTAGTATTCCCTAGTTAGTTACCTACCTACCTTACTATCCCTTATTTTTTTATCTATCTTACCTGACCTTTCTACCTAATTTACATTATTATTATTTTTACATTATTATTTTTTCCTTTTTTTTTTTTTATTGGCGTTGTCTGAGTCTCGAACCTGCAACCCTTGGAGTTGAATTCCCTCTTCATACCAGCTAAGCTATTGGTGATTTGGTTGGCAAAGTAGAGTCTTATTTCCCACGCCATCAAATACTCTGTATAAATGAACTTTATTCGCATCTTTAATGATCCCTACTGAAGTTACAACTTATATTTAAATGACAATTTGGATTATTCTCTAAAGAAAATGAAAAAAAAAACCCTACTTATGTAGGTATTTAAAAGTTATATTTAGAGTACAATTTGAAGTATTGCTCAACTGAGCTTAAAGGAACATTTTCTAAGCCTTTTTGAACAACTTCAAGTAAGAACCCCGTAACACTCCTTATAAACCCTACAGTATTTCGAAATCCAATAAATTCCGCACGAGAGGAATACAAAAGAACTCTCATAATCCCAGGCAACATAATGAGTGACCTATTATATTATAAAGAGCTAGCCACATTCCTGCATAATGAATTATTTATTCGACTGAGAAGTAATTCCAAAAAGCTCGTACTTCGTGTTTCATTAGGGTTTCCAAACACTCAAAAACAATAAAAGCACTTGGCCTACGGCCTCGTGCTTTCAAATGTTTTATCGTGTTTAGAAACCCTAATGAAACACTCGTACTCGTTTTTGAAATATTACTTCAAACATGGGAATTTTTTCACCTTTTCTTCTGCTCCCAGGGTTATCCTCTTACAAGGGTCACTCCATGCAGGGCCCTCCATGCAGGCGAGACAATGTTTATCTTATATCTATCTGTCAATCAAGTATGCGTGTTTACATGAGACATATTCCATGTATCGCTTTAAGGGCTACTCTGATGGTAGAGTTACCCACTTTGTGAAAAGGGTGAATCCAGGACAACTTTTCTTTTAGTAGACACTTTGTCCTTCGTTACTCAGAATCTCCGAACTTGATTTTTTCGCTTAGATGCGCTTTTCAGCGATCGAAAAAACTTGGTAAATTGTATTTTTCACTACTAGCAGCACTGCCAGAATGATTTTATACAGGATAGCTAACCCATATATCAGTCATTCTCAAAAATTTGATAACTCATATTTTTATATTTGCTTTCATCGCACAGAATTTTATTATTTTTTTGGACATTTACTTAAGGCTCGCAAATTATTCAAAATAGGCATAATTCGAATAAATTATCGACATTGATAGTTCTGATTGGTTGTTTGAACGTCTCTCATGGGAATGTCACTGCTAGAGTTCTGAACGGTTGACAAAAGGATCATTTCACTTGTCCGACTTAAGCCGATTTATTACCGAGAACAAAGGGAGTAGGATTACTTAATTAGAGTTATTACAAATCGCAGCTTAATTTATTACACCGCATAATTTAAAGTCAGCCGCAAGAGCCTTAGATAAGGAGCTCAAATATTCAGCTTAAAAAAGAGAGTCTTATTAAAAGTTTTTTTGTAGAAGTAAAGGGTGCAAAATGTTGCTTGGATTACGATGTTATAATTTTGCACCCCCTACCTAAGTTTAACCTGTTATTAAAACCCATAAACTAGCCTACCTATCAGTAGTTAATGCTGACATTCAATATACTGTCATTTAGATGTTTTCTCCCAAAATTGGTATTCTGATTGGCTGATTCTGAGGTGATGATTGTTGTAATTTAGGCAAATATGGTTTTCAGAAATTGCAAACTAGTATCTTATCCACATAAAAAATTTACAGTATTAACAATAAAAATGTGGAACTTTTGCATTTTACTGCTAAACAGTCTTGATAACAAAAAACAATGTAATTAGCCGTTAGTTTAGCAGTATTGAAGTTTCATACTTTTAGTCAGTTGAGTGAAATAGTACTAAGTCGTACAAAATATAGCAAGGAGATTTTGAAACAAAATTGCTTGATGTTAATGAGCTTCAGGTGGACAATTTTAAATGAAATTTAGATGAATTTATGCATGCAAAAAGTGATTATCAACATGAGGCATGCATTTACATGAACTAGTTATTTGAGCACAAACACTACAAGTGTGCAAAATAAATATGAAATGAATTGCTAAATTTTTCATAGTATATAAATTGTTTATATGCTAATATTAGTAATAATGGTAGAGTGCATACACTAAATCCATGAAACAAATAGTAATTGTACCGAATAGTGATAATTTACAATAGAAAATATTTACTATTAAATAATGCTCATGATATGGTGCCGAAGCACTAGAGGGGTTTTACAAATCCATGAAGAAAGTATGCCATGGTCAAGCAACTGCACATTTGAAGTGTTAAATATTTTTATTTTAAATCATCAAAATTGTTGTGTTTATAAATCATACAATCTGGTCATGATGTAAAAATCGAAATCGTAGAAATCGTCTGAAAGAAAGAGTTTTAAGCCGTAAGTGGAGTAAGTTTGTAGATTGCAGAAAGGATATAAACACACAGGAAAGAAGAACACAACACAGAGCGGGTATAGAGAAGCACATGGAAAAGGTGACAAGTCGAAGATGCAAAGGCAAACCTACCTATTTCGGTAATAAAATGTAGAAATCGTCTGGAAAAATCAGTGTTAAAGTTATTAGAGTAAGTTCTTAGGTGGGAGAAGGCCAAGGAATTCATCAAAAAGGGATTAGATCGACCACAACAATACAACAACTTACCAGTTCGCTTGTCAAAGTTGAAGAGGCCGGAAGGAAGAGAGCACATGGCTATATTTATAGTCGAAAGGAATTGTGGGTCAACAGATAGAATTGTGGGTCCAGAGTATTTTCACTTCCGGTTTTCTTGCCGTAAATTATAGTACTGCTGACTTGCTCGCTCGCTCAGGCTCGCTTCGCTGCGTCAGCAATTACAGTCGGAATATTGGGTCCCCACAAAAAATGCCGATTTTTTACAAATTTGAGCTAAAAAAAGAGAATCTTAGTTATAGACATTATTAAACAGTTGATAGTGCAAACGTTTAGTCAACATTTCATCTTGGATTTGCACCCCCCCCCCCCCCCCCCCCCCGCCCCCATACCTAACTGAGATCACCTTTTAAAAACTTTTAAAATGTATTTAATTACACGAAGTTAAGCAATTTTGGCCTGTTTTCTTTGTAAATTACCTCATTAAATACGCCTCGCCTGATTGAACTTCGCGCTCAAACAGCAGAAAAGACCCGGATGTGTCCGGGCATTCTGTGCGATGTATTCTATATTGTTTATTGTTTATTCTAAGTGTGGATGTTTATGTCGACACGTGGTGGTAGGGGCGTATATTTAAAAGGCCCTCTTGCATCCGAGATTCATTGCGCGCTTCGATGATTTTCTCACATACGGAAAATAGCAATTTTTGTGAAGAAAAGTAATACCTAATAATATCTGTTTCCATCGTAAATATCTAATTTTTCTTTCTCTCTGGGATAATATTTCAGTCGTTCCGGCCTTTTTTATACTTATTTTTCATGTAATTGTTTATCGTTTATTTTTTCACATTTTCCTAATAGTGTCTCAGCATAGCTTTGTTTAATATGAAACATTTTTAATGATGTTTTCCATGTTTTTCGGGAGGCATTTAGGTCAGTCATGAGAGAAAATGGATCAAAACACCAAGCTGGCTAAGATTTCTAAAATAAAAGACTCTATAGTTCTGTTTGCTTCAGGCTAGTGTCTATATTTACGGTATCTATAGACCATCGAATGCACGCTAGAAGAGCGTCTAGTTAACTTTGAGAAAGAACAAGGTTAAATTCGTACGTTCCACACTCGAAAACAAGAACTGCAAAGCGTCAGGAAAAAAATGTAACTTCGAAAAATAAAAGTAATACAGGGATAGTTTGTTTTTTCCCCATTTGCAATGGAATCCAGATAAAAGGTAATCTAGGTAATCTCGGATCAAGAAATTTGCCAATCAGCGCGCAGTATGAAATTTGAACAGGCGGTCCAACATGGCTGACATTTGGTGGAATGTTTAAATAATGTTGTTCGCGCTTTTGTGAAACTCTTTGGTCTCATGTCTGGAAGTTCTTAGGATCTAACTTGCAAAGCTTGAGTGCGTTTGTGCCTTGTAAATAGACATTTGAAAGTTTTAAAGCTGTGTTCACTCGAAGTTTTATAATAATTTTGCCATTGTTCAAGTTCAAGTACAATTTTTATCTATAAAACAACATCTACAAATCAATTTACACTTTACAGATTCTCTTAAATAGTACTTGATAATATATTTGCTTCTATATGGGTAATAGTTGTATAGTTTTTCTTTTATAAACCATTTTACTTGCTGAAACAAATTCATCATCGCAAAAATCAAAAGTGGTGATAGAAACACATCAATAATTTTAAAAATGTCTCTATCATTGCAAGTTCAACGTTTGTCTCGCTTTGATGCAAAGGCCTGGCTACCTTTCAAGATGGCGCTGGGAACTGTGAAGTGGCCTATTAGGAATGTTGATCTAAATCTAAATTCATTCGAGATTCAACTAAAATTAAATCACCAGAGCTTTCTTCCATTAGTCATTTTTTCCGTTATTATAATATCGCTCATTAATATGTTGTTTAATTATTGTCATTTTTTGTATATCAATAATATATAGCAAGTTCTTACATATATTTAAAGACATGTGGGGGGTGGGGCAGGGATAGCTGGTATATAGCTTACGAAAATAATGTGAACCCCTTCAATTTTGCAGGAAAATCGAAAATGCTCAATTTCATGAGAAGAAATCATTTTTTAAAGAAAAAAAACTTCACGAACTTGCGAGAGTTCTAACCTCCCTAGGGACTATTGATGTGCAAAAAAATAAAGAAAACCGAGTTTTTCGGCCGCATATCTGCCGCGTACTGCTCTCTTATGACGTCACGGACTCGTATGGTAAGCTTTTTATTTATTTTATTCTTTACACTGAATAGTAAAATGGCGACCAATTTGAATAATTATCGGTTCTTGACTGGCTAGCCTCACAAACATGTGAAAACTCTATTCGCCAAGTTCTAAGTGAGTAAGAGGCTGTCAATTTGCAATCGCAAAGCATGTATGGATTGTTTGCAGGGACAGAGTGAAGCAAAGTTCTTCAGCTCCCTGAAATTATTCCATAAATGCATTACGGTCAAAACTTGAACCCAGCCATCCGGCCCTCTTAGAACATGGCGAATTTTGTTCCAACGTAAACAAAAGGCTGTCAGTCCAGAGCAATAGCATGTCGCCATCAGATATAGATCAGTCTATTTAAATTACATTAACATTTTAGTTATATAGTAAGCAGCAATTTTCTTCATGTTCTTTTGTGATATTGTAGATCACGCACCTGGAAATAATCATAAGGACAAAACTAATATTAGTTGTCGTTGTTTTCTCTTTTATTTTAATTAATTGATTGACTATTAAACTATTCTTCATCGTTTCTTTAATAATTCTCTTCTCATTTTATCATATTCCTTTTTTTTTCAACTGACCATAGTTTATCCATTTATGCAACCACTCTTATATTGATTGTTCAGTAAATGATTGAACGGATGAATGAATGGATGGATGGATGGATGGATGGATGAATGGATGAATGGATGGATAAAGGAATGAATGAATGGATGAATAGATGGATAAGTAGGCTTGCCTTACCCGGGCAGGTTCTACATGTATACGGGCACTGGGTTCTCACATTAGTGTACCTATTACAGTAATGTTTGTTGTTTTTGCACCAGTTCTTTAGATCTACACAATCTGTATTGAAATGAATTATACGTAAGAACCGTGCGTAATATTTTCTCGTACAATAGACATGTATCACGCTTACGTACAATAGACATGTATCACGCTTACGTACAATAGACATGTATCACGCTTACGTACAATAGACATGTATCATGCTTACGTACAATAGACATGTATCACGCTTACGTACAATAGACATGTATCACGCTTACGTACAATAGACATGTATCATGCTTACGTACAATAGACATGTATCACGCTTACGTACAATAGACATGTATCACGCTTACGTACAATAGACATGTATCACGCTTACGTACAATAGACATGTATCACGCTTACGTACAATAGACATGTATCACGCTTACGTACAATAGACATGTATCACGCTTACGTACAATAGACATGTATCATGCTTACGTACAATAGACATGTATCACGCTTACGTGGCATTATAAGACATTTGTTTTGTTTTTCTGAAAAAAAAATTTCACATCGATAATAGTTAAACTGCAAAATTTCGTCAAGAATTCCCTTTCACACTTTCGATATTCAATTTTGTACTTCATATTATTTATTTGTAAATATGTATGAAATAGCACGTAAATGGTATGCCTAAACGACCAAAATCGTGTCTCAAAAACTGCATTTAACGAAACGAGCGGCGTAATTCCAAGCTTCTTGAATTGCTGGCTGTCCAGCCGATTGCCGGCTTCGTGAGTCGTGACACGCACACCGCCATTACACTGTTCCTTGGAGGCTTTTTTATTAACGTTTTGATCAATAAAACTGACAGAATATTGTCCGAACCGATACAGATTTAAGACTGTCTTTGCTAAAGAGAAATGAATTATTACTCAGTGGTGTGTTTGTGGTCTTATCTTAAATAACAAGGTCTCCAGTACATTCTTATAAACTATGATTCTTGACTGACAATGCCTAATTAAAAGTCTTAATTGTATTCTGGTTTATTGCAATGACTTTTGGAACTATAAACACATGCAGTGTCATGCCATCACTATTTCTCATTTACAATAAGCGAACATACAAATATAACTTCAAATTTAAGTTTCCAAATGTCGATTTATGAAAGTATTACTGTGAGAGCTTTTAGATTTCAACAACTTGTCGACCCAAGAGTCTCGTTTCCAAGCATTGTCATAGCAAAACCGCTGAAGAGTGGCCTCAACTCTAGTACATGCATCTGCTATTGACAAACTTCAGTGAATTTGTAAGAAGTTTTGCGAAGTCTTTTAAATAATGTTATTTGTCTAGACTGATAACGAGGCCTGCATACATTTTTAATGCCAATAAAAGTGTGATGTCATATTTGGATAATTTACAGCTTCACCGACGAGCTTGGCCTTCACAAAATAAAGACATAATTAATCCCCATGTTGAAATTAGAAATGCAATTTTTGTTGAAAAAGCGTTCTTTATTTTACAATATAGCAAACAAAATTCTAGTTACCCGGACACGCGTTTGTGTTGCACTTTTGTGACTCCTTATCTCGTCCGAGAGCTCTGCAGTCCTTCCCACCGTTCTGGGACCTGGGATTGTTGCAGGACCGAGAACGCTGCCGTGCCCCTCCTCCACATGTTTTAGTACAGGAGCTCCAACTGGACCAGCTTGAGTAACCACCATTCACTTAAAGAAAGTTAAAGAGTAAATTGAGAAGCCCATTAACAAGAAAGTAGTCAGAAAAGTTACACAAGAAACGTTTTCTACAGTGCAAATGTCTTGGAATGTCTTGAAGAACTGGCTAGAATGTTTTAAGGGCTCAATCGTCTAATCTAATATGTTATAAAAGAAATGGTTCATAAGTAGTTGTGCGTCCATATCGTGTCATGGATGCACTTGGGAGGTTGCCTAAGCACTCAAGAAGCTAGAGTTGCACTCCGCTTCGTGCTTAATAACATCCCGCGTGCATCGATCCATAACACGATGGACGAACGCTACTTATGAACCATTTCTTCAGTAAATTTAAGTTTAAGCTCATTTTTCCATTAACTCATTTATTCCGTCATTCATTCATTCATCCATTCATTCATTCATTCATCCATTCATCCATTCATCTATTTAAATTTATTCATTCACTCATTCATTCATTCATTCAGCTATTTCTTAATTCCTCCATTTATTCTTTGTGACCAGCTATGATTTTTCGATTTTGTTATCATATTCATGATGATATGAGATTTTTTTAATAAAATACTGGGACTGAGCCTAGCATTTATCTGAAAACAATATTTTTCTGTTACACGCGCTACTTAAGTATTACCAACGATTTCATTACTACGCGCCCAACAGAGTTTGTGAAGGGATTTGGCGATTCTCTTCCGTCAATCAAACACAATTTGTCTAGACATTTTACAAACAAGTCGTCAACGACAGTTCAATGAAAAATCATTTTTTTTTCCCGGACCTAAAGATATATTTTAGGTATCAGACTGTTCAAACTAAATAAGTTTCATGTCTTTGATAAGATAGTTGTATTTTTGGCTCAATTTTCTCTTTAAAATAACATTTCTACCTGTTTTATGTTTACATGGACCGTTTTTTACAATTCAAGTAATTAGCTGTCTAGACAAATTGTGTTTGATTGACGGAAGAGTATTGCCATCTTCGCGTAGTAATGAAATCGGCGGTAAACACCGAAAAAATAGCTGTATCATCAAAATTGACAAGGGCATCAAAATGTACGGCAAAACAAAACGTGTTCAGAAAAATACATAACAGAGCCTTAATTCCCTACAGTTTTTTTGAAAGACTTTATTTGCTAAAGAGAATTAAATAACAAGGTCTCCAGTACATTCTTATAAACTATGATTCTTGACTGAGAATGCCATAAAAGTCTTGTATTCTGGTTTATAAAATATTTGATTTAAATCGCACGCTTTGATTGGCTTAGAAGCGTTCTCTATAACTCAACAGTGCACGGAGCGTCGATTTGTTTGATTTTAACTACTGAATATTTTATAAAAGAAATAGAAAACTCGGCAGCAATGCTCTTTCGAGTTATAGAGCACTTGGGGATTTTAAGAAGACTACGCGTCGTGCTCCTCCTAACGCTTCTCTCGTCTTCTTAAAATTCCCGCGTGCTCTATAACTCAACAGAGCACGCTGCCTCGTTTTCTATTTCTTCATTATTGCAATAATTTTTGCAGCCATAAACACGGTGTTTTGCCATCACTATTTCTCATTTACAATAAGCGATCATACAAATATAACTTCAAATTTAAGCTTTCAAATGTCGATTTATGAAAGTATCACGGTGAAAGTTTTTAGATTTCAACATCTTGTCGACCCAAGTGTCTCGTTTCGATTCCAAGCATTCTCATAGCGAAACCACTGAAGAGCGGGCTCAACTCCAGTACATGTATCTCCTATTGACAAAGTTAATTAAGTGAATTTTTTAAAATTAAGAGGTTTTGCGAGGTCTTTTAAATAAATGTATGTGGCTAGACTGATAACAAGTCTTGCATATACTTCTTTGCATTTTTATAACCCCAATAAAAGTGTGATGTTATTTTTGGATAATTTACAGCTTCACCGACGAACTTGGCCTTCACAAAAAAACACATAATCTTCATGTTGAAATTATATAGGCATTTTTTTTGTCGAAAAAGCGATTTATAGTTTAGAATAATGCAAATGTTTTCTAGTTACCTGGACACGCGTTTGTGTTGCAGTATCTCTGCTCCAAAGATCGTCCGAGTCCTCTGCAGTTTTTCCCACCGTTCTGGGGCATGGGATTGTTGCAGGACCGATAACGTTGTCGTGTTCCTCCCCCGCATTTTTTGTTGCAGTAAGTCCAACGGGACCAGCTTGAGTAACCACCATTCACACGGGAACCTTAAAGAGGAGATTTAGAAGCCCATTAACAACAAACCTATGAAAAGGCTTACTATGTTATGATGGATGAAAAAGGGACGGATGAATGAATGGATGAATGAATGAATGAATGAATATATGAATGGATGGATGGATGGATGGATGGATGGGTGGATGAATGGATGGATGGATGGATGGATGGATGGATGAATGAATAAAAGAATGAACGGATGGATGGATGGATGGATGGATGGATGGATGGATGGATGGATGGATGGATGGATGGATGGATGAATGGATGGATGGATGGATGGATGGATGGATGGATGGATGGATGGATGGATGGATGGATGGATGGATGGATGGATGGATGGATGAATGGATGAATCAAAGAGCAGGATTGCTATACCTGCGCAGGCTCCACATGTATACGGGCACCACTTTCTCACATTTTTGTAACTACAGTAATTTTTGTTAGTTTTGCACCATTTATTGTCATCGTCCACGCAATCTGTATTAAAATGAAGTATATTCTATTTTAGAACATATTTTAATCATTTCCAAACTGAATTTCATTAGACTTGGACGAAGATAAACATGATCTCGTTTATTGACAAGTATATTGAGGATGAAGCTATAGTGTAAAAAATCAATACGTTCTACACAACGTTGAGTCTATAATGATACCTTCTGGGCTCGACTTTAACAAACTGACCATATTTATATAAAAAAAAGCACGCTAGTATAATTCATTGCTTATCCTTAGCTTTTTTTCACAGATGTGTTCGTCTAAAATGAATGCAACAAAATCCGAGGAATTTGTCTTCTCAAATTGTGTTCTTCCCGTTTTCACACCAGGAGCCGGTTGTACGAAAGCCGGGACGAAAGCCGATTAAAATTAACCTAGGATTTGTGTTAATCTATGATTAAAATCCCTGACCCAGGGTTAGTAAATCCTAGGTTAAAAATGTGTTGCTCGAACGGGAAACTAACCCTGGATTTACTAATCCTGGATTAATCTTGCCAAAACCGGTTTTTACCCTTTTTCTACACGTCATCATCTTGTTTTATCACGATAAGACAAAAACTACTCACATGCATCTTTTAATCCCAAATATGTAATCCTTTTAGTAGTAATAATGAATTTACAGTCTTTTTTGACGTTTTTCGCTCGATTTTCTTCGCTATTTGAGCTGGAAGTGCTTAGTGACCACTCAAACAGGAAACCCAAACAATGCAAAGCGATCGAAATGCATTGGTTGTTTGGGTTTCCTGTTTGAGTGGTCACTAAGCACTCCCAGTTCAAAAAGCGAAGAAAATCCAGGGACCGCGGAGACGGGGGGGCTGGGGGGGGGGGGGGGGGGGGGGGCGCGTCCCCCCACTTTTTGCACCCAAAAATTAAAAATGAATGAAATCAATCAAAAAAAAAAATTCCTTGAGCGTGTAAGAAATTTCTGTAGCCGTGGCGCGTAACTGGGCAAAACAATCTCGTTGCGGGGTTCCTGTGTTTGGCGGGAACTTGAACACGTTGTGCCTAAGCAGATACACTCTCTTTGGTGAGTTGCTGTCGAGTTCTGTCGTAGCTGAATTAGAAAATGAAGAAAATAACTACATTTTTTCATAAAAAGGAAAGTGAGTTGCTGTTATGAGCTTGTATTGTGTTTTAGCTTGTTTTTGTTCCTTCTGAAACGATAAAATGATAGCTAGTAAGTAGAATCTGGTGAGTCAATGCCCCGGCCGGGTTCAATGCAGTCATGTTTGCATCAACCATTTTCTACTATTCTAATATCCCTGGCTTACATATAATTAATTTCAAATCATGGTGCATTGGTTGTTTAATTCTGCAGAAGATCACAACCCTAAAACTTCTTCGATCGAAGATGATGATCAGTCTGTTTCTATTGAGGGTAAGTTTATCATTTTATTCATCCAGACTTGAAGTGTGTATGGAGCCACAGGCCTACGAACTTTTGTTTGTTTTGCAGAAGATCACAATCCTATAACTTTGTCGATCGAAGATCAGTCTGTTTCTATTGAGGGTAAGTTTATCATTTTATTTATCTAGACTTGAAGTGTGTATGAAGCCACAGGCCTACGAACTTTTGTTTGTTTTGCAGAAGATCACAACCCTATAACTTCGTTGATCGAAGATCAGTCTGTTTCTATTGAGGGTAAGTTTTAGCTCTATCATTTTATTTATAAAATCTAGACTTGAAGTGTATTGATGAAAGCAGACTCACGTTTGATTATCTCGTCATGAAAATGAACGTGACTTACAAATGTTATTAAATAATTATATAAACTAAAGCCTACAGCAGTACTGACGTTTGGTTTGTTATGGGCTTCCTGTGGTTGTCGTGAGACCATTCTTGATTGAAACAGTGATCAACAGCATGTCAAAATTCTTCTTGAAATTAATATTTATGATAACAATACTGGTACAGATTTTGTGTTAAATAATTAAATGGTTTACCTTGTGTGTTTTGTTTTTACTCAATCATTAATCGCGGTCCCAAAATTGAGGTTTTTGGGCTCTTAAGTTCGGTGGTCAAAATCACCCATAACATAAGGGGTAAATGTTTTGAGTGAGGTCTGCATCACATCATAATTATTGTTTTGTCATTTCATTCAGCGCTACCAGATGAAATTCTGTTCGAAATCTTCAGATACGCTTCTGTGGAAGACATTATGAAGTCATTGTGCCGAGTATCCAAAAGATGGTCAATGATATGCAACACAAATTGTTTGTGGGGGGTTATCCCCATAGATGAGTGGATGATCTCGCATATTGACGAACGCCCACTGGCGAGAATAATGTCACATGCAGCAGCATTTACTTATTTCTCCATGAGAAATGTCTCCCTTGATCATTCGACCGTAACACTATTAAGTTATTTAGCCAATTCGTCAAAACTAGTATATCTAGATTTAAGATGTGTTGAGTAATGTTGATTTTTTAGGCAAACCTGCGTGCTTGAATATAGAGTACTTACTCCTTGATAATTGCAAAAATTTGGATGCAAATAGTGTCATACAGTGTGCAAAGCGTTTGTCTAAACTTCAGATGCTGTCCGTAAACGGTTTAGAGTTATCACAAGAAAACGTTGGAGTGATAGCACATTTAAAACTGCCTAGGCTTTTTAATCTAGGTTTGTCAGGTGCAGTGTTATCCTTAGAAACTGTTGAAATACTGTTACAAAACCATCCAAAACTACTTTTTCTACAAATTTCAAACCTTTTAGCTAATAAACTAGGTTTTAGGAGACTAAGTGCAGAGTATGATGTTAGCATTAGTTTCATTTAAGGAATTTACTACTGAAATTATTGCTCGTCGATTAGTGCAAGTTTACACTGAGCATGTATTTATTGCTTGTATGAAGTAGCTGTGAATAAAACAACCATATAAATAAATAAAACATGTTTATAACAAAAACTTTTTGGTTCAAACACCATAAGACATTAGCTTGCACTTTTTTGTAAATTTCCTGACGAATAAAACAGTGTGTCAAAAAGCTTATGTTATTTTGCATCTTTCTTTAATATTGTAGTTGAGCATCGTTCTGCGTCCAGTGCTGAGTCATCAAGTACTGATCCCATAGCCATACCTCATCAGCCATGTAATTTTAAATTTCCAAAAAAGAAGATAGGACAATGGCATCGTTCGTTTCAACCCAAGTGGTTCAAGGATTTTCCTTGGTTGCACTATATCGAAGAAAGCGATTCTGTCATTTGTTTCGTCTGTGCTGATCAAAACAAACAAAGGAAATTCTCGACTGCAAAGAACAAAGAAAAGACTTTCATTGAAGATGCATTTTCAAACTGGAAAAAGGCTATTGTACGTTTTCAAGAGCACCAAAAGTCAGATTGTCATGTTTTAGCCACAGAGCACCAAATTGGAATCATAGCATCAAGTGGCAACGTTATTGAGATGAGCAGCGCTGCAGCTAAAAAGACCATGAAAGAAAATCGGCAGTGTTTCATAAAGATTATCGAGACTGTGAGATTTCTTTCCCGACAAGGACTTGCCATGCAAGGAAACACCGATGATGAATCTAATCTTATCCAACTTCTCAAACTGAGAGCAAATGATGTGCCGTTGCTTTCTGATTGGCTTAATCGAAAAAACAATAAATATACTTCTCATGATGTACAAAACGAATTAGTGTCCATAATGGCAGATATGGTAACCAGAAAAATAGTTTCCCGCTTAAACGGCGCTTTCTTTTCAATCCTTTGCGACGAGTATACTGACATAAGTAATAAGGAACAACTGACTCTCTGCATTAGATGGATTGACGAACAACTTGAAGCTCATGAAGATGTTTTAGGGTTTGTTAACATACCTAATATTCGTGCTGATACTATAGTAGCAGTCATCAAAGACCTGTTTATCAGACTTGGCTTATCTTTTGACAACTTGCGAGGGCAATGCTACGATGGTGCCAGTAACATGCTCGGAAGTAAATCTGGCGTTGCAACTAGAATCTTGCAAATGCAGGCTAAAGCCCACCCCACTCACTGCCATGGCCACTCACTGAGTCTTGGTATTAAAGACGTTACCAAGAACTCAATGCTATTAGCAAGCACCATGGACACTGCTAAGGAGATAACTACCCTCATCAAGTATTCTCCAAAGCGTGAATGTAGTCTGGGGCAAATAAAGGATAACCTGGAGTACGAAGAAGAAAGCAGTACCGCTCAAGGTGGTAGCGTGATATCGCTCTGTCCAACACGATGGACGGTGAGAGCAACTTGTTTTCGGCGCATCCTCGATAATTACTCCGCCCTAATGGAAGTGTGGAAGGTGTCCCTAGCAGAAAAGCTGCAACCAGATGTGAAAGGAAGGATAATTGGATGTCAAGCTCAAATGCAGGCCTTCGACTTTTTCTTTGGGCTAAGTCTTGGAGAGAGGTTATTTTCTCATTCCGATAACCTATCTAAAACCTTGCAGTCAACGAAGATGTCTGCAGTTAGTGGACAACATCTAGCGCAACTTACTAAGTCAGTACTGGAGAGCATCCGAAATGATGACAGCTTTTCAGCATTCTACTCATTAGTTCTTCGTAAAAGGAACGAGGGCAGCATTGCTGAGCCAGTTCTTCCGAGAAAGCGTCGAGCACCTGTAAGGATCGAGATTGGAAGCGGACCACCGACATTTCCTGAAACCCCAGAAGATCACTATCGTCGTATCTACTTTGAGGCTATAGACTTGATAGTGAATGCCATAGAACAACGCTTCAGTCAACCAAGCTTTGCAGCATATGAAAAGATGGAGTCCCTTTTTATTAAAGGTCTCAACGGAGAACCCTACACATCAGAGCTCGACTATATGAAGGCATATAATGACGACATCAATTTGGAAACGTTAAAGATCCAACTTCAAGTCCTGCGTCAGATACTGAAGAGTGAGGGTCCTATGGAATGCTTTGATTGCATTCTTTCCGCAGTTAAGAAACTATCCAAAGTAGAAAGAAGCTTAATTAGTGAGGCGGTAACCCTATGTAAGCTGTTGGCAGTCAATCCAGCAACCAGCGCTTCGTGCGAACGATCATTTTCGGCAGCACGACGTCTGAAAACCTGGCTAAGATCAAATATGACACAGCAACGATTCAGCAACCTCACACTACTCAATTGCCATAAGAGAGAAACAGAGAAGCTGAATGTCATTGAAATCGCCAATACCTTTGTTGGACGCAACGACAATCGAAAGAAGAATTTTGGACTCTTCACTGATGCAGATCTCTGAAGAGAAAAAGAGTCACAAGATTCGGAAACAATTAACACGACAAGTGTTAGAGTCATATGACAAAAAAGTCAAATGCTTGTATTTTTCGTTTTAGTATTCTTTTTTTTGTGTAAATCTATATATCAAGTTATTTTTTTAACGACCATCCATTTGTAAATAAACATGAGCTGAGAGTTTTGTTATTCTATCAAATAAATGTATTATTGTCACGATCAGAAATGCCTTTTCTCATTGTTAAGTTACGCAAAATTTCCATAAATTTGATGCATCATATATGTTCTCGATGCTCTCAAAATGCTGGAAATCGCATTTCCGAGGGTTACAATTCCTAAATTGGAGCCGGTTGTATAAAATTAATCTAGGATTAGTGTTAATCTACGATTAAAATCCCTGACCCAGGGTTAGTAAATCCTAAGTTAAAAATGCGTTGCTCGAACGGGAAACTAACCCTGGATTTACTAATCCTGGATTAAACTCGCTAAAACCGGTTTTTACCAGTTTTGTACACGTCATCATCTTGTTTTATCACAATAAATAAGACAAAAACTACTCACATGCATCTTTTAATCCCAAATAGATAATCCTTTGAGTACTAATAATGAATTTACAGTCTTTTTTGACGTTTTTCGCTCGATTTTCTTCGCTATTTGAACTGGAAGTGCTTAGTGACCACTCAAACAGGAAACCCAAACAATGCATTTTGATCGCTTTGGAGTTTCCATTTAGAGTGGAAACACTATATTCATGAAATAAAATTGCTGATGTACTAGCCTTTGATCATTTATATTTAGTGGTTTTTAATCACTGTCAAAGACAAGTAAAGTTGAAACAAATTTTCGGTATTCACTAATAATTTTTCAAGATTAAGCAAAAGTGTCTAAAGATTCTAAAGTAGTGCAAAATATCGTGTAGGAAACTGAAAGATCTTCAATTCATTCGATCCAGGTGAACGATGGTGATTGTGTAGAGTCATAAACAAAGAAGATCTTCGTGGATAAAACGTATAACTCTTATTGTTCGCGTTACATTCAAACCTCAGTATGCTGTGCATTTCCAGGATAGTTATAGAATTGAAAACGAAATGAAATAGAAGAGTAAACTTCGCTTTTCGTGTGATGCAAGCCATAAACAAAATAGGTGCGTGTCAGCGGCTATCTCAGCAAAAATGATTTCCGCAACGCATGCGCAGACAAATTACCTACATGCTATGGTCCTGAAAAAAAACTGCCGCCTCACCACAGGAAGCCCAAATCCAGTTTTTGCTCGCTAATTTCGCTCATTCGATATATACGCGCGCGTTCTAATCGATTAAAAATCGCCTGTTTCTGGATCCTGGGGTGCCTGTGATTTCTGCTTGCTCTTTTTAGTGATGGTTCTCATTTTAGGTTTTTTATTTTGTAATTTAATTGGCATTCGGTCTATAAGCGATGTAACTTTAGAATATAGCAAATGTTTTCTAGTTACCCGGACACGCGTATGTGTTGCACTTTTGTGACTCCTTATCTCGTCCGAGTCCTCTGCAGTCATTCCCACCGTTCTGGGGCCTGGGATTGTTGCAGGACCGAGAACGCTGCCGTGCCCCTCCCCCACATGTTTTAGTACAGGAGCTCCAACGGGACCAGCTTGAGTAAACACCATCCACACGGACACCTTAAAGAGTGAATTTAGAAGCCCATTAACAACAAACCTTGGACAAGGATTACTATGTTCTGATGGATGAAAAAAGGACGAATGAATGAATGGATGAATGAATGAACGAACGAACGAACGAACGAACGAACGAACGAATGAATGGATGGATGGATGGATGGATGGATGGATGAACGAACGAACGAACGAACGAACGAACGAACGAACGAACAAACGAACGAACGAACGAACGAACGAACGAATGAACGAACGAACGAACGAACGAACGAACGAACGAACGAACGAATAAATGAATGGATGGATGGATGGATGGATGGACGAACGAACGAACGAACGAACGAACGAACGAACGAACGAACGAACGAACGAACAAACGAACGAACGAATGAATGAATGGATGGATGGATAAATGAATGAATGAATGAATGAATGAACGAACGAACGAACGAACGAACGAACGAACGAACGAACGAACGAATAAATGAATGGATGAATGAATGAATGAATGAACGAACGAACGAACGAACGAACGAACGAACGAACGAACGAACGAACGAACGAACAAACGAACGAACGAACGAATGAATGGATGGATGGATAAATGAATGAATGAATGAATGAATGAATGAATGAATGAATGAATGGATGAATGAATGAATGGATGAATGAATGGATGAATGAATGAATGGATGGATGGATGAATGAATGAATGAATGAATGGATGGATGAATGAATGAATGAATGAATGAATGAATGAATGAATGAATGAATGAATGAATGAATGAATGAATGAATGAATGAATGAATGAATGAATGAATGAATGAATGGGTAGGCTTGCCTTACCTGTGCAGGCTCCACATGTATATGGGCACGAAGTTTTCACGTAATTCTTCCTATCACAGAAATATTGGTTGTTTTTGCACCATTTCTTGTACTTGTCCATGCAATCTGTATTAAAATGAAGTATATTCTATTTTAGAACTTAAATCAATGACCTCTTGACTTGACAAGTATTTAGGACGAAGCTATTGTTTAAAAAAGGTCTATAAGAGATACCTTCTAGTTTCCACTTTAACAAACTGACCCTATTTATAAAAACTACATGTTCCTAGTGTATACAATACACAACAATATGTATTAGATAGTTACTGAGGCCGGCAGCAATATTAGATATATTGCAGTCAGCTGAGGGCGCAGCCCGAAGCTGACTGCAATATATCTAATATTGCTAGCCGGCCGAAGTGACTATCGTATATAGTTACTATTCACCACCCTGCCCCATTGTTTTCTCTCTTGCACAGTAATCGGCGGTTTCTTGTGTTTTTGAATATAATAAAAATAGGCTTACCAAACTTTCACGCTGGGCTGGCAGTGTACTGAAATCGGCGTTTTTAAGCGTGATTTTGAATAACTTTTTATAGTTAGGTCCGATCAACTTCAAATTTTATATGTGAAGAGTACACACCCAAAGAAAATAATTCTTCTTTTCACTTTTACAAATGTTACGATTTTTGGCGGGAAAATAACGTCATCAATTTTAGAGGAAAATCTAAAATGAGGGTAATGCAAAATTTTAAAATGCGCATTTGAAAGAACTCATTGAGATACGTTCAAAACCGAAGAGATAATAGTCAAAGTCAAATTTAATCTAAAGTTATAATTTTTTGAATGTAAAATAGAAAACATTTCTAAACTTCAAAAATCATATATTTTGATTAAATTTGACTTTGACTGTTATCTCTTCGGTTTTGAACATATCTCAATGAGTTCTTTCAAATGCGCATTTTAAAATTTTGCATAACCCTCTATTTCAATTTCCCACTAAAATTGGTGACGTCATTTTCCCGCCAAAAATCGTAACATTTGTAAAAGTGAAAAGAAGAAAATTTTCTTTTGGTGTTTACTTTTCACATGTAAAACTTCAAGTTGATCGGACTTAACTATAAATCATTTTGTTTTTTACTCGACAAGGGACTGGAACCAATATTATGTTAGTACTCTGCTGAATGCAAGGCATTGTGGGCACAACTTAAACTTGTCAAGGAAAACTTGTTCATCATCTACACGAGCAAGGAAACCTTGTCAATATAAAATTGTCAAGGAAATCTTGCTGATCGTCTACACGAGCAATGAAAATTGTCAAGGATACTTGTCAAGGAAAAATTGCTCGTGTCAACGCCGCTTAATTAGTTATAATATTATCAGCCAATGAAAATGTAATAATCATTCAATAGCCTGTCCCATTATTGTTCTCTTTGTTGCATAATAATCAGCGGTTTCTTGTCTCTTTGAATATAATAACAATAGGCTTACCAAACTCTAATTAGTTATAATTTCATCAATTCTATTTAGAGGAATGCTAATGAACTTGATGACATTAAACGTGTTTTTGTTGCAAGTTTTCCATCGGTTGCCTGGGTAGCATAATGGCTTAAAGCGCGGATACAGCAATGCAGAAGGTCTCGGTTCGAATCCTGGCATTGGTACTCAAAGTCTTTTTTCACCAAAAATCGCTATCTAGTAAATTATTTAATGAATTATAAGTCTGATGATGCTTACTAGAATGGAAATTATTAGTTATACACACTTAACAAAACACACTGCAATATGTTTGATATTGCAGAGTGCGAACTGCAATATGTTTGATATTGCAGAGTGCGAACTGCAACATAACTAAATATCTTTGCTTTCAGACGCGGGTACTCAGCAATCAGTGATTTAGTGCAGAGAGAGAACAATGGGGTAGGGTGGTGAATAGTAACTATAATACGATAACAGCACGCTAGTATAAATCATTGCATATCTTTAGCTCTTTTTAACAGATGTGTTTGTCTTAAAATAAGACGAATTTTTCGTCTCAAATTGTCCCCTTTCCGTTTTCACACCAGACGATTTGTCCGTCACAAGACGATTTGTCCGTCATAAGACGATTTGTCCGTCACAAGACGATTTGTCCGTCATAAGACGATTTGTCCGTCTTAAGACGATTTGTCCGTCATAAGACGATTTGTCCGTCATAAGACGTTTTGTCCGTCATAAGACGATTTGTCCGTCATAAGGCGATTTGTCCGTCTACTAGTGTAAAAAGGGCCAATGTATCCTATATTTAGACAACGTTCAGCTGTTCATTACAACTGACGAAGTCTAGAGAATGCCATTGAAAAAACATACTATTTAGCTATTAAGTAACATACAGTCACCTTTTTCAAAAAGGTTGCTAGAGTGACCGGCGAGCATAAAACGGCGATTGCACGACTGAGAAAAACTGTGGGTCTTTGATATTGATTTAATTCATGCCTCGTTTTTGGCAGAAAACGAATTTACTGCACAATATCAGCCTCATTTAGTGAAGAAGAGCATATAAATCTTAAAGCAACTATATGACGACAATTCCGCCCCCCAATGCAGGATAGTGAGAGTAGTGTGTGTAGTGAGTCACTGAGGATGGTCACGGTCTGCAGGGTTTGTTATAACGTCCCGCAAGTAAGAGAGTGTAGTGAGGAGTAGACGATGATATAACAACACGTCATGCAAAAACAGATTTTCACATCAAAAAATAGTAAATTGGGTGGCATTGATTAGCGCTGGCCTTTCACCGCTGTGGTCCAGGTTCGAGTCCCGTTTCGGGCATGGGTTATATGTGAGTTGAGTATGTTTGATGTGTTCTTCTCTCCTATGCCACGAAGGTTTTTCTACGGCTTATCCGGTTTTCCTCCCTCAGCAAAAATGAAGATGTGAGCCAAGTTGTGTGCAAAATATTAAACGTAGAGTTAGTGAGTGTGAGTGAGTGAGTCTCACCGACTGTCAACGTTTCCAGCTAGAAGATTCAGACGTTAAAAAAATTGTTTATACATTTAGAAAATGAATTTAAGCTCATTGACGTCGACTTAAAGTTGTCCCATATTGATTTACTTACTGGGATGTCTAGTTGGACGTGCGGTCGGAGGTCTTGTTGGACGTACAGTCGGAGGTCTTGTTGGACGCAATGGAGGAGTTACTTCTGCTGGTTTAGTGGACGTGCCATACAATATCAGGGACCAACTGTAAAGCGTACCTACAAAAATACAAAAGAATACAGCTTTTTCTAAAAGGTTGGCAATAGTTTTGTTGGATGCTGCATACCAAGCCCGAAATGCACCATGGGTGAGATGAATGATTTGGTGTGATAATCAAATGATATCAGTACCAATATATAAGTTTTCAAAACTTTGTTTGCACTGCCTTCCATCATGCTTCATCCAATGCTGATGTTATTTATATATGAATATAACATATGTAAATGATAACAGCATACAACAAGCAACATGCAACATGCAACATACAACATGCAACATACAACATGCAACAATCAACAATCAACAAAGCCGTCAGCAACCTTTTCTGAAATAGATACATATATATACAAATACAAATACAAATGGTGTGTTTTGTTTCAGGGCCGTAGCACGGGGGGCAGGGGGGAATTGCCCCCCCCCCCCCCCCCCCCAAATAATTTTGAAAACCATGATTTCAGTGTATTGAATGGTAGTTATTTTCAGGGTTATTTTCAGAAATCAATGGGTGAGCCCCCCCCAATCATTTTGAAGGTGCTACGGCCTTGTGTTTGATCAGCGAGCGGCACTCACCCGGCTATCGGCGAGAGTACTTCTAGTGAGATTGTTGAGATTGGTGTTCGGCAAAAGGGTTGATAAACAATAATTTACAGATGATAATCTTTTCACACGCTTACCAGTGGTGTTATAATTTGGATCCAGATTTCCGATCCTAAGTGTCCACTGCCCAACTGGATTCTCTCCCCAGTTAAACAGAGTTGTGATAGCCCAGTTCGTCAGGTTTTTGTATGGAGTTAAGTTGTCGATTCTTCGCATGCGAGTCAGTGGTGATTTGGTTCCGCTTGGTGCCTCAAGCTCTAAATACAAGTCTCCACGACGATTAAAATCAAGATCAACATTAACTTGGACATGTTCCAGGAATTGGATGCTACAATTGCTGAATGTCACTGTTAGATTTGATGGGATTGTTCTGTAAATAAAAGAAAATATTTTAATTTTTGTGAAAAATCTAATAACTTTGCTCATTGCAAATTTTTGTCCAACCTGTTGTAATGATTGCCTTTGATTTCACACTGTACTTGGGGAGGCACCGGTTTCCACAGTTTTGCCAGATTCACCATCATCCATGCATCCATGAGACCAAAGCCGTAAAACTTGCTGACAGTAAATCCAGCTGTATTGTTTATCCAACTTCCTTGCTGGAGCTGAACATGATCAGGAGCTGGCCTAGAACTTCTCACGATCACATGTTGTACGTCGCGCCATGTCAGGTTGGAGCTGTTGAATTAATTTACAAGTAAGCCAACCAGCCAACCAGCCAACCAGCCAACCAGCCAACCGGCCAACCAACCAACCAACCAACCAACCAACCAACCAACCAACCAACCAACCAACCAACCAACCAACCAACCAACCAACCAACCAACCAACCAACCAACCAACCAACCAGCCAGCCAGCCAGCCAGCCAGCCAGCCAGCCAGCCAGCCAACCAACCACAAGGGTAAATAGTAGCCCATACCTCTTGAATTAAAAAGTAAGGATAATCACCAGCGTGTTTATAATAAACATTGTGCAGTGAATTTGCAGTTCTTACTTACTTAGCTTCAAGTGTCAAAGCAATGAGACCAGATGCCATCGCTGCAGCAGCAGACGAAGATCCAAAACTATCAATACATCCTGACTGTTTATCAGCAGTTATCTTAAATACGGAACAGTCTTTTAGAATAATAAATTTGTTAACATTAGACATTCTAAATCGACAATAGGCATTTTGCAACAATAGGTCACGTGACACTACCCCTTTTAAATCGAACAGCTGTGTCAAAATGGCCATCAGAAATGAAAAGAGCACCTCAAAATTAGTAAGAAGGCGAAATATCAACTCATAAAATGTAACACGAGGGAAATGGCATTAAATTAAACATTCAATAATTTAATTTGGATTTGTATGGAAAACCAGCTCTGAATTGCAAGCTTTGCTATCCAGTGGACATTTTCCATACAAATCCTTATAAAATATTGCATTTTATATTTAATGCTATTTCTCCTATGCTCAACATTATGAGCTAAACCTTTGGCTTCTTACTAATATGGAGGTGCTCTTTTCATTTCTGATGTTCATTTTGACACAGATAATCGATTTAAAAGGGGTAGGGTCACGTGACCTGTTGTTGCAAAAGGCCTATTAGTTTTACATAGGAAGGCAGCATGGTCGAGCCGAGCCTGGCTATGACTAAGTATTTATTTTCTGATGTCAGATCTCTCAGTTTCTCGACCATGTTTGTAAATAGATAACTGGTTTGCATCATTGCTAGTTGTGATTCTTATCTGAGGGCCATTATGTAAACTACAGGGTTACTGGTAGTTGATCCTTGTAACTACCCTAGCAAAACAAAGATTTTGTTTCTTTTGTATGTTCATATATATCTCCATGTCACTTTTTGAAGAAAATGGAGGAGGATTAAATCTGAGCGTTCAATGTACTTACAACTTTTCCGATGTCTTTTAAGGGATCTCTACTGTAAGCTGTTGCCATGATACCGGGACATTCTTCTGCATATCCAGGATTGGAGCCATCTTGATTGACACCATTGATTGCAATGGTATAAATACTGTTTACATACCCATTATATGCACAGCTGTCCCCCACCATACCACCATTACCTGCTGCAAATGTGTAGATAGCTCCTAAACCACCACGACCCTGACAAAACAATACAAAAATAACTTAAAGTGCACCTGACGCCCTTCATGATATTTTGCAAATCTGTTGTACATGATGTGTATAATAAGTGTACTTAATATTTCTTGATGTCGACCTCTCCTATTTGAGATATGAACATTTGAAATCTGAAAATGCAAATGAGGTGACGTCATATCCCAGGAATTTGTCAAAGTTTTGTTTCAAAGCTGACAGCAAGCTTGTTTTTGTAAAGTAGTAAAAATGTTAATGGTAGTGTGAATATTAGTAATACAGACATTGAGCTTTAAAAAATTGCTATAATTATTTCCAGAGAACTTTTGTATATTTAATGAGGCCTGGGATGACATCACTACATTTGCATTTTCAGATTTCAAATATTTATATCTCAGAAAGGAGATGTCGACATCAAGAAAAATTAAGTACACTTATGATACACCTCATGTACAACAGATTCGCAAAATATCATGAAAGGCGTCAGGTGCACTTTAAACCATACACTAAACCACTACGACCCTGACAAAATAATACAAAAAGAACTTAAAACAAGCACTAAACCACTACGACCCTGACAAAACAATACAAAAGGAACTTAAACCAAACACTCAACCACCTCGACCCTGACAAAACAATACAAAAAGAACTTAAATCATATGGCAAAATACAAATACAAATATCAATTGAATGCAACTAATACCTTGTTGATTCCATGTTGTAAAGCTTTACTGGTCAAAGTCCCAGGTCCTTCCACTTGCCATGCCATATCACTAGGTCCCCAACTATTAGAATAGATATCAATCATATCTAGTTTGTACACCAACGCCGCAGACTCTGTTGCATCAGTTGATTTTACGTTATGATCAAAAAGACGGATACCTGAGGAGAAAGAAGTGTTATTTTTCTGTATTTGATAATCATTTGATAATTATACTCCCGTATGAGAGGCCAACCAGTCATTAATAGTTATTCAAAGTGGTCACCATATTGCGATTCAGAGTACATGTATTAGAGGCTAGTCAATCTAGAACAATAGTTATAAATATATGTAAATATATATATAAACTTGCTAACAGAAATGTGAATAAAAAGGATTGTATTGTATTGTATATTGCATAGTTATTCAAAATGGTCACAATATTGTGATTCAGTGTACATGTATGAGAGGCCAGCCAATCATTAATAGTTTTTTGTCAAGAACAAAAGTTTCAAATTGGTCAAAATATTGTGATTCAGTGTACTGTGTAGGAGACTTGCCAGTCAGTAATTGATATTCAAATTGGTCGACACCATTCAATTTGGTGTGTAACATGGGCCGAAACAGTGGACAACGTTAATGACGTTGACAGTAGATGCATACAGATTATTTTAAGTGCATGTGTGTGTGAAATATAAATAATGAAACGAAATGAAACGAAATGAGATGAAATGGGTATCGCGGAAGATCATTATTTGACAATAATTCATGTAAGTCAAAAAATGCCCTTGACACAAGCACGCCTTGCCAGTCTAGACAGGAATTCCAATATTGATAAAATCAATTTAAATCATGGGTGTTTATTATCAGTTACTTTTATGACATTCACACTTGCCTGCAATTTTGGCATTGTATGCAATTCCCACACCACAAAGACTGTTATTAGCTGCACCAGCAATCACCCCTGCACAGTTGTTACCATGGCTGGAGAAAGAATACTAGGTTCATGATGATGGTAATGATGATGATAATGATGATGATGATGATGATACAATGTAAAAATAATTATAATGATGATGATGATGATGATGATGATTTTGATAATTATGATGATGATGATGATGATGATGATGATGATGATGATTTTGATAATTATGATGAGGATGAGGATGATGAAGATGATAATTATGATGATTATGATATGGTGGTGGTGATGGTTACCGTAAAAAACAAGTTTTAAAACATTGTACAGTCCCTTGTAATCAAGAAAGTAGCAATAAATGACAATGACATGATACTGATAATAATGACAGGACGACAAAAATAATAATGGTGATGTAATTAATGATGATAATGATGATGATTATAATAATATTATAATCGAACGGTTGTGATAGGGTGAAGATTATGATGATATATTTATTAAATTATAGTAATGATACAATAATGATGATAATGATGACGATAATGATTATATTATAATGGTGGTAATGATTATGATTGTGATGATGATGACAATGATAACGAAGATCATTATAACGATGGTGATGATGATGCAAATCGTGGTAACGATGATGATGATAATGATGATGATAATAATCGTGGTAATGAAGATGATGATGATGATGATGATGATGATGATGATGATGATGATGATACATACCCTGACACTGTTTTATTAATGGGAACTGGTTTACTATCTTTTTCAATAAAATCATAACTTGCTGAAGAATTCTGTAAAACGAATAAAATATAGGCAAACATCACTCTAAAAAAAGCCAAGTTTTTAAAGTGCATCTCACCAATAATACCATACTTTTTGCATCGATTTTATATGAAGTGAACAGTGAAATATATATTTCTTCATTTGAGTGAGGCGTCTTTTTAAAAGTTATAAGGGTTTATTCTTACAATATGTTAATAACTGTTACGGCATTTGCGTGTACTTGTTTTACTCGTAATACTAAACACTGCATGGTCATTATTACACACCACACCAACTTATTGTATAAGTATAAATCCATGTAACTGCTTAAACACGCTTCACTCAAATCAAGAAATATCTCACTATTCAACTGTTCACTTCATGTAAAATCGATACAGAAGGTATTGTATTAGGGGTGAGGTGCACTTTAAAGTACAGTAAAATATTTTTGTAAGACACTTGTAATAAACTGATTTGAATTAAAACTAAAATGAAAATACCGATATCCTTTGCTGCCTTAGGAGTGTTGACTGTAGCATTGGCTGCGACAACGATTTTTGAAATAGGTGTGTATAGTTGTATCACGAAGACAAACAAAAATACATTACATAGTTCTTTGATAGTTCAGGATGTTGTCCATTTACTCCGTCATCAACGACTGCAACGACGACTCCCTTGCCAGTGTAATTTGGCCATACAAAGGTGACGTCATATGTAGGACCATTGCTTCTTTCCTGGGAAATCAAAAACACAAATAATAAGAATATTGAAAAAAATTGTAACTACGTATAAAAAGCTAGGGTTTAAATGAGCCGAGCTTTCGGACTAATCGTCCATGTTCAGGGATATAAGAATGATAAGGGGCCTGGGAACCTGAGGATGGACCATTTGTCCTATACGTAGCTTACATAGGATTGTTTTCATTCATATAATTCCTGCGAACCAAGATATATAGAGGATATTACATGGGCGCGCGGAGATACCAATTTTATCTTCGAGTGTTGAAATGATGAGAGATTTTCAACATGATAAGATAAACTTTGTATCTCCAAGCGACCATGTAAAGTTCTGTTTATTATATAATTATCATTGAAAATAATATAAAACTTGACTCAAGAAGATTCCGTAAAGCTGTGTAACCATAGTGATGATATCTTCACATGTGAAAATAACATGTTATCTTCACATGTGAAGATATCAAATTTTTGAAAAAGAAATATAGGTATTTCATTGACAATTGTATAATAAATTCATATATAAATATTATCAGCATAGAATACAATATGCTGGATTTCTTTGCAGACAAAGTTTGGAAATATTCCATATTGTTGAAACTTTTTACTTCTTGAATTTATGTCACTGATAGTACATCTTAGGCTTGGCATGTAAGAGAAACACAACGATTATTTGCCTACCTTTTTTGAAATAGCTGTGTATTAATTTATTATATGGCTACGATAGTACGCTCGCTCTGATTGGCTGATTTCCGGTCTGATATTTTCCCATATCAGACCGTTACCACGACAACGGTCCAATTTTCGTATTTTTTTTTAGACAGGGAAATTAAAAACAACTTGTAAAGTATTGCAATAAATTTTTTGTTAAAGTTTTGCCTTTTCATACGTACCTACAAAGTGCTTTTTAGCCACTTTAGTGTGTGGTTAATGTATTTTTATTCATTCAATAATAAGATAAAATATTTGCGATTTCATACATCGCTAAGAAAAAAAGCCATATAATAAACGATTTATTAACCTCGCTTGTTCGGTCTGCCCGGAAAGATATCAGACCTCAGTCTTTTTTGTACGGAACTCGCTGCGTTCGTTCCGTACTGTCAAGACCTCGGTCTGATATTTTCCCGTACAGACCTCACGCTCGGTTAATAATCCTTTAATAATACCTCATGCGCAATTGTCAATTTATGATATTATAACTGAGAAATCCTCTCAGTATTTGCTACTTACAAAATACCACTGCTTATCAAACATTGGATCATTAAAATTGGAGAAAAGAAGCTGATACTTTTTCTCTTTTTGATGTTCAAACCATTTAATCTGAAATAAGAAAATAAATAATAAACAGGCAGACCGACAAACAGACAGACAGACAGACAGACAAACAGACAAACAGACAAACAGACAAACAGACAAACAGACAAACAGACAAACAGACAAACAGACAAACAGACAAACAGACAAACAGACAAACAGACAAACAGACAAACAGACAAACAGACAAACAGACAAACAGACAAACAGACAAACAGACAAACAGACAAACAGACAAACAGACAAACAGACAAACAGACAAACAGACAAACAGACAAACAGACAAACAGACAAACAGACAAACAGACAAACAGACAAACAGACAAACAGACAAACAGACAAACAGACAAACAGACAAACAGACAAACAGACAAACAGACAAACAGACAAACAGACAAACAGACAAACAGACAAACAGACAAACAGACAAACAGACAAACAGACAAACAGACAAACAGACAAACAGACAAACAGACAAACAGACAAACAGACAAACAGACAAACAGACAAACAGACAAACAGACAAACAGACAAACAGACAAACAGACAAACAGACAAACAGACAAACAGACAAACAGACAAACAGACAAACAGACAAACAGACAAACAGACAAACAGACAAACAGACAAACAGACAAACAGACAAACAGACAAACAGACAAACAGACAAACAGACAAACAGACAAACAGACAAACAGACAAACAGACAAACAGACAAACAGACAAACAAACAGACAAACAGACAAACAGACAAACAGACAAACAGACAAACAGACAAACAGACAAACAGACAAACAGACAAACAGACAAACAAACAAACAAACAAACAAACAAGCAAACAAATAAAAAAACAGAAAAACAAATGGCAGACAAACAACAAACACACAACCAAACATGATCATGAGAAGCAAAAGCAAACAAGCAAACAAACAAGCAATTGCTAAAAAATACAAACAGTCAAAAAATAAAAACAATAAACAATAAACAAGCGAACACAAAAAGACCAAATTTGGACTAATAATTGAGGGATATAACCAACTTTTAAAATTAAAGAATAATTGCAATTATAATTACCTTAGGTTCCAATGAAAGTTTCCTGTCAATTTCTGTGGTTTCTGTGGTTTTCTTGGTTTGTTGTTTCAATTCAGATCTCTTGAATGTGTGGTAGTCTTGAAACAGCTTTAAATTAAAAGTACAATAAAATTATTATTAGGTATTACATTTTCAGTGTACAAGTTTTAATATTAAATAATAATAACAATTTATTTCTAGAGAGCATCCCAATATTTCTCGATGCACACAATTTTATTAAAAAGGATGATATAAATATAGGAAGATATGTATGATTGGGTATTCACAAATAGGTAAAAGATTCAATCTCAAAAATAATGTGAAATGTTTGAATACACAATCGAGACACACAGTACATTGATGTACTATTTCAATATTTGAAAAAAACGATGTGTTTAATTCTTGATAGGGTATGGTTATAGGCCTTGCTGTCTTAAAAAATTGATTCATTTTACCCCAGATTGTCTTATAAGAGGGATCTACAGTCTTGGGCAAAAAAAAAAAATATATATATATATATATATATACATGCACCTAATTGCAATAACATTGTCATATAAAAAAGAAAATTACAAAATAGGAATTAATTAAAAGAAAAGCAGATTACTCAAGCTGAACTTCTTCTTTTGTCTTTTAATTAATTCCTATTTTGTAATTTTCTTTTTTATATGACAATGTTATTGCAATTAGGTGTATATATATCTATAATCTAAAAAAATGTATATAATGTAGTTAGTCTATACAAAGAGCAAATAAAGATTCCATTCTATATTCTATTCTATACAAAAATGTTGAAAAAATGTGATTTGTTAGTAAAAACTGAACAAAAACCTATAATTTTGGTCTATAACATCCTCTCAAATTTTCCCCCTTCCCTAAATCAATGTTGCAAGACAGTTACAGCATTGTTTAACCCAACCATACATAGGCCTAGTCTGGGACCTTAACTCGCCTTAACTCGCACAAACTCGCATTAACTCGCACAAGCTCGCAGTAAATTACTAAATGTCATAATGCACAGGGAATTGCCTAAACCTCATCTCACAAAGCTGAAATATACACATATAAGTCATGTTCTTTTAGTGTCACTCCAAATTATGGGATTTTTCCTTAACTCGCCTTAACTCGCAGCATTGAAATTTTGATTTTCCCTTAACTTGCCTTAACTCGCCTTAACTCACCTTAACTCGCCTTAACTCGCCTTAACTCTCCTTAACTCGCCCAAACTCGCTGCGAGTAAAGGCGAGTTTAGGTCCCAGACTAGGCCTATACATTGACCAGGGAAAAGGGGGGAGGGCATGAAGGCATGAGGGCATCCCTTTGACAAAACTCCGTGAAGTTAACTCATGTAACGTTGAGCAAATAGATAATTCACATAAAAAGACCTGATCGAAATATGACGTCCAATCTTAATAACTATTGTAAGTTCTTGGCTAGATCAGTAGATACTACAATCATTGTCAAAAGTAGTTGGCACGATTTTAGTATTTTATCTCATAGTGACTACTTCATTTATTTTAAGTATAAAAAATTTCCCCCCTTCCCCCCACATCAATGTTGGTGTGAAATGATAGCGCATTGACAGGTCAACCACACAAGCACCAAACAATGACTCCCTCCTCAACATTGCGAAGGGGGGGTGGGGGGAGTAGTAGAATTTCAGCAGTGCTAAAATTACTTTATCACATTCGTGCCAACACTTTTGTCAATGATTGTAGCTTTGGGTTTTAACAAGGATCTTTATTATTGCTTCTAATTTTCAAACTCACGTGTTTCTCGTAGGTTAATCCATGTTTGACGGCCAAGTTTTTCGCTTCTTCTAGACTACCAGGAACTTGAACTGCCCAGATATTGGTGTAAACATCTTTGGCAGATATTGCATCGTACAACGATTCCTTCAAAAATAAACTCGGTGTGATTTAAGATATAAACACAAAAGCACATTGAAGTACAATATATAATTCTAATAAAAAAGAATAAAAAAAGTTAGCTGGCTATTTAGTGCAATTTTATGCTAGAGTACAAACATTAGAGTACAAACATTAAAAGCGTGAAACATAAATAGTACTAATTAATAGTGATATTTTATGCTAATTCTCTTTAATGCACCTTAATTCCATTGAGTGTTCTTTTATGGTTATTTGACTATCACACTTTAATTAATACACTTTGTTTCCCGGGTTAATGAAAACCAATCTATTGTTTGCACTCTATTAATTGGTACTACTTGTTTCACGGGTATATTATTGGGACTTTAGTGTTCATATAAAGTGTATTAGAGATGCCCTGTTAGGGTTTTAGGATTATGGATTATTAGAGTACAAACATTAAAAGGGTGAAACATAAATAGTACTAAATAGTGATATTTTATGCTAATTATATTGTTTTTTATTGTTTAATTAGCACTATTTAGTACTAATTAGTACTACTTGTTTCACGGGTATAATTGTTTGTAGGGGTTTTTAGAGCAGGGATATGGATAATTGACCCAAAAGTTTAAGGATTATGGATTATTTTTGCAGCATTTAGGACCAATTGAGGATTTAGGATAACTCGTTCGTAATTTATTTTTGGTAAATCATTATCTACAATTTAGGATTACCGATTATTTATGAACTTCAATCAGGGTTATGGATTTATTCATACCCCTCAGAAACGTGATCACTCAAGCATGGTCTTTGCGCTATTGTTTTCATGATCATTAATATAATAAAACTCATTATCATACAAGAAATAGGTTATACGAATTCGCTGTAAGCTTGTGTGTGTTGGAACAAAAGATGCGCGAATGTTTTTTTTATATTTTAATTAACTTGTAAACATGACAAAAACAATTATTTTTTGGACGAGGCATGCTTACTTTTGGCCGAGAGTGGGAAGGCAGTTGTTAGAGAGCGAAATGCAACTTGATTTTTCAAATAAAGCTGTTGACACATGGCTCATCCTAGACTGCGAGCAGTCCCTACTTTTCCCTCCGGATTCAGAAAAGTTTAACTTTAATAAAACGAGCTAACGGGGATTGGGGTCGAACGTGTTTTATTTAAATGGTCATTTTTCTCTCGTTTTCCTTGGAATCTGGAGGGAAAAGAAGGGACTGTTCGCAGTCTAAGCTCATCCCATACTACATTGCAGAGTATATTGTGCATACTACATTGCAGTACTATATTGTATTGTATTGTTTCACACTCCACGAGCATGTGCCACATGAAGCTGCTACGGCTAAACTGATTTCATTCAAATTAAATAACTGACTAACTAAATAATAGATGATAACTGACTTAATAGCCGAGAAATAGATCGAAAATTAAGTAAAACAATATATATATTAATAAATTAGTGAGAATAATTAAGGGCTGGTTATGCGATAGACTTAAAGTCTTCAATAATTAAGGATGTAACTGAAATGATAGAGTAGACGCACTTAATCCGTGAAACAAATACTATTTTTTAGTACTAAATAGTGATAATAAAACAATAGAAAACAAAGAATTTTTTAATGAAATAGTACTAATTAGATACGTATGTGGGTCTGTAGTACTAATTAGTACTAATAAGTACTAATTAGTACTAATTAGTACTAATTATATATCACAGATTTAGTGCGTCTACTCTACTAAGTAAGGAAATAATTTTATGACGTTTCGGAGCCATCACGCTCCATTATCAAATAATAATCATATTTAATATTAATCATATTATTAGCCAGGGGAGTATAATTCCAAACTGCTACTGACTATGGGTAGAAAGAATACTTATATACATCTGTAGAACATTGCAAGTGACAGTAGGGTGAGTAATTAGATAACCTTGATGCCCTAGTTATGGGGATAACTTCCTCAGGAAGCTGTATACCAACAAACCTTTTATGGATTTTAGAATATGGGACAATAATCTACGCTTTTCTAAAGAGACCCATTCTAATTGGTTTATTGTTATAATAGCTAAGTATCATTGCCAAATATACTACTTTTATTTTTGAACAACGGTGAATGGCGAAAGGCGATTACACGACCGAAAGGGATAGTGGTTACGAATACAGCTTATCCTATTGTACGTTTTACTGGTTTGGTAAGCACCGTTTCGCTCATTGTTAACTCTACTTTACTTTATGGGGCTGGTGTTATGCAGTAAATTCGTTTTCTGTCACCAAAGATACACAACTGAATAATCAATATCAAAGACCCACAGTTGCTTTCGGTCGTGCAATCGCCGTTCATCGTTCTCTCCGTCAACCATTTTCAAATAATTGTGTGTACGAATGGGTGTTGGTCAAACATTGTAGATGTAAACTGATTAGGTCTTACCTCGACAAGAGAAAGTGGCGCCACTAGACAAGAATATGACAAGAGAGATAGGACAGCCACAGCGAATCTCTGAGTACAAAATACAAAAATAAATATATATGAACGTAACGTAACGTAATAGAGCACTAGAACCATGAAACAAAATCAAATTGTTAGTGTGTAATAGTTCTTATTTATTAGCGACTAATAATTACTATAAAAGACAAGCAAAGTTGTAATGAGGTATTGTTTCCTTTTGTATTTGATGTTTCTGGTTTAGTGATACTGACTAAATAGTAGGGTAAAAACAGTACATTGGTTTTCATTAACCGTGAAACACAGTGTGTAACGACAAAAGAAGACAACGGAATTAAATTGCATTAAAAAATTCATGAATAATTAATGAGACATTTTGAAAAGAAATCATGACCATGACGAGTGTTGTAAATCTGATACAACACTAGTGTTGTATATCCTGATTTGCATAAGTTTTAACTGGTAATTTTACGGCAAAATCTATTTTAATCTTGAAAATTTTGGTAAAATATGAAAGAGCTAACCTAGACATTTTTTAAGTAGTTTACAACATTCGCGTCCGTGTTGTATCGGCGATACAATCGCGCGCCTTCGGCTTGCGATTGTATCTGCCGATACAACACGGCCGCTCATGTTGTAAACACTACTTAAAGAGTGATGCAATAAAGTGTGTTTCACGGGTCATTGAAAATCAATTTGGGATTACTTCGCACGAGTGTGTTTTTTCAAAGAGTACAAATCGCACGAGTGCAATTTGGCTCTTTGAATTGATGAAAAACACACGAGTGCAAATTATCCCAATTTGAACGAGAAACCATATGATTACTTATTAATAATATACATGAAAAAATTCAGGCCCTTTTTTTTTAAATTTTGTAAGTTTTCGGCTAACGCGCGCCAAAAATGACGCTTAGACGTCGTAATCAAACGCTCGCTCGAGCTCAAGCGGAAAATTTTCAAAACTTTTCACCCAAAACTTGATCAGTTTTCATACAAAGTTTCGACAATTTTTGAAAGAATTGAAATATAGCGAGTTTTTTAAATTATTATCAAGCATTATTGACTAAAATGATTTTTTTGTGATTTCCACTGTGTTCACTTTTCTGCACTGTGTTACACTAACTGCACTGCTCTAAGCCAATCAAATTCAAGTCATTTTTTCATGTATATATATTATTAAAACTATAATCCCAACAAAAGCAACACCTAAAAATAATATTTTACTCACCATCTTTGAAAAGTAGATTTTCTAGACTGAGCAACAAAGAGAATGAAAGCGGGCTACAGATCTTAACACTTCCTTTCAGTCTGATACTTTTTTTTCCGTACATGCGACTAAGCTTTGTTTTGTTTGTTTGTTTTTCTTTCGAAATACGCATTGGTCACAGTTTAAATATTGCAACTTGGAAATATCACCAGCTAAAGGGGGAGTGAGGGGTACTCCCTTTGTCAACGTGGTAAAGATAATCGTACCGTTAAGGGTTGAAAATATTTTCTGTACCTTGTAGGGTCCTTTTTTTCTGGCTTAAAAATCAGTTACGTAAAATGACTCAATTCCGGACCTGTACGGGTCATTTTTACTCTGGTTTGTTGCTAAAAGTATGCTTGCCTGGCAAGAACATCGCATCGCATCGCATCGCATTGCATCGAATTTTGCAGATTTATTTATATTTATGTAAATTATATATAATAATCTTAAGGAGACCTCTTTCACAAAAGCCTATTGGTTTCCAGAGGCCTCCTTACCGTATTACGCCATTTAATATTTGTATTTAGCTATACTGATTGCATTGTAATTTTCTTATATATAACATTATATAATATATGTATACCTTGTAATATGGCAGAAACAATAAACAATAAACAATAAGGCTTTAACAGTTATTTTTATCTGTGAGTACATATTAGGGGTCCACTTGGACAAAGGGAGTACCCCTCCCCCGGGGTTGGAATGCAACATACAACACGCAATTAAACCTTTAGCAACCTTTTATAAAATGCCTGTATATTACCTTAGATAAAAGATCTACAAAGAGAAAGGGAGATAGACAAATATTTATTCCGTTTAAGTTTAAGGTTGATATTTTCGCTGAATCAACACATAGCGAAGTTCCTCTTGAGTTCTAAAGGATGAGTAAATGTGCTATTCTCGGTTTCAGAACAATTGCGGTATCTTATCTGAAAGAATATTGACAGCCTCAAAAGTTAAATAAATAGCAAAAGGGAAACATTTTTCTTTCAATTTTATATTGCTATATATCGCTAGACAAAACCGAACCAACTAAACATTTCAGACCGGAAACTTCAAAACCTTTATTGGTGCCTGTCATTATCCTGCTAATTCCTATTACTTACCTTACTAATCTGATTTATTTGTAATAACAGTTATTTAATAGTATTTAATACTTGTGTATGATTGTAATTGTTTGCATATATTAATTTTTGTATTTTCCACGTATTTAGTAAGACAGTCTCCTTGTAATTTAATTTTTGACTTTTTATATTGTGGGCCAAATTGGAAACCAGTGTATGAGTATATATATATATAACTTTAGAGAAGTTTAAAGTGCACGTTTCTGAGAGTGGTGCGCATTTCAACGAAAAAATCTACATTGACAAGAAAAAGGACATCGAGTACATTAAAGTTCCTCCTCATAACAAACTTTCCGAGACAGATAACATGTACGACTTCAAAATGGTAAGACGATACACATGTCATCACGTTGTGTGGTCACTTCATGTTGTCACGTCATGTTGTCACGTCACGATGTCATATCATCATGTCTTCACATCATCACGTCATGTTGTCACGTCATCACGTCATGTTGTCACGTCATCACGTCATAAGCTGTAAAACTACTACTACTGTTGGTTTTTTGACAGCAAAACGTGTTTATACTATTTTTTTTTTCATGTCAGAACATCACAGTGAGTCGTTCGAAGAAGAACCGTTATTGTCACATCTCCCCACTGCCTGCAGACCTACCAAGACCTGGAGTGATGTCGAAAGGACTTAAATCGGTAATCATATAAATATGATTTCATTGTTTTGAATATTTATGACAATGCTCCTGCAATTATAGAGACATATATACTTCCTTTGCCAAAACCAGAATGCTTCTCCTAGTTTCTTTTGTAATAAAAATACTTTATTTCTTCATATCTCAATTCTCTTACAAATATCAATTACAGAAAAAAAAGATTTTAAGACATTTTTCAGAAATAGTGTTGTAAACTAATTAGTTCAACTATTTTTCTCAGTTACCTCACGATCACTAAAACCGCAACCAAGGACGCTCAAATAATGAAAACAAGCTGCTAGTTGAAGTATAGTTCTAAACTTTACTATTTCTATACAAATTGTTTTATTTGCCTTTAATTATAAGTTGTCGCACAGGCCTATATCTCACAAGATCGAGAAGATTATCATGCAGTGGAGAGTTGGTCCTAAAGTTGACAAATCGACTTTGAGGAAAGAAGTACGCGACTTCTGTGGGTCGTTCCCAGTGTACCGCCTATTGCCATTCACCCCAGACTCGGTTTCCGTCGGAAATGGTGGTAAGTTGGCATTCTCATGTACATTTATTAAAACACGTTATCCTGGATTAAGCAACAAGTATTAAGCCGGGAATGAAATTAATGCTGGTTTTGTGCTGATTAGACTGGTGTCCTACAGTTAAGCGCGCAGTTGTCTCACTTAGTTTTTGTCGAGATTGCAGTTACACAAGTGTTCTACTAACTGTGTAGATTCACACTCACACTCACTATCTCTACAATAACTATTCAGGCACACAACTTTGTTCACATGTTTAATTTTGCGGAGCGACGAAAACCGGATAATCCAGAGAACAAAACCTTCGTAACATAGGAGAGAACAAGCCATCAAACAAATTCAACTCAGATATAATCCAGACCCGTGCCAGGACTCGAACCTGGATTAGAGAGGTTATGAGGGGTGCGCGGTAAACGTACGCCACCCATAAAACACAATATTAACGATAAATTCACTCAATTCTGCAGGAAGAGAGAAACGTGTCGACATTCAAAACTTCCCTCTTTGCGACAACAAGATACCCCCGTGTCTTCCTAATAAATGGATCTACATGTGCAAGATACGGACAAGCAGATGTGTGTTTTACGTGCCTTGTCATCTTAATGGACAGAAAAAGGCCACCAGCTGTGATAAAGTCACTAAACATCTCTACCACGGTCTCGTGTGCTGCGCTCCCACATGCAAGTGAAACACCTAGCCTGCTACTTGTACCAGAAAAATAAAGATGTAATCAAACGTATAAAAATAAATAGATTTAAGCATTGAAAACTGACCTTCTTGTACCAGACAAATAAAGATGTAATCAAACGTATAGAAATAAATAGATTTAAGCATTGAAAACTGATCTACTTGTACCAGACAAATAAAGATGTAATCAAACGTATAGAAATAAATAGATTTAAGCATTGAAAACTGATCTACTTGTACCAGACAAATAAAGATGTAATCAAACGTATAGAAATAAATAGATTTAAGCATTGAAAACTGGCCTACTTGTTACAGACAAAAAAAAAATATGTAGTCAAACGTATAGAAATAAATAGATTCAAAGCATTGAAAACTGTCGTATTTTTTAATCTGGGCACAGGGTACCTTAATTTAATTAAAATACCGGAGGACGGAGGCCGGGGACGTAGGGGTAAAAGTAACTGATATAGACGTCGGGAATTTACAAAGACATCCCTAAAAGCAACCGGAAGTTTTTTTCAAAAAAGCGTGACATGGAATATTTTTGAATTCTAAGAAATACCTCATAAAAACAAACCGACAAAAGCGGGGCTTTGTATTCGAACATGATTGATGAGGCTCATCCTTTTCTCAGACTCACGCTTAAATAGTTTATCATTTAATATTTTAGAGGCTTAATTCTTTCTAATGGAAAGGAAAATATACAACGATTTGAAGGTTTTTGTTGCATGTTGCTTACCAAACTTGAAATATGCTATGTTCATATGTAAATGATATTAGCACAAAATAAAATATGCTGAATGAAAAAGTAAACTCTTTCTTAAATAAATGTGTGGCCCTGCAGACAAAGTTTAAAAAAATTCCATATTTGTTTTGACCATTCGTTGCTTGAATTCATATCATCCATAGTGCATTTCGAGATTTATATATGCAACATTTACAACACGCAAGAAAACCTTTGGTAACCTTTTATAAAATACCTGTATATTCCCTTCAATAAAAGATCTACAAAAAGAAAGGGAGATATACAAATAGGTATTCCGTTTAAGTTTAAGGTTGATATTTTCGCTGAATCAACACAAGTTCCTCTTGAGCTCTAAAAAATGAGTAAATATGCTATTCTCGGTTTCAGAACTATTGCGGTATCTTAACTGAAAGAATATCGACAGCCTCAAAAGCTAAATAAATAAAGCAAAAGGGAAACTTGTATTTTTTTTTTCTTTCAATTTTATATTGCTATACATCGCTAGACAAAACCGAACCAACAAAACATTTCAGCCTGGAAATGTCATTATTGCTTTGAGGGCCTTCACATGTCATAGTACAAACATTTAACACCGGAAACCTCAACAATCTTATTTGATTCCTGCTTATATATTAAAATCATCCGGGTCGCATTATCGACAAAATTGTTATTCTGCTAAGCAAAAATTGTTCACATTTTTCGCAAAATTGCCGGAAGTATAAATTTTTGATTTTTGTTGAAGAGTCGCATTGTAAGAGATAAATTATCAAAGGTGGACAGCTTCACGCTATCATTTTCCAATTTCGCGCCAATTTCAATTTAAAATGTAAAACCCAGGTCCGTCCATAATGAACTACTATTGCACACATGTTCAATAATGTAGGCAAGCGTTCCTTCGCTAGCTTGAGCTAGTGTTCTGGAACCATCTAGCTGACAAGCGCTGACAGGTCCCGCTGTAATTTCTTTTGTTTAAGCAAAATTTGGAAAAATCAGGCAGCCGCACCCCTACACTACGGCGTCTTTGAAGTTTTGGCCGATTTCTAAATTTTTGCCAAACCGGTAAAAGTGAGGTCGCACTAGGGAAAGGGTTGTAATGACAGATTCTAACACTTGTGTAAACAAAAATCGAACAAAATTTGATATAATGCGATTCGGGCTGTTAAAATTTACTTGATATTATTTCATGGTACTGCTATTTGCTGCATGGAGGGCGAAAATATGTTTTAAATATTTTGAGATATTAAAATATCTATATATTTATTTTGTAATAAAATTGAAACTTGAACATAAAATATCTTAAATGAAATCATATTATTGCGATTTCCGCTTAATGTTGACATTCAGCTGGCTTTCAGTTCAAATTGTATTTTTGTCTATTGCCTCCCAAAGCGACATCACAATCAAGTTTTCCATTTTCGCCCCAGTGCACCCCTGTTGGTCATTCATTCAGAAGACACCATAAAAGGCGAGCTATATTTTCACAAGGCACCATTACCAGAGGTTGGAGGTTGAAGACGTTTGGACTGAGCAACTAAAGAAACAAAATTCAAATCGTCACGATGGTAAGTAGACAATACCTTCATGAAACTTTTCGTTCAGATTTTTTAAGTGATAAGTCGCTTCAATTTCTCAGTTTTACAAATTTGTAATCCCGGATTGTGCTGTTTTCGCGCTCTTTACAAAAGACTATCACATACGGGTTAACATTGCTTTTTTTCCATTTTCTTGTCAGAGATTTTCTGCTGCTGTGGTTGCTTTGGTCCTCTTTTCGTACATTTCTCAAATGGAAGCATTCTCTTTTGTTGAGGTAAGAATGTTTTTATTTCTTTGTGTTGAAATCATTGGGTAATTTTGGCCATGCAAACTAGTGAAAACTGCATGAATACCTTGTGATAGTTGTACACCATTCAAGCTCTAAACTAAGTCCAGCTTTAACCAATATATCGGTTTACATCATTCTTGTGGTGTTCTAAAACTTAAACAATGTTTTTCGAGTGAAATGTCATTCGTTTGTCTCACGAATGCCGTGAGTTTGTCACACAATGTTATGGCTGCTATTTCTACTATTCGTCACACAGCCATTGGTGAATACGTTTAGTCAAGGAAGCCATCCAAATCAGACTCCACCCTAAGAACGAACATTAATAGGGAATGGGTGGTGGGGGAACTTGGGGGCTATCTTTTAGGGTCTTATAATCAACATAGAGATTTTTTCGTTATTTGGTGGTATATTCTAGCCTTTCGAAGAAGGAAAATCCCATTGCTTTACGCGTTTTTTTTTTCCCTTCATGTTTTTGTGAGGTATCTCTTAGTGGCTAAAAATCGTCTATGCCACACCCTTTTTTAAAAGACTTCGGTATGTTTTAGGGGTGTGTGTGAAAATTCCCCAGGAGAATACCCGATACTTTTACCACTGTTCCCCCTCCCCCACGGGGGACTGCGGCTGATCGATATCATTACGGCGTTGAAGCTGAAGCCAACACAGCGGACAAACGAACACGCATGCGCGAAAAAATCAACAAGTAAAATGATCGAGCACACAAATCTGACATTCGTACGACTCTATTAAATAGTCTGAGTGGACGACTTTCTTTTCTCAAGATATAAACTAAAATACAAAAGAATAAACTTATGGTAGCTTTACAATATAACAAAGGTTATATAGAAGAAACTTCATACTTATATATTCTGGGAATTTCTTAAAAATCGACTTCAAACACTGTATAGTCCGCAATTCCTAATGTTTACAATGGGAAATTTAACGCTATGAAAATTTTGCCACGAATGCGTAGTCGTTTGACTGCTGTGTTGCTGAAGCCGAAGACCTGCCCTCAGTTCCAGTCCACTCAATCGCCTGTTTAAGGCGAACAGTAGCAGTACTAGTCGAAACGTTGATGTCAAAACCTTCGACGTTCTTAAACTATTAAAAGATTTTCTACTTTTCTCACATCAAAGATTTTGTTTTTGATTTGTTATCTTTATTTTCAATCGTCTTTTAAACTTTGTTATAGACCAGTTACGTGTTATCTAGCACCAGGGTAGTATTTTACAAAAGGCGCATTTGTACAGAGATTTGTAAAGCAAATCGAGGCTTAGCATGTGGAAATTGGCCCTTTGCTAATGTGAAACTGGAGTGTCTACTGCGTTTTAGGAAAGTTTTTTACCTTCAACAAATAACAATCATTTAGTGGTCGGTTTTCAAGGAGAGGTCCAGAGACTGCCGACCCTTTACTTCTATCGTTAATTGATCAATTGTTTTTGTCTGCTATTACACACAGATGGAGGATCCAGACTTTGACGTAGGAGGCAGATCTGCCGAGAAGTTTAAAGTGCACGTTTCTGAGAGTGGTGCACATTTTAACGAAAAAATCTACGTCGACAAGAAAAAGGACATCGAGTACTTTAAAGTTCCTCCTCATAACAAACTTTCCGAGACAGACAACATGTACGACTTCAAAATGGTAAGACGATACACGACTTTCAAACGTTGTAATAAAGCAAATTTTCACGCTATGTTGTCATGTCATACCGTCACGTCATGTCAATTGTCACGTCATGTTGTTATGTCATGTTGTCACGTCATGTTATATATGCCATGTTTTTTGCATGTCATCACGCCATATTGTCACGTCACGATGTCGTGTTGTCAAGCCATTTTGTCACATCATGTTGTCACGTTATTTTCTCGTCATTTTGTCACGTCATATGGTCACGTCATGTTGTCACGTCATGTTGTCATGTTATGTTGTTACGTCGTATGGTCACGTCATGCTGTCACGTTATGTTGTGACGTCATATTGTCACGTCATATCATCACGTCATGTTGTCACGTCATGTGGTGACGTCATGCTGTCACGTTATGTTGTCACGTCATATTGTCACGTCATGTCATCACGTCATGTCATATGGTCACGTCATGTCGTCACGTCATGTTGTCACGTCATGTTGTCACATCATATTGTCACGTCATATTGTCACGTCATATTGTCACTTCATGTTACTCATAAGCTGTAAAACTACTACTTTTTTTGTTTGACAGCAAAACGTGTTTATACTATTTTTTTTTTTCTTGTCAGAACATCACAGTGAGTCGTTCCAAGAAGAACCGTCATTGCCACATCTCACCACTGCCTGAAGACCTACCAAGACCTGGAGTGATGTCGAAAGGACTTAAATCGGTAATCATATAATTGCAAACATTATGTGATAAAAAAAAATAACAAGGAATAAGTTGTCAACACAAAACGGGTTTAATTATTTCATTGATTATCTATGACAATGTTCTTACAATTATAGAGTCATATATACTACCTATACCAAAACCAGAATGCTTCTCCTAGTTTCTTTTCTGAAATTTGTGCTAATTTTGTTTTATTTGCCTTTTAGTTGTCGCACAGGCCTACTTCTCACAATATCGAGAAGATTATCATGCAGTGGAGAGTTGGTCCTAAAGTTGACAAATCGACTTTGAGGAAAGAAGTACGCGACTTCTGTGGGTCGTTCCCAGTCTACCGCCTATTGCCATACACCCCAGACTCGGTTTCCGTCGGAAACGGTGGTAAGTTAGCATTCTCATGTACATTTATTAAAACAAACACACGTTATCCTGGATTGAGCAACCGAACAAACAATGAGCCAAGACAGAAATGGCTTTAATGATTTCAATAGATATTAAAAATACAACAATAAAACGTATTTTCAAGTAATGAAATCATTGAGGTCGTTGTCCATGGTCCAAGTCTCTTGTGTATTTAGTGTCTCCAGTGTATTTCGTTTAACAATGTTCTGGTTGAGTGATAGTGACAAATAGTTACTAGCTAGCAACTAGTCAGCAACAAATAACTTTGATGGTATTTCATGGACATAATTTCTGCACTCTAATGTATGACAATCAGGCTTTTTATCAACTCAATTGATCATAATAATCGATCTATAGAGGGGGGGGGGGGGGGGGGGGGGATTTTAAAACAAATTGAAGCCCACAAAGCTAGCACGTTACGGTAAAGACTGGTGTCACTGCTTTGCCCCTTCTTTTACTCCAACGAAAGGCTAAAGCTCGGAACGTCAGTAAAGCTAAGTCAACATTTTTTACGGTGTTACAAATTTCATTCTAGCTATTACCTATTGTTTGTATCAAACACCGAAGCAGCCTATACTAGCTAGTTTACTCGCTAGAGTGATTTTCATATGACAGTGAAAGGATAGGCAAACTAATAGTTAGTAGTAAACACTAAACCCATTGTTTTCTTTTGTTCCTTATCAACTACCATAAACTAAATGGTCTATTTCATTGTACGGTCATATGAAAATCACTCTAGTTTCCATTTATATTTGAAGCAGTTGTCTCACTTAGTTTTTACCTAGATTGCCGCTACACAAGTGAACTATTAATTGTGGAAATTCACACTCAAACTCACTACCCCTACTTTAGCACACAACTTTGCTCACATGTTGATTTTTGCGGAGCGAGGAAAACCGGATAACCTAGAAAAAACCCTCGTAACATAGGAGAGAAGTGCACATCAAACAAACTCAACTCACATACACACCTATTTCAAAAATCGTAGTCGCAGTCGGAGCTATAGTCAACACTCTGAAACCTGCAAAGGATGTCGGTCGTATAAACAGATTGTCTGATTTATTTCACGTTTTTTTAAATAAATATTTATTCATCATCTACCACTGCAACAACTTGTTATGGTCATATAACGCAAATACGTACAACCAAAATATGCTATGAATAAATCATTTGATAAAAAGAGAAGAAACACCGACATCCTTTGCAGGTTTCAGAGTGTGGACTATAGCTTTGATTGCGACAACGATTTTTGACTAAATAGGTGTTTCATCCATGCCCTAGCCAGCACTCGAACCAGGACCACAGCGGTGAGAGGCGCGAGGTAAACTACTACGCTACCCACTAAACACAATATTTACGATAATTTCACTCAATTCTCCAGGAAAGGACAAACGTGTCGGTACAAGTGACTTCCCACTTTGCAACAAGAAGATGCCCCAGTGTACCCCTGATAGATGGATTTACAGGTGCAAGATAAAGACAAGCCAATGCGTGTATTACGTGAAATGTGATCTTAATCAACAGCAAAAAGCTGTCAAATGTACAACAACCACCGTACATCGCTATACCGGTATTGTGTGTTGCTCTCCCACATGCAAGTAATGAAAACTGACCTACTTGTAGCAGACAAATAAAGATGTAGTCAAACGTAAATCAATAGATTTAAGCATTGAAAACTGACCTACTTGTAGCAGACAAATAAAGATGTAGTCAAACGTAAATCAATAGATTTAAGCATTGAAAACTGACCTACTTGTACCAGACAAATAAAGATGTAGTCAAACGTATTGAAATAAATAGATTTAAGCATTGAAAACTGTCGTATTCTTATTGAATCTGGGCAAAGGGTACCTTAATTAATCCCCGAGGGAGGGGAGGTGACTTAGGGGTGAAAGTAACGGATATATACGTCGGGAATTTACAAAAAACATCCTAAAAGCTACCGGAACGAAGTCCTTTCAAAAACGCAAGACATGAAAGATGTTTAAATTCTAAGATGGGGCTCATCCTTTACTCAAACTCGCCATATATATATACCCCAATATTAAATATTTTATCATTTACTGCGATTTCCACTCGCACGCGACCAACTAGACCTTCAAGCACAAACGAAAAGTAGGTGGAAGTCAATCAACCGTATTTCTAAGGCAACACATACTAAAATGTCTGTTGCAAAACATGATTGAATCGATTCCAAACTCTCTGAAATCGAGATCATTGAATACTAGGAAGAAACAGGTTATGCAAAAAGACAAATAGAAGCTTGAATTCTATCATAACCAGATATAATTTACACAAATTCTTCGTATTGTTAATTTATTGCCGATCGGTAACGGACAAGTTTGCCTGTGTTACCATGGAAATACAGTTGATTGACGTCAACCCAAACTCTATTTTCGTCTGTGTTTGAAGGTATAGTTGGTCGTGTGTGACTGGGAACTACAGTACTATTTTAGTGGCTAAAATCACTCCAAATGAAAGCCGGAAAAGCATTAATCTGAATCTATATAATTGCCTCAAAGTTAGAACGAATTATATCCCTTAAAACATGTATCATCAATAGAGATATTAAAAAAAAAAAAAAAACGTTGAATACTGAATTCCAAGACCAAAGGGCATTGTGGGTCTCATTAATTTGAAATAAAAAAATAAACACATAGCGATATTTCAGGGTTCGTGCTGATGTCAGTAAACAAAATTTAAGGAGTTTTCAAGAAGTTTTCAAGGACCAAAAAGTAATTTTTCAACACTTTTTGCGACAGCTTTGATATACGAAAATTTACGAATTTACGAAAATGATGTCACAATACTAGAATTTTTACTTAACTTTAATTTGCAATACTAGAATTTTTACCCTACTTTAGCTAGAATTAAGGAGTTTGTGCTGGTTTTCTAAAATTCAAGGGCTTTTCAAGTGCCCTTAAAAACGTAAATCAAATCTAAGGAGTTTTCAAGGAGTTTAAGGAGTAGCACGAACCCTGTATTTATTCCCCATAACTAGCTCGTATAGTGTTTTGATTGGAATTCAGTAAGACTAAAATAACTAATTAGTCGGGATTGCCATAGGCGGCCCGACTTTAGTTCTACCGTTTCGTCTATTTATGTATGTATCTATGTATCATGTCGTGTTTTAGTCCCCCATGATGCTTTGGGAACGAACACAGGAAGCCCAAAGTCACGTGGAATGTTCATTCAGTACAGGGCTCCCGAAATTAAATTATGCGCCGATTCATCTTGAAAAAGCGCATAATTTTCACAAATTTAGATCATTACATCAATAAAATATGTTTTTTCTTACCACAGAAGATGCACGTAATCTTTTTCGCCATAAACTTTACATTTTCACAGCAAAAATCCATCGATTTTCTTTGCAAAAGCAATCACGATATCGAAAATCAACAAGGCGTTACATGCTTGTGGCCGTTTGGGCCTATGCTCTAGTTTTTCATATAACACGCGCCATGATTGGATGAAAGATTGCCAATCACAGCTTAGGAAAGAAAATATCGAATTTTTGGCGGCAAAAGTCTTTCTTTGCTCTGTTTTGAATGATGGATAATGTTGTTGAAGTAAAACAAAAAGAAAAAAACATACAAATGAGTTTCTAAAAGAAAAATAAACGACTTAAAATCGTAGCAGGTCAGTCAATAAGTTGTTTTGTTGCCTTACTAACTTTGTTGATTTACTGGTTTACATTCGTAAATGGTAATTTCCACGAAACGTTTTTGCTAAAGAACACTCTGCAATATTACGAAATTGGCATTATATAATCGGCGCATAATTCACAGGGAGCCCGGCTTTTTGTCGTTTCTTTTCACTTTCTTTCTCTTTATTTACGCTAATAATATGCTATATTATGTTTTCATCGGGATTCCTGTGGTATGAGACAGTTCTGACGTATTGATGTAATTAACAGTAACTCGATAAGAGGATTAACTCTTATCTGTAACACACTTGCTAGTAACCGTTAATGTATAGAAGGGCTGAAACAACTGCTAGATGCCTCCATTAAAACTCATATATAAAAATTTTTAAGCATTCTTTCATTGTTATAAAGCCGGCAAACGTTTGTGTAATAAATATACTTTATGTTAGGATGTTAAAATTTGGGGAAATCTGAAATAATACGATGCTATGCAGCAATATTTAAAAGTCGAGTTTTAGTTACATGTTCACCGCTAGTTGCCCTGACCGAGGAGCTTACGAAACTTATTAACTATTAGTTAAATAATTAATTATTTAAAGCCGTTAAATAATTTTTATTCTTAGACGAGTAACAACTACTGATTTATGATCGTGGATTTTTACTTGTACGGTTTATTTTCCGTTGTTAGATGGATTGTGTCACGAATAGAGAGTCGCTGAAAATAGCTGGTCAGGGCAAGTAGCGGTGGTGCTGTTACGATAATCTAGCAGTTGTTTCGGCCCTTCTCAATTATTGACTGTTACTAGAGAGTGTGTTACAGATAAGAGTTTATCCTACTATCGAGTTACTGTTAATTACATCATCATGTTAAACGATAGGTCGGAACTGTCTCATACCACAGGAATCCTGACGAAAACAAAATATAGCGTATTATTAGCATAAATAAAGAGAGAGAGAAATGAAAAGAAACGACAAAAAGCCGGGCTCCCTGTGCATAATTTACGATTTTTGGCGCTTTATTTGCCAAAAAATAGTGCATAATTTGCTGAAAAAAATCGCATAATGCTGGGAGCACAGATTCTATCATAAAATTATATTTTTTTAGCCTCCTGTGATGATTTTATGACTAGCCCGACTTCACGCTCATAGAGCGTCTAGTTATTATCTATTTTACTTTAAACAATATTACATGACACAAAACGCATCTCGGTCTTGAAACGCATTATTCAGTATTCTACGATGTTTTTAAATAGCCTGACATTAGAAAAGTACGCACACAAGAAGTACAATTATTATTTATGGCTGTAGTATTTGCTCTCTATTTCTATTTCTAAATCGTCTGGACGGTCAAATCGTCTTGACGGTAAAATTGTCTTGACGTTGAAATCGCCTTGACGGTCAAATCGTCTGGACGGTCAAATCGTCTTGACGGTCAAATCTTCTGGACGGTCAAATCGTCTGGACGGTCAAATCGTTTAATGACAAACAAGAAGTCTGGTGCAAAAGAAAATTGACAAATCAGTGGCGGATCTAGGGGGAGGAAGGGGGGGTGGGGTTCAACGGTTCCATATGGAACCCTCCTTTGTAACGGCAATACACTGTCAGTGGAATCTATTTTCTCTGCTCTTGGGCTACCTGTGGCTACTCGCCCCCAGTCTTCTATGTGTGGAACACCCCTTTCTAAAACCATGGATCCGCCATTGCAAATTGTGTTTGATTGAGGCCAAATAATCGCAAATGAAATTGGTGGTAAAACTAAGGCTATAAGAATTTATTAAAATCATCCAAAATAGCAAGGATTTGTATGACTGACTGGCAAGCCTTGGCGGGTCAGCTATATAAACTCTTGTAATTTTTGGTGATTCAAAAAACTCCTCCAAGAACCTGGCATTCATTTTGTGCTACTTTTTTATTTTTTGATTGACGAGGTCACGTGACCAGGTCCTGCAAAAGACCTTTTCAATTTAGACCAACAAATTTACGGACGATTTGTCCGTCCTCTAGCGTACAGTAAAATAGAGGATATTCAATCCACGAGTTAAAAAGGGCCAACTCTGTGGCTTGATATGTAATTATAGTGGATTCGTTGAAATTCCACTTTCTATATTATTCTATAAATATACTATGTCTAATACTATGTCTAATACGATATGTCCGTCCTCTAGCGTAAAGTAAAATAGAGGATATTCAATCCACGAGTTAAAAAGGGCCAACTCTGTGGCTTGATATGTAATTATAGTGGATTCGTTGAATTCCACTTTCTATATTATTCTATAAATATACTATGTCTAATACTATGTCTATTATATAGATTCTCAAGAAAGTTGGCGGTTTTGAAATAGGCTTTTATATTAAGAGGTTATTAACCGAGCGTGAGGTCTGTGCGCGAAAATATCAGACCGAAGTCTTGACAGTACAAAAAAAGACCGAGGCCTGACATTTTCCCGGACAGACCGAACAAGCGAGGTTAAGAAATCGTTTATTATATGGCTTTTTTTCTTAGCTATATACGAAATCGCCAATATTTTATAGCTGAATCTCTCATTATTGAATGAATAAAAATACATTAAACACACACCAAACTGGCTAAATCAAACTTTGCAGGTATGAAAAGGCAAAACTATAACAAAATATTTATTGCAATACTTTACAAAGTGTTTTTAATTTCCCGGTCTGAAAAAAATACGAAAATTGATTGGACCGTTGTCATGGTAACGGTCTGAGATGGGAAAATGTCAGACTGGAAATCAGCCAATCAGAGCGCGCGTACTATCGTAGCCATATAATAAAATATTTGACATGGCAATTATCATTATTATTGTGTTTTTACGCTATGTAAAAGGAAAAACAAAGTGTATCCAACAAATATTCTCAAAATAATAGCGTGAAAGCAAAACAATGAAAACGTCAAATAATATATTACAGAAGTATATTATAAAACCGCCAAACTTCTTGAGATAAAAAAATACTGGATTTTTTTTTATAGAACAAATTAAACCTTAAATGCTGGTTTTGATTATCTTCTATTTTCAAATGTTTAGTGTCCTTGAATGAGACGGGATTACTTAGCGCGGCCAAAAGCTTGTTTTTGATTCTCTTCTATTTTCAAATGCTTAGTGTCCCTGAATGAGACGGGATTACTTAGCGCGGCCAAAACCTTGTTTTTGATTCTCTTCTATTTTCAAATGCTTAGTGTCCCTGAATGAGACGGGATTGCTTAGCGCGGCCAAAAGCTTGTTTTTGATTCTCTTCTATTTTCAAATGTTTAGTGTCCCTGAATGAGACGGGATTACTTAGCGCGGCCAAAAGCTTGTTTTTGATTCTCTTCTATTTTCAAATGCTTAGTGTCCCTGAATGAGACGGGATTACTTAGCGCGGCCAAAACCTTGTTCTTCTATTTTTATCATCATTATAATCAACACCATCATCATAATCATCATATTCATCATATTCATCACTATTATCATCGTCATTAATAATAATCATCATTATCACTGTCATTATAATCATTATAATCACAACCATTATCATAATCATCACTATCATAATCATTATAATCACAACCATTATCATAATCATCACTATCATAATCATTATACATTATCATAATCATCACTATCATAATCATTATAATCACAACCATTATCATAATCATCATATTCATCATATTCATCACTATTATCATCGTCATTAATAATAATCATCATTATCACTGTCATTATAATCATTATAATCACAACCATTATCATAATCATCACTATCATAATCATTATAATCACAACCATTATCATAATCATCACTATCATAATCATTATACATTATCATAATCATCACTATCATAATCATTATAATCACAACCATTATCATAATCACCACTGTCATAATCATTGTGCAAAGATAAAGGGAAAACGGCAGCTAATTTAGATGTACTCTACACAAATACTTCCTCAGAAACCTCCCTACGGACAGCTTGCTATCACGTGATTTGGCTTCTATATCGACCAATGATTCTGCGCCACTAGGTCGTGTCATTCCCTGTTACTTACATTACTGATAATAAAACTATTGCTATGGTTACTAGAATAACAGGAACGTTCTGGTTTCCACCTGCAAAAAAAGATAGGTGACGTCATTACATAGGAAGCCCAAGCTGTTATTTCGGTGTACGCTGACCACTAATTTGTTTAAAGCGAATACCATAGCTGTTATTACAGATATATATGCAAAGTGTTCAAACAATGGTTCAAGTCACGGTTCTCTTGGGCAAAAACAAACACTTGGAGCGAAAGCCTCCACTTGAATCCATTGTTCAAAATCATTTGCATATAACTATAATAACAGCTATTATTTTTTACCACTGCGAACCGGCTATATTCTTTACTATCAATAGACGTCACTTCCGGTACTGACTGAAGGGTAACAAAGCCGTAGTTCACCTACAAGCGACTGTTGTTTTAGTTTAATAACATCTAAAAATGCAGGGTTTTTGCTAAGTGTTTGGATGTAGAATTTGAAAACGAAGAGACAAGATAAAAGTTTCTTTAGAAGTGAAAGTTACTTGCCCTTCAGTCAAAGTTTTCAATGAAAAGTCACGTGATTGATAAAAAAGAATTAAAAAAAAGTATTTTGATAAGCTTGGTTCACACTAGAGTACAAACACTAAAAGTGTGCAACATAAATACCACTAAACACTGCTAAATTATGCAAATTCTTTTGTTCTCTGTTGTTTAATCAACACTATTTAGTGGTAAATAGTACAAAGTATTGCACACTTTTAGTGTTTGTACTCTAGCGAGATAAGCATAAGCATAAGCAACATACGCAGACTCAGTGAAGCATTTCTTGTCTTGGTGTGAGGAAAGACAAGTGCGGCTAATGAGCAAAGCCCAACTGAGTCTGCGCATGCTGCTTATGCTTATGCTTATCTCGATATTGTGAACCAGGCCTTACTTGACTTGAACGCGCGGGTGGGCTTCCTGTGGTGGTTGGTTTGTCGTGCGGGAACTCGGAATTCCATCGCGCATTCAAACAAATAAACCACAGGAACTCCACCCCACACGCCCGGATTCCTCAAAGAATAACAAAAAACTTTACGATAAATACGGTAAAAAAAAAATATTTGCTTTAAAAACTTCCTCAGATAGACTAGTTTGGCTGCCTGTGGGATATCTACGGGTGGCATGGGTGGCCTAGCGGTGAGAGCGCTGACCTCTCACCGCTATGGTCCAGGTTCGAGTCCCGGCTCGGGCATGGATTATATGTGAGTTGAGTTTGTTTGATGTGTTCTTCTCTCCTATGCCACGAGGGTTTTTCTCCGGGTTATCCGGTTTTCCTTCCTCAGCAAAAATGAACATGTGAGCCGAGTTGTGTGCAAAATATTAAACGTAGAGGTAGTGAGTGTGAGTGAGTCTCCCCAATAAGTGGGGCGCACTGCATCCAGCTAGAAGATTGAGACGTTAAAAAAGTTATTATTATTATTATTATTATTATGATACTCACTTGATGGACAAGTTGGAGGTACAATCGGAGGTCTTGGAGGTACAGTCGGAGGTCTTGCTGCAAGCAGTGGAGGGATTACAGGTTTGGTGGCCGTGCCATACAATATCAGGGACCAACTGTGAAGAGTACCTACAAAATTACAAATGAATACAGCTTTTTCAAATAAGGTTGGCAAAGGTTGTGTTGCATGTTGCATACCAAGCCCGAAATGCACTATGGATGATATGAATTCAAGCAGCGAATTCCAAACTTTGTCTGCAGGGTTTGGTTGGGGAGTTTCAAAGAGGCAATATTTTATTTTTTTGGTCATCATATTGGAAAATTGTTTTTGTTAAGACTTTTTTTCCCCGTTTGTTGATGAGAATTTTTTTTTTTTTTGCATTTTGGCTGGAAATATATTTTTTTGTTCTTGCATATTTCTTTCTTTCTATTAAATATTTCTTAAAATGCGCGTAATAAATCACACATTCAGTTCATATTACCGACATCCTATAGAGAGAGGCGTGATGGTCTAGTGGTCAGTGGATCGGATTCTGGGCCTACTGGTCTGGGTTCGATTCCCGGCCCGGGCGATTGCGTTGTGTCCTTGGGCAAGACACTTTACTCTCTATGTGCCTCGTCTTCTCGGATAAGGACGTAAAGCCGGAGGTCCCGTCTGCTTTCACTCTAATCCTATATAAGGTGGACGTTAAAGATCCTGTTGTGCTATGTTCGCAAAGAGTAGGAGATTGTCTCCCGGTACAGCAGTCAGGCCTCGGAGGCATTCACTAACAACACTCATGATTGTAAACTGCTGGTTTACAACAGTCCGATAAGTCCTTCATATATACACATTAGTAGATTGTAAAGCGCTATGAGCTATTACAGAGATATAGTGCTATATAAATGAGGCATATTATATTATTATATTATATTATCCGTTGCAGGCTTCAGAGTGTGGACTGTAGCTTCGGCTGCGACAACGATTTTTGAAATAGGTGTATATAATGAAGCAATAAACGAGCAATTTCCGTGGTTTATCGGTGAAAATAAACCACGGTTTTGGACCAATCAGAGCACGCGTTAGAATCAAACTATATTATAAACGGTGATAACCTCTTCACTAGGGGATTTTCAGTGATTTTGTGGGGCGGGACCACACCAACTTATCATGAAACAGCGACTCTACCAAAAGTCCATTTCAAGGTTCTTGTCCATCAACCTCAGCCTCGATAGCGTGTAATATATTCTTTAGAATTTGACTATATCTCGTGGAATTTTTAAGTGTTTCAATTGGTTGATAATGTATACATTTCTTAAATGGACGGGGGGTAAGAAGAGGGGGGGGAGAGGGGGGAAGGAAGGGGGGGGGGAGGGATGTGGTCTTGATTCGTATTGCATATGTGAGTTGAGTATGTTTAATATGTTTTTCTTATACTTACCAGTGGTGTTATGATTTGGATCCAGATTTTCGATCCTTAGTGTCCACTGTCCAAATGGACTTTCTCCCCAGTTAAACAGAGTTGTGATAGCCCAGTTCGTCAGGTTTTTGTATGGAGTTAAGTTGTCGAGTTTTCGCTTTCGAGTCAGTGGTGATTTGGTTCCACATGGTGCCTCAAGCTCTAAATACAAGTCTCCACGACGATTAAAATCAAGATCAACTTTAACTTGAACATGTTCCAGAGATTGGATTTTGCAATTGCTGAATATCACTAGTACTGTGGCATTTGATGGAATTGTTCTGGAAATAGATGAAAACAAGTTGTCCATTACAGTGCGAATCGAAAAACCGTGGGCACCCAGAAATATTTTAGAAATCGATTGTTCGTTGAACAACTCACAAACAACTCTAACTACTAAAAGTTTATCATACTACACATCAGTCAAACTTCTCGCGGTGATATATTTGTTTCTGAGTTGTTCAACGCGTACGAGTAATAAACGATTTCTAAAATATTTTTGGGTGCCCGGCCACGGTTTTGTGATTCGCACCGTAAAAGTTTTACCCAACCTGTTGTAATTAGTGCCTTTGATTTCACACTGTACTTGGGGAGGCACCGTTTTCCATGTTTCTGCAAGAGTCACCATCTTCCTTGCATCCATGAGACCAAAGCCGTAAAACTTGCTGACAGTAAATCCAGCTTGATTCTTTATCCAACTTCCTTCCTGGAGCTGAACTTTGCCAGGATCTGGCCTAGAACTTCTCACGATAATATGTTGTACGTCACGCCATGTTAGGTTGGAGCTGTTGAGTGAATTCAGAAATTTAAATCTCTTGCCTCCCAGCACTATGGTCCAGGATCAAATACCAGCTTGTGCGTGGATCGTATGTGAGTTGAGTTTGATTAATGTGCTGCCCTCTTCATTGCAATAGCTGTTTTTCTCAGGTTTATATGAGTTGAGTTTGTTTGATGTGCTGTTCTCTTTCTTTCCATAGTGTTTTTTTTATCATCAATGACTAAATAAACAAGCTTACTTACTTAGCTTCAAGTGTTAAAGCAATGAGACCAGATGCCATCGCTGCAGCAGCAGACGAAGCTTCAAAACTATCAATACATCCTGACTGTTTATCGGCAGTTATCTTGATAATAATTATACAAAACATCACTGAATGATATAGACGTACATGTACAGTAGCAAGTCGCCTTTCTACCGTATTTGAACATTATTTAATTCTGAATATCATCAACATCATGATCACTATTATCATTATCACTATCGTGATAAATCATTATAATTATCATCATCATCATTATCAAAACCTTCATGACTAGTACTATCATCATTATTAGCCTGCGTAGCCACATTCTCAAGGGGAGTAGAGGGAGAAGCTTGGGACGAGTCCCCATTGATCATATTCTCTCCTCCACTCTCCTGGTTAAACAGGCTACATGTACATCATTAGCATCATCATTCTTATCGTTAATAATTATAAAAATATATATGAATCTCTTTACATTGGAGGAGTAAATCTGAGCGTTCAATGTACTTACAACTTTTCCGATGTCTTTTATGGAATCTCTACTATAAGCTGTTGCCATGATACCGGGGCATTCTTCTGCATATCCAGGATTGGAGCCATCTTGATTGACACCATTGATTGCAATGGTATAAATACTGTTTACATACCCATTATAGGCACAGCTGTCCCCCGTTATACCCCCATTACCTGCTGCAAATGTGTAGATAGCTCCCAAACCACCACGACCCTGACAAAACAATACAAAAATAACTTAAACCAAGCACTAAACCACTACGACCTGACAAAACAATACAAAAAGAACTTAAACCAAGCACTAAACCACCACGACCCTGACAAAACAATACAAAAAGAACTTAAACCAAGCACTAAACCACCACGACCCTGACAAAACAATACAAAAAAAAATTTTGACGAAGTGCGCAAGCACAAAAACAGCTGAATAAAATACAAAGTTTAGTTTTAGGAACCATACACGTTTTGGGCTTCAACAGGGTAAAACCCTCGAATTTTTGCACTTTTATACACTGATGTAAAAGAACCTAAAAAATCTATGTTGTATCACATATTTAAAAAAAGTTAATGTACCAAAAAAATAGATTTCCGTAGGAGTTCTTGTTCGACATCATGCTAGTTTTGAAAGCACTCAAAGGACAAAATATGACAGATCAAGGTATTCGTTTATTCAAAAATATCCATGTCGCATTTTAGAATGATTCACTAGTTTGCAGTTGTGCTTGATATAGTATAACTATATATAAAATAACTATTTTGTTATGAGTTGTGATTTATTTTTTACGTTGGCGCAAATTTTGCTCCAAACTCTTTTGCGAAGGCATCCCTTAAATGCTGATTATCTCTCGGGGCACCCCATTTTTTTTTCATATTTAAAATCAGCATTAAATTTCACATTAAAAAAATTGTAGTTTAAAGAAAAGTTTAAAATTATATATTATATAAAGTAGACAGTCACCTTAATTAAACAAAACACTAAACTAGTACAACGTCCCTGAGAAACCTATATACTAAGACCATCTACAGCCCTGACAAAACAATGAAAAAATAAAGTTCTCCATCTAATGGAAATACCTTGTTGATTCCATGTTGTAAAGCTTTACTGGTCAAAGTCCCAGGTCCTGCAACTATTGCTCCAATGTCACCAGGTCCCCAACTATTAGAATAGATGTCAATCATATCTAGTTTGTACACTAACGCTGCAGACTCAGTCGCATCAGTTGATTTGACATTATCATCATAAAGACGAATACCTGTAGTAGAGGAAATTCAAAGGCTTACTAATAATTCATGAGAAATTTACACAAAAAAATTATCATTGTCAAGGAATGTGTAATTTTTGATACAGAACCATCCTCATTTGCATAAAAATAGACTTTAAAGTGCACCTCACCCCTAATACAATACTTTCTGTATCGATTCTACATAAAGTTAATAGTTGAATAGTGAGATAATTCTTGATTTAAGTGATGCGTCTTTTTAAAGTTATAGGGTTTATACTTCCAATTACTGTGGCGCATCACTCAAATCAAGAACTATATATTTCACTATTCAACTATTTACTTCATGTAGAATCGATACAGAAAGTATTGTATTAGGGGTGAGGTGCACTTTAAAGACGCATCACTCAAATCAATAAATATTTCACTATTCAACTATATTTACTTCATGTAGAATCCATACAGAAAGTATTGTATTAGCGGTAAGATGCAATTTAAAGTGGCTCCATGTAGTCTTATTTTGGTGACACTTCCCTTTATTGAGTCAAGGGCGCTAGGACACTAATAATATGTAAATTTATGCTAGTTATTTGTTAATTTATCCTAGTTTAGATAAATATAGGTCTACTTAACTGATTATGCTGATTTAGCCGCCTAAAAGCCCTTTATTTCCGCAGCTTTCTTGTACATGTAGCTTGCTTTTAACGTTCGAATGATCGTTACACAGGTTTCAAATATACAAACGCTTTGCGCGAGTATCGCTGTACTAGCTGATATGACTCACATATTGTATTAGGGGTGAGGTGCACTTTAAAGACGCATCACTCAAATCAATAACTATTTCATTATTCAATTACTATTCACTTCATGAAGAATCCATACAGAAAGTATTGTATTAGCGGTAAGATGTCACCTACAGCCAACCAGATCCTGAAAAAATGGAAAAATATTCCCGATATCGTTTACAGCATAAACAAGAGCATACGCCAACAACTACTACCAACAAAGACATACCAACAAAGTAAAGTACAGATGACTATTATAGACATCAAATGCAGAATGTGCCATATGGCGACAGAATCAACAACACATGTAATGTGCGCCTGCTCAAAGATTGCACAAAGCCTCTACAAGGCTAGACATGATAGAATGCTAAGACCCATATACCACTGTTTGCTTGAAAAGTACAACTTCCAAGAGAGCGATAACGGAAAGCCATGGTATCAGCAGCGCCCACCACCTGCAGTACTTGAAAACGAAAAGGCGAAAATATATTGCCAGGATGTACCTTTCCAACTCCAGAAAGCACCAGAAAACAGAGCAAATAAAGTTGACGTGATAGTACACGATAAAGAAACTAATTACTGGACACTACTTGAAGGCAGTCTGCCAGGTCGGTGCAATTGCAGACAGAACAGCAAAAAAAAACCAAGAGAAATATACAGAGCTACGCGCATGCATCAAACAACTCTACCAAAGCTCAAGTGTAAAGCAAATCAATGTTGTTTTTGACTTTCTCGGAGGTAACCATGAAGAACTTAAAAAAGAACTAAGAAATATAACATACACTGATAATGAACTGACCTTCCTTATTGAACGTTGTCAGAAATGGATTATTTGCCAGAATGCAAACATCGTGAAAAGGTTCTATGAATATGCATAAGCGGATGAACCGATTGTAAAGAACAATGTACTTAACTAGCCTAGACAAAATACAACTTGCCATAATAACAACAATAATAATAATTATTATTATATATTAGGGACAAATCACAAAGCCTGAACGTTCAATCTGATTCGATCAGAACGAAATTATTTGTATAATTCATTCTTTGTATTTTCCATCTATTGTTATCTATGTTTTTGTATTCTTTACAATGGTAATTTATTCATTTGCGTACCTATAAATACGTACTTTATACATTCTTGCATTAAACTACTTGTTAACTTGTCGCTATAATGGAGGGTAGGTGCCTTGAGCAATGCAATGTCCATAGGCAATGGCAATAGGCAATGGCAACAGGCAAGAAGCAATAGGCAAGAGGTAACCATGGCAACCGAGCCACGGGTCAACCTCGGCACCTGTCACACTGAACAACAGTGGAATACAATACTTACCATCAATAACCAGGGAAGGGTGGGCGGGGCAATAGCAATCCAAGCAAAAGCAAGATGGCGAACAGTGACCACGATGCATCGAGTCGGCGCATGCGCACGCTAGCAACAACCGCTGACCGGAACAAAGCTCCAAGTTAACTTTGCTTAATATTAACCACATTTAACTTGTCGCTATAATGGAGGGTAGGTGCCTTGAGCAATGCAATGTCCATAGGCAATGGCAATAGGCAATGGCAACAGGCAAGAAGCAATAGGCAAGAGGTAACCATGGCAACCGAGCCACGGGTCAACCTCCAAGGAATTCTCTCCAAGCATTTGATATGGTGCTTGGAGCTGGACGACCCGTGGCAAAGCCATGGGACCGATCCAACCACCCAAAACTAGCACTCCAAGCACCAAGGCACCATCCCCCCGCCGGCAAAACTAATAACGCTTATGCTAATATCGCAGGACTATGACTGGATCGCTAAACAAACACGTCATCAAATTAGAGCCAAGGCAGTGTAACTTACCATCTCATGCCAATTTGCTTGAAGCACTTACAATTGCCTCCCGAGGAGTCCTGATATATTGTTTGTAGGCATCACTTTGCCACCGTCCTAATACTTGAATGAGATGGTCCGGGATGCCCCTCTTGGCAGCCATGGTTGCAGCCCCAATTCGAAAGCTGTGGCTGGAATAGTTGCCGGTTACCCCAGCTGACTTCAGGATAGCTCTCAGACGGTCAGTCACCAGTTGCCTGGTTAACGGTTGTCCGTTAGACAGAATAAATATGGGTCCAGAAGTATTACCACGGCGGGCCAAATAGCACAGAACTGACCTAACCGCACACAGCGATGGAGACCCTACACCAATGTACACGTGACAGCCCTGTCGAAATGGATCAGTTTTGGATGCTTTGACATGAACTTGCAGACAAGTTGGTGCCTCTGTTGAATCTACTGTGATATCCTGGGCAGACAGGTGGACCGCTGGATCAAAGGCCGCCAGTGAAGGCACAGTAAATTCGGCAGATCTGAGGAAACCAAAGTACGCCAAAGTGCATGCTGCCCATAACATACAGTCATCGAAAGAAGACAGGTTTAAGCCTGCCCTAACAATACTGAGCACCTCTGGAGAGACTGGAAGGCGCGTAGCTGAAATGTTTGCGCCTTGCACACGCTTAATGCCTTTTAGAACCCGCTGTAGCTGGAGGCAATTCAAAAGCGGATCAGGCATAACTTGTTCGATATGCAATGAGCGAACTGCTGATAAGTACACTTTAATAGAAGGATGACGAATGGATTCAGCTAACATTGTCGCAAAGAGGCACAAAGTCCACTCGTCTGTTGGGCACGGTGAACCAGAGGGGGCCAAGCGACCGCTCTGATAGCAGAAAGTAACAAACTTATGTTGGGCAGAAGTGTAGCAGCGACGAGTCGAGGGAGCCAGACCCTCAGACAAATAAGCTAAACACTGGTTGGCTAGAGTTCTGCTCCCAGGGAAGCTAGGAGTTGCATGGGAATCACTGTTGGTTGGTGGTCGGCATGTGGAGCCAGGTTGCGAAAGGCCTGCATATGAAAACGAGAAAGAGCATCAGCAACACCATTGGTCACACCTGGAACGTGCTCAGCTGAAAAGGAAAAGGAGAAGCGTGCCGCTGCAAACAGCAGACTGCGCATTAATGCCATAATATCTGGATCTCGCGAAGTCCTACTGTTCAAAATTGCCACCACTGACTGGTTGTCGACCTTGAACAAGACACGTTGACGCTCCCAAAGGTAGCCCCAAACATGGGCTGCCAGGACCACCGGGAAAAGTTCCTTGTAGGCGATAGACAAGCTCAGCTGCTGGGGCAACCATTTGCCATTGAACCATTGAGCTCCTAAGTATGCCCCATAGCCGATCGCTCCTGAGGCATCAGAGCCTACACAAACTGTCGGGGGTGGCACCAGAGAGGGGATGAGGAAGAAACTGATACCGTTCCACTGGTTAAAGAACTTCAACCACCACTGTAGATCCCTTCTGAACTCTACGTTCAAGCGGATAGGATGGTCCCCTCTCTTGAACAGTTTCAACAAGTCAATCATCCTGCGGAGGAAAGTGCGGCCTGGCCATACCACTTTGCATGCATGGTGCAGTACCCCTATCAAGGACTGGAGTTCTTTCTTGCGGCACGATTTACGGGATGACCAGGATCTTAGCAGTTCGAGGATCGCTGCAAACTTCTCGGTAGGAAGGCGTAGGGTTTCAGCCAGTGTATCTATTTCGATTCCTAAGACCACCAAGCATGTTGCAGGACCCACACACTTGTCAGGATGGAGAGGCAAGCCTAGGTCAGCTGTAACTGAAGTGGCAGTAGACAACCTGCTATGGCACAATGGAGAGCCTGGAGGTCCGGCCAGCACAAAGTCATCCAAGTAGTGAAGGATGTCTGGGATATCATAATTAGACCGAAGGATCCATTCCACCGAGCTGGCAATCGAGTTAAATATGAATGGTGCGGACCTCAAGCCGAAAGGAAGAGCCAAGTCAACATAATACTTGGATCTCCATTTCATGCCTAGGAGGTGCCTGTCCGTAGGATGGATAGGAACGTTGCGGTATGCACTTTCGATATCAAACTTAGCGAGTAGCGCCCCCCTACCAAGCTTGGCAACCATATGCACAATGTCATCAAGATTGATGTATTGCAGTGAACAATCCCCTGGATTAATGCCATCATTTACGCTATATCCTAAAGGAGAGGAGAGGTCAAAAATAAGGCGCCATTTCCCTGGCTGACCTTTTTTAGGGATAACGCCAAAACCGCTGACCTGCAGTGGGGAGATGGGAGGGAGATCAAATGGGCCAGCCAACCTCCCACGTTGCACTTCATTATCTAAGTATGCATCAATAATATGAGCCTGCTGGTGTGCCGACGCTTTGTTCTTCTTGACGGCCTTTAGCTTGATGGCCGGATTGAAACCCAATTTAAAGCCCTCAAGGATTCCGTGTAAGATGAACTCAACCCATTGCTTGTCAGGGTGGCTCTGGAGCTCGTACAAAAATCTATTGTAGTTCAGAGGGGAGATGTCCGCAACCGATGGAAGCTTAGGGCTCGATTCTACAAGAAATAAGATGCAACTATCACAAAAGGTTTTTACTACAATAACCCTCCACCAACACAATCCCGTAACAAATTGGGCATGCTAAATAGCTGAAAATTAACTAAAATTACAACCTTGAATAAAGAACACACATAAAAATAGAAAGAAAAAAATAATAATAATAATAACAATAATAATAATCATAGTAATAATCATAATCATAATAATAATCATAATAGTGATAATAATAATCAATAAACTAAAAATTGTTCTCTGACCGAGGATGGTCAAACACAAAGTCTATAAACTAACGAAGACAGTGACCATTAATAGCGTTTACGGCGCTTAATCTCGTCTGGTTCCCCTGACTGGGAGTGTTCGGTATGTGGCGGCTGGCGGTGGTGTGGGCATGCTTTTCTTCGATGGTCACCGTCACAAGCACTGCAAATATGACGAAAGCGGCATGTGGTAGAAGTGGCGATGCATTGGCCCGCGTTCCAGGAGTAGCAATGGGTCTTTGAGACTGGGTTACCCTGGGCTTCCCACTTTCCCTGCGAGGGCGCTGCCATGGCCAAAGAGCGAACTTGGGCCCCAGCTGTATGGAAATTGTACAACTGGACGTTCATTTCCGACCATGTTGTACGGTTCTCCGCGGCCGCCAGTTCGCGGAAAGCCCGGTCATAGTTTAACCAAGCATTTCCAGCGAACTGCCGATACGTTCGCATGATCAAAAGCTTGTAGCGTAGCAGATCGTCTTTCCGGTCAGGAAAGTATTTTCCCACGATAAGAGAATAAATAGTGAAGGCCTCACCCCAGGAAGTGATGTCGGAGATTTGTCTCTTATGTCTCTTTGTATTGGGAGAAAAGACCAGATGCCCATCGAAGAGAAGCTGAGGTTCTGGCTCATTAACTAAAATGTTTTCCGGCAATAACTCCTCAAAGTGCACGAACTTTCCCGCCGTAATTTGCGCTACTACTTTATACGGGATCGGGGAATATCCCGGACCAACCACAAATGGTTGATTCAACGGAATGGAGCCGGGAAGACGATCCACCACTGGCCAAACCGAAGAAATAGGTGCTGACCTCGTCGATGGAGGGTTCGGTAAGGCCCCAGGGAGAGAGAAGCAAGACACAAATGAAGGGACACTCGTTATAGACGTACCTGCGAGCGGAGCCGCCATTGCGCCAGCTGAATGTGATGTAGATGTAGAAGTTAATGCCAGTCCCGAAGACGCCGCCGTCGCCCAAGCGGGAAGAGAGCCAGACTGTGCGTAGTGGTTTGTTTGCGCCTGTAATGGGGTCGAGGAAGAGGAGATAACCGAGGCTGACGACCAACAAGGCGCTTGGCCCACGTTAGCCGCTTGGACCGCGTCCTGGACCATCGCCGACAACGGGGCCTTTAACGCTTCGACGAGCGAAGCAACCAGCTCCGTGGAAGGGGCAGACACGGTTGGTGGAGTACCCGACATCGCCGGCACGATCCCCGATGAACCGGAATCCGAAGAAGAAGAACAAGTGGTAGATGGTATACTTTCCAGGCTATTCCGAGTTTGACGAGGCATAATAACAAAGCGCCACCAAACGAATCCCCAGGGAACAATCGAGAGGACAAAAGAAGCGTGGTTCGACACAAAAACGTTCGTTGGAAACAGTATTTTCGGAAGATTGAAATACGATGGTTAGATTAAACGGTCCAAAGAACACGATAATAGCAATAGCAATCCAAGCAAAAGCAAGATGGCGAACAGTGACCACGATGCATCGAGTCGGCGCATGCGCACGCTAGCAACATGTTTTTGTATTCTTTACAATGGTAATTTATTCATTTGCGTACCTATAAATACGTACTTTATACATTCTTGCATTAAACTACTTGATAATGACATCTAGATGATGTCGAAACGTTGTATCCTCGCGTTTGTCTTCATTCTCAATTTCATAATAAAGTCTAAACTTATTATTAATAATAATAATAATAATAATAATAATAATAATAATAATATAATAATAATAATAATAATAATAATAATAATAAAAATAATAATAATAATAATAATAATAATAATAATAATAATAATAAACTTTCAATTACCTTATTCCACTTAATTTTCGCGACACAAATAATTTCGCGATATTTGTATTGCGATATTTCGCGACACTTTATTTTCGCGATTTCTCTATTTTCGTTAAATCTAAGCCACATTATTTTCGCGATTCTGCCGTGAAAGCATGTCAAATGATCTTTGGCTGTGAAATTAAATAGCAAATCAAGACAAACAAGTCCAAAAGAAATTTGGTTTAATCATCTAAACTGTAACACAAAAGTGCTATCGAAGAACTAGAGGAAGAAGATGATGATGAAGATGAAGTAGAGTGCACAGGGAGCTAAATAGACTAAATAGAAGATGTATTCATAAAGCTTATTTAACGGTTAATATTTCACCAAAAGGCTTTATGTGTTCTCACTTAATTTTCGCGCTTCCAAATTTTCGTGACAATTTCTTTTCGCGTCACTTAATTTTCGCGATTTTTTTTTAATTAAGTGAAATAAGGTATTAGAAGCATTCCACAAGGTCTCAATGCTTTTACAACTTCATTCTTAAAAAATAATAACCTAATTATATTAACTAAATTAACTTTAATACAAAATCGCAAGCAACTGACACACTGAAACTGCCGGCTATCACTGACACGTAGCATGCTGCTTAGATTTTGAACCCTGGAACAACATTCAACTATTCCTCTTACCTGCAATTTTGGCGTTGTATGCAATTCCTACACCACAAAGACTGTTATTAGCTGCACCAGCAATCACCCCTGCACAGTTGTTACCATGGCTGAAGAAAGAAAAAAATACATTTCTCATGCTCTGTACGACTAATACTGTGAAACACCGCCTTACGGCCACCCTCTTAATACGGCCACTTGTGGCTGTACCTTTGGTGGCCGGATTTACGAGGTTCCACTGTATTATTCCTAGTCAAAGGCTTCAGCCTGGGAGCCGAAAGCTCATCCAATAAACTCATAAAACCAGAGAACGTTTACTTTACTACCATGTATCCTGGTTTCTCATCTATAATTTTCAAAACATTTCTCATGTTTAGAATTCCTAATTGTGCAGCCTAAGCCCAAATAGCATTGTAATATTGATTTCTTTGTTCTGCCATAGTAAGCAAGGAAAGTATGTATCAACAGACAAAAGAATAAAGACTGTTCAGAAATATGTACCACATGTTTTGTCTCAGCTTTGACTAAAATGATAATTGTGATAATGATGATCATATAACGATGATGATGATGATAATATTTGTAATGATCAATGACAATCATGATAATGATAATTATGCCCTAATGATGATGATGATGATAATAATAATGTTGATAATGATGATGGTGGAAATCACGCTAATCACTATGATGATGATGATAAAGATGATGATAAAGATGATGATGATAATGATGATGGTAATGATAATGATGGAAATCATGCTAATCACTATGATGATGATAGCAATGATGATAATGATTGTTGATCTAAAACTCTTCTCTGTGAGTTGGTTATTGATTGTTGGTCCATTGATTGGGCTCTCAGACTCACTATATACTGTTTCTGTACTACGTTTCATAGTTTATAGAGGGGAATGGTTATGAAGCCTTTTGTTGTATGTTTTTGTACACTTTTTTTTCAAGCGTGACCATGCACAACCTTTTGTTTCGCAATTTTTGTAGCCATATTGGATACGTCTGAGTGAACAGACCAAAAATCATTATTTTGGCTGTTGCTTCAAAATACTCAAAGATTTAGAACAAATATGACAATATTCCTTTGAATAATCTCATAGAAAAAGTTTATGTTGACTCATTTTGCAATTTTGATTGGCCATAAAGAAAAAGTTGTGCATGGTCGAGACCGGTTCAACTATGAAATGCAAACAAAGAAGTACAACAAAAGGTTTCATAACCAGTCCCCTCTATAAACTATGTACGATTCAACGTCATTCTGGTCGTCTTCTTCAGGTAATAATAATAATAATAATACATTCTTATATAGCGCGCCCCATTAAATCTCGGTGCGCTTTACAAAAATAAATCGAAAAATGAAAAATTACTATGAGTCAAAAAGAAAAGTTTTTAACTTGTTTTTGAAGGAGGATAACAGTTTAATGTTCCTGAGATCAGCAGGCAAAGTGTTCCAAAGAGAGGCAGCAGCAACAGAGAAAGATTGAGGTACTGAAGACAACCAGAATGGCGTCGAAACGTAATACAGAAACAGTATATAGTGAGTATGAAAGCTCAATCAATGGATCAACAATCGATGATGATGATGATGATAATGATGATGATGATGATAATGATGGAAATCATGGTAATCACTATGATCAATGATGGTAATGATGATGGTAATGATGATGATGATAATAATGATAATAATTGTAATGATGATAATGGTAATTATAATTATAATAATGATACATACCCTGAAACTGTTTTTCCACTGGGAACTGGTATTTCATCGTTTTCAACAAAATCATAACTTGCTGAAGAGAGCTACAAAAATGGATAATTCAGATTCATCTACAGTGTCAGACAGTGTATTAATCCACAAACAATTCAGTCTTAACTTCCTTACTTTACAAAATGTTGTTTAGTTACACCTACTTGCAATAAGGTTGTCAAACAGAAATGGAACATTTGTTGTAAAGAAAATAGAACATGTGTGATTTAGTACGATAGGAATTGATTAAAAGACAAAAGAAGATCATTCAAGCTGAACTTTCTCTTTTGTCTTTTAATTAAATCCTTTCACACTAAATCACAAATGTTCTATTTTCTTTGTGACAAACTTAGCAAGTAGGTGTATATCAATTAACAATAAATACTATAAACAATTACATAGTTCTTTGATAGTTCAGGATGGTTTCCATCTACTCCGTCGTCAACGACTGCAACAACAACTCCTGCGCCTGTGTAATTTGGCCACACAGAGGTGATGTCATATGTAGGACCATTGCTTCTTTTCTGGATAAATGAAAAACACAAACAATAAGAATATTAATAGGTATGTTGGCCACACAGAGGTGACGTCAAATGTTGGTCCATTGTCTCTTTTCTGGTCAAGTTAAACAAAATTATAAATACTAATACAGATATTAATAATTTAAGTATAATTCCAGTATAGACTGTAATCTAACAAATGTACAAGACTAGTTAGTTTATATTAATAAAAGTTTGATAACAACAACAAATCTTCATGTATACCGCTATTTCAAAAAATGTTAATACTGATTAGTGCATTCCAAAACCAAACGGCATTGTGGGTCAAAACTACATATAAAGGTGATATCTTGCTGGTATATTGTTTTGAATACATAGAATTAACTAACTTTAAAGAGTAAAATAACTATTATATACCACTTATTAACCGAGAGTGAGGTCATTACAGGGAAATCTCTGACCGAGGTCTTGTCGTATTGACCGAGCGATAGCGAGGTCAATACATCAAGACTGAGGTCTGAGATTTCTCTGTAATGACCGAACGGACGAGGTTAATAAGTTATTTATTATATGGCTATTTTAAAAAGCGAGAGAAAGTAATACTTTTTTTGATATTTTACGACGCGCGCGCGTTGCTTTCAAATGGCTTCCCAGTAGTTTTACTGAAAAAGAGCGGGTTGTCAGATCAGAAACAGTCATTCATGTGATGGCTGCTTCAACAAACTTACAGAAATTTTAATGCCAAAATATTAAAATTACTGCAGCTTTCTTGATCATTCCAAATCAAAGATCATTTAAAGACAAAGGGTTTTGTTTATATCTCAACATCAAACAAAGTCAAGAAACAAAAATCAAGTTTTACAAAGGATTTTAGCTGACATAAACAAGTGAGCCACGATGAATGTTGAAACGAGTTGAAATTAGTCGGTCTTGTGGACGTTTGCATCGAGAAAAAGAGCCTACGGAAGCTTATTTTTCGATAAACAATAATAAGAACTTTAATCGAAATCACTGGCAACTTTTGAGGGAATTTATTTGTCTGTGTCATACTTTATGAAGAAGATGAAAGGATGAGGAACGCTGACAACACATTGAATCGAGTAAATCGTCCTTTTCACGATTTTTAAACCTTTTGTATGCAGAAAAAGAAAGTAGTTTAGTAGAAAAACTTATCGTGAATTTTAAAGCTTTTTAAAAGTGACTGAAAAGCAACGACATGTATATCTCAACAAAAGATAGCTCAAATCACCGCCGTGTTGTTTACAAGGAAAGATAAAAACTAAAAGTACACTTTTCAACTGTTATTGAGATATGTGAAAGCCATGTTCTTTAGAGAATTAAAAAATAATCTTTGAGTATTTTCACAACCTATGAAATAAGTGTATTCTCTTGTGAGTTTTTGCAATATTGATTTGATTTTATCAACTTTTGTTTGTCAAAATGTTTGCAAAAACAACCAATGCTTGTCACTTATACCTTGAAGGAAAGATAAAAACTAAAAGTACACTTTTCAACTGTTATTGAGGTATGTGAAAGCTTTATATGTTCTTTAGAGAATTAAAAAATAAGCTTTGAGTATTCTCACAACCTATGAAATAAGTGTATTCTCTCGTGAGTTTTTGCAATATTGATTTGATTTTATCAACTTTTGCTTGTCAAAATGTTTGCAAAAACAACCAATGCTTGTCACTTAGCCTTGAATTAAAGTTCTCATTATTGTTTATCGAAAAATAAGTAGGTTTTTGTTGTTGTTTTCACCTCGCATTAGTAAATTATACAAACAAACTCAAAGCCACCGTCCAGCTGAAAAAAAATAATGACCGGTCATTACAAAAAAATAATGACCGGTCAATATGTGTCAGCAACCAATCAGAGCGCGCGGAATTTTGATGCCATATAATAATATTATATATTTTACTTTAACCAATATTACATGACCCAAAATGCATTTCGGTCTTGCAATGCACTATAATTTCAGTATTCTACGTTTTTTGAAATAGCAGTCTATTTAAGTCGCTTATTTTAAGTTACTTATTTTCTTGTTTGGTTAGTGAATCAAATGTGTCCAACTAATAGTGGAACACATTGACATGAATTGAAATAACTGACATTTATTGAATCCATGAGTAAATATTATACAATGTAGTAAGAGATATATCGTTAGTTAAAGACTTTGATCTATATAATAATAATGATAGGTAGCTGGAATAGAGTACCAAAGTAATTAAGTCACAATTTTTTCTTTTTATCTTTTTGTATTCAGACTACTTTTTATAATAGAATCTTATACTTCAATTTAAACTCGCGCGCTGATTGGTTGAGAACGAAACCAGGATGCGAGGGTATTTAGCGTGGAATACCCTCTCATCCAGTTTCTGAATTCATTGGAACGAGCAGCGAGCGTCTGGTTTTTGAAGCTTAAATTGAAGGTAGTATAAGATTCAAGGTAAATTCATTATTGGACTCGGGAATTCCACGTTGAATTTCACTCGAAAAATCAATATTGCACTCATCGCTCCGCGGACTCCGCGATTCATGCGATATTGATTTCTCTCGTGAAATTCAACGTGGAATTCCCTTGTCCTCCAATGAATTTACCTATAGAATGCTAGTCAAAATATAGGCCGCTCAAAAATTCTGGGATAATTTTAGTGTGAAACAGCTGAGATATGTAGAATTCACTCCACATAAAGTCTCTTATTTTTGACCTGGTTCCAACCCACTGAAGATACTTTGTATGGAGAAAATTTTACATTCAAAAATTCATATCCCACCATCTCACACTCAAATGATTCCAAATATTTGGGCAGCCTATTTTTTGACTAGCATTCTATTATGATGAACATAATCTGAATAGGAAAACACAAAGTGTCATATCACACAAGTTTCGATATTCTATATAATGAAATTTTTAACACACTGTAAAAAAATGTTGACTTTAGTTAACTTTGTTGTTGTTTCGACCTTTAGTCCTTCGTCGGAGAGCTAATGCTCAAAACATCAGTAGAGTTAAGTCAACATTTTTCATAGTGTTACAAATTTCATTATACTACCTATCGTTTATATCAAAGACTGACACAGACTTAATGTACTTAGTTTTTACTCAATAGTTTCCATTTAAAATATTAATGGATCAATGCACTTTTTTGCATATACAGTAACTTAAAACTCTAGGATAATCTCACTGACCATTTTAGTATTAATTACTATTTAACATTTAATGTTTCAGGGAGATTGTCGCTCATGCAGTTTATAATTAAAAAGTATAAGTCAGAAAAGAGTGCTGAACCCCGGGCAGGGGGGGGGGGGGGGGGCTGTAGGGGGAGGGGACTCCATTAAAAAGTGGATAGGGGTGCTCAACAGACGGTTTTGTAAATGACCCTAAAAGGTACGCAAGAATTAACTCAGATCTTCAGACCCTACAAGGTACAACCACATTTATATTATATAATCTTAAGTTTGAAAAACGGACCCTTAAAGGTACAGTGCCAGTTCGAGACCCTAAAAGGTATTATTTTCAATCCTAAAAGGTCCGTCGAGCACCCCTATCCATTTTCTAAGAGAGTCCCCCACCCCCGGGCGGAGGACATTCATAAGCACAAGTCCTGTTAAAACTACTTTCCAGTCAAACCAAAAACAATAATATGTACTATTCCTGTCAAAAACTAATCAATAAACAATATAATTACATGTATTATACATGCTTGCTACTTACAAAATACCACTGTTGATCAAACATTGGATCATTAAAATTGGAGAAATAAGGCTGATACTTTTTCTCTTTTTGATGTTCAAACCATTTAATCTGAAACAATAGTATTAATAATAAACAAACAGGTAGGCAGACAAACAGGTAGGCAGACAAACAGGCAGACAGAAAAACAGATAGACAGACAAAGAAACCGACAGACAATTACAGACAGACAGACAAACAGACATATATATTGAAACATCCAGCCCAGCAAATTAACAGACAGACAAACAGACAGATAGACAGGCAGACAGGCAGACAGATAGACAGGCAGACAGATAGACAGGCAGACAGACAGACAAACAGACAGACATATATATTGAAACATCCAGCCCAGCAAATTAACAGACAGACAAACAGACAGATAGACAAACAGACAGACAAACAGACAGACAGGTAGACAGACAAATAGACAGGCAGACAGGTAGACAGACAGGTAGACAGGTAGACAGACAACCAAACAGACATACATACTGAAAAATCCTGCCCTGCAAATTAACAGACAGACAACTAGACAAACAAACTGACAGACAAACAAACAGACAGACAACTAGACAAACTGCCAGCCAGCCAGCCAGCCAGCCAGCCAGCCTGACAGACAGATAGACAGGTAGACAGACAGACAGACAGACAAACAGACAGACAGACAGGTAGACAGACAGACAATCAGACAGGTAGACAGACAGACAATCAGACAGGTAGACAGACAGACAATCAGACAGGTAGACAGACAGACAATCAGACAGGTAGACAGACAGACAATCAGACAGGTAGACAGACAGACAATCAGACAGGTAGACAGACAGACAATCAGACAGGTAGACAGACAGACAGGTAGAAAGACAGACAATCAGACAGGTAGACAGACAGATAGATAGACAGATAGATAGACAGGTAGACAGACAGACAGACAGACAAACAGACAAACAGACATACAGATAGACAGACAGACAGACAAACAGACAGGTAGACATACAGACAATCAGACAGGTAGACAGACAGACAATCAGACAGGTAGACAGACAGATAGATAGAGCAACAGACAAACAAACAGACAGACACATAAGTAACTAGTACCTTAAAGACATACTGACATGTATAATATTGTACATATATCAACAAACAAAGGGCAATTCAAACATACAAACAATGTTTTATAAATCAAAAAGGCTTTTTCAGTTGATCAGCAAAAACACTAAGTATACAACTAATTCCAAAAAGGTTGACGGGGCCAACTGTGATTGGTGATTGCACTACTAAAAGGTACTGTGGGTAATATACAAATTTCTTCTTATTCAATTCTACATTACCCAAACACCGTTCAGTGATAATTGGGTGTCTCGAAGTTTTAGCTGAACTGTGGAGGCATTGTTTGGATAATTTAGAAATGAATAAGAATTTGCATTACCCATTTCAGTCGTGCAATCACCAATCACCAAATGTCAATTGTGGTTTGCCCCGTCAACCTTTTTTGAATTTAGGTGTATACACACACACATGTATCAGCTCAGATGAAAACTTGAATGCAATGTGCCTTGGGAGGGTGTAGTGGCAGGGGTGATTGGCGGTTGATTTTGAAATTGACAACTAAAGGTACACATTTAAACTTAAAGGAATACAGGTATTTTCGATTCACCATTTCAATCCATTGACACATTCTACATCTCTTCTACATTTTAATAGTTACTTCAAGTTACTACTATAGTTACTACTACTGGATCGAAATGACCTGGATCAAAATGACCTGGATCAAAATGACCTGGATCAAAATGACCTGGATCAAAATGACCTGGATCGAAATGGCCTGGATCGAAATGACCTGGATCGAAATGACCTGGATCGAAATGACCTGGATCAAAATGACCTGGATCGAAATGACCTGGATCAAAATGACCTGGATCAAAATGACCTGGATCGAAATGACCTGGATCGAAATGACCTGGATCGAAATGACCTGGATCAAAACAACCTGGATCGAAATGACCTGGATCGAAATGACCTGGATCGAAATGACCTGGATCAAAATGACCTGGATCGAAATGACCTGGATCGAAATGACCTGGATCGAAATGACCTGGATCAAAATGACCTGGATCAAAATGACCTGGATCAAAATGACCTGGATCGAAATGACCTGGATCGAAATGACCTGGATCGAAATGACCTGGATCAAAATGACCTGGATCAAAATGACCTGGATCAAAATGACCTGGATCGAAATGACCTGGATCGAAATGACCTGGATCGAAATGACCTGGATCGAAATGACCTGGATCAAAATGACCTGGATCAAAATGACCTGGATCAAAATGACCTGGATCAAAATGACCTGGATCAAAATGACCTGGATCAAAATGACCTGGATCAAAATGACCTGGATCAATAATACCAGTTACCACTTAAAGTACTTTGTTGAAGCCTTGTTGATATCAACTATAATAATAGAACAGGTTCCCATTTAAATCTGTACTTTCCCATTTAAGTCTGTACTTATGCAAATTTTGTTGAACATACAGATCAACCAATCAGAGAAGTTCACTTCAGAAACAATATACAGTCTCTGATTGGTTGATCTGCGTGTTTAGCACACATCAACACAATTTCCATAAGTACAGAATTAAATGGGAAAGTACAGATTTAAATGGAAACCTGTTATAGGTATGAATCTATGATGTTCTTCATGGCTAAGCTGTTATTTGAGTAATGATTAGTAAAATAAAGAGTCACTTTAGTGACACTGTGACATAATTGACATTTGATTGAGACAAACCCAGGGTAAATATTTTCCACCCTTAATGTAGCACCGATCACCCCTACCACTTGGACAAAGGGAGTCAACCCTGAGAATATACTGTTTACATGTAGCTTACATGTATACATACAGTTTATTTTCCTTTACAAAGTTTCTCCCAAAAGGAGCAATACTACATTGTTGGAAAGTACCTTTGGCTCCAATGCAAGTTTCCTGTCAATTTCTGTGGTTTCTGTTGTTTTCTCTGTTTGTTGTTTTAATTCAGATCTCTTGAATGTGTGGTAGTCTTGAAACAGCTGTCAAAGTACAAGTTATAAGAGTTAATAACAATTTCATTATAATAGCAGAAAGCCAAAGCAAACTTCAAATGGAAAATAGAAGAGAAAGTAGTCCCCTTCACAGTTCCCTGCCTAATCTTAAAAGGTAGCTACATGGGCCTTTGCATCACAGCAAGATGAAACTTGGGCTTGCAATAATCTAGAGACCTCTTAATTAACACCTTGCAGGAAAATTATTGACGTGTCTTTATTATTGCAAGCTCAATGTTTGTCTCGCTTCAATGCAAGGGCCTGCTGGCCCGGCTAATGGGGACTATGTGAATGGGACAATTCACATCTTCTGGGAGACGCCATGGAGACGCCACTTATAGCCAATAGCATGTCATGTAAATTAAAAAGCTTAATAAGTACTATATAGATCTCACTATAACTGGTCAATGATTGTAATCTTTCATTACTGGCAATGGCTGTACGACAGCCTAAACATGTCTACATTAAAAATATGTGTATTCTTCCTAAAAATAATAATATTGATAATGATTGATAAAATTATTCTAAATTAATTACTTAAAAAATTAAATATACTTAAAATTTGTATATATTATTCATAAAAAATAATAATATCAAATGAATATATAATAATAGTATAATAATAAATAAGTTTATTTATATCTCTTGCAGTAACAACTGAATTAAACAGGTCAAGGCCAGCATATCATAAATAATATGAATAATAACAATGGAAACTAGCGAGTAAACTAGTATAGGCTGTGTCGGTGTTTGATATAAATGATAAGTAATATAATGAAATTTCTAACAAGAGAAATGGAAACTAGCGAGTAAACTAGTATAGGCTGCGTCGGTGTTTGATATAAATGATAAGTAATATAAAACTAGCGAGTAAACTAGTATAGGCTGGGTTGGTGTTTGATATAAATGATAAGTAATATAATGAAATTTCTAACAAGAGAAATGGAAACTAGTGAGTAAACTAGTATAGGCTGCGTCAGTGTTTGATATAAATGATAGGTAATAGAATGAAGCTTGTAACACCGTAAAAAATGTTGACTTAACTATACTGACATTTCAAGCTTTAGCCCTTCGTCGGAGTAAAAGGAGAATAATAATGAATTAATATTTGAATAATAACAACTAATTATAGTAAAGAACAATCAATTAACACAGAGGCTTTTACAGCATATTTGACATTGAATTGATTATTGAACTAATCATTTATAAAATTGTTTTAATGTCTTAATCCTATATAATTTAAAAACAACTAATGTCTAATAAATACACGTTTGTCTGGGAATTAAAAGAGAATTAGGTACACACCAAGATAGCGATGACATCCATGGATATCAGGTCACCTGCGAGTGGATTTTAGTACAAGAGTGTAGAGCGAGGAAGGCCAAAAAAAAGAAGAATTGGGGAAAGAGAAAGGAACAGAATATAAACCATTATATCAAAACACAGGAAGTAGTTACCGAATCTCCCTAGCCACTGGCTAAATGTTTAAGTATTAAACACACTCACATTCATTACCTATAATGCACCTATCAATGTCTTACTTGGCACACCCAGGGGCTATTGACATTTTTCATATATTTTTGTCAAATGAATAGTCCCTATCCTGGGGATGTCAAATTCATATACTTACTCATATATTTACTGTTGTGGATGCAGAACTTTGTGATGAGATTGTCAAAAAAAATTTTCAAGAGCAGCCCCAGGTATGCATGGCAAAGTTTATGTTCAATAACCTGACTTTGCCCGCATTCCCCCTGTTGGGGCAAGACATTGGTGTATAACACTCACTACACACTCATTAAGAATTAGAGAGTTATATAAGTACTAAAAAAATATGCTAAAGTATGCTTTAATTAATTGGTATAGAAAATGGCTAAAACATTAGAGTGTAATAGGCAGATAATACATCAATCCTCATTAACCTGTAAAACACACTTTAGTGAAAGTGTAATAGGGAAAGAGTAATTTATAAAGTTTATTAGAGTGGTTTTCATTAACCCGTGAAACAAAGTGTAATAGGGAAAGAGTAATAAAGTGTATTACTGTGTAATAGTGCTATTGAACAAATGATTATAAAACACAAAGTTAAAGTTAAGTGTAATAAAGTATAATAAAGCATATATTACGCTAAAGTGTGTTTCACGGGTTAATGAAAACCAGTCTACTGTGTAATAGTGCTAGCTTTATATTGAACAAATGATTATAAAACACAAAGTGAAAGTGTAATAAAGTGTAATAAAGCTATTACGCTAAAGTGTGTTTCACTGGTTAATGAAAACCACTCTAACCTGTAAAACACACATGTTAGTGTATTATCTCTTTATCGAAGCTTATAGTTCCATTTATTGTGTTCTTTTGTTGTTACTCCTGGAGTAATTAATTGATGAAATCGATAATAGATGAATTGATGAATTAATCAATATTAATTGATGCTTATTAATATCGAAAATGATTTATCGATGAGCAACACATCTGTGACCTTTCATAGATTAGTAATCGATGGATAAAACTACCATTGATTAATATCGATTGACATCGATTAAGCTGATTCGTTTATTTTGGTCGTACAAATTGCGCTTCAACCTCACTTGACACTTCAACTTCTGAAATAGGTGACTGAAATAGTGACTGAAATAGGTGACCGATGATAGTCGATGTTAATCGATATTAATTAAGGAACTTTTTCTTGTGACTATCGACTAATCATCGGTTATCGATATCCATTGATATTACTCAGCTAATTTCATCAATTAATATCGATTGATCGATTAGGTTATCGATGATCGATTTGTGTGTTACTTGATTCGGGTGTTTAATACTTGACCATCACACTTTAACTATAAATACACTTTATTTCATGGTCTAATGAAAATAATTAGAGTGTTTATATTAATTGCTACTTAGACACAAGGAAAAACAAAAGCATTAATGTGTACTATTCCTAGATAGAAAAGTGTTTCAGAGGTTTTTGAAAAGCATTCTAGTTTCATGTTCGGGATGTGAAAGGGAGTGACTGTTGTGGATTTGAATGTTATTTTTAAAATATTCGCAAAGAGCGTTCTATTGAAATCAGCTCATTACCGGAGAAATTAACCCCTAAATCATACCCTAAATCATATGTAGTCAAGAAATTCGAGTAGACAAAGAATGACATTAGGCGAAGCCATGTTTTCTTACATGTTTCTCGTAGGTGAATCCATGTTTCATGGCCATGCTTTTCGCTTCTTCTAGACTTCCAGGAACTTCAACTGCCCAAATATTGGTATAAACATCGCTGGCATAAGTTGCATTCCCAATGTACAACGATATCCACAGAATAATACACACAACTAGCCTCATATTTGAACGAAATATAGATTTTAGAATCAAGCTACAATGTACATATACTTTCACATTTTGTTTTGAATGACAGCAGTTGAGACCGCAGACGTGACTTTACAGACGACGCGCGCAAACACCAGAGGCAACAACCACAGGTAGCCCAAGCACTCTGTTTGTGCTGATGAAAACTTGGATTTATTAGTTTATCACCTTAAAATTAAACAAATCTTTTAAACCTTTCAAGGTTTCTTGCTGCTGTTCTTATTTAATCTCTACGAAGGTTTCAGCGATTTTCGATATATTAAAGCTGTCTTCTTTTTACTTTTTCTAGTAGCTACGATAGTGATATTGGGCTTCCTGTGCTCTTATCGCGAGAGTCTGGGACTGAATGAACGCAATCGCAATAAATCCATAGATAAACATGATGAATGAACTTCCTGTAGACCTTCCTGTACGTACTAGTATTTGGTCGACGTGCTGTCTCTCAGTAAAACTGTCAGTCAAAAACGTATGCGTAATTTACAGCGCAAAGCCCAAAAGTATGACCGGTTTATAATGTATTCATATTTTCTCTACATCTTTTCAATCAACTCCTCTAGATTAAATGTAAACATTTCTCACTATGAATCACAAGACAAGAATGATGGTGAATCTTCAGATGAATTTTGAGGTTAAAATAGCTAGAATCAAGTCCATTTGAATCCAAAGCAGCTACAGACAAACATGTCAAAAGAATGTGAATAAATTATCTACGGTCACACTTTTGGGCTTTGCAAACTATGCTAAGTATTTGTAAGCCTGTTATTTTAGTCCTATTGTATTTGTTGATAAAAAAAAAAAAACATTATGGAAAGAGAGAAACCAACACACTCAAGCATGTTAAGGCCTGGGATTTTCGGAAATCACAATTGGGTTCTTCAAAGATTTGGTGGTGATGTTGATGACAGAAAGTGGTGATCACGTGACCATTAAAGCCAAAAAATAAAAAATGGTCCGGTTAGAAACATTTTCTTTAAAAGTAAAAACTATGTTAAAACATTGTATTCATGCTTCTCTCGCTCAATGCGCTTCGTTTGGATTTCATTCATTCTCTGATTTGGAGAAATCTTAATAATTGTTAATTTAGCCTTAGGTCACGTGACCTGTTTTGCCTTATAACTCGCATACCTTGTACGATAGACAACCAAATAGTCCGGCAGCCAAATGGGCTTTTTTTGGAGAACCTTGCATGGTAGTCAATACAATTGTTTTTGCTGTTTTATTAATCTATGGGGTGTAGACTATAAGAAAATGCCGGATGACACTTTGTCACCCTTGGGCATTTAAAGTTATTGAGGTCTTTACTCTCGCTTTTCTTCAAGAATTGGGCTTCCTGTGGTGATTTTTTTATCCATAATAAAAGCAAGTATAAATTGATCAAAAATACAAAAAAGTAAGTTAAATTGGTTTAATGTGCCTTTTAAGTACTTAAAACAGGCAAAAGAATTATTAAAACGTATTTTTTGACGTTATAAGAGTTATTCTGAAATCTAGTACCCAATCCCCACTCTGCTTCAAAATCCAAGATGGCGACTTAAAGTACTTCACTTGACAAACTGTAAGTAATTTGCGCTTTTATGATGAATTGTGAACCTTAAATGTATACAAAAAAGGTTTTTTGGTTACAGCACATACTTTTTTTTATAAAAAAGAAGATAAATTACGACATTTTTACGTTCTTTTCTGTAAAAATATCAAAACATATGAAGCTTACGAGTTCGTGTTAAAATATTGCCATATTGAATATTTATTCTAGTTTGTAGAAAGATACTGATTAGTTATCAAAGTCACGGGACGTCAGAAGGTATGCTCTCTTATGATTGATGTCCTATAAGTGTGTAAGTAGTTTTCATTGTGTCAAAATTATGGTTTAGTTATTTCAATATGGTGAGACATTTTTGTCTAAATTATGATCCAAGGTTGGCATTTTTTTCTCGATAGTCTTTAAAAAGACTTGAATACAAATGGACGGAGAAGCTGACAAATGCATTTTCGAGTGGAAATTTAACTGTACGAGCTTACATAAACTTCAAGAAGCTGGTCCTTCGAGAATAAAAACAATATTAAAATTTAGCAAAGACTATGGAGATGACTTACATATCGAAATTGAGAGACAATTAGAGGAAAACCCTGACTGCTTCGTGAAATGCCATAAGAATTGCGTCTCCACCTATACATCAACTGAGCATTTACGTAGACACAGAAAGCGAGAAGCAGATAATAGTGCAACTGATAATAGAGAGCCACCTAAGAGCAGACGGCGTTCTGGCGCACCCCTGTTTGATTTCAAGAAGCATTGTTTATTTTGCGGAGATGCCTGTGAGGTAGAGAGGGATAGAAAACACCCCAACCGCTGGCGAAATTCTGTGTTGTGCAGAACAGCACAGGCAAATCCTGGCAAAAAGACATTTAAGGAATCGATTTTAGATGCTTGTTCTAAACGCAATGATGAACTAGCACATGATGTGAGAGAGAGAGTCAACAGTGCCTTAAGCGATTTACATGCTGCAGATGGGCGGTATCATGTTAATTGCATGACAAGTTTCATGTCATCAAGATCCGTGGTTTATGCCTCCAGAAAAGAAGAAGGAAGTGTCGAGCTTTTAGAGCATGATGCAGCTTTCGAAGCTGTTATAAATGAGTTATCAAAAGATAAATCAAGAATTTGGAACTCGGTCGAACTCCTAAATTTATATCTCGGGTATGGTGGAAAAGAGCAGAGAAGGTCTTTAGTTAAAAAAATCGGCGATCATTTTGGAGAAAGCATAGCTATCCTTACATCACCAGGACTTGCTAACATCATTGTTTTCAAGAATAATTCATCAGCAGCTCTCCATCTAGTAAATGATAAAGATGACACCAAACAAGATGTTGATATCGACAAGATTTCCAAGATTATTTGCAATGAGGTAAAACAGTTAGAGACAGAAAGATCTCACTACGATATAAGAATTACAAAGGAAACTATTTCTAAACATGTCAGTACCACTCTGATGGATTTCTTAGCAAAACTATCACCCTCTTTATCTCACACTCTTCCAGCACTTTTAATTGGAAATATTGTAACTAACGCTATTTCTAAAAGCCCCACAAGTCTTCAAGTAGCTCTTGGTAATCTGATGAGAGACTCTAAATCACTGTTGAATCAGATGTACCAATTTAGAGTTACTTGCTCATATGATGAAATTCTTCGTTTCAAAAAGTCTGCTGCTCTTGCAGCCTCAAGAACAATCCAGTTGAGTGGCATACATGAAAGTAATTCAGGCCTCATACAAGTTGTTGCAGACAATTTTGATGCCGATATTTCATCGCAGAATGGCAAGGTGACGACTCACTCATTAGCCATGCTAATATCACAGCCCAAGTGCGATGTCGATGTTCCAAATGAAGTATCCATTCCTACTATTCCAAGAGCAACCAAAGCAGATCTTTCTAAACCAATCGATTTTGAAATCACTACACAGCGATACCAAGGTCCAAAAAGAGTTCCAATGCCTGAGGATAGTGCAAAAAAGTCAGTTTTACCCTTAAAGGTTCTCTGCAGCTGCGTTCTATCTAAAGGAAGAGCCAATGAACTTGACTTTGCGTTTTTCAATGAAGTCACAACCGAAGAGGGATGTCCTGAATTTAGTGGATTCAACACCAAACTTTCAAGGGAAACAGGTCAGTCATTAAAACCAAAGACTCAGGCGGTTTATCTACCACTGATTGACATGCCACCTGCAGACCCGGACACCATGATGACAGCAATGCACGAAGGGATGAGATTAACTAATGAAAGGGGACAGAAGAACCTTGTCTTTACAAGTGATCAACAGCTGTATAAGGTTGCTGTAGATATGAAATGGTCCCACCAAGATACATTCTCTGATGTGATAATCCGTCTAGGGGGGATGCATATGCTTATGAGTTTTGTCGGAGCTGTGGGAACTCTCATGGATGGTTCGGGATTATCAGAACTTATGTCAACTGCTTTTTCGGGTGTTGCGAAAATGCTAACTGGAAAAAAGTTCCCCCAGAATATAAGAGCACTAAGGATTATTGTTGAAGAGCTGTTAAGAAAAACCATTTCCAATGATGGCATTCAGAACATGGCCGACCTTCAAGCAGCCTTAGAGCAAGTGGCAAGCAAGAGCAAGACATCAAAGCTTTGGGTAGAGTGTTTGATTAAAGCCGTATTCATCATGATGCTTTATGTAAGAGCTGAACGTGAGGGTGACTGGCCTTTGCATCTCGTTGCTGTCAAAGCTATGCTGCCGTACTTCTTCACTTCTGGGCATGTGAACTATGCAAGATATGGACTTTACTACCTGAGATCTATGGAATCATTACAAGAAGAGCAAATTTCCAAATTCATGAAAGGTGAGCATGTTATGCGGCATATCCCTGGGCTTTGGAATGGAATATGGAGCGACATGTATATAGAGACCACGTTTATGCGCTACGGACATGGCCCTGGTGGAATCATTGGTATCACGTTGAAACCTGAAACACTGAAGACATGGGCACTTGGTCTGCACATTTGTTCGCGCCTTCAGCAAGACGTTTACAGCCTTACAGGTGATGAAGAAGAAGCGACACAAGAGATTCACAAGGAAGAGAGGAAGGCAAGAATTGAGGCAGACGCAGCTGACAGAGATGCTATCAGGAAAAAACTTGAATTGTGCATTAATCCACTAGATCCTGATCTACATCCTCCAAGTATCGTCAATATCATAAGTGGCCAGATTGCTGATGGAGCTGTAACAGTTCATGATGCTGTAGATATTGGGAAGAAGAAGATGACAGAGTATGAGAGTGGTTGGCCAGCAGGATTCCATAACACGATTTCTAAAGGGGTGAAAACCATTGCTGATGGAAAAAAGCACATCAAGATTGGATCAAAGAAGTTGTACGATACCACAGTCATATACAGTAGAGTCATTGGCATCCAAGCTAGCTCTAGAGATATTGATATACAAGATGTTATGAGCCATGAATTGTCACCAGTTCCCACCTCAATGTTTCAAGATTCCGGTAAGATGAGAATATGCAAATCTAAAGCAGATCTAAAAAATCGACTGTCAAGGCTAGAATCGTCTAGAGTTGCTGATGCTACGACGCATGGAGCAACAATACTCGATGGCTCAGCTGTGTTATGGGTAGTCCATTGGCCAGCAAAAGGTGTTGTATCAGATTACATTAGCAATTTCAAATCCTACCTTCAAAGACAGCTGCGTACCTGTGATGTATACCTGGTTTTTGATAGATATAGAGATTATAGCACTAAAGCCTCGACAAGAGATGAACGCGAATGTGAAGCAAGCAGAGTCTACCAGCTAACAGAAAACATGCCTCTACCATCACAAAAGGCCATCCTAACTGTTGCAGCAAACAAGAAACAGCTGACATCAATGATTTGCGAAAATGTCATTAAAGATCAATCATTTCATGGCCATACATCAGTGAACAAGCTAGTCATTACTGGTACCAACAATGCACCCACAGAGATACACAAAGGTGTTATTATTCACAGGCGCGATATCTCAACGTCTCACGAAGAAGCAGACAATATCATAGTCCAGCAAGCTATTTTGTGCGCAAAGATGAAGTCCAATACCATTAATGTTGTGGCAGATGACACAGATGTGTTCTTACTACTGCTGTACCATTACTTTGAAGAAAATCTTTATAATGAGTTTACCATGCGCTCTCCCATTCAAGAAAGATCTGTTATTGACATCAAAGCCACTGTGGAAGCTCATAAGCCAATAATTCCTGGTCTTCTGGCAGCACATGCATTATCTGGGTGTGACACTGTTCCCACCTTCTTTGGGATCGGTAAAGCAATTGCTTTGAAAAAGCTAATCGCCTTTCCAGACTCTCTATCCAAGATGGGGTGTGTTGATGCCCAAATGAGTGATGTCATCAGTGAAGCAACCGGCTTCATTACTTCCTGTTATAATGGAAAAATCAAAGCCAACTCTATGTCAGAAATGCGCTATAAGATGTGGGCGGCAAAGTTTGGCAATGGCGTCACTACTGCACCAAAGCTTCCTACACTGCCTCCAACAACAGAAGCTTTTGCGGAGAATGTGAAGAGAGCTCATCTGCAAACTGTCATCTGGAAGTCAGCTACTTCATATGATCCGCCAGCACTTGACCCAACAGAATATGGATATACGAAGAACGAAGAGCTCAAGATCCTGCTTCCAACAACTGTACCTTGTGGTGTAAAATTGGCGCCTGATTGTGTTCTTAAATTAATACGGTGCAACTGCAATGCGGATAAAAACCCTTGCCGTACCTTGAGATGTAACTGCAACAGTTCAAAGCTGCCATGTACCCTTTTTTGTAACTGCAATGCGGAAAACAACTGTCTCAACAAACTTACTTGACTTTGATGACACACTCTGTAGTCAGGTCAGGTTTAAGAACCTGCTACTGGTACCATGTAACCCAGTGCAACCTGCCGCATGGACGGGTGGTCGGCGTCTAAACTGGCTCCCCCACCAGTGTTAACTGGTGAGGAGGGTGGCATGACACCCAGCAGGACTAAAAACAAGGCCTGTCAAAGGGCGGAGGAGCTTCTTGTGAGCCAACGGCCATTATGTACAATATATCAGACACGAGAAACTTTAACAGTTTAAAATATCCAGACAAGACAGCTACCAACTCCTTGTTATATTTAAGCTATTCCAAAGTACAATAAGGTATGTGGTCAAAACCAAATGTCACATATTGTAATAACATGAAAACAATGATATTTAAAGTAGTAAAAAGGAGACCGAATAAGGATATAATATTCTTGTTCTGACGTTTTGGAGCCATCACGCTTCATTATCATGCAAAGAATAATAAATTATTAGAATAATTAGATTAACTGTGTTCTTTGTAAGCGAACTCCTTACACTAATGGAGCGTGATGGTTCCGAAACGTTAGAACAAGAATATTATATCCTTATTCAGTCTCCTTTTTACTACTTTAAATGTTTCAAAATCGTTACTCATAACAATGCTATTGCTAGATATAATCAAATATTTCTGAAAATAACAAATCAGAGTACCATCATAGTCAATATATATTACATGGAGCCAATAAATATAAAATTTGAAGCTAAAAATTGAGTTTTCATAACAAAAAAACTACTTTTGAATGATTTTAAAGTTTCTCACCACAGGAAGCCCAACACTTGGAATAAAATTTAAAAAAAAGCTAATTACATTATTATTCTCAAGAATTTCAACGTGTCCTTGGTAATATTCCTTATCCCCAGACTACATACTCTTATAAAATGAAATGAAAATAAAGATTGTTTAAAATGAAGTACTTTTAAACGAATTTCTGTTTTTCACCACAGGAAGCCCAACCAATGCAATTTGAAAATTTAAAAATAGCTTATTATCTTGAGATGCCCAAGGGTGACAAAGTGTCATCCAGCATTTTCTTCAAGTCTACACCCCATAGATTAATAAAACAGCAAAAACAATTGTATTGACTACCATGCAAGGTATACCATGCTGGCTGCCGGACTAAAATGAGGTGGATTTCGAAAGACGCATTGTTTTCACATACTTTCTAATATTCTGCAAAATAGTTCTAACCGGCCCATTTTTAAATTGATATTTTTTCGCCTTAATGGTCACGTGACCACCTTATTTCACCATTTTTACCACTAAACTAGTGATCAGCCCAAATATGAATATTGATCCAAATTTAAGCTTTGTACTTGAAAACACAAGCAAGAAATTTTTTTTTTTTTTAATTAATAATGAGTGTTCAACAAAATAAAACAACTTACAACATAACTGATGGCAACTGTCTTATCAAAACATTTTGTGACATAAAAGAACAAAGTTCCCAATGTGATGCAAAATATGTACTTTATTCTCTTTCTTGTTCTCAGTATCATATCCAGTGATAAGGAAAGACAATACTCTAAGGAAATTTAAATTAAACAAACAAAAGATGCAAATATATTAACAATAAAACTGGAGATGTATTCAAACTGTGAAGTGTAGCTCAGGTCTCGATCACTTACAAATGAAATAGTATTTCATCCCTTCTGCAGCTAAGAATCCATTTACTCCAGTGGCACTAGTTTCATATTCATATTCTTTTAACTTGATCAGCAACTTCTTAACATTGTACACAAATTGTGTGCATTCAGTGACAACTGTCTTAAATGCATTTCTGTCATTCAAATTTATAAACTAGTTCCAGCTGTCCTACGCTCATCACCTTGCATCTAGGGCACGAGTGCACGCACCATTAGGGCGTCTAGTCTTCCGAGGGGTTTACAAACCCGAATTTTTCTCGTGCATACAACATGAGTGAAATTTAGAAGACAAGTGTTAGAGTATGGACTTGTGTGTAGTAAAGGGTCCTATACTAGCTTTAAGAATATTCAAATGGGTGGAAAGGATCCAGGAATGGTCTCGATGATTGTTATAATGAGGGACCTTTGAGGGATAGTCTCCAACAATTTCCTCATGCATACAACATGAGGAAATTTAGAGGACAAAGAAATCCTTTGTCTTTTACTAAATTTCCCTTGCATAAATTAAATATAGAGAGAAATTTAGTAAAAGACAATGAATTTCTTTGTCTTCTAAATTTCACTCATGTTGTATGCACGAGAAAAATTCGGGTTTGTAAACCCCTTAGAAGACAAAGAAATTCATTGTCTTTTACTAAATTTCTCTCTATATTTAATTTATGCAAGGGAAATTTAGTAAAAGACAAAGGATTTCTTTGTCCTCTAAATTTCCTCATGTTGTATGCATGAGGAAATTGTTGGAGACTATCCCTCAAAGGTCCCTCATTATAACAATCATCGAGACCATTCCTGGATCCTTTCCACCCATTTGAATATTCTTAAAGTATAGGACCCTTTACTACACACAAGTCCATACTCTAACACTTGTGGGACTCATTAAGTAACTATGCGCATGCGTTGACTACATTGAAGTATAGTATGTCATGCGTGTTTATGCAAACAAACTAAAATGAATGCATGGTGGTATAATTCGGCATTGTCTCATTTAACAAAAGCAACTATTTTAAAAGTATGCCGAAAATCAACAGCTTTGTAAACGTTTATAATTTATGCTTCTATGAAAACTAACATGTATTTCCTAACAGTTGTTCTATATTCCTCGGTAATCATAATATTACAATCTAATACCATGTCACTCGGGAAATTAGTGATTAAATTTCTCCACATACCTCGAGAAAATTTAATCACTAATTTCCCTCATGCCATGGTATACTAAAGTACCCTGTGCCCCGATAAAAAGATACGACAGTTTTCAATGCTTAAATTTATTTATTTCTATATACGTCTGAGTTTATTTGTCTGGTACAAGTAGGTCAGGTGTTTCACTTGCATGTGGGTCTGCAGCACACTAGACCGTGGTAGAGATGTTTGGTGACTGAATCACATCTGACGGCCTTTCCCTGTGCATCAAGATGACATGACACGTAATACATGCATTGGTCTGTCTTTATCTTGCAGCTGAATATCCATCTATCAGGGGTACACGGGGGCACAAAGTTGTCGCAAAGTGGGAATCTTTTGAACAAGACACGTTTATCTCTTCCTGCAGAATTGAGTGAATTTATCGTTAATATATATTGTGCTTTATGGGTGGCGTAGTCCCAGGGGATGTACTCGGGGGGGGGGGGGGTAACATGACAGGGGGGTCCAACGAAGCTTCATATTGCAACCCCAAAAAATACTCAAACCTGAAATTTACGCCCTCAAAAAATACATGGCATGCAAATTTCGAACCCAAAAAATACAAGGCTTAAGTAATTCAAAACTGATTTATTGAATTATCAGTATATTTCTTTACAGAACTCACGCCTTGCTGAAAAAAATTTCAAACCAATAATTTTCTAAAAAAATACGTCTAAAAAATATGTCTCTTGACCAAAAAAAAACCAAGAACGAAAATTGTCAACCCAATTCAAAAAAATAGGTCCGACCTCCCCGTCATGTTACTCCCCGAGTACATCCCCTGGGGGGCGTAGTATTATACCGCGCGCCCCTCATGACCCCTCTTATCCAGGTTCGAGTCCTGGCTCGTGCATGAATTGATGTGAGTTGAGTTTGTTTGATGTGTTGTTCTCTCCTCAACCTTAATTGAGGGTCTCTCTATTATCCGGTTTTTCTCATTCCGCAAAATTTATTATGTGAACAGAGTTGTGTGCTAAAATAGTTAATGTAAGGGCAGTGAGTGTGAATTATCCACAATTACAAGGAAAAATGTGTTGCTTTAGTCCCGGCAAAAACGTATTGAGACAACTGCTTCAAAGCATGGCCATAAGTCTTTACCGCAATGCGCGTGCTTTCTTTTTTGCTTCAGTTTGTTTTTCCCAGCCCCCCTCTATTGTATTATAATCATGATCAATTGTGTTGATAACAAGCTAAAAAGCCTGATTGTAATCAGCACAAAACCAGTTACAGCATTCATTTCGGTCTTGGCTCATTAATTGTTTGTTCGGTTGCTTAATCCAGGATAACGTGTGTTTGTTTTAATAAATATACATGACAATGCTAGCTTACCACCGTTTCCGACGGAAACCGAGTCTAGGGTGAATGGCAGTAGGCGGTAGACTGGGAACGACCCACAGAAGTCGCGTACTTCTTTCCTCAAAGTCGATTTGTCAACTTTAGGACCAACTCTCCACTGCATGATAATCTTCTCGATATTGTGAGATGTAGCCCTGTGCGACAACTTAAAGGAAAATATAAATTTTTATTAGTATTTAACCCGTGAAACAAAGTGTATTAGTTTATGTGTAATAACAAATAGCATCAAAATCTATCGTCTATCGTAAATATTACTATTTTGTTTATAATGGATAGGGTCTTAGGAACGAGGTTAGGAGAATATTTGACTCTATCAATTCAAATCACTTCTTGCAAGAACATTGTCATATAGATAGCTTGAGTATAAGGCTTTCTGGGACGAGGAGGGGGAAGAGAAGAGAGGGGGAGAGAAAAGAAAAGGAAAGCCTGACACAAATGTATATCAATTGCCCTTCCGCCCCTTCTAACAATAGCCATTTAAAATCACTTCCGGCTGTCATGATACATGTCACAAAATAAGCCATAGCTGGATATTTGGCAGGAAAAAACAGAAGTATTGTATCTACTATCTATGATCCCGTGCCAGTCTTCTCCGGAATTTGTCTTTTATGCCGTTGTGTGTTTCATTAATAGTTTTCAACGGTCATATATTAGGTTTTTTTTGAACGACGAACATTCACGAGAATGAAATTGGAGTTATCTGTTTTCTGAAAGGTCAATCAATGACCGTTGGAAACTAAAAATAAAACAACGATAGAATACAAACGCGAAGAAGGCTTTGGGCACTGATCGACTCTCCTTGATTCATTAATTATTCTATTCAACGTTGTAAAAGAAGTTGGAGTAGGTTAAATAAGTAAAACGTTTATATACCGGTATAGTTAAATTTGTGTAGCTGAATCCCGCTGTTCGAAGACACAAAATGGCCCCCTGCGTTCACAGATCTGGTTACGTCCTTTTGTTTATTAGCCAATCAGAAAAAAACATTCGGAATATGGATGTTCTACACGGGAAATAACAGGATTTGTGTCAGGCCTTCTTTCCCCTTCTCCTCGGCCCAGTTCCCCTCGGAAGGCCTGATCCTCAGGCTATCATATAGATAATCAAAACAGTGAAATAATTCAACCCGTTTTGCGTAGATATAATTAATTCCTTCCGTTATGTTTTGATTTTATATCAGGCAAAAAGTTTGCAATTATATGATTACCGATTTAAGTCCTTTCGACAACACTCTAGGTCTTGGTAGGTCTGCAGGCAATGGGGAGATGTGGCAATAACGGTCCTTCTTCGAACGACTCACTGTGATGTTCTGACAAGAAAAAAAAGTATAAACACGTTTTTGCTCTCAAAAATAACAAAGTTGTGGTTTTCCATGTGTTACAGCATATGATTGATAGTTGTAACGGCATGACGTGACAACATGACGTGATGCTGTGATAACGTGGCGTGACAACATGACGTGACAACATGACGTGACAACATGACGTGACAACATGACGTGACAACATGACGTGACAGCATGACGTGACAACATGACGTGACAACATGACGTGACAGCATGACGTAAACATTTGACATGACAACATGACGTGACATGACAACATGACGTGACAACATAAGGTGACGTCATGACGTGACAATGTGACGTGACAACATGACATTGCAGACACGGGTGAAAAACGTACGGTGCATGCGTAAGCAAAACAAAACTGAATATTTTACGAAGGGTTTCGTGTAGTTATTTTTTATGCGAATTTCTCTTGTATTATTTGACCAGGGAAAGAAAACAACTAATGTAATGTGTGAGGGAAATATAAGCACTAACTTTCCACTAATTACTTTCTTAACTGTTAAAATTAACCAAAAGCCGGTAAATCTCCAATGGCTTTATTGTAAACACGACAGTCTTCCGTGCGTGCGTTTTTCACCCGTTTCGACATTTTCTCCATTCTAAGGTATAAGATTTGCTTCAAGTCGTGTATCGTCTTACCATTTTGAAGTCGTACATGTTGTCTGTCTCGGAAAGTTTGTTATGAGGAGGAACTTTAAAGTACTCGATGTCCTTTTTCTTGTCGATGTAGATTTTTTCGTTGAAATGCGCACCACTCTCAGAAACTTGTACTTTAAACTTCTCGGCAGATCTTCCCCCTCCCACGTCAAAGTCTGGATCCTCCATCTGTGTGTAATAACAGATAAAAACAATAGTCATTTTAAACGATGACGTCATTCTACTACCAATACCAGAATGCATTACGAATTTATTTATTTCTTATTGAGATTTGTATTCCTTCTGGAGAATACTAGGACAATATTTGATGCTAATTATTTAACCAAAGAAAGTAGGCAAAGCATTCTGGTACTGGTAGAAATATGAAAGGGGAGGATGTTTTTGTACGTCTATTAATTAAATTTGTTAAATAAGCCGATTGAGCAAAATTTGTAATTAGTTGAGAACAAATATTTAATTAAGTGCTAAACAAAATCATCAATCTGAATTTATATTTGATAAAATACTAACTGCGATTTTTTTAAATGGTGTAAAAAGCCATCGATATAGAACAAACATTTCAAAAAAAAAACGTTGAAAATTTTGAAAACGAACCGCTCATGGCCTTCTGATCATGCGCAAGATTCTCTAATATAAGTCCCACATTTGAAAGAGTATATTCTATAGGTAAATTCATTTAAGGACGAGGGAATTCCACGTTGAATTTCACGAGAGAAATCAATATCGCATGAATCGCTGAGTCCGTGTGCATTGTATGTGATTAGAAAATTGCTTGAGATTATTTTTTTAAATAAATTTTACATAGCCTGCGTGCAGCCCCTTTATTTACCCGTAATAAGGGTCTGCGAATTATTGCAAGATTCCGTGTTCTGGACCCCCAGCCGAGTTGCACGATTATTTATAACAGGCTCTGATTGGCTGCTACGCCAGCTCATTCTTACATACTCTCTGATTGGCGCGAAAGCTCGTACTCGCATGCGCAGTAGAGACTAGTGTCATGATCGAGCAAAACAAGATGGCCGCTCATAGGCCATATTATTGTAAATAATAACATGAAAATATGTTCTTCGGCCAACATTAGCCAGTATGATTGATAAAAATAAAAGAACTCACCAAACACAAACATAATAATGACATTTAATCAGTTTAAAATGTATTTCACTTACTACAATCGATAGATGACTCGATAGATATGATTCACGAAACGCTTTTCTAGTAAAAATTGTTTACCGCCACGTGTCGTGAATTTCAAATGCCTCGTTTGAAAAATATTATCAATATTTTTCAGATGTATTTTGATATGTTTTACATCAATCAATATTTGTTCTTTTACCGAAGTATGAAGCTTATATATCCATGTCAGTCCTTATATTTGACGATTTTCGACGTGACATCGAACACTTTGAGACGCGAGCGAAGTTCATCTACATCGAGTAGTAGAATTCAATATTTCCGCGATAAGTCGACGTTAAACTTGAGAACTATCAACCCATACAGGGGCTCTGATAAATTTTTTACTTCCATAAGTAAGTTTTAGTGCATTTACTGCGGTTTTTTGGCATTTCCGAGCCATTTTAGAAGCTAAGAGACAACTTTTCGCCGCCTTTGAGTGGCCATCTTGTTTTGCTCGATCATGACACTAGTCTCTACTGCGCATGCGAGTACGAGCTTTCAACCAATCAGAGAGTATGTAAGAATGAGCTGGTGTAGCAGCCAATCAGAGCCTGTTATATATAATCGTGCAACTCGGCTGGGGGTCCAGAACACGGAATCTTGCAATAATTCGCAGACCCTTATTACGGGTAAACAAAGGGGCTGCACGCAGGCTAATTTTACAAAGCTAGTCAATGTTCTCTTGTTGTATAGAATACTATCATCGGTGCAATAAAAACTGAAGAGAAAGCAAATTTATAGAAATCAGTCTGGAAAATGTATACGATTGCTATAATTATAGATTTACTATAATTTATTATAAAATAATTAATTAATAATAATAATTAATTAATAAATATAATAATTAATTAATAATTATTTATTAAATTATTTATCATCAATCAACAGATTTGAAAATCAAACAGGTTTTAGTAGTTTTACGACTTTAGTAGTATAGTTTAGATTAAAAAAAAAACACATTGTTTGAGATATAGTACTAGTTAGATCCTTGCATAAAATACCACAAGAGGGCTCTAAATATAACCTACTTTCAGCAATATATCAATCTAATATAATATGGAGATAAATGGCAAAGCTCTTTCCAAGTTGTTGTTCAAAGTTGTCTTCATCAATATGAATGCTAAACGTAAAGATACAGTTTAATTTTAAAGAAATGACCCAGTTCTTACCTCAACAAAAGAGAATGCTTCCATTTGAGAAATGTACGAAAAGAGGACCAAACCAACCACAGCAGTAGAAAATCCCTGACAAGAAAATGGAAAAATAGCAACGAAACTCAATATTCTTTAATCTTGCATAGTGAACACAAAACAGCGAACATTTACACTACTAATTTGTAGAACAAATTGAATCGATACCCAACATAAAAAATAGAAACGTCTCAACTCTCAGACTTACCATTGCTACTAGTCAGTTGTGATAATTTGCTCAGTCGAAACGTCTTCAGTAATCTCTCGTCTCTGGTAAATGATGCTTTGTACGAATAAACGCCGCCTTTTATTCTCACGAATGTATCACGAACAAGTGATGGTGTGCGGCCAATATCCAAAAAAGAAAAATTGCCGTAAATTTGTTTAGTTGTTTGACAAACATTTATAGACAAACATTTGTTTAGTTAGCGTGTTTTTTTTCTTGTCTGTTCGTGCAGCCATTCAGTCTAGTTGACAATTTCATAAAAATACATACGCTCGTATACGACTTGATTTTGTATCGTTTTTGTTATTATCGTTTTTGTAATTGATTTGAATATGTTTTATAGGGACACTGAAGAAAAGGTACAGTTCATAACAAAGCCTTTTGTTTATTAGATGTCCAAAATTAGAGCGGAATCGAAGCCGAATTATCATAGGTATCTTTGTGGCTTTGTATCATGAAGTTAAACTTGATCTAACTGTCCTAATTGTATTTGCTTTGACAAATGTTTGTATATACTTCCGCTACTCAAAGGGAAAAAACAAGAGTAAGATTATTATAATTACAACATAGAAACAAATAATGCATGTGCAATCGATCAAACCTCAAATTTTAACTATTTTATATATACTGGTGGTTTGCTGTGATTTTACTAAATATGCAGCTAAGTGCAGCCCGAATAATCTCCCGTCTCGTAAATACGATCTACGAGTTATGCAACGTTCGCTTCTCATCCCCAGCCGAGTTGCACTATAGTATATAATAGGCCCGCAAATGAACCCACTAGCCGGCCCGCAAGAAAACCCAGGGAAAATACTGAAAATATGTAATCTTGGGACCAAACTAAATGATAAAAAAAATTCATTTATTTTCAAATAAACCTTTCCAAAATTTAGCTAACAACTGGCTCAAATAAATTTGCACGCGAGAGCTCGAAGAAGTTTAGCTTATTTAAAATCAATAACTCAAATGAAATTGAATCATAAAATGGCTGAATGTTTGATTGAAATATAAAAGTAAGGTTTAAAAACGAGTAAATAGTTTGCCCAGCACACTTTCCTAGACACCTTGTGTGGACGTCAATTAGAAATGTAAACAGACGAACAAGAAAAGACACGAATACTTAAAAAGGATATAAATATTTACTTATACGGCTAGTAGCATTTTGTTGATGACTCAGACTACGATATCCACTCTGAATCTCCGGCCCAAGATCAAAGATGGTAAATAGAAATTAATATTTTAAAGGGGCACTTCGGTGAAAATGGATGAAAACTATGTACTTTGAATCGGGTTTGAAGCAAAATTTTATTCCCATTCAAAACAGATCGAACTTAGAATAATTACCAAGTTTTAACAAATAAACTAACTCGTTTCATCAACTTATATTTTTATTTTAACGACTAAGCTTTCGGGCTGCTAGTCCACCATAAGGGTAAAATTAATATAGATGTTAACGTTGATGAAACGGCTTTTTAATGAATATCTGTCTATATAACCAACAGACATACATATAATTAATTACCAAAATTCTAGATTGTAAGCAAATGCTCAACCCTCAGGTCAGAGGAGGGTGATCAAGGCGCGCAAAGCAATATGGGACTAAACACGATTACAGCTTCATTTGAGTTTGACCATCGTCGAGTAAACAACTCCTGGCGGGAAGCCATAACCATTTAAATCGTCGTACCGTCTGCTCTGTGGTTATCTTGAACTGAGCTAGAGAGCAATATAATTATATATCTTTGTTGCTAAGAACTCAGTGAATAGTTTTAGTATAAGTATACTGCTAAAGACTAGCCAAGACTGCGAAGCGATCAGCAAATACGATTGGAAAATAGAAAGGCGCGAAAGCGTTGACTGGAAGAAAAACATTAATAAATCCTAAAATACTGCTTTAATTATAATGAAACTTTGCCTGGTCATTCTTTGGTCTTGTTGCTACAAGATGCGTGAGAAATATCGATGTGGGAAGCAAAACAAAGCCTGAAAATTAGGTTTTCGGACATGACTTAGCATTCTTGTGAAAATCTGTTTGCTTCGCTGTAATTAGTCAGCTTGGTCACGTGACACTTGATCTTAGAAATCAAAGTTGTCTCGCCGTGCGTCCGGCGAAAAACAAAAACAAAAAGAATCATTCAGTGTCATGGACAGTCCGGGAAAGTAGTCAAATTTGCGTACCTTGCAACGTCACGATGTAAACAATCGCTCGACCAATAAGATCGCAAGTTCCTTGTCTCCATAGTAACTATGGTTCTAGAACAAAATGGCGGACACGAGAGTCGTTCGAGGCAGTGGCGATTCGAAGAGTTTTGAGTCATATTTCTCTGTCGAAAATTAGCTAAAACACAACTGTAGTCATGAATTGACATCAAGTAATCCTCGGAGATGTTAACAATGTGCATTGGTGGAAATTATCCAGACTAAAGGCTACTTTTATGTCATTTCTCTTGCCGAACTGCCCGGGGGGGGGGGGGGGGGTCTCCCTTAGAAAATGGATAGGGGTGCTCGACGGACGGTTTTGAAAATGACCCTAAAAGGTACGCATAAATTAACTCAGATACTGATTTTACTGATTTCAGACCCTAAAAGGTACAACAACATTTACAAATTTTTCAATATGTATAATCTTAAGTTCGAAAGCTGACCCTAAAAGGTACGGTGCCAGTTCGAGACCCTAAAAGGTACGCGAGGGTCTTATTTTCGACCCTAAAAGGTCCGTCGAGCACCCCTATCCATTTTCTAAGGGAGAACCCCCCCCCCCCCCCCCCCCCCCCCCGGGCCGAACTGCCCTTTTAATACATATACGTCGAGGAATTCGACAAAAATCCTTCAATGTAAGTTTGTGAAGTGATTCGATTGAAAAATACCTTTATCAAAGAATTAGAAAGGAAAATAATTTATTTCGAAAAGATTCCTTCGAAATGTATCTGACTAAGCTAACCATTATCAAACTCAGTCGATCGATCATCACTGATCAATAACTTTAAAATCATCGGTTTAGGTCTACTATATAGCTGAGTACACAAAGCTGCTGTTGAAGAGTTTAACTCCGGCCTTACAAGTCACTTTACTATGAGTTTATAATCGGTAACAATTAACTGAATACTAGAACTTTTAACATTTCATCCATCCATCCATCCATCCATCCATCCAATCATTTAATGAACAACAAATAAATAAATCTATGAAATATGAAATAGTTCATAGGTTTTTGACCAATAAGAACGCGCGTTATAATTGTGCTATATTATATAGTTTTAATATTCAGCCAATTAATTAAAATAAAAGAGAAAACAACGACAACTAATATTAGTTTTGTCCTTATGATTAGTTCCAGCTGTGCGATCTACAATATCACAAAAGAACATGAAGACCATTGCTGCAAACACTTAATCCGTGAAATTAAAAAAAAATTAAAAAGTTTTTACTGCCTAATATTTCTTAATTAATTAGTGACTATGTATTAGATAGTTACTGAGGCCTGCAGCAATATTAGATATATTGCAGTCAGCTGAGGGCGTAGCAATATATCTAATATTTCAACCGTTCTGGTTGAGTGATAGCCACTAAATAAGAACTATTTGTTAGTATAACAATTTTGATTTTATTTCACGGATTAAGTGTTTGCACTCTACTATATAATTAAAATGTTAATCCAAATTAAATAGACTGATCTATATCTGATGGCAACCTGCTATTGTTCTTGACTGACTAGCCTCTTGTTTACGTTGGAGCAAAATTCGCCGTGTTCTAAGCGAGCCGGGGGACTGGGTTCGAGTTTCGATCGTAAAACGTTCATGGAATGATTTCAGGGAGCTGAAGCACTTTGCTTCACTCTGTCCCTGCAAACAATCCATATATGCTTTGCGATTGCAAACTGACAGCCTCTTACTCACTTAGAACATGGCGAATACAGTTTTCACATGTTTGTGAGGCTATAGCCAATCAAGAACCGATAGTTATTCATATTGGTCGCCATTTGACTATTCAGTGTAAAGAATAAAATAAATAGAAAGCTTACCATACGAGTCCGTGACGTCATAAGATAGCAGCAGGCGGCAGATATGCGGCCGAAAAACTCGGTTTTCTTTATTATTTTTGTACATCAATAGTCCCTAGGGAGGTTAGAACTCTCGCAGTTTTGTGAAGTTTTTTTTTCTTTAAAAAATGATTTCTTAGCTTCTCATGAAATTGAGCATTTTCCTGCAAAATTGAAGGTGTTCACATTATTTTCGTAAGCTATATACCAGCTATCCCTGCCCCACCCCCCACATTGTCTTTAAATATATGTAAGAACTTGCTATATATTATTGATATACAAAAAATGACAATAATTAAACAACATATTAATGAGCGATATTATAATAACGGAAAAAATGACTAATGGAAGAAAGCTCTGGTGATTTAATTTCAGTTGAATCTCGAATGAATTTATGTTAATTAGATCAACATTCCTAATAGTCCCCTTCACAGTTCCCTGCGCCAACTTGAAAGGCAGCCAGGCCTTTGCATCGAAGCGAGACAAACGTCGAGCTTGCAATGATAGAGACCTTTTTAATTCTATCACCACCTTGGATTTTTGCGATTATGAATTTGTTTCAGCAAGTAAAATGGTTTATAAAAGAAAAACTATAGGACTATTACCCATATAGAAGCAAATATATTATAAAGTACTATTTAAGAGAATCTGTAAAGTGTAAATTGATTTGTAGATGATATTTTATAGATAAAAATTGTACTTGAACTTGAACAATGGCGAAATTGTTTAGCAGTGAAATGCAAAAGTTCCACATTTTTATTGTTTATACTGTAAATTTTTTATGTGGATAAGATACTAGAGTACAAACACTAAAAGTGTGCAATACTTTGCACTATTTACCACTAAATAGTGTTGATTAAACAATAGAGAACAATAGAATTAGCATAATTTAGCAGTATTTAGTGGTATTTATGTTGCACACTTTTAATGTTTGACGTACTCTAGTTTGCAATTTCTGAAAAATATATTTGCCTAAATTACAACAATCATCACCTCAGAATCAGCCAATCAGAATACCAATTTTGGGAGAAAACATCTAAATGACAGTATATTGAAAGTCAGCATTAACTACTGATAGGTAGGCTAGTTTATGGGTTTTAATAACAGGTTAAACTTAGGTAGGGGGTGCAAAATTATAACATCGTAATCCAAGCAACATTTTGCACCCTTTACTTCTACAAAAAACTTTTAATAAGACTCTCTTTTTTAAGCTGAATATTTGAGCTCATTATCTAAGGGCTCGTCTACACGAATCCGGTCCGGCTGAAACCGCATAGAAATATTTGCGTCCACACGAATCCGCGTATCCGGAGGATTCAAGTAAAAGTATGCGGTTTCGGTGACCGGATTCAATGGATTCGTGAGGACGATAGGCCGGTTCGCATCAAAAAGTATGCGGTTTCAAAAGTATCCGGATCCGTGTAGACGGGGTCTAAGGCTCTTGCGGCTGACTTTAAATTATGCGGTGTAATACATTAACTCTTTGCCTACGGAGACTATTATTGGATTTTTGACTGTTTTTAATGCGAAAAGTAAAAAAAATCGATTTCAATTCCAAATAAGGCGTTGTCAGAGAAACTGTTGCTGTTTCGAATTACCGATGGCTCAAGGGTTCTAGGAACGCCTTGCGGATTTTAGCTCGTCAGATTCCGAGTCAACACTTCGACCCTGAATTGAGCTAAAATCCAGTTTCTAAGTGCTTTTTTCAGTCATTTGCTACTACAAGAGCCCCTAGTCATGCATCATTAAGTTTTTCTAGGTGGTGGAGACGCTCTTTTGGACGAATTCGAAGGTGGAAGACGATTTTACAAAGAAAATAGCGCCAGCAGCTATGTCTATTGACAATGGCGTCGTTGGAGTAAAATCGCTTTCCTGGTCGTCTTGTAGTAGATACCAGAACCAACCAAGGCAATTTTGGTGATTTTCGCCTTATAAAGATGGCAATCGGTGCAATTTTTGTCCGGTTGGAGCGGGTGACTGAGCACATAAAAAATCTATAAAGAATTGTGGTCTGGGCCATGTGCTGTCGATGATTTGCATAATTACCCACAATGCTTTTCGTTATTAAATGGAGAAACGCGTTTTGGCGTTAGTAGGCTAAAAGAAACGGCTGTTGTGCGGCTCGTGGAAGATGTTAGATCATAAAAAATTAAGAAATCAAAAGAGCTGGTGCTAATGTGTTCTGTGAATGCCGAATTTTGCTTTTTAAATGATATTATTGGTATAAAAATCAGAGGTGAAAACTGACGTTTATCGAGGTTGTTCTATGGCGCAAAAACGCACATTTTAACGTTCACCTTAACACAAAGGACTCTGTAGTTTATAAATACGGATCTCAGTCGATCAATTAAGTGTCAGATGTTGTGGAACTTACCAGGCAACACAGTTAACTATATATTAGAGCCATGGCTTTCAAAGCGAGAAAGCTACAATTTTTTGAAGTCACCAGTCCTGAGGGACTGGTTTTTAAAGGCGCAGTAGGGAAAGAGTTAAGCTGCGATTTGTAATAACTCTAATTAAGTAATCCTACTCCCTTTGTTCTCGGTAATAAATCGGCTTAAGTCGTACAAGTGAAATGATCCTTTTGTCAACCGTTCAGAACTCTAGCAGTGACATTCCCATGAGAGACGTTCAAACAACCAATCAGAACTATCAATGTCGATAATTTATTCGAATTATACCTATTTTGAATAATTTGCGAGCCTTAAGTAAATGTCCAAAAAAATAATAAAATTCTGTGCGATGAAAGCAAATCTAAAAATATGAGTTATTAAATTTTTGAGAATAACTGATATATGGGTTAGCTATCCTGTATAAAATCATTCTACTACTAGTGCTGCTAGCAGTGAAGCATACAATTTACCAAGTTTTGTCGATCGCTGAAAAGCGCATCTAAGCGAACAAATCAAGTTCGGAGATTCTGAGTACCGAAGGACAAAGTGTCTACTAAAAGAAAAGTTGTCCTGGATTCACCCTTTTCACAAAGTGGGTAACTCTACCATCAGAGTAGCCCTTAAAGCGATACATGGAATATGTCTCATGTAAACACTCATACTTGATTGACAGATAGATATAAGATAAACATTGTCTCGCCTGCATGGAGGGCCCTGTATGGAGTGACCCTTGTAAGAGGATAACCCTGCGAGCAGATGAAAAAGTGAAAACATTCCCATGTTTGAACGATCGATGAAAAATAGAAAGTTGCATTTACAAAACCATTTCAAACATGTTATGTCTACTGTTGTAAATATTTTTTGCTGTGGTTTTTTTTTATTTGCTATTTCGAGCACTGGTGGAGGATATTATGATTTTACAATTTTGCATGCAGATTTTTACACACTACTTCATTTGTCATAACTGAACTTGAGATGTTTATGTTTTGCAAAACAAAAACACAAAAGCTTTCACACGTAGGTACCTATTGAAGGAATAAAAATTAAACAACAGTTTTCTATGTAGCAAAATCGTGATAAATAGCTACTTTTGCAAAATTATATATTCAAGTTTCGTTTATTGTCACAATTCCTTCAAACTGTGAAATTAGATATGGCTATAATTATGTCGCAAGTACAATTTGAATATCTGGAGACAAGATCCAGCTCGTATCTGGAAACATGGATAATAAAAACATTTTTATTATCCATGTTGGAAATGAGTTGAGGAAAAAATAATAATAATAAGCAAGATCGTCGTTGTCAAATTCTTTGGAGAACGGCGTCACAAAAATAACAAAAGCCATTTCTTACATATATTTAAAAACAATAACTTGGCATGCTATTAAGAAATTGTCAAGCAGATTGAAGTTATGGCACATACCGAATTTATTTATTTTTCGCTAAGGGTCTAATTTGAGAAGTTAGACAATTTTTGTAAAAGACCTGTGATCATTTAAAGATATATTGTTAGATGGGGGTTTCATTTATTGAGTTATTTATTTTTTCGATAAGGGTATAATTTGAGAAATAAGACAACTTTTTTGACACAATTATTGTAAAAGACCTGTGATCATTTGAAGATATATTGTTTGACTTGGGGTGTCATTTGTAAAATACTGCATGGAGTGTAGTTTTAGTAAATTCATCAGTTTATTTTCATCAGTTTGCCTTTCGTGATCAGACAAGTCAAAATCCCCAATTTCTCGAAATTAACATGTTTATGTATTAACATATAAAGAGTGTCGACTCAAATAACAGTGAACATTCTAGCTGTCTTGAAGAGACACTGCTCTGAAAAACACCAAGGTATCTTACAAGACTTCGTAATGAATGTTACAAGGACATACAACCAAGACCCTATATTACGGCAAGTAACTGAGGCAGTAAGAATAATGAGAGAAGGAAGAAGCGCTATGAACACCAAGAGTGAGTGGAACATTGTTTTAATACCGCGTGCGAATATTGAACTATTATAATTGTAATCTTACATATAGTCATAGCCACCTATATAAGCGCGCGCTTTTTAATAGAGCGCGCGAGTAGTTTGAAAATCGTAGAAGAAACTAACGTACGAATTGTAAACATAAGGAATTGATAGAGCAGATTTCGTATGGCTGTGAAATGTTACGGCGCCTAACAATGACACGTCACAGAAATAACGACATCCTATGAACCAATCACAGCGCGCGCGATCATTGCTCGTCCAATGAGAATGCTCAGATACCGCATGACCACGGTCACGGCACTGCACGGACCGTGCCGTACCTTTTTCACACTCATGCGAAAATGACTCTAAAGGTCTACAAGACGAAACTAGTTTTCCTTATAAATAAATTTCTTGTCTTTCAGTGTGTAAAATACTGAATTCTTGGGTTTATTCCCTTCTACATAATGAAACATATCATTTATGGATGGATTGGAGTCTAATCCTTTCAGTTTATGAGTGGGCACTTTCTGATATTTTTTTTATGGGCCTGGCACTTCTGGGCACTTATATTTTCTATAGGTGGGGATTTTTTTTTCTGAGAGGATATATTTTTATTCAAATATACACCCTTACTACCACGTGTAGACACAAACATCCACACTTAAAAAAAACAATATATAGAATAAATCAAATCTACAAAATGAGTCATTATTCTTTTGATAATCAAAATCATTATTTGCCCGTCTTCAAACAGGTAACAAGGAAAGCAACTCTATAATCCTGAGGTAGGTTTTCCTCCAATAATGTATTTATAACTAGTTCTATCATTTTACAATTACAATTCTCGCTCGAATCAAATGAAGTTTATCATTTTACAGCGCAAAGCCCAAAAGTGTGACCGCAGATAATTTATTCACATTCTTTTGACATGTTTGTCTGTAGCTGCTTTGGATTCAAATGGACTTCATTCTAACTATTTTAACCTCAAAATTCAACTGAAGATTGACATCATTCTTGTCTTGTGATTCAAAATGAGAACTGTTGACATTTAATCTAGAGGAGTTGATTGGAAAGATGTAGAGAAAATATGAATAAATTATCGCCGGTCATACTTTTGGGCTTTGCGCTGTAATGAAGTACACATGATTGTCAAACAAAATTGAACGAAAATATTTGGGTCGAAAAAGCTGACCTTGTTTAATTTCGCAGCCGAAAAATTCCTAAACTATGGAATGGATACACGTTTTAGCTATCCTCGTTTGCGTGATAAATTCAATTAGGTTGGAATTCAGAACTCCTTTTTCTGATTTCACTAAAACACTCCTCAAGCGATTTTCTTTCATTAGAGCAGCTAAAACAAGATAAAATAAAAAAACCTGCATTCACTTGTAACGCGATGAAACTTTGCAAAGATTTCAAAAGACGGTAAACTGGTACAAATTAGATTTTCTTTTGTTTGTTATGTAGTCGTTAAAACTCATTTAAAGGTGTGCCATTCCTCATGTTTTTTTATGTTGGTACCGAGACAGTAAAGCCTATTCGTATAACCCACTTTTAAAATGCAAAATAACATGAAATAACATGCTAATGAGGTGTGCGTGTAACTATTTACTTTCATTTTTTTTCTTTGAGCCACAAGCCACTGTGGAAAACATTGATAAAAGTGGTTTCGAGTAAATCTATAAACGTTTTATTTTGATCATTTGAAGCTGAGAGCGCAACACACTGAAGCATTTTATAAGACGCACACCTAATTAGCATGTTATTTTACACATATTTTCAATTGCATTTTAAAAGTAGTCTATACGAATACGCGCTAGTGTCCAGACGAAAACCACTTCAAACATGTTATGTTGTAATGATTTTTTTATAGAATAGATCAAATATAAAAATATGAGTCATTATTCTTTTGATAAGGACTGATATATAGAGGATATTACATGGGCGCGCGGAGATACGAATTTTATCTTCGAGTGTTGAATAGATCTCTCACGGAGCGCAGCGTACGAGTGAGAGATATTCAACACAAGAAAATAAAATTTGTATCTCCAAGCGACCATGTAATGTTCTGTTTATTATATAGATATCGATGAAATGTCAAGAGAAATAAAACTTCATTGACTCGTTATTAAAAACCTTTATGCAAAAAGAATTGCATCTGGAAACGATATCTTCACATGTGAAAGATATGATATATTTCATGATATGATATGATATGATATATTTTATGTGAAAGATACGAAGTTTTAGACACTAGAGAAATCCTGGTATTTCATCGATATCTATATAATAAATAGGGATACCTATCCTGTACATGGGTTGCCATGGGGCTTTAATTGACTATCACTGTTGTATATTTTTATATAGGGTCTCGACAACACTGGGTGGTTACTGATCGTGAATGTTGGTCAAAATGGAGGCGATTATGAAAGCTTTGGTCCTAACGATTGTCTTTTTGCAGCACCGTGCAACAGGTTAGCATGCAATATTGACCCCGCATTGAATCTTTTGTGCCATTTCCAAATTTTGTGAATGTAAAAACCAACAAAGGCGTTAATTAAAGTGAATTGCCTTCGAAGCCCCAAATACATCAAATATATACTCTGAAAAAAAAGGAAAAGAAAACTTCAACGCAAAAACATATATTGCTTCAAATATAATTTTTTATGTTTCGGTCTTTGATCTCTATATTAAATCACAAGCAAATATCCTATTTCGATGCGTAGCAGATGGGAAGTCATAGTATTGGATGACATGCATCGGTACCCTCTATAGGGAGTGTACTCATTCAGCCAGGAGTGATAGCGTGGCCAGTTAGTTGTAGATTGAAGCGAGTCAACAAGTCACCCCTCCTCCACCCTCCCTCTCATGTTCTCACGTAATGTTGGTGTTACGCTGACGTTTTTTGAACCTCACTTTTACTTAGGGGAAGTAACGTTATTGTAAAATCTGTAACTTCAACAATGTGTTTTTATGTTAATATTTATAATAAAAGGCCATATTTTATTGCCAATTTCCTCCAATTCTGAGTAGACGTTTCTTGTTTTTTTAATGTCCAAATTTAACGAGCATTTGGCATATTGTAATCAGTATTAAAAAGAAGCATTCATCGAGATTGATTAATTTGAGATCCAAAACCACACATAAAAAGGAACAAAGTCATTCAAATTATAAACTGAAATTTACAATATTTGGATGTGTTCAGACTGCAACAATTAAACCGAAGATAATTTTGAAAAACAAGTGAAAGTATTTTTATTATATTTAAGATCTTTTTGTTGATGTTAGGCTTGTTTAGATCAATTGTCATTAGTAATAAACTATTGCTTGCTATAGAACGACTCTACATTGTAAGTTGTATGGACTATATGAATAAAATAATTCTTTTCACCATCCCCCAACCCCAATACCCAAGCTAAACGGGACAGTGACTATTGTTCTTTTTCTTTTCAGCCTGGGAACAATATGACATATGTGACAAGGACTTTGAAAAAGTTGGCTGCTATGATGATGTCATTCATGACAGAGCACTACCTTCGGAACTTCTCGATGAAAGGGATCCTGCCGATCCTACTTATGATGGCCATCAAATCGACTGGAAAAATTTCACAGGATACATATCCGGGTAAGCTTTTTAAATGAATTATGCCATGGAAAAAGACTACACGAAATCTTTGGAAAAAATGTACTTAAAAAAAAAAAACATTTTGTTTACCAGACTAGCATGTCGATGTGCTGCCAAGTCGAAAGAAGAAGGATACGAATACTTTGGTCTTCAGGATTATGGTGAATGCTGGAGTGGAAATGGTGACTACAAAAAGTATGGTAAAGCTGATCCAACCGCGTGTATATCAGATTATAACCAGCAGTGTGTAGATGCGAACGCTGATGTATGTGTTGGGGGAGGTTCCGTTAACTATGTATACAAGCTGAGTAAGTAATCATTAATAACCAATAAATTTATGATTAAAAAATAACAACCAAAAAAGGGAATTAAGGCTCTGTTATATATTTTTCTGCACACGTTTTGTTTTGCTGTACATTTTGATGCCCTTGTCAATTTTGATGATACAGCTATTTTTTCGGTGTTTACCGCCCATCGCCAACTATTCCGGACTTCCGCCAGTCATCGAGGCCAGCGGATACCATGTGTAAAATAGAAAGTAAACAACGATTCGGGAATCCAAGATAGAATCAAAATCGATTGTACAAAACTAAGTTAAATACGATTCTTTTAGTCAATTTAACACCAAAGGATATTGAGGCAACTATCAAACTGTAACTCTTGAACATTTGTAGAGTTCAATGTTATAAAATTGGTAATTTACAAGCGAAATAACAACGACATGCCGACGATCTGAGCAAAGCCACAGGGAGCCCAAGCTCGCTCAGGCCCGCACTCGGTGAAACCCAACTTTCTTGCTACGGTTTGCCTTTTCTTTAACAACTATCCCATTAAACTCTATTGTATATATTAGTTGGGTAAATTAGCTTCATTTTGGTATCAAACATGCCTTAGTTTGCGAAGAATGTCCAAAGTTATCGCATAACAAAGTACCTCTACTTGAAGGAAGGATTGCAAGTATATGGCGTCTTACGAACGTCAATTCAATTTGGAGCTTTTTCAAAGTTAAAAAGGAAAGGTAAAACCTCGTTCGATTGACGACAAATTACACACAAGCAATTTATGATGTATTTAGTTTATGGAACCGCCACGGTAAATGAGTTAACAAGCTTTGACTTTGAAAAATGATGCTCTGAAAATCGCACTTTTCGTGTTTTTCTTGCAATTTTACAATCTGAATATTTCTGAATACAGAGCATGTAGGGAAAGAAAACTGAACTATCGAAATGAAAGGTTTCTATTCAATAAATAAAGCTATGTTTGGTAAAAATCAAATGCTTTAATGTCATATAATATATTTCCACTTAGGTAAATTGACAAAAAGATGATTTGATAGTTTTACAAGATATTTTGCACCGCATCCAGGAATCGGACAATCACGGCAGACTCTGTTGACCATGTTTACAACTGGAGGTTCTAACGCAGAATAATAACTTTGTTAAAGTTTTATATTTTTATAGAAAACTTTTACAAGGACAAAAAGGACACTGGGCAAAGGACAGAAAGGACATTATAAGGACATTCAGGACATATCAAGGACATTCGGGTCAAACCGGACAACTAACTGGCATAGCTATTTTCACTCCTAAATCACCCCTAATCACATTTCAAGCTTGATAATGAATTTATTGATAAAATAAACGATTTATCGTTGATTATCGATCAAATGAAATATGCTTTGATTTTGATTTAGCATAACGAAGTTAGCATTAGTAATACCATAAAATGTCAGGTTCATGTTGTTGTTGTTTATCTTGTTATCGTATTTTAAGAGAAAGTACATTTATCTTTGATCATGCGCGAACGGGCCAAAATGAATAAGAGAGACCGAGAGAGCAAATAAAGCCCGTAAGGGCCATCGGGCCGGTTCGGGCTGATTCGGGCCAGTTCGGACCGTCGCGGGCCTCTTTTTTGGTCAGCCCGAACCGGCCCGAATCAGCCCGAACTGGCCCTTAAGTTCTTTAATATAATTACGCCATGATGGGTGGATGTTGATGTCTAATATATGGGCGACTTCTTTAGCTACATTCCATACGTTTTGATTATCCACCACTTGAATGGCTTCGTCGTAGTAATACAACCACGCATCTTCTTCTCTGTTCCAAAACGACATACTTAAATGATCTCTTTGACTTGGCCAGTTAAATTCACATCCTTCACATTTGATGGACTTCCATATTGCTTCGTCACACAATGAGGCATACGACAGATTCAAGATGGATGATATCAATTCCACAAGAAAACTACTTTCTACGAGTTCAACTTCGTCAACTTGTATGGATGCCATTTCTTTGTAAGCTTAGATCGTGGCTTGATTATCTACTCGGAAATAAGCTTCGTTTATAAATATTTCTCGAATGCACCCCGAATGTTCACCGATGGCACCCCGAATGCACCCCGAATACTCCCCGATTTGCACCCCGATAGCACCCCGAATGTTCCCCGATTTGCACCCCGAATGCACGCCCGAATGCACCCCGATTTGCACCCCGATTCGCACCCCGAATGCACCCCGATTTGCACCCCGAATGCATCCCGAAAACACCCCGAATGCTCCCCGAATGCACGCCCGAATGCACTCCGATTTGCACCCCGATGGCAACCCGAATGCACCCCGATTCGCACCCCGATTCGCACCCCGATTCGCTCCCCGAATGCACCCCGATTCGCTCCCCCCTCTGCACCCCTGCACCCCGAATGCACGCCCGAATGCACCCCGATTCGCACCCCGAATGCACCCCGATTTGCACCCCGATTCGCTCCCCCTCTGCACCCCTGCACCCCCTAGCACCCCGGGGGTATAATTCGGTCCCTCCTATACTACTGGCCTTAAAACATTCTAGGTAGTTCTTCAAGATATTTCAAGACATTTGCACTGTAGAAAACGTTTGTTGTGTAACTTTTCTGACTAATTTCTTGTTAATGGGCTGCTTAATTTACTCTTTAAGGTGTCCGTGTGAATGGTGGTTACTCAAGCTGGTCCCGTTGGAGCTCCTGTTCCAAAACATGTGGGGGAGGGGCACGGCAGCGTTCTCGGTCCTGCAACAATCCCAGGCCCCAGAACGGTGGGAATGACTGCAGTGGACTCGGACGAGATAAGGATTCACAAAAGTGCAACACAAACGCGTGTCCGGGTAACTAGAAAAGTTTTGCTATATATTGTAAAATTAAGTTCGCTTTTTCAACAAAAATTGCCTTTCTAATTTCAACATGGGGATTTTGTCTTTCTTTTGTGAAGGCCAAGCTCATCGGTGAAGCTGTAAATTATCCAAATATGACATCACACTTTTATTGGCATTAAAAATGTATGCAGGGCTCGTTATCAGTCTAGACAAATAACATTATTTAAAAGACTTCGCAAAACTTCTTACAAATTCACTGAAGTTTGTCAATAGCAGATGCATGTACTAGAGTTGAGCCCACTCTTCAGCGGTTTCGCTATGAGAATGCTTGGAAACGAGACTCTTGCGTCGATAAGTTGTTGAAATCTAAAAGCTCTCACCGTAATACTTTCACAAATCGACATTTGAAAACTTAAATTTGAAGTTATATTTGTATTTCGCTTATTGTAAATGAGAAATAGTGATGGCAAGACACTGCATGTGTTTATGGTTCCAAAAGTCATTGCAATAAACCAGAATACAAGACTTTTATGTCATTCTCAGTTAAGAATCATAGTTTATAAGAATGTACTGGAGACTTTGTTATTTAAGATAAGACAAGAAACACACCAAAGAGTAATAATTCATTTCTCTTTAGCAAAGACAGTCTTAAATGTGTATCGGTTCGGACAATATTCTGTCAGTTTTATTAATCAAAACGTTAATACAAAAGCCTCCAAGGAACAGTGTAATAGCGGTGTGCGTGTCACGTCTCACGAAGCCGGCAAACGGCTGGGCAGCCAGCAATTCAAGAAGCTTGGAATTACGCCGGTTGTTTCGTTAAGTGCAGTTTTTGAGACACGATTTTGGTCGTTTAGGCATACCATTTACATACTATTTCATACATATTTGCAAATACATAACAAGATTAGAAGTACAAAATTGAATATCGAAAGTGTGAAAGGGAATTCTTGACGAAACTTTGCAGTTTAAAATTCGATGTAACGAATTTATTTCCCGAAAAACAAAACAAATGTCTTATAATGCCACGTAAGCGTGGTCTATTGTACGAGAAAATCTTACGCACGATTCTTACGCCTAATTCATTTCAATACAGATTGTGTAGATATTGAGGCTTGCAAATACAGCACATATTCTGACTGTCGTGGTAACTTTCAACTTCAAACGGTGTGTCCGATGACATGTAAAACCTGCAAAGGTAAGGCAAGCCTACTCATTCATCCATTCATCCATTCATCCATTCATCTGTCCATCCATCCATCCATCCGATCCATCCATTCATTCATAGAACAGAAACATGTCATCAATAACGGGGTCGTGTTTCAAAAGCCGAGTATAACGAGTATATATCATCATGAATACGATAACTAAATCGAAAAATAATAGCTTGTCACAAATAATAAATGGAGGAATTGAGAAATAGATGAATGAATGAATGATCATGAGTGAATGAATACATTTGAATAGATGGATGGATGGATGAATGAATGAATGACGGAATAAATGAGTTAATGGAAAAATGAGCTTTAACTTAAATTAATTAAGAAATGGTTCATAAGTAGCGTGCATCCATCGTGTTATGGATGCACGCGGGATGTTGCTAAGCACGAAGCGGAGTGCAACTCTAGCTTCTTGAGTGCTTAGGCAACTAGCTCCCATGTGCATCCATGACACGATATGGACGCACAACTATATTTTGTTTTCTGAAGGCAGACCTATAATTATCTTTCAATTGTCTCGTCAAAATGAAAACAGAAACTGATAAACCTTAAACCTGCAAACGTTTGATTAATAGTAAATAAATACATACTTTGAGCAGCCTAGTAATTTTGTAGATGTGGTCTTTGTTCTTTTTAACTTCAAATACAGCCATTCATAATGTTCATAGAGAATGTTTTTATTGTGATGGCTTCAATGATCTAATGTTCTCTAAGAACATTATAAATGGCTGTATTTGTAGACACTTGTCTATTGTATAACTGTCATATTACAACAATGGAGACATAATTGCATGGTCATATATGATAATGTTATGTTAAGTACGACCTATATACTGTTTGTAAATCGTATTCAATATTATTGCGGTTTGAATATATTCGATCTTTTGAAAGTTTTAAGTTACATCAACGGCTTTTGGTAAATTCATGGGAATATCCGCTAGCAAGTGAAAAATGTGGGCGCGCCTTCCTCATCGCGCGAGTCCCAAAGTGACGAGGGGGAAAGTGAAACACCTCCATGACTCTCTTGGACAACTCTCGGGCGAAAATCGTACATTGCTCGTCCCTGTGGGACCCGCTCGGCAATGATATTTGCGCCCTGATTTCTACTGGTCAGTCGATTGCCAAAAATGTTTGAAAGTTCAAACCACAAACAACAGTCTGCCGTGTTCCTATGACCTCCTTGATCGAAACTGCAAAAGTAGTCAAATTAATGCTTCAAATACACCTATTCAAACATTGTTGTCGCAGCCGAGTCTAAATTCACCACTCTCAAGCCTGCAATTGATCTTTGTAATACCAACGTATTAATGTGTTCATTTATTAAAAACTTTTTCAAGAAATATTTGCTTCGTCATCTTCTACGGCAACCACTTGTTATGGTCATATAACGCAAACACGCACGGCCAAAATGTGCTATGAATAAATCGATAACAAGAGAAGTAGTACCAATATCCTTTGCAGGCTCAACAATTGACTGTAGCTATGATTAGTAAAAAAAAAGAGAAAACCGATCCCGCAATATGCGTTTTTGTCACCCTACTCGATTAGGCTGTCAAGTTCGATGTGTTTGTGGTTTCGTTCATGTATAAAAAAGTAATGTTATGGAATCCAAAACGTGCATGGATATTACTAGGGCTTCCACAAAATTACTATCGGTGTTTCTTTCGAAGCTAAGTGTGATTTTTCTCTCCCTGAATAGGTCAAATACAGAGCTTCTTTTCCCTAGATATAGAAATTTAGGTCGCCCGGGAATGCAAGACTTTTGATTTACATTTAGATAAAAAAAGGATAAAAAATAGGAACAACTAAAACATTTTCATCAAAAGCTTTATTAGATATTAACGTTAAATGTTAAACAATATTTTCGTAAACATAACTTTAATAACCAAGAGATGGAAACAGATATTATCTTATGACTTTTTTCTGCACAAAAATTGTTACTTTCCATATGTGAGAAAATACTCCAAGCGCGCAATGCATCTCGGATGCACGTGGGCCTTTACAGCAAATAGCCCAAAAGTGTGACCACCGCTACGCTTTCTTTCGTCTATGCTGTTATTCAATCAGCACTACAGGATTGTCGTATCTTATCTCTAATATAAACGCTAATTGGAGGATGGCGCTAAAAAAGTATGCGAATACATTATCGGTGGTCACAGTCTTGAGCATCTTGCTGTAATTGTCAAATTGACATATCATAAATCAAACATTAATTCTTATTTTCTTCTTTTACAGCAAAATCTGCTATATGAAATCATATTCCTGATGTACTTAAAAATATGCCATGAGCTGATGCAAATAAAAACTATTAACTATTATTGTGACTGAGTATTAGAAATATTCTAGATCGCAAATGCGCGTGCACACTTGCAATCAAACGTTCTGGAAACCAAAACTTCCTTTAGAGCTATAAAATAATTCAATCCTGAAATTTCCTGCGCCGAATATTCTTGGAGCGACATTGGTAAAGTTTGTGGATGCTTTACAAGAGAAAAAATAACAAATCGGGCATGTTGCCACTAACAAATTTGACGTGCAATATGACCCGGAGATATTAGGACGACTTTAGCAGCTTTGTAGTGGCAAATTCACAACATCGAACATCGTGATTTAGTGCAACTCGCGATCGCTACGATCGACAAAACCCGGTAGATTTCTAGCTTTGGCTCCTGGGCGTTCTTTTGTTAGAATGTACAAGTGTTATTAAAGTTGATTCTATTTATTTGCTTTAGTGCCATTTGCTTTCATCCCAGTTGTCCCATATCAAAAGCACATATTGCTATAGCATATTACCCTTTCTGTGACCATTCTTATAATTTCTATCGTCTTCAAATAAAGATTATGTTATATGTAAGGGGGCTTGCATTTATTAGTGTATGGGAGTGGTCGACAATATTCAAGGGGGAGGTCACATTATTTTCGAAAGCTATATAGGGGGGTTGTTACAAATTGTATGCTGTTTTACAGGGGTGTAGAAAAAAGGAAGAAATGGGGGTATGATGTTTTTGACAACCAAGAGGGGGGGGGGGGGGGGGAGTGGGGAGGTTAAGAAATATTTAAAAAAGACAACCGGTGATCCCCCCATGCATTATTAAATGAAAAGGCACTCATAATATAGCAATAATGATAGCGAGAAATGTGTTAGATATGTTGATCGAATGTGATAAAAAGAACCACAAAATAGTTAATACACTAGATATTTGAACAATTAACTTTAGAATATGAATATTCACCAATATAAAATGATGCATGCAATCTATTTACACTTAGATATCAGATATACACTTGTATTGTTGTCATCGTCTGCATGTTTGATTCATTCCCGTTTGTCAAGGGTGCCAGACCCTATAAAGAAGACAATCATACCATAAATTCACGGCAACTATCATCACTACTTTAATTCATGTTATCCGATCGGTTAGAAAAGTGCGAAAAGCATGCTATGTGATCTGACAATAGTCCCCTTGACAGTTCCCTGCGCCATCTTGAAAGGTAGCCGGGCCTTTGCATTGAAACGAGACAAGCTTGGTACGGCAGGTTTCCGGTAGTAGGTGATTTATAAGATAGTCCTTGGATTCTTCTGCAAGTGACACATGACTTGCATAATTGTTTTACAATTTGTCTTCAATGAATTATCCAAAAACGTTCTCGTATACTCGTTAGTGTGTTGTTAACTCCAACGTGAAAACCACGTTCATGGTATTCACGAATTATCAAATGAACAAAGGCATGATTTTGGATTTAACGCTTGTGCTGAGAGTTTGACGTTGTCCAGTCTCCCCTTACACTTGATTGCGTGATCTTGATCTATAAATAAACCAAATTGTCGTATACGATCAGAAGAAGCGCTATGAACACCAAGAGGGATGGAACACTGTTTATCATTTTACAGCGCAAAGCCCAAAAGTGTGACCGCAGATAATTTATTCACATTCTTTAGACATGTTTGTCTGTAGATGCTTTGGATTCAAATGGACTTCATTCTAACTATTTTAACCTCAAAATTCAACTGAAGATTGACATCATTCTTGTCTTGTGATTCTCAATGAGAAATGTTAACATTTAATCTAGAGGAGTTGATTGAAAAGATGTAGAGAAAATATGAATAAATTATCGCCGGTCATACTTTTGGGCTTTGCGTTGTAATGAAGTACACATGATTGTCAAACAAAAATGAACGAAAATATTTTCGCTGAAAAAGCTGACCTTGTTTAATTTCTCAGGCGAAAAATTCCTAAACGATGGAATGGATACACGTTTTAGCTATCCTCGTTTGCGTGATAAATTCAATTAGATTGGAATTCAGAACTCCTTCTTCTGATTTCACTAAAACGAGGGAAAAAATTGTATGTATTTATTCTCTCGCTTAGCGCCTTTGTGATTGTTTTTCTAGGACTCTGTACTGAGTATGCAAAGCTTTGACAAAAAGTAAGGACGTGCCATGAAGTATCACATTCACCGGAATAGTCGAAAACATATCGGCTTGTATTGCATTCACTTAATTTTGGTTGGATAAAATGACTTTAACTTGGAAAAAAGAAATACATAAGAATGTATATATTTTATATGAGATTCATATTTCTAACAAATATGGATCCGATTACACTATGTATAGGCCTATTTTAAAACTAGAACCAGGAGGTATAGGATGACTCCATTGTATTCAAATTAGCTTCTCTGTTTATGGATCACACAATTGTGATGTCACATGGATACGGCAGTGAATCTTGTCAGTTTAGTTCGAGGGAGCGCTCCATTTTGAAATTCAGAAAACGAGGTTAAAATGAGGTAAAACAGCACATTGTAAAGTAGTTAATACACAGTGAGTGTTCTCTGCTTATATATTTACTAGTTGAGCGCAACTGATTTCGAAATACCTTTATAGTTGACTGTATTTTTTCGTTACAACTTCTCGGGAAGGCTGCAGTTCGTAATCAATAATGGCCAACCATCGTTTGAAATCATAGTGATTTCGTGGGTAAAACTTTATGGAGCATTTTGAAAATAGGAGATTATATTCATTGTAAGTTTTATTCTAGCCAGTTCGATTTTGGTTTTAATTGGAGCTGTGGTTCTTCTTATCAATCGATCTTTGTGTAGTTTCTCACTCTTTTGAACGGTAAAGAACTTATCCTGTACATGATTTCCATAGGTTATGATTTTTTTGTTTGTCTCTCACTATTTGCATCAAGTAACTTACACTTATTGCATAAACCTGGAGTAATATTGCTTTGTATACATTGAAATTGTTGATATATTTTTAAAAGTGAAATCAATAAAGCATTATAAATTAATCCATTAATAAATTACTTGATCCATGAAATATTCAAATAATTTGCTACTGTAGAATGTGTAACATTCCCTATTTTCATATTAAAATACTGACTATGGTCACTGTCAAAGACAGTGTAAAGACTTATTGTTTTATTAATTTGTATCTGATGTTTTGGTTGAATGACATCACAGGTAGCCCAAGCTATGCACTTCTACGTTTTTTAGCAATATGACGAAATATCTAAAATGCAATACAAATAGTGGTTTATGGCTGTTTTTCAGTGGGGAACAACAGCCATAATTCACTCAAAATTGAAGGAAATGGCCATAAACTTCACAGGAATTCAAAGAAAAAAAACACAGAAGTAGACATGTTTATTTTTATTGCATTTTAAATATGTCGTCATATTGCTAAAAAAAACGTACAAATGCATAGCTTGGGCTACCTGTGATGACATTGACTAAATAGAGTCTGTAAGTTAAGGTAGTTACATTGTATTTTTTATTTGTTTTTACTTCATGGTTTTAGTGCTTTGCTCTATACTAATTTATTTTTTTAAATTTCATGTTGAAATTATGCTAAACTTATACTATGTTTCTGTACTGTATTATTAAGGTCATATACAAAACCAATAGAAATACTACTATTGTTTTTTGAAATTGTGCTTGACATGTATATAACACCAAGAATTCCTTCGAAGCTGTTTGTATTCTGGCTTGTGTTGATGCATGACAGATAGCTATAATGCTTTGAGGGCTTTTACTGTTTAAAAAATACAAATGCAGCTTTCGAAATAATAATAAATCTGAGCTAAAGGTGCCTTTGTATTTTTAATATTTATTGTGAGTTCATAATAAAAATACCTTTTGGTTTATAATAGCTATTTATTTTCAATTTTGACATTTAGATTCATTATTCATTTAATGTACTTTGGTAACTTAGGTTGATACTTTGGTATTCAAAATACATATTTAAATGATATTAAATTGCTCTCTCTACTATAAAAATCTCTAGTGGTTAAATGCTTGTTTGAAATTTGGCCACTAAATCAATTTACTTTGAATTGGTCATGTGGTACAAAAAAACAATTCTTATGCCAAATTTTCAAATGTATACATTTTAACCACTCCATGGATTTTCATAGTATATTTTCATGCATCTAGGAACAAGAAAACAATCCCCCAAATATCAATTGTTGTGCAAGTTGAATATCTTGAGAACACTATTTATGATAATTAGTAGTCTTGATAAATTGTGCTTCATTGATTGAAGAGAACTGCAAATTTACTTAATTTTGATGTTAAAACATAAATATATTGTCTGTCAATAAAATAAGCATGTGTTATACCTTTTTAGTTATGAATGGAAAACTGGTATCATGTTGCATTTCAAAACAAACAGCAGTTAAGGGGCAGGGCGCAAACAAGTTTGATTGAGCAACAACTCTATATTTATGAAATAAAATTGCAGCTTCCTAATAATTATTATGTAGTTACTATTAGTCACTATCAAATTTATTTGATATTTCTGGTTGAATGATAGTCACTAAATAGAAACTGTTACTTAGTACCTTTTTTTTTTGCTCTGTAAAAACAAAATAGTTACTAAGCAATAATTTGTATTTGGTCACTATATTTTTTCAGTATCATTAAACCAGAGTGAGTAAAGGGCACAAGTTATGAAATCCAGCCACTTCAAAGAGGCTGACAAATGGTTGTGACCATATTTTTGTTTTGTGTTCTTTATTATGCTTGACTGACCTGACCAAACATACTTATTGGCTGATTGTCGGTAAGAATTATAATAATATAAACAAAAACCATACCTCATTACCACTGTCCTTGTCTTGGACAGTGACTATTGGTCACAAAATAAAAACTGTTACACATACAGTAACATATAGTGTTTTTGCTCTAGTATGCTTGGGGTCTTTGAGTTAACATACAGCTCATATGAGTTACGGGTATATTCATACATGATAACATTGACCGTTTCTGCAAGTTTATATCCAGTCATTAGCATAATACAAGATGACAATAGCCTGCAATGCTGGCGGTCTGCAGGGTTGGGGGAAGAGAAAAGGAAAGACTGTGATCTTTTCCTTTTCCTTTTTCTTTTGTCCCTAATTACGCAGACTGCCGGCAACTTAGTCTAAGATGACAAGCATGGAACAGTTCAATGTAAACTACTAATTACTAATTATATTCACTGAAATAGTGTGTTATCTTTTCCTGCCATTCAATCTGAAAAAAAAAAAAAATTAAACTATATCATCATCATTTAAATTAATTTACATTTTTAAGAAATATTTTATAAGTAATTTCTAACACTCACATTAAGCTAAAGATGTAATCTTATATCCTTATTTTCAATCATATTTTGAGATTATAAATTTCATGTTATACATTATTATTTATGTTATTATAACATTGTGTTATTATAATTCAGTAAGCTTTGATGTGAAAAATGGACAGCAGAAAGCTTCACACTGCACTGTATCAAATTCTGCTAACAAAAATAATTGATTATGAAGACAAACAAGTAATATATCAGTTCAAAACACACACACACACATATAGGGATATGTTGGGCATTTTGACTGGTGCATTATATAGTCTCAGAGCATTTTTACATAGCTATTTTAAAATACACATACATACGATCTTTAATAAACTAATGCAATTAGCTCATTGAATCAATTAGCTCATTCAAAAGCAATACAATTAAGCACTAAACTTCAATGGGAAAACATTTACTAACCTCCACAGTTGTTCGACTCGAGTAGTGGATTCCTTGTAGTTCGTGAGATCAGCCTTCAAATCGATTGATGAGACCAACCACAGAGCCAAACGGACAGAAACTTTACAGATCCGAAGATTATCATGTGCTTGCATAAACCTCCTATTCTGGAATAAAAATACTGATCCATTATGCTTTTACGTTCGTGTACTTGTAAATAAAATGCATATCAACAGCACTTGACCGACATCACAGTTCATCACGAAACTGGCTAGAAAAGCAGTATTTCCATCAAATCTGATCAAATATTTTAGCTATAGTGAAGTATTGGATACTATCAAATGTCAAAGAACTCTAACTAGTAAAAAAATGTTTAGCAATGCGAAGAAAATCGAATTTTTTTGTTGTAACAGCCTAGCTCAACAGTAGTTGCCATTTTGAATCGAGACGTAAAAGGTCATGACGTCACAATTGAGTGATCCCTAAACACGCCTTTTCCCTGGAGACCCCCCTCCCTCCTGACTAGACCCTTGAATCAAAGGCTAGTGGAGCACAACTCTGTGACAAAGCTATGCAGACTTTTGGACCTTGTCGACCGCTGAAATCTCCATGTTTTAAAATCAGAGTTCAAAACTACCACAAAATATCGAATTTAGTGAAACATTCCGCATTTTGAAAATGTTAGCCTATTTGAGAGCCTGTCTCTCTAAGAATCGCCCATTGCCGTTTTTGCTCAACAACCGATTTTCTCCGCAATTTTTGACAATTTTTCGTTTTCTAGACGGAAGCCTATTTTTATCAATAAACGAGACTGAAAATAAAACAACTTTGACTGTCGATAAATTGTTGAGATTTTCACCAAACAAAACCCCGTTGCTCACTCTTACTTGCTATACCTTTATATGTCTTAAAAAAGTTTTTCTAGAAGTGATAACAACTTAAAGTAATTTAGCCACTAAAATGTTATTGGTTAAGCGACTGTTGCAGGAGTTTGCAGAAATATCACATTTAACTCAAACATAAATAAATTCCTAAGACACAAAACACGCGTCCTACTAGATCTTCCAGCAAACCAGGATGTTTAAAATATAATATCCGTAACTGCAAAACCTCTACTTTTCAAAAGTCGTACTTTAACAGATCGTCTCGTATATGGAACACACTTGTTTCTAGAACAGGAAACTTTACCACTAATAATTTATTGTGTTTCCAAAAGTCATTACTAAATTACTATCTTAACGGACTTTCCGCATCATATGACCCTGAAGATCCATGTAGCTGGAAAACTTCTGTTTATCATGTAACATTTCACGTAGTTTAATGTCTCCTATCTCATGCTGTTTCTCACGTTTTTGTTATCATATTTTAAGATACAAGGGCCCGCAGTAGGGCCTTGCTGTTGCAGGTTCCCTGCCCACTCCAGTTTAATTTTCTAATATGTATTCTTGCTTGTGTTTTTGGGCGAAGCTAATAAAATAGAAATGAAATAAAAATCCTTGTTTCCCACATGTGGCACCTAGCTGAGAAATGTCATTTGTATATAACTAGCGGTGACAGACATTGAGCGTTTTTACTCAAATTTGCATATTCGTATCAAGAATAAGTGACTTAACCATTTGCCTAAACATATGCTTTTGTCAACTTAATTCACGTATTGGGTGAAAAACAGTTTCAAACCAATACCAGTAATTTTAGTTCATCATATTATTCATCATATTCATCATACTGTTTTTGCGTTCTAAAAATTATATCAATTAGTTACGTAACTGCAAACTTTAACTGATTGAATGTATACTTCGGATTAATTTTGTTTTCGATCAGCTATATTTGGTATGGCTTGAAAAAACTAAAGATGAAACGCAATTGTTGTTACTGGTTATTGTTGATCAAAGCAGTGCGCAGAAAGCATCCCTACCAATCATATATTCAGACACAAATACGCTGTCTTGTCATACTTTCGTGGGAAGGACAAGCGGGGAAATTTTCCATCCAATATTATTTTTGTTATTTTTTCTGTCGTTTTGATGATGTTGATAATCCGATGCTATCAAGTGTACCCTTGTATAGAAAAACGTTTGGTCAAAGGACTTTTGATTTTTTAGGTAACAAATTATGGAATGTAATTCCATTAGATATAAGACAGGCTCCTTCTTTAGATAATTTCAAATATAAATATCGTACAAATTTTGTCAACAAACCTTTACAACATACTTTTCTATTTAGATAGTTAATTTTTATTTAATATGACATGTATAGCTAGTATCAATTTAATTCACCTTATACCTTTTATATTTGTATTGTACTGTAGTGTATTGTAATTATAGTTGTATTGTAATAGTTGTATTTATATTTTATTTGAGAGCCACTTGAAAATTATCTGAGGATAAAGTGTCACTCTCGTTAAATAAAGTTATTATTATTATTATTATTATTATTATTATTATTATTATTATTATTATTATTATTATTATTATTATTATTATTATTATTATTATCATCAGAATCGCCCCTTACATATATAATTGATGAGAAAGACAGACTTTAAAGACTAACTTAAGCAATTTTGGAAATTATTGATCATTTATTTATTTTTAGATCATATAGTGAATTCCATGTTCTATTCTTTATTCAAACTTCAAGAAAGTGATGTGCATGAGGCATGAAAAGTAAAATGGAAACTAGCGAGTAAACTAGTATAGAAAAAACTAGCATGAAAAGATGTCTCATGCAAACACTGATACTTGATTGACAGAGCTAGAAATAATATTGGCTGGCCTTGGGTGATCCTTGTAGGAGGGTAACCCAGCCAACAGGAAAAAAGGGTTTTCCATGTTTGTTTGAACGATCGTTGAAAAGAAAAATTGCTTTTACTAAACCATTTGAAACATTTTATGTCTACTTTTGTAAGGATGTTTTGCTATGTAAAACGTATTTTTCGAGGATCTCTACTAGAGTATGAATGTTGCGTGCACATTTCTAGAGAAAACTTAATTTGTCATAACAACTTGAGATGTTTATGTTTTGCAAAACAAAAATGAAAAGCTCTCCCTCCTATATTTATATTTTAGGAATAAGAATTTACTGTTTCCTATGTAACAAAACAGTGTGTAAAATAATTGATTTGCAAAACTATATATTGAAATCTTTACTTTTATTTTCATAATTCTTTCAAACCGCGAAAACGAGCTATACTTATGAAGAATGTACGATTTGACATCTTAAAGCAAGCTAAAGCTCATATGAAATTCGAGTTTGTATATGTCTTTTGATTGTGTAGCTCGTACGATTTGATATACTGAGTCCCTATTGACAAACAGTATTAAAAAAAATAAAGACAATCGTTGTGTTTTTTTCACATCTGTAGCGTGTTACACTGTTTTCCGGAATATTACATTTTCATGCTCTGGCACAGAAAACAATATTTGCAAATGTACATATCGTGCACAAGTATGTCGTATGTCGACTCAAAAATGATTTAAAACATTCATAGAAATTTTGGAATTGGTAAAAATACCGATTTGTTTTTTACAGATGGATCGGAAAACATTTTAATTTTTATCGGTGGAGACTTTTTTACTGGCCTAGCTTGGCCACATATATTTCTTATGAGTGGATATTGTTTCACTAAAATATACGCCCCGACTATCAAATACAAAACTTAGCAAATTAAGCATTAGAAGATATTTTCCGTGTTTCTATTCTCTGTTAGAAACACGCGGGATTGTTGGGAGAACACGAGAAAGATTTTGAATCACGAGCTGAAAGCGATTTTCTTCATTAGACGACACGATTTTTTATTTTTACGGAAAAATCAAGCGACACTCCGCTTGAAAACCGTGTTTCTATGCTCTTATAGAAACACTTTTTTTTTCACGTTTCAGCCAATGAGAGCGCGCGTTATATAATGGTTATTTGATAATGGCTTTTATAAAAGAATACTTCTCCTATACAAAATCATTATTTGTCCGACTTCAAACAGGTAACAAGAATAGCACCTCTATAATCCTAAGGTATGTTTTCCTTCAATAATGTATTTAACAATTATTCGCCGAAGGCGAAGTGATTATCGGTGAATATTTACCGAGCGGTGAGTCTTCGAGCTGAGAGGTAAATATTCACCGATAATCACTTCGCCTGAGGTGAATAATCGTTTGAGTATAAATACTAAGGTGATTATTTCCAAAAAAGAAAGAAGGAAACAGCATTGAAAGTGAAAATATTTTATTTTTTAAAAGCGCGACCGTTACGCGTAAAAATTGTAAACTTTGTCTCGCATATAATGACAAAAAAAAACGTGAAAATTTCCTATGATACCTTTAAATAGCTTGACACCAAACTTAGTAGCTTCTTTTTTCGATTTTGGGACAGCATTTTTTTTAAAGTTTTCAATTTCATCTTTGCTAACAGTGACAAAACAACTACTGGCAGCCATTTTGTCCGAAAAGGTGATTATCGGCTGATAATCCGAGATAGCAAACCAATCAGAGCGCGCGATTTTGTATAATCACCTTTGTGATATAACTAGTGCTATCTTTTTACAATTACATTCTCCCCATCGGATGAAATGAAGTTTATCATTTTAATGAAGTACACATTATTATTATTCTTAGTATAGTAACAAGGGACGCTGAATAACATAATTTTTACCAAGATAATTAAAAATGGTACAAAAAAGGCATTTTAAGGATTTTATTACCAGAAATGCAATTTTACATTATGCATTAAATACTTGATTACATGGTAAAAATATTGATTATAATGGCTAATTTTGATTTGAGAGTGTACACGGTTATTTCTGTGTACATTTAGGCCTCATGGTAAAATTTCACACGACTGCCCAATTTTGCCTTCATCAAAAAATAATTTCAAATTAATATATTCTTTAGAAATTAACTACAGTCATTGGAATTTTTAAGTGTTTCTATTGTTCGTTGATGTGTAAATTCCTAACATTTCCACGGACTGTAGTCAAATTATAAATGATAATTATATGCTGACGAGGCTGAAGTTGAGCTACCAGAATTAAAAGATATAGTTAAGGTATACACCTAATTGCAAAAACTAAGTCATATAAAAAGGCACATTTGTATTTATGAATACATTAAAAAGACAAAAGAATCGTTCAGCCTCAGTGATCTTCTTTTGTCTTTTTAATGTATTCCTTTTCCACTAAAATACAAATGTTCTATTTCTATATGCCAACGTTTTTGCAATTAGGTGTATTTAAAAGTATATTTAAGGTCTAATAGTTGCTTGTAGGCTGTGTTAATATCCCAGAAATTACAAGACACTTCACTTCAGGTATGTGACCAGAATACATTGCTAGATTTTTTGTAAGAGAATCCACATCTATTTTGTTGAGTTGTGGTTGCAAAAGTTCTGCTTTCCATTTGGAACACTCTGTTCAAAAAAAAAAAGATAGTTAATGATTATACGAAACATGGTATTTGAGACTATAGGTAGATACAACCACTGTAATAATACTGATCGCATACATGCATAAGATTAAAATAGACAGATATATATGTTATTTACCGGCTGGGAGGTCCGTATAGTGAAAAACTGCCCGAGGTCTTGGATGTACGGACCGAAGTCCGCCGAGGTCCGTATATACATCCAAGACCGAGGGCAGTTTTTCACTATACGGACCGACCTCTAGCCGGTAAATAACTTTTTTTTTTTTTTTATTCTCTATATTTTATTAATGTTTTTTCTATATTTCACGACGCGCGTTGCTTTCAAATGGCTTCCCAGTAGTTTTACTGAAAAAGAGCGGGTTGTCAGAAACCGGTTTTCATTCAGTGTGACGGCGCCTCGACTAACTTACAGAAATTTTAATGCCAAAATATTTTAAATTACTGCAGCTTTCTCCATCATTCCAAATCAAATATCGTTTAAAGAGAAAGGGTTTTGTTTATATCTCAACATCAAAGAAAGTCAACAAACAAAAAACAAGTTTTACAAAGGATTTTAGCTGACACGAACACTGAGTGAACCAAGATGGATGTTGAAACGAGTCGAAATTCGTCGTTCTTGTGGACGTTTGCATCAAGAAAAAAACCTACTGAAGCTTATTTTTCGATAAATGATAAGAAATAAGAAATTTAGTCGAAGTCACCGACAACTGTTGAAGGAATTAATTTGTCTGTGTCGTAATTTATGAAGAAGATGAAAGTTGAAAGCATTAGGATCGCTGACAGGACTTTGAATCAAGCAAATCGACCTTTTTCAAGATTGTTTATCCTTTTGTGTGCAGAAAAAGAAAGACAAGAACACTTCCTTACTTCAAAAACGTTGTAGACTTTGTACATAAACTTCTCGTGAATTTATAGCATTTTAAAAGTGACTGAAAAGCAACGACATATCTCATCAAAAGATAGCTCAATTCACCGCCGTGTTGTTTACAACATAGTTAATAATCTATTAACTATGTTTACAAGGAATGATAAAAACTACAAGTATATTTTTCAACTACTATTGAGGTATGTGAACGAGCTTTATATTCTTTAGAAAATTACAAAAAACTTTGTGTATTCTCTCGTGAGTTTTTGCAATATTGATTTGATTTTCTCAACTTTTGCTTGTCAAAATGTTTGCAAAAACAATGCTCGCCACGTAGCTTTTAATTTTCTCTCAGTCGGTTATCGCGTTCTGTCAGTGTCATTTGGTGAATTCAGAATTCTAGATCTCCTACTATTTTGATCGATAAATATTACCATAATTAACAATTACCTATTAAAGAAGATTTTTCAAATTTTTCAAAAACCAACGAACAGGATACCGCGGACCGGGCAGATCGTGAAGAACTGGCCCGCTCGCTAGTCAATCACAGCGCGCGAATCACAGGATACCGGACCGAAAAAAAATAAAAGATTCTCTGTCATAATATTATCATATTGTCTTATTATGATGAATTTCATGCATACCCGATACAACAATAGTGTATATAGAGGATATTACATGGGTGTTACGCCACAAAATGTAATAACTCGCACAAAATGTAAGGCTGACACAGAATGCAATACCAATTGACACAAAATGTAATAACGACGCAAAATGTAATACAAACTGACACAAAATGTAATAACTTTATTAACGCAAAATGTAATACATTTTGACACAAAATGTAATAACCTTGCTCAGTGCCTTCAGAACAAAACTAAACTGCGTGATCATCCCTTATGTCATCCTCGGGAACCCAGGGGTATTCTTCTGTCGCTCGTTTCTCGCTTCCACAACATATACCCCTGGGAACGTAGTCTGTTGGAGCTTGTTCCGGAAGTCAAAATTCACACTTATTTAACGACTTTCTTTGAAAGGTTATCTTGATTTTCATTGGTCGACCTGATATGGTCGACCAATCAGGAAAGACCTGAATTTTGACTTCCGGAACAAGCTCCAACAGACTACGTTCCCAGGGGTATACGTTGTGGAAGCGAGAAACGAGCGACAGAAGAATACCCCTGGGTTCCCGAGGATGCCCTTATGTCATCTCTTACGTAATTGTGACGGCACTCAACTTTTTAAAACCTTTACACGGAGCAGTAGGGACAACTCGCCTTCATATAAACAGCCCCTTACTGTTGTAGCATTGCAGACATTCGTGTCCGTCGGATCATTAGGATGAGGTCCAATGCTTGGGTGAAACTTGTTTTCTACGGTTATGGTTTGTACGGACTAAAAACTTTTTTGGGGGAAGTAAGCGGAATTGACTTTTATACCAAACTGATAATACTAGCAAATTAAAATGACAGTTAAAAGGACAAATCTGACGTGTCTGATGTTGTCAATTTGTTTTTTAATTTGTGTTGCTTACTAAAATCTTAAGACCAAAAGGAGAGTTTTCCAGTTGCGCGCTTCAAGTTATACGCTTTTTGAGTTTTATCTTAAAAAAAAACCGTATATTTAGCAATATTTTATAAACTTTTAATATTTTTACGAAAAAATACCGTTTTAACTATCTCTTGTTAAAAGAGCTCGTAACTCATAATAGTGTTTGTCAACTTAAAATAGGCATTGCCTCGGCAAAACAAGATTTTCTTACCTCGAATTAAATAGACCTCTTTACCTCCGTATGCAAATTGCCCATTTCAGACCACGTGTCATTCCCTTGAGAATTGTTCTTTTTAGCATCGCATGATCTGATACGGGACAACAAACAAGGAAGGTAAAGAGGTCTATTCAGTTTGTACGCCACAATTACGTAAGAGATGTTTTAGAGATGACATAAGTGATGATCACGCAGTTTAGTTTTGTTCTGAAGGCACTGACCAAGGGTATTACATTTTGTGTCAAAATGTATTACATTTTGCGTTGAAAAAGTTATTACATATTGTGTCAAAATGTATTACATTTTGCGTCAATAAAGTTATTACATTTTGTGGCGTAACAGAGCGCCTGATCAAACACTCGCACTCGTTTTTTATCTATTACATCAGTGTTGTACATTTTTATATAGGGTTTCGACAGCACTGGGTGGTTACTGATCGTGAATGTTGGTCAAAATGGAGACGATTATGAAAGCTTTGGTCCTAACGATTGTCTTTTTACAGCACCGTGTAACAGGTTAGCATGCAATATTGACCCCGCATTGAATCTTTTGTGCCATTTCCAAATTTTGTGAATTTAAAAACTATTAAAGGCGTTAATTAAAGTGAATCTTGGATCTTTTTATTAATCAAATCACAAACAAATATTCTATTTCGATGCGTAGCAGATGGGAAGTCATAGTATTGGCTGACATGCATTGGTACCCCCTATAGGGAGCATACTTATTCAGACAGGAGTGATAGCGTGGCCAGTTAGTTGTAGATTGAAGCGAGTCAACAAGTCACCTCTCCTCCACCCTCCCTCTCATGTTCTCACGTAATGTTGGTGTTACGTTTAACGTTTTTTGAACCTCACTTTTACTTAGGGGGAGTAACATCATTGTAAAAATCTGTAACTTCAACAATGTTCGTGTTTTTATGTAATCATTTAATATTTATAATAAAAGGCCATATCCCATTGCCAATTTCCTCCAATTCTGAGTAGATGTTTCTTCTTTTTTAATGTTCAAATTTAACGAGTTTTTGGTATATTGTAATTATTAAAAAGAAGCATTCATCGAGATTGATTAATTTGAGATCCAAAACCACACATAAAAAGAAATACAATAATTCAAATTATAAACTGAAAATAACAATATTTCGATATGTGTTCAGACTGCAACAATTAAACCGAAGATAATTTTGAAAAACGGGATGACAGTGTTATTTTTTTATCTAAGATCTATTTGTTGATGTGAGGCTTGTTTAGATCAATTGTAATTAGTAATCAACTATTGCTTACAATAATAATAATAATAAATAATCTTTAATGAGGATACCAACTTCACCTTACGGTGATTTACAGAAGGGTCCTAAATAAAGTAAAATAATAAAAATCTAAACAAATAATTTTAAACATATGTTATATCTAAAAATTACAAAGATTAATTAATATAAAATATAATTATAGTTCAAAAAATTATCCTAGTGTTTTAAAATTAAGTAATTAAGTTAAGCTTAGAAATTTGCTTCTTAAAAATTGTAAGACTCAAAGCATTACGTATTATTTGAGCAAGTTTCTTCCAAGAAAGTTTGTCTAGAGCTTCACTGGCAGAAGCTCGAGAAGGCAAATCTAGCACAATTCGTGCTGCATTGTTATGAAGCACCTGAAGTTCTGACATAAGAGTCACATTACCCATATTATATCACCATATTCAAAAAGAGGTAATACAAAGCTATTAAAAAAGGTTTTTCTAGCATTGATAGGTAAGATAATGCTATAGAACGACTCTACATTGTAAGTTGTATGGAGTATATGACACGACACGAAATTTCAAATTTACGCCGCCGTAAAGCTAACGTAAAGGTAACGTAAAGCCCATTTTTACGAAACTTTACGCTCCTTTACGAAAGTGTAAAGATCAGCTTTACGACATCTTTACGCTCAAGCGTAATGCGACTTAAACGAACACTTTACGCTCAATTTAAAGGAGCGTAAAGATATCATTACGCTCGCGAAAAGCCATGTAAAGGTGCGTAAAGTTATCATTACGTTCTCCTTAAAGCTGTGTAAAGGAGCGTAAAGATATTATTACGCTCGCGCAAAGCCATATAAAGGCGCGTAAAGATGCCGTTAAAGCTGTGTTATTAATGAGTGTTCTATCAGATATAAAACACTAATGTTTTATGCATAGAGTGCACAACACTATCAAAGGTCTCAGTTTTAATACCTCATCATTGACCTTTGCTAAGTTCTATTTTTCAATATTATTTGCGTTCATCTGTTACTGTTATCGGATATAAAACACGTTCTCTCTTTTTCTAAACATCACTTAAACTAATAGCGTAAAGATAGCGTAAAAATAGCTTTACTCAACTACGCTAAAGCGTAAAAATATGTAATGATACCTTTACGCTTATTAATCATAGCGTAAAGATAGCGTAAAGATAGCTTTACGTTCCCTTACACTGAGTGTAAAGATGTGTAAAGATATCATTACGCTAAATTCCTTTACGCATCTTTAAGCTCCTTTAATTTTAGCGTAAAGCTTCTCTGAGATCTTTACGCTCCTTTACACTTAGCGTAAACATGCTTAAAGATATCTTTACGCTTATCATCTTTACGCTACTTTACGTCGCTTTAAATTTTTAGCGTAAAGATTGTCAAAGATCTTTACGCTCCTTTACACTTAGCGTAAAGATACGTAAATTTGAAATTTCGTGTCGTGTGAATACAATAATTATTTTCACCATCCCCCAACCCCAATACCTAAGATAAGCGGTACAGTGAATAATTTGCATTTTCTTTTCAGCCTCGGAAAAATATGACAAATGTGACATGGATTTTGAAAAGGTTGGCTGCTATGATGATGTAATTCATGACAGAGCACTACCTTCGGAACTTCTCAATGAAAGGGATCCTACCAATCCCAAATATGATGGCCATCGAATCGACTGGAACAATTTCAAAGGATCCATATCCGGGTAAGCTTAAGATACATGTTAAATGAATTAAGCTATGGAAAAAGACTACACGAAATCTTTGGAAAAAAAGGTATTTAAAAAATAAACTATTTTGTTTACCAGACTAGCATGTCGATGTGCTGCCAAGGCAAGAGAAGAAGGATACGAATACTTTGGTCTTCAGGATTATGGTGAATGCTGGGGTGGAAATGGTGACTACAATAATCATGGTAAAGCTGATCCAACCACGTGTATACCAGATTATAACCAGCAGTGTGTAGATGCGAACGCTGATGTATGTGTTGGGAAAGGTTCCGTTAACTATGTTTACAAGCTAAAATCGAGTAAGTAATCATTAATAACCAATAAATTTATGATTAAAAAATAACAACCAAAAAAGGGAATTAAGGCTCTGTTCACATGCAGCCCAACTATTCTCTTTGAGGATTTTTTTTAATGACAATAAAGTTATTTTTAACCGCGCGCCGAGCGAGATATTGAGCTCGCTGGTGGGGTTCCTGTGGTGTATTTGTTTGAATGCGCGAGGATGCTTGCCTTGCTTCTAGATATTCGCGGGAGTGATAATAGCTACAAGTTTAATTTACGATTTTAGGTAACTAAAGTTGATTTTCAGCAGAATTATTCGAACATTTGCTTACCACATCTTTTGTTTACTATTTGAATTGCATAACATGAAAGGTTTTTCAAGTATTTTTCAGCTTTTATGCCGATCGATGTGCCAATGTGTACTGTCAGATGAGTAAAGTAATTAATTCCCTATTGGAATATTTCGAAGAATCAACTCAGTTTCCAGATACTCAAATCGGCAAACAAACTCTTTGGAGGAATTATTAAAACTGCTGTCTCTCAAATTCATTTAATTTAATATCCCGATGAAAGGACTATGATGTCGGGCTAGAATGGGTCTAAAATGTCTCGTCTAAGGTAAAACTTTTTAGTAAAAAGTACATACGCGTGATAGGGTGAGTAAAACTATGTAATTTTGCAAAAATTCAAGTCAAACCGAGTTTTAGCTGCCAAGATATCAACTATTTCATATGCTATTATTTTTTTAACATGGTGGCACAAGTTCAGGCGTCGAAATTACAATTTAACTCAAACCAACACGCTTTAGAGGTTAAAAGTTTAATCAAGAAACAATTTTGTTAATGTACCAGCCACTCAAGAAGCAAGAGAAACACTCGCTGCGCTCGTGTTTCTAAGCTTGCTTCTCTCGTGCTCTACATCTCCCAGCGTGTTTATATCACAGTACATAGACATGCGCGCCGTTTTATATTTCTTAAATAAAACTTATTATTAATTCTCATACAGATTCGTCCTCATTTGCAAGAGTTTTAGTTTGAATTTTCTCAGATTTCAGACAGATTTCAGTAGTACTTTTGAAAGAAGTAGCTTCTGTCAATATTCGAGTCAGATCTGTATGAGATATATTGTTTTGGACTCGGAGTTGTATATCCCATACATATTGACCGCTTATATAATGTTTATAGTACGAATAAAGAAATACTTACATTAGTACTTCATGTGGATAATTCCAAAAACATGTCGAGAAATAAACAGAATATAAGTTGTAGCAAACTGCATAATTGACTAAAAAAAGTAAAGACGTAATAAGCTTATTGGCCATATACTATATAATGTTTATTTATCAAATACCGGGATAGAGTACAAACACTAAAAGTGTGCAATACTTTTCACTATTTACCACTAAATAGTGTTGATTAAACAATAGAGAACAATTGAATTAGCATAATTTAGCAGTATTTAGTGGTATTTATGTTGCACACTTTTAGTGTTTGTACTCTAGTTCATTTCTATCCTTCACCAGTAAATAGATAGGCCTGCCTTTGATGATTTGCCGAGCTTATTGTTGACAAAAAAATCTTAGAAAAATCTAGAAAATAAACTCCAAAAAGACACAGTTTGTAAGAAATTAAAAGTATTTTCTGCTAAGAAAATGTGATTTTCTGTTTCAAGATTAATTATTATTGCAGCTTTTTCACAAAGCTACTGTTTCGGTTATTTTTTTTCGGTTTTAAATTTGTATTTCATTTCTATACTTGAAAATGATTTAAATATTTATATTTCTCACATTTGCCTTTCCAGGCTTACCTTAGTAAGTATTTATAACAATATTTCTGTATTAAAGCAGACTAGGTTTTGCAAGTTTCCATTGTCCAAAAAAAAAAAAAACATTGAAAGTAATGTTTTGATTTGAGGCGGTTTTTGAAACTTACAAGATTCGATTCATTTATGCAAATTTCAAAACAAATTTAAAATCAAGTTTGGAAGAATAAATCGAGCCTTCCAACCTCGATAGGATTCAGTAGGTTTGGCTGTAATTTCAGGCATTTTTATATCTTGGTCAGAGTACAACCAAATGCAACCAAATTCAGGAATCTTACATATATTGATGTGCTCTATTTAATGGTGTTTTTCTAATTACATCAATAAGGCAAACTAGTACTCAGTCCTCTACTCCTTTCGGTAAAGCATTCTGGTACTGGTAATATTCCACTCAGTCTTCTCGCACAAGGTTACTCGACACGGTTTCGTCGGCTATAAGCTCATATACCGTGATGACTCGATTTCGTGGAATAATTGTCTTACACTCTTAAGAATATCTATCACACTCTATTAGCTATTGTTGTTTATATTGACTTTATCGCTTTTTAGGCTGTAAGGACAAAAGCAAAATTTGTAGACGTAAAAGTTGGCTCAAATTTTGTGAAACGAACGTCCACATCAGCGAACGCTGCAAAAGGTCATGTAAACTCTGCTAAGTAAGGTTTGTATAAACGAACGAATGGCTTCAACGTTTCCATAAATAGCGCATTTTACACCCGTCACAAAAATAAATTGATGTCATACCTCCTCAAGGGAGCACGGCAGACTGTTGTTTGTGGTTTGAATATATTCGATATTTTGAAAGTTTTAAATTACATCAACGGCTTTTGGTAAATTCATGGGAATATCCGCTAGCAAGTGAAAAATGCGGGCGCGCCTTCCTCAGCGAGCGAGTCCCAAAGGGACGAGGGGAAAGTGAAACACCTCCATGGCTCTCTTGGACAACTCTCGGGCGAAAATCGTACATTGCTCGTCCCTGTGGGACTTGCTCGGCAATGATATTTGCGCCCTGATTTGGTCAGTCGATTGCCAAAAATATTTGAAAGTTCAAACCACAAACAACAGTCTGCCGTGCTCCCTTGACCTCCTTGATCGAAACTGCAAAAGTAGTCAAATTAATGCTTAAAATACACCTATTAAAAAAATCGTTATCGCAGCCGAGTCTAAATTCCACACTCTTAAGCCTGCAATTTATGTCTGTAATACCAACGTATTAATGTGTTCATTTATTCAAAACTTTTTCAAGAAATATTCGCTTCGTCATCTACTACGGCAACCACTTGTTATGGTCATATAACGCAAACACGCACAGCCAAAATGTGCTATGAATAAATCGATAACAAGAGAAGTAGTACCAATATCCTTTGCAGGCTCAAGAATTGACTGTAGCTATGATTAGTAAAAAAAAAGAGAAAACCGATCCCGCAATATGCGGTTTTTTTTTCACCCTACTCGATTAGGCTGTCAAGTTCGATGTGTTTGTAGTTAAGTTCATGTATAAAAAAGTGATGTTATGGAATCCAAAACATGATATTACTAGGGCTTCCACAAAATTACTATCGGTGTTTCTTTCGAAGCTAAGTGTGATTTTTCTCTCCCTGAATAGGTTGAATGCAGAGCTTCTTTTCCCTAGATATAAACGTTTAGGTCGCCCGGGAATGCGAGATCTTCTACGACTTTTGATTTACATTTAGATAAAAAAAAGTATAAAAAATAGGAACAACTAAAACATTTTCATCAAAAGCTTTATTAGATATTAACGTTAAATGTTAAACAATATTTTCGTAAAAATAACTTTAATAACCAAGAGATGGAAACAGATATTATCTTATGACTTTTTTCTGCACAAAAATTGTTACTTTCCGTATGTGAAAAAATACTCCAAGCGCGCAATGCATCTCGGATGCACGTGGGCCTTTACAGCAAATAGCCCAAAAGTGTGACCACCGCTACGCTTTCTTTCGTCTATGCTGTTATTCAATCAGCATTACAGGATTGTCTTATCTTATCTCTGATATGAACGCTAGTTGGAGGATGGCGCTAAAAAAGTATGCGAAACATTATCGGTGGTCACAGTCTTGAGCATTTTGCTGTAATTGTCAAATTGACATATCATAAATCAAACATTAATTCTTATTTTCTTCTTTTACAGCAAAATCTGCTATATGAAATCATATTCCTGATGTACATAAAAATATGGCATGAGTTGATGCAAATAAAATCTATTAACTATTATTATGACTGAGTACTAGAAATATTCTAGATCGCAAATGCGCGTGCACACTTGCAATCAAACGTTCTGGAAACCAAAACTTCCTTTAGAGCTATAAAATAATTCAATCCTGAAATTCCCTGCGCCGAATATTCTTGGAGCGACATTGGTAAAGTTTGTGGATGCTTTACAAGAGAAAAAATAACAAATCTGGCATGTTGCCACTAACAAATTTGACGTGCGATATGACCCGGAGATATTAGGACGACTTTAGCAGCTTTGTCGTGGCAAATTCACAACATCGACCATCGACATTTAGTGCAACTCGCTGCGATCGACAAAACCCGGCAGATTTCTAGCTTTGGCTCCTAGGCGTTCTTTTGTTAGAATGTACAAGTGTTATTATAGTTGATTCTATTTATTTGCTTTAGTGCCATTTGCTTTCATCCTAGTTGTCCAATATCAAAAGCAGATATTGCTATAGCATATTACCCTTTCTGTGACCATTCTTATAATATCTATCGTCTTCAAATAACGATTATGTTATATGTAAGGGGGCTTTCATTTATTAGTGTATGGGAGTGGTCGGCAATATTCAAGGGGGAGGTCACATTATTTTCGGAAGCTATATATGGGGGTTGTTACAAATTGTATGCTGTTTTACAGGGGTGTAGAAAAAAGGAAGAAATGGGGTATGATATTTTTGACAACCAGGAGGGGGGAAGGGGGGGGGGGGGGTTAAGAAATATTAAAAAAAGACAACCCGTGATCCCCCCATACATTATTAAATGAAAAGGCACTAATAATATAGCAATAATGATAGCGAGAAATGTGTTAGATATGTTGATCGAATGTGATTAAAAGAACCACAAAATAGTTAATAAAATGTTACTTGATAATCTGATGTTACAGGCTTATAAATAATGAAATGACTACTTAATGAAGTGACTATAGATAATCATCAAATAAACAGTCTTTGACAGTGATTCAAATCAATTCAAATCATCTGAGAATATATATACAAACACTAGATATTTGAACAATTAACTTGAGAATATGAATACTCACCAATATTATAAAATGATGCATGCAATCTATTTACACTTAGATATCAGATATACACTTGTATTGTTGTCATCGTCTGCATGTTTGATTCATTCCCGTTTGTCAAGGGTGCCAGACCCTATAAAGAAGACAATCATACCATAAATTCACGACAACTATCATCACTACTTTAATTCATGTTATCCGATCGGTTAGAAAAGTGCGAAAAGCATGCTATGTGATCTGACAATAGTCCCCTTGACAGTTCCCTGCGCCATCTTGAAAGGTAGCCGGGCCTTTGCATTGAAGCGAGACAAGCTTGGTACGGTAGGTTTCCGGTAGTAGGTGATTTATAAGATAGTCCTTGGATTCTTCTGCAAGTGACACATGACTTGCATAATTGTTTTACAATTTGTCTTCAATGAATTATCCAAAAACGTTCTCGTATACTCGTTAGTGTGTTGTTAACTCCACCGTGAAAACCACGTTCATGGTATTCACGAATTATCAAATGAACAAAGGCATGATTTGCTCCAAGTAGTATGGATTTAACGCTTGTGCTGAGAGTTTGACGTTGTCCAGTCTGCCCTTACACTTGATTGCGTGATCTTGATCTATAAATAAACCAAATTGTCGTACACGATTAGTGTTTGAGATGTTTGTAGACAACAAACATTCGAGTTCAGCTTTAAACGAGTGTAGCTAAACGTCGAGTGTCTAGGGTCGAGAGTAGATTGTCCAGGGTCGAGAGTAAAATGTCGAGGGTAAAAAGTCGAGGGTAATAATATTTCTACGATTGTTTTATTTTTACGATTTTTTTTTATTTTTACGATTTTTTAGAGACGATTTATTTAGAAAAGTCGTTGTTCAGACTGACATATGACACATTCCAGACTAGACTACATGTAGGTGAATCATACGTGCTGGGCATGCTGTGCATTGCGATCTTGTTTAAAACTGTAAGTGATAAAACCCGAATAATGACCGAATAGTCGCGAATAGTGACGAATAGTCGCTAATAGTGACGAATAGTAACGAATAGTCGCGTAGTACAGTGATATATTAGTTATAGTATTTCGATAGTGTAACTATTCATGCAATGTGTATGTAAAATATCTGTCAGCGAGTGGCCGCGCCCAGATGTTTATCTTACTTAAGTAAACGATTGAGTTATAAACCCGGTTACATAAATGCGTTTAAATCACGTAAGACTTACGTAAATGATTCCATCAGTTCTAGAAATAGCTAAATACTATAGTATAAATATATTAGGTATTCTTGTAAAATCAGTACGAAATGAAATATTTCAGTTTAGTTTGTGCTTTTCATCTTGTTTGAACGCGAAACATCGTTCCGTTGCCACTATATATATATGTATATATATATATCGATCGATCGATCCATCCATCCATCTATCCATCCATCCATCCATCCATCCATCCATCCATCCATCCATCCATCCATCCATCCATCCATCCATCCATCCATTCATCCATCCATCCATCCATCCATCCATCCATCCATCCATGACTGCGGATTATCAGACCTTAACAAACAAATGGACTTTGATTTGCAAAAAGTAACCATTTGGGTCAACGCAAATAAATTGACATTAAAAGTAACGGTTATATGAGAGCCCAGTGCCCGTTTACATGTAGCGCCTGCACAGGTAAGGCAAGCCTACTCATCCATCCATCCATCCATCCATCCATCCATCCATCCATCCATCCATCCATCCATCCATCCATCCATCCATTCATCCATCCATCCATCCATCCATCCATGACTGCGGATTTTCAGACCTTAACAAACAAATGGACTTTGATTTGCAAAAAGTAACCATTTGGCTCAACGCAAATAAATTGACATTAAACGCCGTCAAGTCCGAATTTATGATCATAGGCTCTAGACAAAGGATTGCTACACTAGATCAAACAGATTTAAATTTAGCCGTAGATGGTACAGCACTCAAACGATCCCACGATACCAAATGTCTAGGTGTCTATGTTGATGAAAACTTGACATGGCGACCACACATAGAATATATAAAAAAGAAAATTGCAAGTAGTTTATCAATGTTAAAGAAAATCAAACTGGTCCTAGACAAACCATACTTAAACAAAATATATCAGACAGTAATCGAACCATACTTTGATTACTGCTGCCTGGTCTGGGACAGCATAGATGAAACTTTAGCAAACAAACTACAAAAATTGCAAAATCGAGCTGCACGTATAATAACAAGAGCACCTTATCGTACAGTGCACACAAGCAAAATTTTCCAAGATCTAAATTGGATCCCACTTAATGAAAAACGACTGCAACAAAAAGCAATTATGATGTTTAAGATTGTTAATGGTTTAGCCCCTCCTTATCTAACCGATATGTTTCCACGACAAATCTGCAAAAATTCATACGATTTGCGGCGTTCTTCAAATGATCTAAAAATTCCAAAAGCTAGAACAAATTACTATAGAAACAGCTTTGCTTAAACTGGCGCAAAGCTTTGAAATTCCCTACCAGAATCACTTAAAGAAGAACGTTCGCTTAACATCTTTAAAAAGCAGATCAAGTCATATAAATCGTGCATTGACAACAGTTGATATAGTTGTTAATATATTTTAGCTTTAAACATAGATAACATATTTCGCTTGTATTATAAATTAGTAATTTTAGTTTAATTTTAACTACATGTACGGCCTCTAGGTAGACCAATTTAAGTATTTGTATTTAGCTTATATTGATAGAGTTACCGTGATTAAATAAAGGTCTTTATTATTATTATTATCCATCCATCCATCCATCCATCCATCCATCCATCCATCCATTAATTATTTAATTCATTCATTCATTCATTCATTAATTCATTCATTCATTCATTCATTCATTCATTCATTCATTCATTCATTCATTCATCCATCCATCCATCCATCCATCCATTCATTCATTCATTCATTCATTCACTCATTCATTCATTCATTCATCATCCATCATAACTGATCACAATAGCTGTTATTACAGTTATATGCAAATGATTTTGAACAATGTGTTGAAGTCGAGGCTTTCGGGCGAAAACAATAGGTTTGCCCGAAAGCCTCGATTTGAATCCATTGTTTGAAATCATTTGCATATAACTGTAATAACAGCTATTCGTCATGTTCGTCTCTTTACAGGCTATAGTAAGCCTTGACCTAGGTTCCTTCTTCATGAGCTTCTAAATTCTTTAAGGTCCCCGTGTGAATGGAGGCTACTCAAGCTGGACCCGTTGGAGCCAATGTAGCAAAACATGCGGAGGAGGAATACATGAACATCATCGGTACTGCGTCAATCCCATGCCCAATAACGGTGGGAAAGACTGCATTGGACTCGGACGATGGATTGAGTGGAGATACTGCAATACAAACGCGTGTCCAGGTACAACTAGAAAACATTTACTATATTCTAAAGTTACATCGCTTATAAACCGAATGCCACTTGAATTAAAAAAATTAAAAAACCTAAAACCTAAAATGAGCACCATCACTAAAAAGAGCAAGCAGAAATATGTATTTTTTGAAAGTTTTATTGCTATGAATATAATTTAAGTCATGCAATTGCCGTTTCATGCTCGCCGGTCACTCTAGCAACCTTTTTAAAATGGGTGTATGTTACTTAAGGTGACTGGCTACTTTTAGAAATAATGTTTAACTTTTCTTTAAACTATAATTTTTAAATGTGAAATTTAATGCTGATTCCAAATATGAAAAGAACAATAGGGTGTCCCGAGCTTGTTTTCGAGATATTCAGCACCTAAGGGATGCCTACGCGCGGGATTTTAAAGCAGAATTTGCGAAAACGGAAGCGACATGAAAAAAATCACAACTTATAAGAAAATAGTTTTTTTTCATACTATATAAAACACAAATGCCGGCTAATGAATCATTCTAAAATACAACATGGATAGTTTTGAAAAAAAGACAAATAAATATATACCTTGATCTGTCACTGATTGTGTCCTTTCAGTGATTTTAAAATTCGCATGAAGTCGGACAAAAACTCGTACGAAAATTTATGTTTTGTACGTTAGAAAATTTAATTTTTAAAAAAATGTAATATAGCGTAGATTTTTTGAGGTTCTTTTAATTAAGCCTGATGAAAGTATAGAGTCCCGTGCAAAATTCGAGGGTTTTGCCCTGTTGAAGCTCAAAACGTGTATTGTTCCTAAGAAAATTTTGTATTTTATTCAGCGGTTTTTGTGCGCACACATCGTGGGCTCGAATCCAACGTCAAAAGGCGTTCAAAAGTAGCCAGTCACCTTAATAGCTAATGAATATGTTTTTTCAATGGCATTCTCTAGACTTCGTCAGCTGTAATGAACAGCTGAACGTTGTCTAAATATAGGATACATTGGCCCTTTTTACACTAGTAGACGGACAAATCGTCTTATGACAGACAAATCGTCTTATGACGGACAAATCGTCTTATAATGGACAAATCGTCTTATAACAGACAAATCGTCTTATGACGGACAAATCGTCTTATGACGGACAAATCGTCTTATAACAGACAAATCGTCTTATGACGGACAAATCGTCTTATAATGGACAAATCGTCTTATAACAGACAAATCGTCTTATGACGGACAAATCGTCTTATGACGGACAAATCGTCTTATAACAGACAAATCGTCTTATGACGGACAAATCGTCTTATAACAGACAAATCGTCTTATGACGGACAAATCGTCTTATAACGGACAAATCGTCTTATGACAGACAAATCGTCTTTAAACAGACAAATCGTCTTATGACGGACAAATCGTCTTATAACGGACAAATCGTCTTATAACAGACAAATCGTCTTATGACGGACAAATCGTCTTATAACGGACAAATCGTCTTATGACAGACAAATCGTCTTTAAACAGACAAATCGTCTTATGACGGACAAATCGTCTTATAACGGACAAATCGTCTTATGACGGACAAATCGTCTTATGACGGACAAATCGTCTTATAACAGACAAATCGTCTTATGACGGACAAATCGTCTTATAACAGACAAATCGTCTTATGACGGACAAATCGTCTTATAACAGACAAATCGTCTTATGACGGACAAATCGTCTTATAACGGACAAATCGTCTTATGACGGACAAATCGTCTTATAACGGACAAACCGTCTTATGACGGACAAATCGTCTTATTACGGACAAATCATCTTATAACGGACAAATCGTCTTATGACAGCTCCACTTTCATCAGTCTTTTCCACTTACAAACAAGTTAAACTTTCTGAATAAATAGATTTTATTTTTGGCGCTCACAGCTTCAATACGAAAAAAGTATTGTCTTAATATATATAGATCGATTTGAATATATGAAATAGTTTGTAGGTTTTTGACTTATAAACTTTTATAGTCGGTAAATTAATCAAAAGAAAAGAGAAAACAACAACAACAACAACTAATAATGTCCTTATGATTATTAGCAGGTGCATGATCTACAATATGACGAAAGAGCCATCCCTGAAGACTATTTCTGTTTACTATATAACTAAAATGTTAATGTAATTTAAATAGACTGATCTATATCTGATGGCGACCTGCTATTGCTCTTGACTGGCTAGTCTCTTGTTTACGCTGGAACACAATTCGCCATGTTCTAAACGAGCAGCGGGCTGTGTTCGAGTTTCAATCGTAAAGCATTCATGGAATGATTGAAGGGAGTTGAAGTACTTTGCTGCACTCTGTCCCTGCAAACAATCCATACATGCTTTGCGATTGCAAATTGACACACTTTCTTGCTCGCTTATTTAGTCTTTAGGCACTACCTCACTAAAACCACCTTTTTACTTCAGCCTATTTAAACTTAACTATATGCTACAAATTATATGTAAATAGCACGTAAAATGTGTGAAATGAAACTGATTTGATTTGATTTTGATTTAGAACATGGCGAATAGTGTTTTCACATGTTTGTGGGGCTAACCAGTCAAGAACCGATATTAGTATAAATACTCAGGTGATTATAGAAAATCGCGCGCGCTGATTGGTTTGCTATCTCGGATTATCAGCCGATAATCACCTTTTCAGACAAAATGGCTGCCAGTAGTCGTTTTGTCACTGTTAGCGAATATGAAATTGAAAACTTTAAATTAAATGCTGTCCCAAAATCGACTAAAGAAGCGACTAAGTTTGGTATCAAGCTATTTAAAGGTATCATAGTAAATTTTCACGGTTTTTTTTGTCATTATGCGAAACAAAGTTTACAATTTTTACGCGTAACGTTCGCGCTTTTAAAAAATAAAATATTTTCACTTTCAATGCTGTTTCCTTCTTTCTTTTTTGGAATAATCACCTTTGTATTTATACTAAAACGATTATTCACCTCAGGCGAAGTGATTATCGGTGAATATTTACCTCGCCGCTCGGTAAATATTCACCGATAATCACTTCGCCTTCGGCGAATAATTGTTAAATATTCAAATTGGTCGCCATTTCACTATTCAGTGTAAAGAATAAAATAAATAAAAAGCTTACCACACGAGTCTGTAGCATACATGATTCTATAGTATTTTTAGTACCGCCCCTAGCCTGATTGAAAGCGATAGCGTAGGACCCAGGCCCGCTCTGAAAATCAGGCTATACCGCCCCAAGCCCTATGGCATGTAGAGAAGACTGTGCTCAAGTCAAAAAGATACAACAACTTACCCTGCTTGAAGCTATTCTACCTTTCTGTATTACCTTTGATTAAAACGTTATAGTCTAACCACAGGCAGCCCAACTATTCTCTCTAAGGATTTGTTTTATGACAATAAAGTTATTTTTAACCGCGCGCCGGATGGGATTTCTTTGGCTTTTTGCAAGCAATTTTTTCCGTCGCGCGGAATCGCTCGCACGACAGAAAAATCGAAGAAAGTAGTATCTTAATATCAAAATACCTCCCTCTTCGACACCGCGCGAGTTTGACAAAAAATTGCTTGCAAAAAGCCACAGGAATCCCATCCGCGTGCATTCCAACAAAGACACCACAGGAACCCCACCCGCGCGCTCAATGATTAACAATTAAAAGATCTTATTCCAATATGGCGCTCGGCCCACGGTTAAAAATAACTTTATTGTCGTAAAAGATCCTCAGAGATAATAGTTGGGCTGCCTGTGGTCTGATGCAAAAACAGTTTATCTCATTAATGTTTTCAGTTCAAGATAAATGGACAGTTTGACTGCTCCAAATGTTACCTGTTTTATACGCCACCTTCAAAACCTTTTTTCAGTTGAACTCAAATAGCACAAAAATCTCATAGCTAGTCGTAAAAGCATATCATAGCACAGACAGTCCAACTAGTCGATCTGAGGAATTATTTACGCGAATTAAATATTTTTTTTTCCGAGCACCAAGCAAAAAGAGCCGATTAAATTTTGATTGAGCGCGTGGTTGGGCTACCTGTGTTGATTGGTTTGTCGTGCGGGATCTCACGCGACTTTCAGAAATCGAAGAGAGTTGAGAGAGTTGCTTACTACCCTCTTCGACACCGCACGATTTTGACGAAAAGCATCAAACAATTACACCACAGGAAGCCCGCCCGCGCGCTCACAGAATAACAAAAAACTTTTGTTCAATTAATATGGCGCGCGAGGTGGCGGTTAAAAATTATTTTATTTGCTTTAAAAAAATCCTCAGATCGAATAGTTGGGCTGCCTGTGGTCATAGTTGGTATATTGTGTGGTTTTAATAATGATATCTTTATATCTTAACATTTGACAGACATACTAAATCTAAATTCTCGGGGGGGGGGGGGGGGGGGGGGATTTGGGAAGGGGTGTTCCGCTGGGATCCTAAAACGATTACCCTGTTTATGACAGAAAAAAAACAAATTCTTATACCCTGTTTATGACAAGTGATAAAAATGTGACCCTGTTTATGACAGTTTAGGACCCTGTTTATGCCGCGAAAATGCGCTGAATTTCCCGAAAGACCGCGCAAAAGACGAATGACCGCGCGCTGCTCATCATATTACCTAATAAATATACCTGATAATGACAAAAAAAAACTAAGGACATTGGGAAATGGAGTAAAAATATACCCTGTTCATGACAGAAAACTCAAAAAACCATACCCTGTTCAGCGGATCATCCCCCCCATCATTCCACCTTATTCATTAGTTTCAATGGTTTGACTATTTTAGTCTTTGTATTAAGGAATGAAAACTAAGATAGCATAACCTCCTTCAATTGTGTTCTATCAATAAGATTTTGATTTAAAAATACACCGAGCCGGTTCCCTGCACATTTTCTATTCATATCATTCATATTATCAAATACGACTCCCAGTAGATACTAATTAGTGAGATTTGAAAGGCCGTTTTTTATTTCTTAACTCAAATCATGTGCCTTTGTTAGAATAGGATTAAATCATTGTTTTTTTGTGAGAAAACCTTCTCAAGTGTGAAATAAATTAGTTACATACCTCGAATGTTCGGCTATAAGCCTATATATCCCTTGGGCCTGCGGCCCGCGGGATATATATGGCTTATAGCCTCCATTCTCGGTATGTAACTCTTACTTATTATACACCTCATGTACAACAGATTTGCAAAATATCATGAAGGGCGTCAGGTGCACTTTAAGGCTCAAAAACATATTTGATAAAAAGTGCAAGGTAAGAAAAGTACGTTTGACAGGTGTTTCACTCGCATGTGGGACTGTAACACACAAGACCGTGGTAGACCTTTACCCCTAAGTCCCCTCCGCCCTCCGGGATTAATACAAGTAGGCCAGTTTTCAATGCTTAAATCTATTGATTTCTATACGTTTGATTACATCTTTATTTGTCTGGTACAAGTACGACAGTTTTCAACGCTTAAATCTATTGATTTCTATACGTTTGATTACATCTTTATTTGTCTAGTACAAGTACGACAGTTTCCAATGCTTAAATCTATTTATTTCTATACGTTTGATTACATCTTTATTTGTCTGGTACAAGTAGGTCAGTTTTCAATGCTTAAATCTATTGATTTCTATACGTTTGATTACATCTTTATTTGTCTAGTACAAGTACGACAGTTTTCAATGATTAAATCTATTTTAAATATTTCTATACGTTTGATTACATCTTTATTTGTCTGGTACAAGTAGGTCAGTTTTCAATGCTTAAATCTATTTATTTCTATACGTTTGATTACATCTTTATTTGTCTGGTACAAGTAGGTCAGTTTTCAATGCTTAAATCTATTTATTTCTATACGTTTGATTACATCTTTATTTGTCTGGTACAAGTAGGTCAGTTTTCAATGCTTAAATCTATTTATTTCTATACGTTTGATTACATCTTTATTTGTCTGGTACAAGTAGGACAGTTTTCAATGCTTAAATCTATTTATTTCTATACGTTTGACTACATCTTTATTTGTCTGGTACAAGTAGATCAGTTTTCAATGCTTAAATCTATATTTATTTCTATACGTTTGATTACATCTTTTTTTGTCTGGTACAAGTAGGACAGTTTTCAATGATTAAATCTATTTATTTCTATACGTTTGATTACATCTTTATTTGTCTGGTACAAGTAGGACAGTTTTCAATGCTTAAATCTATTTATTTCTATACGTTTGATTACATCTTTATTTGTCTGGTACAAGTAGGACAGTTTTCAATGCTTAAATCTATTTATTTCTATACGTTTGATTACATCTTTATTTGTCTGGTACAAGTAGGTCAGTTTTCAATGCTTAAATCTATTTATTTCTATACGTTTGATTACATCTTTATTTGTCTGGTACAAGTAGGTCAGTTTTCAATGCTTAAATCTATTTATTTCTATACGTTTGATTACATCTTTATTTGTCTGGTACAAGTAGGTCAGTTTTCAATGCTTAAATCTATTGATTTCTATACGTTTGATTACATCTTTATTTGTCTGGTACAAGTAGGTCAGTTTTCAATGCTTAAATCTATTTATTTCTATACGTTTGATTACATCTTTATTTGTCTGGTACAAGTAGGTCAGTTTTCAATGCTTAAATCTATTTATTTCTATACGTTTGATTACATCTTTATTTGTCTGGTACAAGTAGGACAGTTTTCAATGCTTAAATCTATTTATTTCTATACGTTTGACTACATCTTTATTTGTCTGGTACAAGTAGATCAGTTTTCAATGCTTAAATCTATATTTATTTCTATACGTTTGATTACATCTTTTTTTGTCTGGTACAAGTAGGACAGTTTTCAATGCTTAAATCTATTTATTTTTATACGTTTGACTACATCTTTATTTGTCTGGTACAAGTACGACAGTTTTCAATGATTAAATCTATTTATTTCTATACGTTTGATTACATCTTTATTTGTCTGGTACAAGTAGGACAGTTTTCAATGATTAAATCTATTTATTTCTATACGTTTGATTACATCTTTATTTGTCTGGTACAAGTAGGACAGTTTTCAATGCTTAAATCTATTTATTTCTATACGTTTGACTACATCTTTATTTGTCTGGTACAAGTAGATCAGTTTTCAATGCTTAAATCTATTTATTTCTATACGTTTGATTACATCTTTATTTGTCTGGTACAAGTAGGACAGTTTTCAATGATTAAATCTATTTATTTCTATACGTTTGATTACATCTTTATTTGTCTGGTACAAGTACGACAGTTTTCAATGATTAAATCTATATATTTCTATACGTTTGACTACATCTTTATTTGTCTGGTACAAGTAGGCCAGGTGTTTCACTTGCATGTGGGACTGCAGCACACGAGACCGGTATAAAGATGTTTGGTGTCTAATGGACAGATTAAGGCCTTTTGCTCTAGATTCAGATGACATGACACGTAATAGACGGACATGCTTGTCCGTATCTTGCACCTGTAGATCCATTTATCAGGACTACACGGGGGCAACTTGCTGTTGCAAAGTGGGAAATGTTGGGGACCTTTAAAGGTATGTCTTTTAGTTCCTGCGGAATTGAGTGAATTTCTCTTTAAAATTGTGTTTTATGGATGGCGTAGTAGATTACCGCGCGCCTCGCACCGCTGTAATCCAGATTCGATTCCCGGCTCGAGCATGAATTATATGTGAATTGAGTTTGATGTGATGTCCTCTCTAATGCAATTGCAACGAGTGGTTTTCTATGGGTTATCCGGTTTTCCTCGCTCCGCAAAAATCAACATGTGAACAGAGTCTAATATAGGGGTTGTGAGTCTGAGTCTCATGATTTAGTAATGTTATGCATTATAAAACATTTGATATAAATCGCTCGATCTGATTGGCTGAGTGTGTTACTCAAACGTGCACGGAACGTCGATTCGTTTTGACTTTAACTATTGAATATTTTATAAAAGAAATAGAAAACTCGGGAGCAGTCATAGAGCACATGGGAATTTTAAGAAGACATGAGAAGCGCTGAGAAGCACTCCGCTACGCGAAGTGCTTCTCCTAACGCTTCTAACGCTTCCTCTCGTCTTCTTAAAATTCCCGCGTGCTCTATGACTCGATAGTGCATGCTGCCTCGTTTTCTATTCCTTCAATGCAATGCAATGCAATGTAGTGTAATGTACGTCTCAATGTTCACATGTCTCAAAGTCTTAATGCGCTTCAGAATTATCGTACGGACCGCTGGCGGTTTACAGTCGTAGTTATGAGCCAGTCACTGAGGCCCCCGGGTAGCCACAACCAGGGTTTGTTACGTCCCGTTGTTTTTGTGCGTGTTTTTGTTTTACGTCCAATGTTAGAGTATTGTGGAGAGACATACATAGCAACGCGTTAGCCGATTTGGTCTATTTGTCCGCCTTCTAGTGTGAGATCTCACATAAAATGTAAAAAATATGTTTTTTTCATGGCATTCTCAGATTTCCTCATTTACTAATAAACTTCTAGAAGTTTATTAGTAAATGAGGAAGTCTGAGAATGCCATGAAAAAAAAACATATTTTTTACATTTTATGTAGCATATACCTATTTCAAAAAAGTTGATGGAGTGATCAGCAAGCATAAAACGATTGCACGACCGGGAAAAACAATATTGATATTAAATATCGATATTGGTTTAATCTATGCCTCTTTTATGGCATAAATCTCCATGTTGAAATAAATGTTTACTAGTTATCCTGGACTACCTGGACATGCGTTTGTACTGCACTTTTGTGACTCCCTATCTCGTCCGAGTCCTCTGCAGTCTTTCCCACCGTTCTGGGGCCTGGGATTGTTGCAGGACCGAGAACGTTGCTGTGTCCCTCCCCCGCATGTTTTGGTACAGTAAGTCCAACGGGACCAGCTTGAGTAACCACCATTCACTAAATAATAAGTAAATTAGTCCATTAACGAAAAAAACCTAGGCTAGCGCTTACTTTAGTTTGCATAGAGACGATCAAAGAAAGGATGACATGTCTACAATAAACAAGAAAATGTGACGACTTTTGATCGGTTGTAGCGAAACGTTCACAAAAAGAAAAAAATGATTTGATTGTACAAACGATGCATTTAAGTTTATGCTCTTTTTCCATTAACTCATTTATTCCGTCATTCATTCATCCATTCATCCATTCATCCATTCATCCATTCATCCATTCATCCATTCATCCATTCATCCATTCATTCATCCATTCATCCATTCATCCATTCATCCATTCATCCATTCATCCATTCATCCATTCATCCATTCATCCATTCATCCATTCATCCATTCATTCATCCATTCATCCATTCATCCATTCATCCATTCATCCATTCATCCATTCATCCATCCATCCATCCATCCATCCATCCATCCATCCATTCATCCATTCATCCATTCATCCATTCATCCATTCATCCATTCATCCATCCATTCATCCATTCATCCATTCATCCATTCATCCATTCATCCATTCATCCATTCATCCATTCATCCATTCATCCATTCATCCATTCATCCATTCATCCATTCATCCATTCATCCATTCATCCATTCATCCATTCATCCATTCATCCATTCATCCATTCATCCATTCATCCATTCATCCATTCATCCATTCATCCATTCATCCATTCATCCATTCATCCATTCATCCATTCATCCATTCATCCATTCATCCATTCATCCATTCATCCATTCATCCATTCATCCATTCATCCATTCATCCATTCATCCATTCATCCATTCATCCATTCATCCATTCATCCATTCATCCATTCATCCATTCATCCATTCATCCATTCATCCATTCATCCATTCATCCATTCATCCATTCATCCATTCATCCATTCATCCATTCATCCATTCATCCATTCATCCATTCATCCATTCATCCATTCATCCATTCATCCATTCATCCATTCATCCATTCATCCATTCATCCATTCATCCATTCATCCATTCATCCATTCATCCATTCATCCATTCATCCATTCATCCATTCATCCATTCATCCATTCATCCATTCATCCATTCATCCATTCATCCATTCATCCATTCATCCATTCATCCATTCATCCATTCATCCATTCATCCATTCATCCATTCATCCATTCATCCATTCATCCATTCATCCATTCATCCATTCATCCATTCATCCATTCATCCATTCATCCATTCATCCATTCATCCATTCATCCATTCATCCATTCATCCATTCATCCATTCATCCATTCATCCATTCATCCATTCATCCATTCATCCATTCATCCATTCATCCATTCATCCATTCATCCATTCATCCATTCATCCATTCATCCATTCATCCATTCATCCATTCATCCATTCATCCATTCATCCATTCATCCATTCATCCATTCATCCATTCATCCATTCATCCATTCATCCATTCATCCATTCATCCATTCATCCATTCATCCATTCATCCATTCATCCATTCATCCATTCATCCATTCATCCATCCATTCATTTATGCATTCATTCATTCATCTATTTCTCAATTCCTCCATTTATTCTTTCTTTCATTCATTCTTTAGCTATTTTCTTTTTCTTTTTATACGTTCACTATTAAAATATAAGAAATGTATTTTATCTCACCTGGACACGCGTTTGTGTTGCAGTATCTGGACTCTCTATCTCGACCAAGTCCTCTGCAGTCTTTTCCACCGCTCTGGGGCCTGGGATTGTCGCATGACCGAAAACGTTGCTGTGTTCCTCTCCCACATGTTTTGGCACAGGAACTCCAACGGGACCAGCTTGAATAACCACCGTTCACACGGGAAACTTTAAGAGTAAATTAAGAAGTCCGTAATATATGGGCAAACCAATTTATTAAATTTATTGTTTATGTATGAAATATTTCAAGGATGTTGCGCCGCCAAGCTCTAAAATCTGCTCAGGTACTGCAAGTTTAGTTATATAAGTTTATTTTAAACAATATTATGGCGAAACAAACTTTAACAAACATTTTGCAAATCGCACTGCTAATGGTACTTACTTGATTCACAGTTTAATCCATTGAATCCTGCTACACATGTACAAGTGTAACCATTGACCTGATCTGTACACGTTCCACTATTTTGACAAGGGTTGCTGGAACACTCGTTGATATCTGGAAGGGAATTAAAATACTATACTAAAGCAATCTCCACAGCATTTTTGAATATCAGAAGAAAGCTCTTACTTGATTCACAGTTTAATCCATTGAATCCTGCTACACATGTACAAGTGTAACCATTGACCTGATCTGTACACGTTCCACTATTTTGACAAGGGTTGCTGGAGCACTCGTTGATATCTGTAAAGGAATTAAAATACTATACTAAAGCAATCTTCACAGCATTTTTGAATATCAGAAGAAAGCTCTTACTTGATTCACAGTTTAATCCATTGAATCCTGCTACACATGTACAAGTGTAACCATTGACCTGATCTTTACATGTTCCACTATTTTGACAAGGGTTGCTGGAACACTCGTTGATATCTGGAAGGGAATTAAAATACTTTACTAAAGCAAGCTACAAAGCGCTTTTGAATATCAGACAAAATTCTTACTTGTTTCACAGTTTAATCCATTGAATCCTGCTACACATGTACAAGTGTAACCATTGACCTGATCTTTACATGTTCCACTATTTTGACAAGGGTTGCTGGAACACTCGTTGATATCTGGAAGGGAATTAAAATACTACTAAAGCAGGCTACACAGCGTTTTTGAATATCAAAAGAAAGCCTTACTTGTTTCACAGTTTAATCCATTGAATCCTGCTACACATGTACAAGTGTAACCATTGACCTGATCTGTACATGTTCCACTATTTTGACAAGGGTTGCTGGAGCACTCGTTGATATCTGGAAGGGAATTAAAATTATACTCAGGCTTAAGCAACTGTACAGCGTTTTTGAATATGAGAAGAAAGCTATTCTTCAATTTTGAATTTGAGAATCATTTGCAAACACTCTATTCCCTGGGCGCGGATTATATCTTCCGGAGGAGAAATATATATAATGTGAAAAGGGCAGGGCCCAACACTGTGGTTGTTATATGGAAATAGACAGTATTTATTTAGTAAGAAAGGAATAACTAAAGGAAGAGTTCAGGTTGAGTGATCTTCTTTTGTATTTTAATTAACTTCTTTCCCACTAAAAAGCTTTAGATCCTGAGATATTTGGATTTTAGTATACTTGACATACTTTTTCTTATTAAAAAAGTAGCCACAAAATACTGGTAATTTAAACTATGTGCGATACAATGAAATCAAACAAGATTTAGGATTTTAATAGTCGATGTGATGGCCAGTCTTCTGCTTGACCAATATCGACCAATCTTACCGCAGTTACTGAGCATGAGCGGTTGCTTGAAATATAATGTTTGATCTTCATTTGGTTGTTTAATATTGATGCAATTGTTTCCTAACCTATCCCACACCATTTATGCACCACCACTATCACTGACGAAGAGGCGTGGGTCGTTGTTGATATCAACATAGCCTTAACTCTTTCCCTACTGCCCCTTTAAAAATCAGTCAAATGCTAGCTTTCTCGCTTTGAAAGTCAAGGCTCTAATATATAGTTAACTGTGTTGCCTGGCAAGTTCCACAACATCTGACACTTAATTGATCTACTGAGATCCGTATTTATAAACTACTATGTTTTCCGATGTGTCCAAACGCGTTATAAATTGTCAATGCTTATAATCGTACTAATGAATGTTCACTTTTGGGTAAACAATTGTCAATAAACGCAGTTTTTTGTCTAAAGAAAATGCATTCCACGCATACGAACGTACAAACTTGCTATTGATTGTCCATTGATAATCATGAATGTACACGTATATTCAAATATCGTTATTGAAAGTTGATCCGCGCTAATGATGTCACTTGTGACGTTGATGAAAGTACATTAAGCGTTATTGATAGAACTATTGGCACAAATGAATGTACATGTGCAAAACGTGTAAGTTAGTGTGTGTGATAACGTTGTAAGTAAGAACGTACCGACTCGAACCGAACCGCAACAACACGAATAAAAGTATGAACCAGTAATTGAAATGAATCGATATTAACACAAACAATCAAATAAACGAACCAGCCCACCAACAAACGCATAAGCAAACAGACAAACGAACAAACATCTACAACCATCACTACATCTACAACCATCACATCTACAACAATCACTACGACCATCACTACATCTATAACCATTAATACATCTATAACCATCACTACATCTACAACCATCACTACATCTACAACCATCACTACATCTATAACCAACACTACATCTACAACCATCACTACATCTACAACCATCACTACATCTATAACCATCACTAAGACCATCACATCTACAACCATCACTACATCTATAACCATCACTACATCTATAATCATTACTACATCTATAACCATCACTACATCTATAACCATCACTACATCTATAACCATCACTACATCTATAACCATCACTACATCTATAACCATCACTACATCTATAACCATTACTACATCTACAACCATCACTACATCTATAACCATCACTACATCTATAACCATCACTACATCTACAACCATCACTACATCTACAACCAACACTACATCTATAACCATCACTACATCTATAACCATCACTACATCTATAACCATCACTACATCTACAACCAACACTACATCTATAACCATCACTACATCTATAATCATCACTACATCTATAACCATCACTACATCTATAACCAACACTACATCTATAACCATCACTACATCTATAACCATTACTACATCTATAACCATCACTACCTCTACAACCAACACTACATCTATAACCATCACTACATCTATAACCAACACTACATCTATAACCATCACTACATCTACAACCATCACTACATCTATAACCATCACTACATCTATAACCATCACTACAACCATCATCACATCTACAGCCATCACTACGACCATCACTACATATATAACCATCACTAAGACCATCACATCTACAACCATCACTACATCTATAACCATCACTACATCTATAATCATTACTACATCTATAACCATCACTACATCTATAACCATCACTACATCTATAACCATCACTACATCTATAACCATCACTACATCTATAACCATTACTACATCTATAACCATCACTACATCTATAACCATCACTACATCTATAACCATCACTACATCTACAACCAACACTACATCTATAACCATCACTACATCTATAACCATCACTACATCTATAACCATCACTACATCTAGAACCAACACTACATCTACAACCATCACTACATCTATAACCAACACTACATCTATAACCATCACTACATCTACAACCATCACTACATCTATAACCAACACTACATCTATAACCATCACTACATCTATAACCATCACTACATCTATAACCATCACTACATCTATAACCATCACTACATCTATAACCATCACTACATCTATAACCATCACTACATCTATAACCATCACTACATCTATAACCATCACTACATCTAGAACCAACACTACATCTACAACCATCACTACATCTACAACCATCACTACATCTACAACCAACACTACATCTATAACCATCACTACATCTATAACCATCACTACATCTATAACCATCACTACATCTACAACCAACACTACATCTATAACCATCACTACATCTATAATCATCACTACATCTATAACCATCACTACATCTATAACCATCACTACATCTACAACCATCACTACATCTACAACCATCACTACATCTACAACCATCACTACATCTATAACCAACACTACATCTACAACCATCACTACATCTACAACCATCACTACATCTATAACCATCACTAAGACCATCACATCTACAACCATCACTACATCTATAACCATCACTACATCTATAATCATTACTACATCTATAACCATCACTACATCTATAACCATCACTACATCTATAACCATCACTACATCTATAACCATCACTACATCTATAACCATCACTACATCTATAACCATTACTACATCTACAACCATCACTACATCTATAACCATCACTACATCTATAACCATCACTACATCTACAACCATCACTACATCTACAACCAACACTACATCTATAACCATCACTACATCTATAACCATCACTACATCTATAACCATCACTACATCTACAACCAACACTACATCTATAACCATCACTACATCTATAATCATCACTACATCTATAACCATCACTACATCTATAACCAACACTACATCTATAACCATCACTACATCTATAACCATTACTACATCTATAACCATCACTACCTCTACAACCAACACTACATCTATAACCATCACTACATCTATAACCAACACTACATCTATAACCATCACTACATCTACAACCATCACTACATCTATAACCATCACTACATCTATAACCATCACTACAACCATCATCACATCTACAGCCATCACTACGACCATCACTACATATATAACCATCACTAAGACCATCACATCTACAACCATCACTACATCTATAACCATCACTACATCTATAATCATTACTACATCTATAACCATCACTACATCTATAACCATCACTACATCTATAACCATCACTACATCTATAACCATCACTACATCTATAACCATTACTACATCTATAACCATCACTACATCTACAACCAACACTACATCTATAACCATCACTACATCTATAATCATCACTACATCTATAACCATCACTACATCTATAACCAACACTACATCTATAACCATCACTACATCTATAACCATCACTACATCTATAACCATCACTACATCTATAACCATCACTACATCTATAACCATCACTACATCTATAACCATCACTACATCTATAACCATCACTACATCTATAACCATCACTACATCTATAACCATCACTACATCTAGAACCAACACTACATCTACAACCATCACTACATCTACAACCATCACTACATCTACAACCAACACTACATCTATAACCATCACTACATCTATAACCATCACTACATCTATAACCATCACTACATCTACAACCAACACTACATCTATAACCATCACTACATCTATAATCATCACTACATCTATAACCATCACTACATCTATAACCAACACTACATCTATAACCATCACTACATCTATAACCATCACTACATCTACAACCAACACTACATCTATAACCATCACTACATCTATAATCATCACTACATCTATAACCATCACTACATCTATAACCAACACTACATCTATAACCATCACTACATCTATAACCATTACTACATCTATAACCATCACTACCTCTACAACCAACACTACATCTATAACCATCACTACATCTATAACCAACACTACATCTATAACCATCACTACATCTACAACCATCACTACATCTATAACCATCACTACATCTATAACCATCACTACAACCATCATCACATCTACAGCCATCACTACGACCATCACTACATATATAACCATCACTAAGACCATCACATCTACAACCATCACTACATCTATAACCATCACTACATCTATAATCATTACTACATCTATAACCATCACTACATCTATAACCATCACTACATCTATAACCATCACTACATCTATAACCATCACTACATCTATAACCATTACTACATCTATAACCATCACTACATCTATAACCATCACTACATCTATAACCATCACTACATCTACAACCAACACTACATCTATAACCATCACTACATCTATAACCATCACTACATCTATAACCATCACTACATCTAGAACCAACACTACATCTACAACCATCACTACATCTATAACCAACACTACATCTATAACCATCACTACATCTACAACCATCACTACATCTATAACCAACACTACATCTATAACCATCACTACATCTATAACCATCACTACATCTATAACCATCACTACATCTATAACCATCACTACATCTATAACCATCACTACATCTATAACCATCACTACATCTATAACCATCACTACATCTATAACCATCACTACATCTAGAACCAACACTACATCTACAACCATCACTACATCTACAACCATCACTACATCTACAACCAACACTACATCTATAACCATCACTACATCTATAACCATCACTACATCTATAACCATCACTACATCTACAACCAACACTACATCTATAACCATCACTACATCTATAATCATCACTACATCTATAACCATCACTACATCTATAACCAACACTACATCTATAACCATCACTACATCTATAACCATTACTACATCTATAACCATCACTACCTCTACAACCAACACTACATCTATAACCATCACTACATCTATAACCAACACTACATCTATAACCATCACTACATCTACAACCATCACTACATCTATAACCATCACTACATCTATAACCATCACTACAACCATCATCACATCTACAGCCATCACTACGACCATCACTACATCTATAACCATCACTAAGACCATCACATCTACAACCATCACTACATCTATAACCATCACTACATCTATAATCATTACTACATCTATAACCATCACTACATCTATAACCATCACTACATCTATAACCATCACTACATCTATAACCATCACTACATCTATAACCATTACTACATCTATAACCATCACTACATCTACAACCAACACTACATCTATAACCATCACTACATCTATAATCATCACTACATCTATAACCATCACTACATCTATAACCAACACTACATCTATAACCATCACTACATCTATAACCATCACTACATCTATAACCATCACTACATCTATAACCATCACTACATCTATAACCATCACTACATCTATAACCATCACTACATCTATAACCATCACTACATCTATAACCATCACTACATCTATAACCATCACTACATCTAGAACCAACACTACATCTACAACCATCACTACATCTACAACCATCACTACATCTACAACCAACACTACATCTATAACCATCACTACATCTATAACCATCACTACATCTATAACCATCACTACATCTACAACCAACACTACATCTATAACCATCACTACATCTATAATCATCACTACATCTATAACCATCACTACATCTATAACCAACACTACATCTATAACCATCACTACATCTATAACCATTACTACATCTATAACCATCACTACATCTATAACCATCACTAAGACCATCACATCTACAACCATCACTACATCTATAACCATCACTACATCTATAATCATTACTACATCTATAACCATCACTACATCTATAACCATCACTACATCTATAACCATCACTACATCTATAACCATCACTACATCTATAACCATCACTACATCTATAACCATTACTACATCTACAACCATCACTACATCTATAACCATCACTACATCTATAACCATCACTACATCTACAACCATCACTACATCTACAACCAACACTACATCTATAACCATCACTACATCTATAACCATCACTACATCTATAACCATCACTACATCTACAACCAACACTACATCTATAACCATCACTACATCTATAATCATCACTACATCTATAACCATCACTACATCTATAACCAACACTACATCTATAACCATCACTACATCTATAACCATTACTACATCTATAACCATCACTACCTCTACAACCAACACTACATCTATAACCATCACTACATCTATAACCAACACTACATCTACAACCATTACTACATCTACAACCATCACTACATCTATAACCATCACTACATCTATAACCATCACTACAACCATCATCACATCTACAGCCATCACTACGACCATCACTACATATATAACCATCACTAAGACCATCACATCTACAACCATCACTACATCTATAACCATCACTACATCTATAATCATTACTACATCTATAACCATCACTACATCTATAACCATCACTACATCTATAACCATCACTACATCTATAACCATCACTACATCTATAACCATTACTACATCTATAACCATCACTACATCTATAACCATCACTACATCTATAACCATCACTACATCTACAACCAACACTACATCTATAACCATCACTACATCTATAACCATCACTACATCTATAACCATCACTACATCTATAACCATCACTACATCTACAACCACACTCAACATCTATAACCATCACTACATCTATAACCATCACTACATCTATAACCATCACTACATCTATAACCATCACTACATCTAGAACCATCACTACATCTACAACCATCACTACATCTAGAACCAACACTACATCTACAACCATCACTACATCTAGAACCAACACTACATCTATAACCATCACTACATCTACAACCATCACTACATCTATAACCAACACTACATCTATAACCATCACTACATCTATAACCATCACTACATCTATAACCATCACTACATCTATAACCATCACTACATCTATAACCATCACTACATCTATAACCATCACTACATCTATAACCATCACTACATCTATAACCATCACTACATCTATAACCATCACTACATCTAGAACCAACACTACATCTACAACCATCACTACATCTACAACCATCACTACATCTACAACCAACACTACATCTATAACCATCACTACATCTATAACCATCACTACATCTATAACCATCACTACATCTACAACCAACACTACATCTATAACCATCACTACATCTATAATCATCACTACATCTATAACCATCACTACATCTATAACCATCACTACATCTACAACCATCACTACATCTACAACCATCACTACATCTACAACCATCACTACATCTATAACCAACACTACATCTACAACCATCACTACATCTACAACCATCACTACATCTATAACCATCACTAAGACCATCACATCTACAACCATCACTACATCTATAACCATCACTACATCTATAATCATTACTACATCTATAACCATCACTACATCTATAACCATCACTACATCTATAACCATCACTACATCTATAACCATCACTACATCTATAACCATCACTACATCTATAACCATTACTACATCTACAACCATCACTACATCTATAACCATCACTACATCTATAACCATCACTACATCTACAACCATCACTACATCTACAACCAACACTACATCTATAACCATCACTACATCTATAACCATCACTACATCTATAACCATCACTACATCTACAACCAACACTACATCTATAACCATCACTACATCTATAATCATCACTACATCTATAACCATCACTACATCTATAACCAACACTACATCTATAACCATCACTACATCTATAACCATTACTACATCTATAACCATCACTACCTCTACAACCAACACTACATCTATAACCATCACTACATCTATAACCAACACTACATCTATAACCATCACTACATCTACAACCATCACTACATCTATAACCATCACTACATCTATAACCATCACTACAACCATCATCACATCTACAGCCATCACTACGACCATCACTACATATATAACCATCACTAAGACCATCACATCTACAACCATCACTACATCTATAACCATCACTACATCTATAATCATTACTACATCTATAACCATCACTACATCTATAACCATCACTACATCTATAACCATCACTACATCTATAACCATCACTACATCTATAACCATTACTACATCTATAACCATCACTACATCTACAACCAACACTACATCTATAACCATCACTACATCTATAATCATCACTACATCTATAACCATCACTACATCTATAACCAACACTACATCTATAACCATCACTACATCTATAACCATCACTACATCTATAACCATCACTACATCTATAACCATCACTACATCTATAACCATCACTACATCTATAACCATCACTACATCTATAACCATCACTACATCTATAACCATCACTACATCTATAACCATCACTACATCTAGAACCAACACTACATCTACAACCATCACTACATCTACAACCATCACTACATCTACAACCAACACTACATCTATAACCATCACTACATCTATAACCATCACTACATCTATAACCATCACTACATCTACAACCAACACTACATCTATAACCATCACTACATCTATAATCATCACTACATCTATAACCATCACTACATCTATAACCAACACTACATCTATAACCATCACTACATCTATAACCATCACTACATCTACAACCAACACTACATCTATAACCATCACTACATCTATAATCATCACTACATCTATAACCATCACTACATCTATAACCAACACTACATCTATAACCATCACTACATCTATAACCATTACTACATCTATAACCATCACTACCTCTACAACCAACACTACATCTATAACCATCACTACATCTATAACCAACACTACATCTATAACCATCACTACATCTACAACCATCACTACATCTATAACCATCACTACATCTATAACCATCACTACAACCATCATCACATCTACAGCCATCACTACGACCATCACTACATATATAACCATCACTAAGACCATCACATCTACAACCATCACTACATCTATAACCATCACTACATCTATAATCATTACTACATCTATAACCATCACTACATCTATAACCATCACTACATCTATAACCATCACTACATCTATAACCATCACTACATCTATAACCATTACTACATCTATAACCATCACTACATCTATAACCATCACTACATCTATAACCATCACTACATCTACAACCAACACTACATCTATAACCATCACTACATCTATAACCATCACTACATCTATAACCATCACTACATCTAGAACCAACACTACATCTACAACCATCACTACATCTATAACCAACACTACATCTATAACCATCACTACATCTACAACCATCACTACATCTATAACCAACACTACATCTATAACCATCACTACATCTATAACCATCACTACATCTATAACCATCACTACATCTATAACCATCACTACATCTATAACCATCACTACATCTATAACCATCACTACATCTATAACCATCACTACATCTATAACCATCACTACATCTAGAACCAACACTACATCTACAACCATCACTACATCTACAACCATCACTACATCTACAACCAACACTACATCTATAACCATCACTACATCTATAACCATCACTACATCTATAACCATCACTACATCTACAACCAACACTACATCTATAACCATCACTACATCTATAATCATCACTACATCTATAACCATCACTACATCTATAACCAACACTACATCTATAACCATCACTACATCTATAACCATTACTACATCTATAACCATCACTACCTCTACAACCAACACTACATCTATAACCATCACTACATCTATAACCAACACTACATCTATAACCATCACTACATCTACAACCATCACTACATCTATAACCATCACTACATCTATAACCATCACTACAACCATCATCACATCTACAGCCATCACTACGACCATCACTACATCTATAACCATCACTAAGACCATCACATCTACAACCATCACTACATCTATAACCATCACTACATCTATAATCATTACTACATCTATAACCATCACTACATCTATAACCATCACTACATCTATAACCATCACTACATCTATAACCATCACTACATCTATAACCATTACTACATCTATAACCATCACTACATCTACAACCAACACTACATCTATAACCATCACTACATCTATAATCATCACTACATCTATAACCATCACTACATCTATAACCAACACTACATCTATAACCATCACTACATCTATAACCATCACTACATCTATAACCATCACTACATCTATAACCATCACTACATCTATAACCATCACTACATCTATAACCATCACTACATCTATAACCATCACTACATCTATAACCATCACTACATCTATAACCATCACTACATCTAGAACCAACACTACATCTACAACCATCACTACATCTACAACCATCACTACATCTACAACCAACACTACATCTATAACCATCACTACATCTATAACCATCACTACATCTATAACCATCACTACATCTACAACCAACACTACATCTATAACCATCACTACATCTATAATCATCACTACATCTATAACCATCACTACATCTATAACCAACACTACATCTATAACCATCACTACATCTATAACCATTACTACATCTATAACCATCACTACATCTATAACCATCACTAAGACCATCACATCTACAACCATCACTACATCTATAACCATCACTACATCTATAATCATTACTACATCTATAACCATCACTACATCTATAACCATCACTACATCTATAACCATCACTACATCTATAACCATCACTACATCTATAACCATCACTACATCTATAACCATTACTACATCTACAACCATCACTACATCTATAACCATCACTACATCTATAACCATCACTACATCTACAACCATCACTACATCTACAACCAACACTACATCTATAACCATCACTACATCTATAACCATCACTACATCTATAACCATCACTACATCTACAACCAACACTACATCTATAACCATCACTACATCTATAATCATCACTACATCTATAACCATCACTACATCTATAACCAACACTACATCTATAACCATCACTACATCTATAACCATTACTACATCTATAACCATCACTACCTCTACAACCAACACTACATCTATAACCATCACTACATCTATAACCAACACTACATCTACAACCATTACTACATCTACAACCATCACTACATCTATAACCATCACTACATCTATAACCATCACTACAACCATCATCACATCTACAGCCATCACTACGACCATCACTACATATATAACCATCACTAAGACCATCACATCTACAACCATCACTACATCTATAACCATCACTACATCTATAATCATTACTACATCTATAACCATCACTACATCTATAACCATCACTACATCTATAACCATCACTACATCTATAACCATCACTACATCTATAACCATTACTACATCTATAACCATCACTACATCTATAACCATCACTACATCTATAACCATCACTACATCTACAACCAACACTACATCTATAACCATCACTACATCTATAACCATCACTACATCTATAACCATCACTACATCTATAACCATCACTACATCTACAACCACACTCAACATCTATAACCATCACTACATCTATAACCATCACTACATCTATAACCATCACTACATCTATAACCATCACTACATCTAGAACCATCACTACATCTACAACCATCACTACATCTAGAACCAACACTACATCTACAACCATCACTACATCTAGAACCAACACTACATCTATAACCATCACTACATCTACAACCATCACTACATCTATAACCAACACTACATCTATAACCATCACTACATCTATAACCATCACTACATCTATAACCATCACTACATCTATAACCATCACTACATCTATAACCATCACTACATCTATAACCATCACTACATCTATAACCATCACTACATCTATAACCATCACTACATCTATAACCATCACTACATCTAGAACCAACACTACATCTACAACCATCACTACATCTACAACCATCACTACATCTACAACCAACACTACATCTATAACCATCACTACATCTATAACCATCACTACATCTATAACCATCACTACATCTACAACCAACACTACATCTATAACCATCACTACATCTATAATCATCACTACATCTATAACCATCACTACATCTATAACCAACACTACATCTATAACCATCACTACATCTATAACCATTACTACATCTATAACCATCACTACCTCTACAACCAACACTACATCTATAACCATCACTACATCTATAACCAACACTACATCTATAACCATCACTACATCTACAACCATCACTACATCTATAACCATCACTACATCTATAACCATCACTACAACCATCATCACATCTACAGCCATCACTACGACCATCACTACATCTATAACCATCACTAAGACCATCACATCTACAACCATCACTACATCTATAACCATCACTACATCTATAATCATTACTACATCTATAACCATCACTACATCTATAACCATCACTACATCTATAACCATCACTACATCTATAACCATCACTACATCTATAACCATTACTACATCTATAACCATCACTACATCTACAACCAACACTACATCTATAACCATCACTACATCTATAACCATCACTACATCTATAACCATCACTACATCTATAACCAACACTACATCTATAACCATCACTACATCTATAACCATCACTACATCTATAACCATCACTACATCTATAACCATCACTACATCTATAACCATCACTACATCTATAACCATCACTACATCTATAACCATCACTACATCTATAACCATCACTACATCTATAACCATCACTACATCTAGAACCATCACTACATCTAGAACCAACACTACATCTACAACCATCACTACATCTACAACCATCACTACATCTACAACCAACACTACATCTATAACCATCACTACATCTATAACCATCACTACATCTATAACCATCACTACATCTACAACCAACACTACATCTATAACCATCACTACATCTATAATCATCACTACATCTATAACCATCACTACATCTATAACCAACACTACATCTATAACCATCACTACATCTATAACCATTACTACATCTATAACCATCACTACCTCTACAACCAACACTACATCTATAACCATCACTACATCTATAACCATCACTACATCTATAACCATCACTACATCTATAACCATTACTACATCTATAACCATCACTACATCTATAACCATCACTACATCTATAACCATCACTACATCTACAACCAACACTACATCTATAACCATCACTACATCTATAACCATCACTACATCTATAACCATCACTACATCTAGAACCAACACTACATCTACAACCATCACTACATCTATAACCAACACTACATCTATAACCATCACTACATCTACAACCATCACTACATCTATAACCAACACTACATCTATAACCATCACTACATCTATAACCATCACTACATCTATAACCATCACTACATCTATAACCATCACTACATCTATAACCATCACTACATCTATAACCATCACTACATCTATAACCATCACTACATCTATAACCATCACTACATCTAGAACCAACACTACATCTACAACCATCACTACATCTACAACCATCACTACATCTACAACCAACACTACATCTATAACCATCACTACATCTATAACCATCACTACATCTATAACCATCACTACATCTACAACCAACACTACATCTATAACCATCACTACATCTATAATCATCACTACATCTATAACCATCACTACATCTATAACCAACACTACATCTATAACCATCACTACATCTATAACCATTACTACATCTATAACCATCACTACCTCTACAACCAACACTACATCTATAACCATCACTACATCTATAACCAACACTACATCTATAACCATCACTACATCTACAACCATCACTACATCTATAACCATCACTACATCTATAACCATCACTACAACCATCATCACATCTACAGCCATCACTACGACCATCACTACATCTATAACCATCACTAAGACCATCACATCTACAACCATCACTACATCTATAACCATCACTACATCTATAATCATTACTACATCTATAACCATCACTACATCTATAACCATCACTACATCTATAACCATCACTACATCTATAACCATCACTACATCTATAACCATCACTACAACCATCATCACATCTACAGCCATCACTACGACCATCACTACATCTATAACCATCACTAAGACCATCACATCTACAACCATCACTACATCTATAACCATCACTACATCTATAACCATCACTACATCTACAACCACACTCAACATCTATAACCATCACTACATCTATAACCATCACTACATCTATAACCATCACTACATCTATAACCATCACTACATCTAGAACCATCACTACATCTACAACCATCACTACATCTAGAACCAACACTACATCTACAACCATCACTACATCTATAACCAACACTACATCTATAACCATCACTACATCTACAACCATCACTACATCTATAACCAACACTACATCTATAACCATCACTACATCTATAACCATCACTACATCTATAACCATCACTACATCTATAACCATCACTACATCTATAACCATCACTACATCTATAACCATCACTACATCTAGAACCAACACTACATCTACAACCATCACTACATCTACAACCATCACTACATCTACAACCAACACTACATCTATAACCATCACTACATCTATAACCATCACTACATCTATAACCATCACTACATCTACAACCAACACTACATCTATAACCATCACTACATCTATAATCATCACTACATCTATAACCATCACTACATCTATAACCAACACTACATCTATAACCATCACTACATCTATAACCATTACTACATCTATAACCATCACTACCTCTACAACCAACACTACATCTATAACCATCACTACATCTATAACCAACACTACATCTATAACCATCACTACATCTACAACCATCACTACATCTATAACCATCACTACATCTATAACCATCACTACAACCATCATCACATCTACAGCCATCACTACGACCATCACTACATCTATAACCATCACTAAGACCATCACATCTACAACCATCACTACATCTATAACCATCACTACATCTATAATCATTACTACATCTATAACCATCACTACATCTATAACCATCACTACATCTATAACCATCACTACATCTATAACCATCACTACATCTATAACCATTACTACATCTATAACCATCACTACATCTACAACCAACACTACATCTATAACCATCACTACATCTATAACCATCACTACATCTATAACCATCACTACATCTATAACCAACACTACATCTATAACCATCACTACATCTATAACCATCACTACATCTATAACCATCACTACATCTATAACCATCACTACATCTATAACCATCACTACATCTATAACCATCACTACATCTATAACCATCACTACATCTATAACCATCACTACATCTACAACCATCACTACATCTACAACCATCACTACATCTACAACCAACACTACATCTATAACCATCACTACATCTATAACCATCACTACATCTATAACCATCACTACATCTACAACCAACACTACATCTATAACCATCACTACATCTATAATCATCACTACATCTATAACCATCACTACATCTATAACCAACACTACATCTATAACCATCACTACATCTATAACCATTACTACATCTATAACCATCACTACCTCTACAACCAACACTACATCTATAACCATCACTACATCTATAACCAACACTACATCTATAACCATCACTACATCTACAACCATCACTACATCTATAACCATCACTACATCTATAACCATCACTACAACCATCATCACATCTACAGCCATCACTACGACCATCACTACATCTATAACCATCACTAAGACCATCACATCTACAACCATCACTACATCTATAACCATCACTACATCTATAATCATTACTACATCTATAACCATCACTACATCTATAACCATCACTACATCTATAACCATCACTACATCTATAACCATCACTACATCTATAATCATTACTACATCTATAACCATCACTACATCTATAACCATCACTACATCTATAACCATCACTACATCTATAACCATCACTACATCTATAACCATTACTACATCTATAACCATCACTACATCTATAACCATCACTACATCTATAACCATCACTACATCTACAACCAACACTACATCTATAACCATCACTACATCTATAACCATCACTACATCTATAACCATCACTACATCTATAACCATCACTACATCTACAACCACACTCAACATCTATAACCATCACTACATCTATAACCATCACTACATCTATAACCATCACTACATCTATAACCATCACTAAGACCATCACATCTACAACCATCACTACATCTATAACCATCACTACATCTATAATCATTACTACATCTATAACCATCACTACATCTATAACCATCACTACATCTATAACCATCACTACATCTATAACCATCACTACATCTATAACCATCACTACATCTATAACCATTACTACATCTACAACCATCACTACATCTATAACCATCACTACATCTATAACCATCACTACATCTACAACCATCACTACATCTACAACCAACACTACATCTATAACCATCACTACATCTATAACCATCACTACATCTATAACCATCACTACATCTACAACCAACACTACATCTATAACCATCACTACATCTATAATCATCACTACATCTATAACCATCACTACATCTATAACCAACACTACATCTATAACCATCACTACATCTATAACCATTACTACATCTATAACCATCACTACCTCTACAACCAACACTACATCTATAACCATCACTACATCTATAACCAACACTACATCTATAACCATCACTACATCTACAACCATCACTACATCTATAACCATCACTACATCTATAACCATCACTACAACCATCATCACATCTACAGCCATCACTACGACCATCACTACATATATAACCATCACTAAGACCATCACATCTACAACCATCACTACATCTATAACCATCACTACATCTATAATCATTACTACATCTATAACCATCACTACATCTATAACCATCACTACATCTATAACCATCACTACATCTATAACCATCACTACATCTATAACCATTACTACATCTATAACCATCACTACATCTACAACCAACACTACATCTATAACCATCACTACATCTATAATCATCACTACATCTATAACCATCACTACATCTATAACCAACACTACATCTATAACCATCACTACATCTATAACCATTACTACATCTATAACCATCACTACCTCTACAACCAACACTACATCTATAACCATCACTACATCTATAACCAACACTACATCTATAACCATCACTACATCTACAACCATCACTACATCTATAACCATCACTACATCTATAACCATCACTACAACCATCATCACATCTACAGCCATCACTACGACCATCACTACATATATAACCATCACTAAGACCATCACATCTACAACCATCACTACATCTATAACCATCACTACATCTATAATCATTACTACATCTATAACCATCACTACATCTATAACCATCACTACATCTATAACCATCACTACATCTATAACCATCACTACATCTATAACCATCACTACATCTAGAACCATCACTACATCTATAACCATCACTACATCTATAACCATCACTACATCTATAACCATTACTACATCTATAACCATCACTACATCTACAACCAACACTACATCTATAACCATCACTACATCTATAATCATCACTACATCTATAACCATCACTACATCTATAACCAACACTACATCTATAACCATCACTACATCTATAACCATCACTACATCTATAACCATCACTACATCTATAACCATCACTACATCTATAACCATCACTACATCTATAACCATCACTACATCTATAACCATCACTACATCTATAACCATCACTACATCTATAACCATCACTACATCTATAACCATCACTACATCTATAACCATCACTACATCTAGAACCAACACTACATCTACAACCATCACTACATCTACAACCATCACTACATCTACAACCAACACTACATCTATAACCATCACTACATCTATAACCATCACTACATCTATAACCATCACTACATCTACAACCAACACTACATCTATAACCATCACTACATCTATAATCATCACTACATCTATAACCATCACTACATCTATAACCAACACTACATCTATAACCATCACTACATCTATAACCATTACTACATCTATAACCATCACTACCTCTACAACCAACACTACATCTATAACCATCACTACATCTATAACCAACACTACATCTATAACCATCACTACATCTACAACCATCACTACATCTATAACCATCACTACATCTATAACCATCACTACAACCATCATCACATCTACAGCCATCACTACGACCATCACTACATCTATAACCATCACTAAGACCATCACATCTACAACCATCACTACATCTATAATCATCACTACATCTATAATCATTACTACATCTATAACCATCACTACATCTATAACCATCACTACATCTATAACCATCACTACATCTATAACCATCACTACATCTATAATCATTACTACATCTATAACCATCACTACATCTATAACCATCACTACATCTATAACCATCACTACATCTATAACCATCACTACATCTATAACCATTACTACATCTATAACCATCACTACATCTACAACCATCACTACATCTATAACCAACACTACATCTACAACCATCACTACATCTACAACCATCACTACATCTATAACCATCACTAAGACCATCACATCTACAACCATCACTACATCTACAACCATCACTACATCTATAACCAACACTACATCTACAACCATCACTACATCTACAACCATCACTACATCTATAACCAACACTACATCTATAACCATCACTACATCTATAACCATTACTACATCTATAACCATCACTACCTCTACAACCAACACTACATCTATAACCATCACTACATCTATAACCAACACTACATCTATAACCATCACTACATCTACAACCATCACTACATCTATAACCATCACTACATCTATAACCATCACTACAACCATCATCACATCTACAGCCATCACTACGACCATCACTACATATATAACCATCACTAAGACCATCACATCTACAACCATCACTACATCTATAACCATCACTACATCTATAATCATTACTACATCTATAACCATCACTACATCTATAACCATCACTACATCTATAACCATCACTACATCTATAACCATCACTACATCTAAAACCATTACTACATCTATAACCATCACTACATCTATAACCATCACTACATCTATAACCATCACTACATCTACAACCAACACTACATCTATAACCATCACTACATCTATAACCATCACTACATCTATAACCATCACTACATCTATAACCATCACTACATCTATAACCATCACTACATCTATAACCATCACTACATCTATAACCATCACTACATCTATAACCATCACTACATCTATAACCATCACTACATCTATAACCATCACTACATCTATAACCATCACTACATCTAGAACCAACACTACATCTACAACCATCACTACATCTACAACCATCACTACATCTACAACCAACACTACATCTATAACCATCACTACATCTATAACCATCACTACATCTATAACCATCACTACATCTACAACCAACACTACATCTATAACCATCACTACATCTATAATCATCACTACATCTATAACCATCACTACATCTATAACCAACACTACATCTATAACCATCACTACATCTATAAACATTACTACATCTATAACCATCACTACCTCTACAACCAACACTACATCTATAACCATCACTACATCTATAACCAACACTACAACTATAACCATCACTACATCTACAACCATCACTACATCTATAACCATCACTACATCTATAACCATCACTACAACCATCATCACATCTACAGCCATCACTACGACCATCACTACATCTATAACCATCACTAAGACCATCACATCTACAACCATCACTACATCTATAACCATCACTACATCTATAACCATCACTACATCTATAACCATCACTACATCTATAACCATCACTACATCTATAACCATCACTACATCTATAACCATCACTACATCTATAACCATCACTACATCTAGAACCAACACTACATCTACAACCATCACTACATCTACAACCATCACTACATCTACAACCAACACTACATCTATAACCATCACTACATCTATAACCATCACTACATCTATAACCATCACTACATCTACAACCAACACTACATCTATAACCATCACTACATCTATAATCATCACTACATCTATAACCATCACTACATCTATAACCAACACTACATCTATAACCATCACTACATCTATAACCATTACTACATCTATAACCATCACTACCTCTACAACCAACACTACATCTATAACCATCACTACATCTATAACCAACACTACATCTATAACCATCACTACATCTACAACCATCACTACATCTATAACCATCACTACATCTATAACCATCACTACAACCATCATCACATCTACAGCCATCACTACGACCATCACTACATCTATAACCATCACTAAGACCATCACATCTACAACCATCACTACATCTATAACCATCACTACATCTATAATCATTACTACATCTATAACCATCACTACATCTATAACCATCACTACATCTATAACCATCACTACATCTATAACCATCACTACATCTATAATCATTACTACATCTATAACCATCACTACATCTATAACCATCACTACATCTATAACCATCACTACATCTATAACCATCACTACATCTATAACCATTACTACATCTATAACCATCACTACATCTATAACCATCACTACATCTATAACCATCACTACATCTACAACCAACACTACATCTATAACCATCACTACATCTATAACCATCACTACATCTATAACCATCACTACATCTATAACCATCACTACATCTACAACCACACTCAACATCTATAACCATCACTACATCTATAACCATCACTACATCTATAACCATCACTACATCTATAACCATCACTACATCTAGAACCATCACTACATCTATAACCATCACTACATCTAGAACCAACACTACATCTACAACCATCACTACATCTATAACCAACACTACATCTATAACCATCACTACATCTACAACCATCACTACATCTATAACCAACACTACATCTATAACCATCACTACATCTATAACCATCACTACATCTATAACCATCACTACATCTATAACCATCACTACATCTATAACCATCACTACATCTATAACCATCACTACATCTATAACCATCACTACATCTATAACCATCACTACATCTATAACCATCACTACATCTATAACCATCACTACATCTAGAACCAACACTACATCTACAACCATCACTACATCTATAACCAACACTACATCTATAACCATCACTACATCTACAACCATCACTACATCTACAACCATCACTACATCTATAACCAACACTACATCTATAAACATCACTACATCTACAACCATCACTACATATATAACCAAAACTACATCTATAACCAACACTACATCTATAACCATCACTACATCTATAACCATTACTACATCTATAACCATCACTACATCTATAACCAACACTACATCTATAACCAACACTACATCTATAACCAACACTACATCTATAACCATCACTACATCTATAACCATCACTACATCTATAACCAACACTACATCTATAACCATCACTACATCTACAACCAACACTACATCTATAACCATCACTACATCTATAAACAACACTACATCTATAACCATCACTACATCTATAACCATCACTACATCTATAACCATCACTACATCTACAACCATCACTACATCTACAACCAACACTACATCTATAACCATCACTAAGACCATCACATCTACAACCATCACTACATCTATAACCATCACTACATCTATAACCATCACTACATCTACAACCATCACTACATCTACAACCATCACTACATCTACAACCACACTCAACATCTACAGCCATCACTACGACCATCACATCTACAACCATCACTGCATCTATAACCATCACTACAACCATCACTACATCTGCAACCATCACTACATCTACAACCATCACTACATCTATAACCATCACAAGGACCATCACTACATCTACAACCATCACATCTACAACCATCACTACAACCATCACTACAACCATCACTAGGACCATCACATTTACAACCATCACTACGACCATCACATCTACAACCATCACTACGACCATCACATCTACAACCATCACCAGGACCATCACATCTATAACCATCACTACGACCATCACATCTACAACCATCACTAGGACCATCGCATCTACAACCATCACTAGGACCATCACATCTACAACCATCACTAGGACCATCACATCTACAACCATCACTAGGACCATCACATCTACAACCATCACTAGGACCATCACATCTACAACCATCACTAGGACCATCACATCTACAACCATCACCAGGATCATCACATCTATAACAATCACTACGACAATCACATCTACAACCATCACTAAGACCATCGCATCTACAACCATGCATCACTCCTGATCAGGACTCTTCTGTGAGGTTTGTTCACACACACTACTACTACACTCATTATTTACAACCAGTACTCCCCCTCACTTCACAGCATACATTGACAACATCGCACTGACCTTTCTGTAAGCATCCGTACAGTTCCAATCGAAGACACGGTGCAAAGTTATGGGCTGCACCGCTTGATATACCTCCATTTTCCAGCGGAAATATTCGTAGAACATGCGCAACAATCGGTTGGGAAAACGTTTTCATATTTCCGTGTTTAAAATCTTGATTGCTATTGCCTTTGATATTCTGTTAAATCCATTTAATAAAACAATCAATTATAAGTACAAACACAGGCATCATATATAACGCCTGTGCCTGTGCCTGTGCCTGTGCCTGTGCCTGTGCCTGTGCCTGTGCCTGTGCCTGTGCCTGTGCCTGTGCCTGTGCCTGTGCCTGTGCCTGTGCCTGTGCCTGTGCCTGTGCCTGTGCCTGTGCCTGTGCCTGTGCCTGTGCCTGTGCCTGTGCCTGTGCCTGTGCCTGTGCCTGTGCCTGTGCCTGTGCCTGTGCCTGTGCCTGTGCCTGTGCCTGTGCCTGTGCCTGTGCCTGTGCCTGTGCCTGTGCCTGTGCCTGTGCCTGTGCCTGTGCCTGTGCCTGTGCCTGTGCCTGTGCCTGTGCCTGTGCCTGTGCCTGTGCCTGTGCCTGTGCCTGTGCCTGTGCCTGTGCCTGTGCCTGTGCCTGTGCCTGTGCCTGTGCCTGTGCCTGTGCCTGTGCCTGTGCCTGTGCCTGTGCCTGTGCCTGTGCCTGTGCCTGTGCCTGTGCCTGTGCCTGTGCCTGTGCCTGTGCCTGTGCCTGTGCCTGTGCCTGTGCCTGTGCCTGTGCCTGTGCCTGTGCCTGTGCCTGTGCCTGTGCCTGTGCCTGTGCCTGTGCCTGTGCCTGTGCCTGTGCCTGTGCCTGTGCCTGTGCCTGTGCCTGTGCCTGTGCCTGTGCCTGTGCCTGTGCCTGTGCCTGTGCCTGTTACCTCTGGGAACATCGTCCAACGCCTTCCATCTAGACTATAATCCACACGAAATCTTTCTACCCAAATATACCGCTTATCATTGCCTTGGATTTCTAGACCTATCGAAAAAACATTGAGATACTATGAATGCACAAAATGATCACATAATATGCACCAAAAATATATTTTATTGGACTAAAAACCTGTGATGACCTTTAGATTTAGATAATGATCACAGTTTCAAGCATATGAATAAGAATCATTATACAACAGAACATTGATACATTTGCACATAAATTAAATCATCGCCAAATATTCCGGTCATTGAGCCCGCGCACCGTCAGCGTTCATCATTGTGAATGTCCACAATAATCATAAGAGAATGTATGCGAGGAAAATATAAACATGAAATAACTGCACTAACAGTTTGATAATTTTGATTTACCTAACCGGAACTCAATTTTAATAATACGACTTAAAATAAAGCTTTATAACCAATTGTTACCTTAGTACGTGTTTATTTTACCTTTCCTTTCAATTTGTGAACACGTACAAGTAATTAACTGGTGAGCAGTTAAGTTTTAGAACCGGCCACTTCCGGTACAAGTTCGCGGAAGTGGCCGGTTCTAGAACTTAACTGCTCACCAGTTAATTACTTTTACAGCTATCCCAGAGTTATTTGAAGGGAATGACAACTGTTGTTTTCCTCTCAATTTTAGAAAATGGTTTAGACTGCATGTTGTATGCGGACGACACGCAACTGTACATAACAATGAACCCTGACTGTAGAGCTTCCACTCTAACTAATTTGGAACAATGCATTAATGACGTACAAACATTTTTTACTACTAATAAGCTTAGCTGCAATACATCAAAAACTGAAATAGTTCATTTTTCGTCACGTTTTTCTAAACAAATTTCATTACCTAGCATAAATGTTGGCAAACATATAGTAACTACTAGTAAAGAGGCTCGTAATTTAGGAGTAATATTTGACCAACATCTTTCTATGTCTACTCAGATAAATAATATTTGCCGTTCAGCCTCGTTAGCCATAAAAAATATTGGTAAGATACGGAAATATCTCGATAGTGTTTCTGCTGAGCGCTTAGTACATGCATTTGTGTCCTCAAAGCTAGACTACTGTAATAGTGTGTTATATGGCATACCTGCCAATCAATTATGTAAGCTACAGCGCATTCAAAATTCTGCAGCCAGACTAGTTACTAGAACTAAAATAAGGGAACACATAACTCCATTACTTTACAACTTACATTGGCTACCAATACAGTTTCGCATTACTTTCAAGGTATTATTGCTTACTTATAAGATCGTCAATTGTAATGCACCATCATATCTAATTAATTTACTTGAGCATTATACACCTAGACGTACATTACGCTCAGCTACTAAAGGTCTATTAGTAGTACCTAGGTCAACAACATCTACATATGGAGATAGAGCGTTTTCAATAGCAGCTCCAAAACTATGGAATAAACTTCCACCTACTATAAGAAACGCAGATTCAATCAACAAATTTAAAACATCACTAAAAACATATTTATTCAAAGAAGCTTTTAATTGTTAGTAGATATTCTCGACTTTTAATTATTATTATTATTATTATATATATCGTATACTATATTAGTATTATTAACACTATATTTAGCATCTAAATTTTAATTCACTCTATTTTATTGTATATTTTACTAAATTTTTTATTGTACATTTCTAAACTTATTTATATATAGATATATACTTTGTACTGTAAGCGCATTGAGGCTTGCGAAATGCGCAAGAACCGTTAATTAAATTAAATTAAATTTTGATACCAAACTCGTAGTGTGGTGATGAATATTGGCCCAAATAAATACTTTAATTGTGTGTCGATGTTTCAAACCGGAAATGAACTTTCATGACTAATCCTTCCACCAACATTTTTACAAGAATCAACATTTTCAAAAGGCAAAAAGAACGGTTTAATATCAACCCATACGTGTAGAACTTTTCGTTTTCGGAGATGATTGAAAATGTGATACTATTTACTTATCCACCACGGTAAATGAAGTGCCGAACGTTTGTTTGGCGCTACTAACGTCCAAAAATGCAAGTTTTCGTAATTTTTATAATGCTCTAAGGAAAGAGCGCCGACGTCTTTCAGTTGTGTTCACAAATTGAAAGGAAAGGTAAAATAAACACGTACAAAGGTAACAATTGGTTATAAAGCTTTATTTTAAGTCGTATTATTAAAATTGAGTTCCGGTTAGGTAAATCAAAATTATCTAACTGTTAGTGCAGTTATTTCATGTTTATATTTTCCTCGCATACATTCTCTTAATTATTATTGTGGACATTCAAAATGATGAACGCTGACGGTGCGCGGGCTCAATGACCGGTATAGTTGGCGATGTTCCTAAAATAACCATATTAGATGGACTATAACCTCAGCAAAATGCACCAAAATGACCAAAAAATATCATTTTTAATGTGCTATAGCCAATGCAAATAAATTAATGCTCAAAAACGCGCAAAAATGGCAATTGTTTAGAGACTATTGCCCATGCAGAATGTCCAAAAATGGCCCAATAGGTATAGGATAATGGATGAGCTCCGAGGATTATTGAAATAAGCGCGAGGTCATTATTTGCAATAAGCCGAGGAGCGAGGCCATTATCCCATTTAATACACATTCTCATTGTTTTCGAAGGAAAACCCCTTACTAACAATTCCCAAAGGGTCCATTAACTAAACTATTTTTTCTTGTCCGTCCCATGGGACCAATGCTAACAATGTCTTTTGTAACAAGTATCAAGAAAAAGACATTTCGTTTTTATTTAAACCAAAACTGACATCGGTTGGTCAGATAGCATACAGCGTTAGGTGTAGGAATTCGAAGGCAGAGATTGCTGGTTCGAATTTCGTTGGTGTCATTTGATTTTTTCTTTACTTTCAATTCAGATCTAAGTCTCAAGTCTAAGTTTCATATCTATCAAAGTATCTTTCAAACCTCGATCTGAATCAAAATAAAAACCTCTGGTTCCAATTGAGGGACTACAATAATGACCTATGAATAATTAATTCATCAGCCCCACTCTTCCCTGCTGAATTCAAAACCCTCCCAAGCTTGAAGATTCTCGTAAATAATGACTACTTCGAAACAATGAAAGTGTGTATTAATAACAAATAATGAATAATTTTGATGGACTAATAATTGAGCCTGTGCAAATGTCAAAATACCTGTTATACGGTGTTTTTCTCCAAATGATATTTGTATCCATGACGTCAGCTTATCGCTGTCGGCAGCGCACCAGCTCGAGGCACTATTTAGTCGTGCCTGAGAGGGGAGGTGTGAGTTGTTTTCTGTGGTTGATGCTGTGATGTTTGCGTCCGGTAGTCGTCTTGACTCTAGTCCAAGAGGCTTATTACATGCTGGTGTAGCTGAAGCGGAAGTGAAATGATATCCTATTATAGAGGGTTTTCACTTCCTGTTTAGACCTCAATTTCATCAGCTTTCATGCATGAGACATGCGTAGATGACATAGAACCGAATTATTTCTACTTCTTATAAATACATAATAAATAATACTATTGAAGGCTTCTTTTCTTTCTATCTATTTCAAATTCTGACTGTTTTTAAGGTGACTCGCCCGAAAGCAGAGTAGTAGAAGTTACTAGGTGTCTCGCCCGTAAATCTGCTCTCAGAATTATTTCTACTTGCTTATAAATACATAATAAATAATATATACTATAAATAGTCGCAGATTGGTTAATTACATACAGAAGAATTGTAAATAAGTATATATTTAAGTAATTACGTTCAGTGTTGTTGGAAAAAAAAAACTATACAAAACTAGTTAAATGACTGATTCACGAATGTATTTAAACTGATAAATCAGTCACATTTTAAAACGTTATCATAATTTGCTCAAGTTTATATATTTTGAATAAACATATGCCGATGACAGGAGTATTTAGTCATCACTTGCATTAATTAATGATGTAATCTTCACACCATAGACACACGTTTGTAAAGGGATTTTTAAAAGGACTCCTGCTTAGAATTTTTCTCTTGGCCTAAGCTTGTCGTACGGTATTGTCATGCTAATTTGCCAACCATTTTCACAATAGATTTTTCAATTTTCTTTGTTCTAATAACAATGGTTGTTTGGTAAAACCAGTAAAATACCAATACCAGAAAAATCAAAATAAATCGAATATAATCATTAGTTTTCTTTCTTACCTTCGGTATTCTCAGTGAATAGTAATTGTGCTAATAGTATCAGAGAAACAAAACATCGCTTGAAATCCTTCATTGTGTTGTTTGTACTGTTTTCAAAATGTGTTTGTCTTCGTGTGTTGCTCGATAGGAAATTCGTGACCTTTGACTGAGATTAACCACACACTGTAGATAACGTCATGTGTGGTGTTGAATCACATCCAAGCTCACTGTTAGTGTTGAGTGATTTATTAAAGGATAATGGATACTCTTGAACCTTTAAATATTAACAAAATTTTATAAAACTGTGTCATCATTAAAGATCAACAAGAAACAATGTGAGTTTTATTTAATTTTATTGAATTTTAAGACAAAAAAAACCATTGCGTTGTTTTGTTATAATTACTATTAGTTCTTTAGAAACCAAGGCTGATTTCATACTTGCATAAAACAAGCATTCATTTCGGTCTCGGCTTGATGCTCAATCATGGACACCGTTTTTGGAAAAAGTGTTTATCAAAAAGTTTTATCAGGTCAAAGCAGGGAGAGAGGAGAGAGGTGGAATTGTTACGCAACAAAATGTAAGACTGACACAGAATGCAATACAAACTGACACAAAGTGTAAGACCGACACAGAATGCAATACAAACTGACACAAAGTGTAAGACCGACACAGAATGTAATTTAATACAAACTGAAGCAAAATGTAAGACCGACACAGAATGTAATTTAATACAAACTGACACAAAATGTAAGACCGACACAGAATGTAATTTGATACAAACTGACACAAAGTGTAAGACCGACACAGAATATAATTTAATACAAACTGACACAAAGTGTAAGACTGACACAGAATGCAATACAAACTGAAACAAAGTGTAAGACTGACACAGAATATAATTTAATACAAACTGACACAAAGTGTAAGACTGACACAGAATGCAATACAAACTGACACAAAGTGTAAGACTGACACAGAATGCAATACAAACTGACATAAAGTGTAAGACTGACACAGAATGTAATTTAATGCAAACTGACGCAAAATTTAAGACTGACACAGAATATAATTTAATACAAACTGACACAAAGTGTAAGACCGACACAGAATGCAATACAAACTGACACAAAGTGTAAGACCGACACAGAATGTAATTTAATACAAACTGAAGCAAAATGTAAGACCGACACAGAATGTAATTTAATACAAACTGACACAAAATGTAAGACCGACACAGAATGTAATTTGATACAAACTGACACAAAGTGTAAGACCGACACAGAATATAATCTAATACAAACTGACACAAAGTGTAAGACTGACACAGAATGCAATACAAACTGAAACAAAGTGTAAGACTGACACAGAATATAATTTAATACAAACTGACACAAAGTGTAAGACTGACACAGAATGCAATACAAACTGACACAAAGTGTAAGACTGACACAGAATGTAATTTAATGCAAACTGACGCAAAATTTAAGACTGACACAGAATATAATTTAATACAAACTGACACAAAGTGTAAGACTGACACAGAATGTAATTTGATACAAACTGACACAAAGTGTAAGACTGACACAGAATGTAATTTGATACAAACTGACACAAAGTGTAAGACTGACACAGAATGTAATTTAATACAAACTGACACAAAGTGTAAGACTGACACAGAATATAATTTAATACAAACTGACACAAAGTGTAAGACTGACACAGAATATAATTTAATACAAACTGACACAAAGTGTAAGACTGACACAGAATGTAATTTGATACAAACTGACACAAAGTGTAAGACTGACACAGAATGTAATTTGATACAAACTGACACAAAGTGTAAGACTGACACAGAATATAATTTAATACAAACTAACACAAAGTGTAAGACTGACACAAATGTTGGTCTGGTACAAGTAGGTCAGTTTTCAATGCTTAAATCTATTTATTTCTATACGTTTGATTACATCTTTATTTGTCTGGTACAAGTAGGTCAGTTTTCAATGCTTAAATCTATTGATTTCTATACGTTTGACTACATCTTTATTCGTCTGGTACAAGTCATCCTCGGGAACCCAGGGGTATTCTTCTGTCGCTCGTTTCTCGCTTCCACAACATATACCCCTGGGAACGTAGTCTGTTGGAGCTTGTTCCGGAAGTCAAAATTCAAACTTAGTTAACGACTTTCTTTGAATGGTTATCTTGATTTTCATTGGTCGACCTAATAAGGTCGACCAATCAGGAAAGAGCTGAATTTTGACTTCCGGAACAAGCTCCAACAGACTACGTTCCCAGGGGTATATGTTGTGGAAGCGAGAAACGAGCGACAGAAGAATACCCCGGGGTTCCCGAGGATGGGTACAAGTAGGCCAGTTTTCAATGCTTAAATCTATTTATTTCTATACGTTTGACTACATCTTTATTTGTCTGTTACAAGTAGGTCAGTTTTCAATGCTTAAATCTATTTATTTGTATACGTTTGATTACATCTTTATTTGTCTGGTACAAGTAGGTCAGTTTTCAATGCTTAAATCTATTTATTTGTATACGTTTGATTACATCTTTATTTGTCTGGTACAAGTAGGTCAGTTTTCAATGCTTAAATCTATTTATTTGTATACGTTTGATTACATCTTTATTTGTCTGGTACAAGTAGGTCAGTTTTCAATGCTTAAATCTATTTATTTGTATACGTTTGACTACATCTTTATTTGTCTGTTACAAGTAGGTCATCAGTTTTCAATGCTTAAATATATTTATTTGTATACGTTTGATTACATCTTTATTTGTCTGGTACAAGTAGGTCAGTTTTCAATGCTTAAATCTATTGATTTCTATACGTTTGATTACATCTTTATTTGTCTGGTACAAGTAGGTCAGTTTTCAATGCTTAAATCTATTGATTTCTATACGTTTGACTACATCTTTATTTGTCTGGTACAAGTAGGTCAGTTTTCAATGCTTAAATCTATTGATTTCTATACGTTTGATTACATCTTTATTCGTCTGGTACAAGTAGGTCAGTTGTTTCGCTTGCATGTGGGAGTGCAGCACACAAGACCGATATAAAGATGTTTGTTATGTACTGGACAGATTAAGGCCTTTTGCCGAAGATTCAGATGACATGACACGTAATAGACGGATTTCCTTTCTCTTATCTTGCACCTCCAGTTCCATTGTTCAAGACGACACGAGGGCATCTCATTATTGCAAAGTGGGAAATCCCCCCTAGCGACAGTTCCTGCAGAATAATTGAGTGAATTTATCTTTAATGTTGTGTTTTATGGATGGCGTAGTAGTTACCGCGCGTCTTTCACCACTGTGGTCCTGGTTCGAGTCTAGGGCATGGATTATATGTGAATTGAGTTGATGTGATGTCCTCTCTAGTGCAACGAGTGTTTTTTTTTTTGGGTTATCCAGTTTTCCTCGGTCCGCAAAAATCAACATGTCAACAGAGTTGTTTGCTAAACTATCTAAAATAGGGGTTGTGAGTCTGAGTCTCATGATTTAGTAATGTAATGCACCCGGGTGTTCTCCCTTTATCCAAGTGGTAGGGGTGATCGCCGTACCTTTTAGGGTTAAAATATTTTCAGTGCGTACCTTTATGGGTCCATTTATGGATTTGGCTCAAAAATCAGTTCTAAGGGTCGTTTTTACTCTGCTTTATTTGTATATGAGCGTACCATTTAGGGGTCATTTTTTTAAATCTCCGCCGATCACCCCTACCACTTTGACAAAGGGAGTACATCCCCCCCCCCCCCCCCACCCCCCACCCCCCAAAAAAGTCAAAGTCTTAATGCGCTTCAGAATTATCGTACGGACATAAACTTAAATAACTCGTTTATACAATCAAAACTCGTCATTATTTTTCCATTTATGGTCATTTTTCCATTAACTCATTTATTCCGTCATTCATTCATCCATGCATTCATGCATTCATGCATTCATGCATTCATGCATTCATGCATTCATGCATTCATGCATTCATTCATTCATTCATTCATTCATTCATATATACATGCATGCATGCATGCATCCAATCATTTAATAAACAATTGATATATATAAATCGATTTGAATATATGAAATAATTTGTAGGTTTTTGACTTATAAACCTTTATAGTCAGTAAATTAATCAAAAGAAAAGAGAAAACAACAACAACAACAACTAATAATGTCCTTATGATTATTAGCAGGTGCATGATCTACAATATGACGAAAGAGCCTTCCCTGAAGACCATTGCTGCTTACTATATAATTAAAATGTTAATCCAAATTAAAGAGACTGATCTATATCTGATGCCGACCTGCAATTGTTCTTGACTGGCTAGTCTCTTGTTTACGCTGGAACACAATTCGCCATTTTCTAAACGAGCAGCGGGCTGTGTTCGAGTTTCAATCGTAAAGCATTCATGGAATGATTGAAGGGAGTTGAAGTACTTTGCTGCACTCTGTCCCTGCAAACAATCCATACATGCTTTGCGATTGCAAATTGACACACTTTCTTGCTTGCTTATTTAGTCTTTAGGCACTACCTCACTAAAACCACCTTTTTACTTCAGCCTATTTAAACTTAACTATATTCTACAAATTATATGTAAATAGCACGTAAAATGTGTGAAATGAAACTGATTTGATTTGATTTTGATTTAGAACATGGCGAATAGTGTTTTCACATGTTTGTGGGGCTAACCAGTCAAGAACCGATATTAGTATAAATACTCAGGTGATTATAGAAAATCGCGCGCGCTGATTGGTTTGCTATCTCGGATTATCAGCCGATAATCACCTTTTCGGACAAAATGGCTGCCAGTAGTCGTTTTGTCACTGTTAGCGAATATGAAATTGAAAACTTTAAAGTAAATGCTGTCCCAAAATCGACTAAAGAAGCGACTAAGTTTGGTATCAAGCTATTTAAAGGTATCATAGTAAATTTTCACGGTTTTTTTTGTCATTATGCGAAACAAAGTTTACAATTTTTACGCGTAACGTTCGCGCTTTTAAAAAATAAAATATTTTCACTTTCAATGCTGTTTCCTTCTTTCTTTTTTGGAATAATCACCTTTGTATTTATACTAAAACGATTATTCACCTCAGGCGAAGTGATTATCGGTGAATATTTACCTCGCCGCTCGGTAAATATTCACCGATAATCACTTCGCCTTCGGCGAATAATTGTTAAATATTCAAATTGGTCGCCATTTCACTATTCAGTGTAAAGAATAAAATAAATAAAAAGCTTACCACACGAGTCTGTAGCATACATGATTCTATAGTATTTTTAGTACCGCCCCTAGCCTGATTGAAAGCGATAGCGTAGGACCCAGGCCCGCTCTGAAAATCAGGCTATACCGCCCCAAGCCCTATGGCATGTAGAGAAGACTGTGCTCAAGTCAAAAAGATACAACAACTTACCCTGCTTGAAGCTATTCTACCTTTCTGTATTACCTTTGATTAAAACGTTATAGTCTAACCACAGGCAGCCCAACTATTCTCTCTAAGGATTTGTTTTATGACAATAAAGTTATTTTTAACCGCGCGCCGGATGGGATTTCTTTGGCTTTTTGCAAGCAATTTTTTCCGTCGCGCGGAATCGCTCGCATGACAGAAAAATCGAAGAAAGTAGTATCTTAATATCAAAATACCTCCCTCTTCGACACCGCGCGAGTTTGACAAAAAATTGCTTGCAAAAAGCCACAGGAATCTCATCCGCGTGCATTCCAACAAAGACACCACAGGAACCCCACCCGCGCGCTCAATGATTAACAATTAAAAGATCTTATTCCAATATGGCGCTCGGCCCACGGTTAAAAATAACTTTATTGTCGTAAAAGATCCTCAGAGATAATAGTTGGGCTGCCTGTGGTCTGATGCAAAAACAGTTTATCTCATTAATGTTTTCAGTTCAAGATAAATGGACAGTTTGACTGCTCAAATGTTACCTGTTTTATACGCCACCTTCAAAACCTTTTTTCAGTTGAACTCAAATAGCACAAAAATCTCATAGCTAGTCGTAAAAGCATATCATAGCACAGACAGTCCAACTAGTCGATCTGAGGAATTATTTACGCGAATTAAATATTTTTTTTCCGAGCGCCAAGCAAAAAGAGCCGATTAAAAAAAGGATTTTGTTTTTGCTTGAGCGCGTGGTTGGGCTACCTGTGTTGATTGGTTTGTCGTGCGGGATCTCACGCGACTTTCAGAAATCGAAGAGAGTTGAGAGAGTTGCTTACTACCCTCTTCGACACCGCACGATTTTGACGAAAAGCATCAAACAATTACACCACAGGAAGCCCTCCCGCGCGCTCACAGAATAACAAAAAACTTTTGTTCAATTAATATGGCGCGCGAGGTGGCGGTTAAAAATTATTTTATTTGCTTTAAAAAAATCCTCAGATCGAATAGTTGGGCTGCCTGTGGTCATAGTTGGTATATTGTGTGGTTTTAATAATGATATCTTTATATCTTAACATTTGACAGACATACTAAATCTAAATTCTCGGGGGGGGGGGGGGGGGGGGGGATTTGGGAAGGGGTGTTCCGCTGGGATCCTAAAACGATTACCCTGTTTATGACAGAAAAAAAACAAATTCTTATACCCTGTTTATGACAAGTGATAAAAATGTGACCCTGTTTATGACAGTTTAGGACCCTGTTAATGCCGCGAAAATGCGCTGAATTTCCCGAAAGACCGCGCAAAAGACGAATGACCGCGCGCTGCTCATCATATTACCTAATAAATATACCTGATAATGACAAAAAAAACTAAGGACATTGGGAAATGGAGTAAAAATATACCCTGTTCATGACAGAAAACTCAAAAAACCATACCCTGTTCAGCGGATCATCCCCCCCATCATTCCACCTTATTCATTAGTTTCAATGGTTTGACTATTTTAGTCTTTGTATTAAGGAATGAAAACTAAGATAGCATAACCTCCTTCAATTGTGTTCTATCAATAAGATTTTGATTTAAAAATACACCGAGCCGGTTCCCTGCACATTATTTATTCATATCATTCATATTATCAAATACGACTCCCAGTAGATACTAATTAGTGAGATTTGAAAAGCCGTTTTTTATTTCTTAACTCAAATCATGTGCCTTTGTTAGAATAGGATTAAATCATTGTTTTTTTGTGAGAAAACCTTCTCAAGTGTGAAATAAATTAGTTACATACCTCGAATGTTCGGCTATAAGCCTATATATCCCTTGGGCCTGCGGCCCGCGGGATATATATGGCTTATAGCCTCCATTCTCGGTATGTAACTCTTACTTATTATACACTTCATGTACAACAGATTTGCAAAATATCATGAAGGGCGTCAGGTGCACTTTAAGGCTCAAAAACATATTTGATAAAAAGTGCAAGGTAAGAAAAGTACGTTTGACAGGTGTTTCACTCGCATGTGGGACTGTAACACACAAGACCGTGGTAGACCTTTACCCCTAAGTCCCCTCCGCCCTCCGGGATTAATACAAGTAGGCCAGTTTTCAATGCTTAAATCTATTGATTTCTATACGTTTGCTTACATCTTTATTTGTCTGGTACAAGTAGGTCAGTTTTCAATGCTTAAATCTATTTATTTCTATACGTTTGATTACATCTTTATTCGTCTGGTACAAGTAGGTCAGTTTTCAATGCTTAAATCTATATATTTCTATACGTCTGATTACATCTTTATTCGTCTGGTACAAGTAGGTCAGTTTTCAATGCTTAAATCTATATATTTCTATACGTCTGATTACATCTTTATTCGTCTGGTACAAGTAGGTCAGTTTTCAATGCTTAAATCTATATATTTCTATACGTTTGATTACATCTTTATTTGTCTGGTACAAGTAGGTCAGTTTTCAATGCTTAAATCTATTTATTTCTATACGTTTGATTACATCTTTATTTGTCTGGTACAAGTAGGCCAGTTTTCAATGCTTAAATCTATTTATTTCTATACGTCTGATTACATCTTTATTCGTCTGGTACAAGTAGGTCAGTTGTTTCATTTGCATTTGGGACTGCAACACACAATACCGTTCTCAATATCACGTTTGGTGATTGATGCACAGCTGATAGCTTTTTTCTGTTGATTCAAATGACACCTTACACGTGTGGTACATCTGAAGTACCATTTATTAGGAAGACACGGAGGTATCTTGTTGTCGCAAAGTGGGAAATCTCGGAGAGCACGTTTCTCTCTTCCAGCAGAATTAAATGAATTTATCGTAAATATTGTGTTTAATGGTTGGCGTAGTGCAGGTTTAACGCGCGCCTCTCACCGCTGTGGTCCTGGTTCGAGTCCCGGCTAGGGCATGGATTTTAGTGGAACCCCGTTAATCCGGCCATCGAAGGGACAGCCTAAAGTGACCGTATTAGCGGGGTGGCCGTATTAAGCGGGTAAATATTATAGAAAATGTATGGACATGCATTTCGTCGGGACCTAAAAAACTGGCCGCAATAACGGAGTGGTCGTATTAAGCGTTTGGCTGTTCCACTGTATATTGAGTGGGGTTTGTTTGGTGGGATGTTCTCTCTCTCATGCCTCTATATTCTCGTACCCAGACCCTACTCAGCTTTCTGGCAGATTGTAGGCTCTGGAAAACCCTACAACCGGAAGCCAAAATTGTTGTGATAGCGTCAACATTGCGCATGCGCAATCTTTTGACCGAGGTGCTCTGGGTGCTAGAATGAACGAATGAACGAGCACATCGCATCGACGCCAGCTTAATTAATATTCATCATCAGTCTATACGAGCCTTGGCACGCTTGAATTTGCAAACTATTTATTTTTTACAAATTGATTTTAATGGTTAAAGAAGTGGGTTTGAGCGGTAAGATTAGGCATGGATACGAAAATATTACCGTAGAATAACATTCTTGGATCACAATTCTAAAAACTTATAATGAATTTATAAGCCTATAAAGTAAGTTGACATGTGTCTTAGGTTCTCCGAAGCTGCAACCTTCCCGGTACAGTGAGCTAGGCGACTAGTCCTTTTCACAGTTCCGTTCAGTGACCACGAATGATAGTTCCAAGTCGGGGTTCGCGTTATTGCGCATGATAAATTTTAACGCGAACACGAACCTCGACTTTGAACTATTATTGGTGGTCACTGAACGAAACTGTGAAAAGGACTAGTCAAAAATAGCCGTAACTTGCTTAATTCCCACCCCAATCTTCACAGATAATAAATTAAATAATAACTGAAAATGACACTGAAAGTTTTTATGAATTGTATTAATGTTCAGTTGAAAAACATCGAAGGTTTAAAAGTCGCCTTATATTCTGTTATAAATAATGAGCTTGGGCTACCTGTGGATATATATAATGCTCGGCCAATCAGATCACTTTAAATTGTAGGGAACCCCAGAGCTTTCAATTCGATCTTTCGTTAGAAAGCTGAGAAGGGTCTGCAGGGTACGAGAATGATGCCACTAATGTGAACAGAGTCGTGTGCCTTATCAGTTAATGTAGAGGTAGTGAGTGTGAGTCTCCCCAATTTGTGTCTGTCTAGATCTATTTATTTTTATTAGTACAGTGGAACCCCGCCTTACGGCCACCAGCTTAATACGGCCAGTTATTGCGGCCAGTTTTTTAGGTCCCGACGAAATGTATGTCCTTACATTTTCTGTAAAATTTACCCGCCTAATACGACCACCCCGTTAATACGGCCACTTTGGGCTGTACCTTCGGTGGCCGGATTAACGGGGTTCCACTGTAGTATCTTATTATCTATATTATTAGTACTACGAGTATCTTCTGAAAAAATAGAACGTGTTTGGGTTTCCTCTCTCCCTGGCTAGGCCAGCCTCGTACGTTCCCAGGGCCCTCCCTTCGAAGCTAGGGAACGAGGTTGTGGCTACAATCATTGACAAAAGTGTTGGCACGAATGTGATAAAGTAATTTTAGCACTGCTGAAATTCTACTTATCCCCCACCCCCCTTCGCAATGTTGAGGTGGGAGTCATTGTTTGGTGCTTGTGTGGTTGACCTGTCAATGCGCCATCATTTCACACCAACATTGATGTGGGGGGAAGGGGGGGAATTTTTTTATACTTAAAATAAATGAAGTAGTCACTATGAGATAAAATACTAAAATCGTGCCAACTACTTTTGACAAGGGAAGCTAGGGAACGAGGTTGTGGCTAGGCCCGATAAAATCTTTTTGATATACACTAGCTTATTTCAAAAAACGTTGTCCTTGAAAAAAAAAAAACCAGGCCAAGGCGTTCCAATGAGTACAGTGGAACCCCGTTAATCCGGCCACCGAAGGGACAGCCCAAAGTGGCCGTATTAACGGGGTGGCCGTATTAGGCGAGTAAATTTTACAAAAATGTAATTTTACAGACATGCATTTCGTCGGGACCTAAAAAACTGGCCGCAATAACGGGGTGGCCGTAAGGCGGGGTTCCACTGTACTAATAACAAAATATAACAAAACATTTTTGTATTTTCAAATCAGTATTGTATTACAACCAGCATTCGTTTCGGTCTTGGCTTTTTGCTTAATCAAGGATAACGTGTTTTGTTTTAATTAATAAATGTACATAGTAATGGCAACTTACCACCGTTTCCGACCTCGATCTTAGAGATTGCTTCCATTTGAGAAATGTACGAAAAGAGGACCAAAGCAACCACAGCAGTAGAAAATCTCTGACAACAAAATAGAAAAGAAGGATGTTAACCCGTAAATATACAGCTATTTTAAAAATCGCTGTCGCAAACGTAGCCACAGTCCACACTCTAAAGCCTGCAAAGGATGTCGGTATTTCTTCTCTTGTTATCTTGGTTGTACATGTTTGTGTTATATGACAATACCAAGTTGATATTGTGGTAGATATAAATACAAATATTTCTTTAAAAAAAGTGCAATAAATCACAAATTAACTCCATATAACCGACATGCAGGCTTTAGAGTGTGGACCGTAGCTTCTGCTGCGACAACGATTATTGAAATGGGTGTATATAAAATAGCTTAGACGAAAATCGACAGTATCTGTAGAGAGCGCAGAAACAGCGCAATCCGGGACTATACGCTATAAATACAAAAAGATCCTATCTAGATTAAAATACTATAACAAATTAAGATGATCAACATCTATAAATTGTGGAAATATTTAAAAAATATAAAATAAGAAAGAAATTAAGGCGACTTATCACTTAAAAAATACGGAAAGTTTCATGAAGGTATTCTCTACTTACCATCGTAACGATTTGAATTCTGTTTCTATAGTTGCTCAGTCGAAACGCCTTCAATCTCTTGCTTCTGGTAATGGTGCCTTGAAAAAAATATAGCTCGCCTTTTATGCTGTCTTCTGAATGAATGACCGACAGGCGTGCACTGGGGCGGGGCGAAAGTGGAAAACTTGATTGTGACGTCGCTTTGGCTGGTTATAGACAAATATACAGACTATTTCAACTAGCTGAGACCAAACTGAGACAGCATTGAGCGGAAATCGTAATAGTATAATTTAATTATGCCCAAAGAAATAATTATGTATGTACAAAATTAAGATAGAGTTGTTTCCAGTAACCCGTGAAACGAATTGTATTAGTTAAAGTATAATAGAGTCGTTAAGTCATTTAAACCGTGAAATAGATATTAGACTAATACACCTTAGCAGCCTCTAATTCCATATAAATGGAAAAAAAAAAAAAATAACGCGAAACCGCATCACCGCAAACCCTTACGCCCCCTCTTTTATGCTGTCTTCTGAATGAACAACCAACAGGGGTGCACTGGGATGAGCAATACAAAAAAAACAAGTTTCTTATTTGCCATATGAGCTCTCGAGGCTGTCAATGTCATTTTAGTTACAATACCAAAGTAGTTCTGAAACCGAGAATAGCACATTTACTCAACCTTTAAAGTACGGTTTTGTCTAGCGATGTATATAGCAATATAAAATTGAAAGAAAAATGTTTCCCTTTTGCTATATTTATTTAGCTTTTGAGGCTGTCAATATTCTTTCAGTTAAGATACCGCAATAGTTCTGAAACCGAGAATAGCACATTTACTTATCCTTTAGAGCTCAAGAGGAACTTCACTATGTGTTGATTCAGCGAATGTCAACATTAAACTTAAACGGAATAACTATTTGTCTATCTCCCTTTCTCTTTGTAGATCTTTTATTGAAGGGAATATACAGCTGTTTTATAAAAGGTTGGCAATAAAACCTTTTTTATTATATATGCATGTTGCATACAAGCCAGAAATGCATTGTGGATGATATGAATTCAAGCAGCGTAAGTAAATAAATAAGTACATAAGTATATAAGTAGGTACGTAAGTAAATAATTAAGTACGTATATACGTAAGTAAATAAATAAGTACGTACGTATGTAAATAAATAAGTACGTAAGTAAATAAATAAGTAAATAAATAAGTACGTAAGTAAATAAATAAGTACGTAAGTAAATAAATAAGTACGTAAGTAAATAAATAAGTACGTAAGTAAATAAATAAGTACGTAAGTCAATAAATAAGTACGTAAGTCAATAAATAAGTACGTAAGTAAATAAATAAGTAAGTAAGTATATATATATAAGTAGGTAAGTATTATTTCCAAGTTGCAATAATAAGCAGAGCAGAGCAGAGCAGAGCAGAGCAGAGCAGAGCAGAGCAGAGCAGAGCAGAGCAGAGCAGAGCAGAGCAGAGCAGAGCAGAGCACGTACGAAAAAAAAAGTATCAGACTGAAAGGAAGTGTTAAGATCTGTAACCCAGTTTCATTCTCTTTGTTGCTCAGATTAGAAAATCTTCTCTTCCAAGATGACATGTAATTATCTTTCTTGGGTAGTGTTCTTTTGTTTCTTAATCATATATGTTTCCTTCCTAGGAGGATCACCTGAGCTAGGTCGTTAAGCTTCGTAAACAACAAAATGGCGGGCAAGCGTTCTCTTTTGGCGCTAAATTCAGTTTTCCTCCCTGCAGCATTCCTGGCTGCGGTTTTTCACTGCCATTTGGCGCGCGAAATACGTCATTTAACGTCATTTTTCATGTAAACACAACCACAAAGGAGGGTGACCCTACCACTAGGGTGACCCATTTTAGGAGGGCAACCCTATCTTCATGTAAACAAACCCTAAGAGTACAAATAGAGTGCAAATAATATACTGTGAAATAGTTAGCTGACTATTTAGTGATATTTTATGCTACTTCTATTGTTTAATTAGAACTATTTAGTACTAATTAGCACTATTTGTTTCACGGGTATAAAAGAAAAGGAAAATATTAGAATATTTTTAAGAGAGAGAGAAAAATAATACGATCGAAACACGAGCAATTAAAACAGATAGGAACATTTTTTATCCGGTCTCCCTGTGGAATGTTTAGACAATGTTGCTTTGAAAATGTTTTTATTCTCAAATATTTATTATTATTAATATTTTTTATGACATTTGGTTGTCAGAAAACAGCAGGCCATTTCAAGGAATAAACAAATAATCATCATCGATCATTGTCGGTATTATGCATCTGAACCCTTTTTACACTAGAGAACGGTCAAACCGTCTGAACGGTCAAATCGTCTGGACGGACAAATCGTTTGGACGGACAATTTAATCGTCTGGACGGTCAAATCGTCTGAACGGTCAAACCGTCTGGACGGACAAATCGTCTGGACGGTCAAATCGTCTGGACGGTCAAATCGTCTAATGACAAACAGGTGGCCTGGATGGACAAATCGTCTGGACGGACAAATCTTCTAGACGGACAAATCGTATGAACGGGCAAATCGTCCTTAAAATCGTCTCAAATTGGGTTCATCCCGTTTTCACACCAGACGATTTGTCCGTCAAAAGACGATTTGTCCATCATAAGACGATTTGTCCGTCATAGGACGATTTGTCCGTCATGAGACGATGTGTCCGACATGAGACGATTTGTCCGTCATAAGACGATTTGTCCGTCATAGGGCAATTTGTCCGTCATGAGACGATATATTTGTCCGTCATAAGACGATTTGTCCGTCATACGACGATTTGTCCGTCATAAGAAGATGTGTCCGCAATTCGGTCTTGGGATGATCTCCGTCATTTGACAACCTTTAAGTTTTTAATAGGCGTATGTCTATATTCCCTTTCCGTCTTGGAATAACCCATCGCCTCGGACGGCCTGTTTAGAATTAGTCTCCCTCCCAGCCGTTCTTAGTCTCTTCATAGAACGTTGCGTGACGACACTAAGAACGGCTGCGAGGGAGACTAGTTTAAAATAGGTGTATGTCTATAATTCCATCCCGTTATGGAATGACCTTTCACCTTGGCCAACCTTTTTGAAATAGGTGTATGCCCATACTTCTTTTCTGTCTTAGAATAACCTTTTTCTTTGGACAATCTCTATGAAATAGCCTAACATTTCGCTCCGACTTGAAACAACCTATCAGTGCTTTGGACAACCTTTTTGAAATAGGTGTATGCCTAAAATTCCATTCCGTCTTGGAATAACCTATCACTTTCGATAAACTCTTTGGAATAGCCTACAATTTTTTTCTGTCTTGATAAGTCCTTGCACAACGTTTTTAAAATAACTGTATGCTTGGTTAATAAATTATTCATAAAAAGTTGACTCCCACTCCAATCTGCAAGCCAGGGTTTATCCTGAAGATACAAACAAACATTACTGTCAAACATAATCAACTTCGTACCCAGGGCCCTCGCCCTTCCGCTTTTGGTAGGGGCGAAGGGAGAGGGCCCTGGGTACGAGGTTGAATCATAATAACCAAATAGGTACTTGACAAGTACATGGTGACGATAGCGATAATGATGATGGTGATAGCGGTAGTAGTGGTGGTAATGCTGCTGCTGATGATGATAGTGATGATGTTGATGATGATGGTGATGATAATGACGATGATAACATTCATTAAAGATGATGATGGTGAAGACGATTATGATTACATGTATTATGATTTTGATGACGATGATGATGATTGCGATGATGATGACGGTGATGATGATGATAATGATTGCGATGGTGATGATGATGACGAATATGCTGATGACAACCAAGACGATAATGGTGATGACGAAGATGATGATAATGATCAAGGTTATGATGAAAATCATAAAGTTAATAATATAACAACTACAATACTATAATGACCATCGGATATTCTGATGATCACAATTACTATAATAACGATGATCGTCATTGCGATGATTTTGATGAAAGAGAAGGCGCGTGATTGTATAACCGATACAACACGGGCGCGAATGTTGTATACTGCTTAAAAAACGTCTAAGCTAGCTCGGATATACAAAACTCGTCATGGTCATGATTTCTTTTATAAATTTCTCACTAATTATTCATGAGTTTTTTAATAGAGCGAAAACACTAGAACCATGAAATATGTGTAATAGTGCTTATTTAGCGACTATTAGTCACTATAAAAGACAAGTAAAGTTGTAATGAGGTATTGTTTCCTTTTGTATTTGATATTTCTGGTTGAGTGATACTGACTAAATAGTCACTAAATAAAAACTATTAGTTAGTAACTATTTTGTTTTTATTTCATGGTTCTAGTGTTTTGGCTCTATGATATAATGTACTCGAGATTATAGTAAATCTCGCAGCTAAATTTCAAGTTAGAACTTATGTAAATCAGGATATACAACACTAGTGTTGTATCAGATCTACAACACTCGTCATGGTCATGGTTTCTTCTTGTAAATGTCTTATTAATTATTTATGTACTGCATGGTAGTCTTACCCATCAGATGGTAGCAGTCCTCGTGGTATACAGTAGTTTAGCTCTATCCGTGCAATACCAAGGACTAACACCAAGCCTATACCATATGACCAACGAATACTTTCAACCATGGGATTGGCCCGTTGTCTCCATGGTAACGCTGCAAATAGAAAATACGTTTTTATATATGTTGATGACGACGACGACGATGATGATGGTGGTGGTGAGAAGGACGACGATGATGATGATGACGACGATGATGATGGTGGTGATGACGACGATGATGGTGGGGATGACGACGATGATGATGATGATGATGACGACGACGACGATGATGGTGGTGATGACGACGACGATGATGGTGGGGATGACGACGATGATGGTGGGGATGACGGCGATGATGGTGGTGATGACGACGATGATGATGATGATGATGATGACGACGATGATGATGATGGTGGTGATGACGACGATGATGATGATGATGATGGTGGTGATGACGACGATGATGGTGGGGATGACGACGATGATGATGATGGTGGTGATGACGACGATGATGATGATGATAGTGGCGATGACGACGATGATGGTGGGGATGACGACGATGATGATGATGGTGGTGATGACGACGATGATGATGATGATGGTGGTGATGACGACGATGATGGTGGGGATGACGACGATGATGATGATGGTGGTGATGACGACGATGATGATGATGATGGTGGTGATGACGACGATGATGGTGGGGATGACGACGATGATGATGATGGTGGTGATGACGACGATGATGATGATGATAGTGGCGATGACGACGATGATGGTGGGGATGACGACGATGATGATGATGGTGGTGATGAAGACGATGATGATGATGATGACGACGACGATGATGGTGGTGATGACGACGATGATGACGGTCATGATGGTCATGATGGTGGTGATTATTATGGTGATGACGACGATGGTGATGATGATGATGATGATGGTAGTGATGATGATGATGATGGTGGTCATGATGGTGGTGATTGAAATGGTGATGACGACGATGGTTGTGGTGATGATGGTAATGTGATGTGGTGTTGATGATGACCATTGTGATGTTGATAATGATGGTAGTGGTGATATTGATTTGATATTTCTATACAAATTCCTTTTATATAACTCCTAATTCAACGACCACGTAATGAAGATAATTTTTATCATTTTGCAAAACCCTCTATAAAATACCACCCCTATACAACGACCACTACTACATAATGAAGATCATTTTTATCATTTTACAAAACCCTCTATAAAATACCACCCCTATACAACGACCATCAATATGATAAACTTACTTGAATCTAAAGAGAGAAGGTTGCCCGCATTGAAGAATAAATGTGTTTTTAAATGATCACCAAAACCTCCCTGGCATGGTCGGAATGGAAGGGGTGTATACAGGTGAAAACCAGTCGCCCAGTAGACCTCGCCTCCCAACGAATCACCTAGTAACAAACATATGTTATAGTGAGTCGAGGAGAAATCGTTGCGTGACAATATTATAGTCGAGGAGAAATCGTTGCGTGACAATATTATAGTCGAGGAGAAATCGTTGCGTGACAATATTATAGTCGAGGAGAAATCGTTGCGTGACAATATTATAGTCAAGGAGAAATCGTTGCGTGACAATATTATAGTCGAGGAGAAATCGTTGCGTGACAACACCGATAGTGGCAACTACACTATACTCCCTATGCATAAAGGCGTGGCAATAAACATATCATAGTTAATCAGTTTTAGAATACAACAATGCATGCTTTCAATAGAAAGAGCACATCGAAATTAGTAATATTCCAAAGTTTCAATGTAGTAACATAAAATGATAAAAAGCTACAGCTGTTTGAATTTACAAAGATTTCACTGAAAATTTGAACTTTGGGGTGACGAGCCTCGTTTCATGTTTTTGGTACATTTCAAATGCTGATAACTCTGCAGTGATTAAATACATGACAACATAACTGTACCAAATTACTAATGTAGACATGCTCTTTCTTGTAATTGAAAAATATTATTGAAATATTTTATTATCCCGGCATGGTGCTCGTTCCCAGTCCTTTCCCTTTATGCCATAGGGTCTACGGCTTTGTTAAAATAATTAATTATCGTAGACGATGAATAAGGGCCCGTGCAAACGGTTTCAACATTTGCTTCCGGTCAACATTTATTCGATTTTGTTGAATGACAATGTTGAAGCCGTTTGCCCACCATTTCAACATTGTTGAAACGTGTTGAATCGATGTTGAATTGATGTCCAAAGAGTCTAAACGCGTTTAAACTTTTCTTCAACATCCATTCAACATTTCTTTTGTTCTGTGAATGTTGAATCGGAGTTGAAGTCGTTTGTCCTGTTCCGTTCAACATTGTTGGCTACACCCATGCGCATTTAGTAGTCTTTTAAATACGTAACACGTTTCAACAATGTTGAAAGGGGAGGCAATGTTGAAAGGGGATGGCAAACGGTTTCAACATTACCATTCGACAAAATCGAACAGATATTGAAGTAAATGTTGAAACCGTTTGCCTACCTACGTTCAACATCGTTCGACAACCATTCTACAGCGTTCAACAAAATCGAACGAATGTTGAAGCAAGTGTTGAAGCCGTTTGCCCGGGCCTTAAGATTGGAAATAGTTTTGTTACCTTGATCCTTTGGACCAATTCCTTTCATTTGAAAACCTCGCAAAGATAGGGGACCACCAAGAAAGAATCTACAAAAAAAAACAATGTTGCTTATTTTAGATCGATCAATCAATAAATCAATCAATCATTCAATCAATCTATCTATCAATCAATCGATCAATCAATCAATCACTCAATCGATCACTCAATCAATCATATCAATCAATCGATCGATCGATCAATCGATCAATCAATCAATCAATCAATCAATCAATCAATCGATCAATCAAACGATCGATCAATCAATCAATCAATATTTCAATCAATCAATCAATCAATCAATCACTCAATCAATCACTCAATCGATCAATCAATCAATTAATCAATCGATCAATCAATCAATCAATCGATCAATCACTCAGGCTATGTTAACACGGTACCGGACGAATTTTTGACCGGTTAAAAGATCGACCTGGACATGCTGTTCACACGGAACCGATCAATATTTTCGTTCTGTTCAGACGAGACCATGATAACCGGGCAATTGTTAGGTTTGTCAGTGGTTTTAACATCTGTCCATGCGCACTGGGCTGTTAATGGCTACATTTACACGGTACCGGACGATGTTTTGACCGGTCAAACTGTTTACACGGTACCGGTCAACTTTTTGACCGGGCGGGTTAAAAAATCGTTCTCGATTTTGCAGGTCGAATATTTGACCGGTTAGGCGTCCAAATTATTGCACGTTTAGCGCGGTCCCGTGTGAACGGAGACGTAAGCGGATGTTTTTTTGACCGGTCAAAAATTCGTCCGGTACCGTGTAAACGTAGCCTCAATCGATCAATCGATCAACCAATCACTCGATCAATCAATCATTCAATCGATCACTCACTCAATCAATCAATTGATCAATCAATCACTCAATCACTCAATCGATCGATCAATCAATCACTCAATCACTCAATCAATCACTCAATCGATCAATCAATCAATTAATCAATCGATCAATCAATCAATCGATCAATCAATCAATCAATCAGTCTGGCAATCAGTCAACCATTCATTCATTCATTCATTCATCCATTCATTCAACCATCCATCCATCCATTCATTCATCCATCCATTCAACCATCCATCCATTCATTCATCCATTCGTCAATCCATCCATCCATCCATTCATTTATCCATCCATATATCATCAATCGATTAACCCATACATAACATCTATTAACATCACCTGTCATTGATTCGTGATGGATTACTGTGTAGATTGGTCATTCATTTATCCATTCATTCATCCATCCATTCATCCATCCATTCATTTATCCATCCAAATATTAAGTGTTCATTTATTCATTCATTCATCCATCCATCCATTCATTCATTTATCCATCCATTTATCCATTCATTTATCTATCCATATATCATCAATTGATTAACCCATACATAACATCTATCAAAATCACCTGCCATTGATTCGTGATGGATTACTGTGTAGATTGGTCATTCACTCATCCATTCATTCATCCATCCATCCATTCATTTATCTATCCATATATCATCAATCAATTAACCCATACATAACATCTATTAACATCACCTTTCATTGATTCGTGATTGATTACTGTGTAGATTGGTCATTCATTCATCCATTCATTCATCCATCCATCCATTCATTTATCTATCCATATATCATCAATCGATTAACCCATACATAACATCTATCAAAATCACCTGTCATTGATTCGTGATGGGCTACGGCGTAGAGTGCTCATCACTCCTGCTTGCGCTGACCAAGACAGGATCTGAAATATAAGTAATATATACAATATGAGCGGCCGATCTGTATCCGATATACAATATTGTATATCGGATACAGATCGGACGCGAATATTGTATAGAACTTATGAAAGTCCATCGTTAGTTCTTTCATATTTTACTAAAATTGTCAAGATAAATGTAAATCTGGCCGAGAAAATTCAAGTTGAAATTTATGCAAATCAGGACGAAATCTGTATGAGATTTACAACCTCCGTCGCGGACGTGAATTCTTTTGTCAATTGCTCATTAATTATTCATGAATTTTATAAGAAATATATACACTATGTGCGGCCGATCTGTATGTGATATACAATGGCGAGTTTAAGGTGAGTTGGTCGCATACAGATCGAATGTGAATATGTGTAGTACTTATGAAAGTCCAACGTTAGTTCTTTCATATTTTACTAAAATTCTCAAGATAAATGTAAACCTGGTGGAGAAAATTCAAGTTAAAACTTATGCAAATCAGGACGATTTTGTATCAAGAAACAAATTGTAATTGATTGCCCTCCCCCCCCCCAAAAAAAAACAACAACAACAACAAAAAACAAAACAAAACAAAACAGAAGGCATTGGTATAAATAATAAAAATAAACGTTCTTGCATAGCCTCCTCCGCAGGCATCCCTTCCCAAGTTATGGGATTTTTCGGATTTCTGGGCTTCCTGTGTTTCCAGTCTCCTCGCGTCCTACCATATAGTTAACACAGGAAGCCCAAAACGGAAATTATAGGGAAAGAGTTGCCTGCGGAGGAGGCTAGTTCTTGCATGTGTCTTGGTTTCTTTAAACTTCACAGGGAGTTGAAATAAAACAGCAGACACACGTGAGAACGTGTATTCTTATTATTTATACGTCACCTAATTGCAAAAACTTTGTCCTGACTTTTGTGATGTAGTGGGGAAGGAATTCATTAACAGACAAAAGAAATTCACCCAAATTACAAACGTCAGGACCGAACGTTCTTGCAATAATAAAATACTTTATAGACAAATTCTTTACAGTGCGAATCAAAAAACCGTGGGCACCTAGAAATATTTTAGAAATCGTTTTTTGTTCGTTGAGCAGCTCAGAAACAACTATATCACCGCAAGAAGTTTGACTGATGTGTAGTATGATAAATTTTTTGTAGTTAGAGTTGTTTGGGAGTTGTTCAACGAACAATAAACGATTTCTTAAATATTTCTAGGTGCCCACGGTTTTGTGATTCGCACTGTAAATACTATGGAAATCAGTAGACTGGTAATCATGCCACAAAAATTCCGTCCACGTCACCAATTTTTTTTGTACCATGTGATCGCTTCTGGCCAATCATTTTGCTCAAAATTGGTCATGTGGTACAAAAAGACACCCCCAAGGCCAAATTTTCAACGTACATTTAACCACTCTAGTGCTTTTCATAGTAAATATATATATATAGTGAATACAATAAACTAATAGAATAAAAAAAGGAGGAAAAATAGTCGCCCACATGATGGGTCGTATGTATAAAAAACAGGAAAAAAAAAAAAAATATCTACTCGATTCTGTTAAAACTATTTACAATATCAATATTATCTAAATCATGGTTTAATTGTTTGAAAGTTCTAGTTACTCTCACGTTCTTGCAAGTAGGTGTATGTGTAGATCGCCATATATTCTTTTGATAAGAGCACAAATACATAGCTTGGGCTTCCTGTGCCAACTATTTATTAGCCCAAACGTTTGTGCAAAATATTGCAGTTTTTTTTCTCACTAATTTGCTAGTGATATCCAAAAGTTTATGTCGCTTAGATAAATTTAAGTTCTTTAACGATACTTTTACGAACGATTACGATCATTTTACGATTCATTGCGAATTTTTAACGTCCCTTTTACGTTCATCTACGATTATTTAGCGATCACTTTACGATCGGGTACGATTACCTAACGAATGTCAACCGAAGTTAACCGAAGTGCTATCAGATCATTACCAGTCTCTCTCAGCCCGAGCGAAATCCAAAATGGCGACCTCTGTTGACAACCAAGTTTTAGCCGAAGCAGTTCGGAGACATCCAATCTTGTACGACAAAAACTGCGCGAACTTCAAAGATAAATGGGGAAAATCACTCGCTTGGGAAGATGTGGCGAAAGAAACTGGACTTATGAACGGTAAATTGGAAAACTACAAGTGAAAAGTGCTCATGTTGAGCCGACTACAATCTTCACTTGAGGAGAAGTCGTTTCATTGTTCTTTTTAACATTACTACATTCGATCTCATGCAAAATACGAGTTGAGAGTTGAGTACCAGTAGTCTCATCGTTTTAGTATAAATCTACTAGCGTATAGTCTTCTAGTTTAACCGCTAGTTATAATTTGTAGATTTTTACTACAATAATTATGTTTCCTAAGAAACAACACACGCTTTTAACACTAGTTTAACCGCTAGTTATCGTACATTTTACTCCAATTGTTCCCGAGAAACATCGACGCAGTCCAAACTAGTTCAACCGCTAGTTATCGTTCCTTTTATCCAATTGTTTGATTTGAACATCGACACAGTCCACTACAGTTTAGCAGCTAGTTATCCTACATTTTACTGCAATGGTTTCCTAAGAAACACCAACGCTGTCCACATTAGTTTAACCGCTAGTTATCGTACATTTTGACTCCAATTGTTTCCTTAACTTATAAACACTGACGCAGTCCACACTAGCTCAACCGCTTGTTATTGTACATTTTTACTCCAATTATTTCCTTAGAAACATCGAGGCAGTCCACACTAGTTTAGCTTGTACCTTTTTACTCCAATTGTTTCCTTATAAACACTGACGCAGTCCACACTAGTTTAACCACTAGTTATCTTACAGTTTTACAACACCATCAGAGTCAATACTAGTTTAACCTGAAGTTTATTGAACGTTTTACTTTAACTGTTGATTCCTTCAAACACAGACACAGCCCCAATAGTTTTATCATATTTTTTCATTTTTCAATTACCATGCATTCATTTCATTAATTGTTTTTCTTTGTAGGTGAAACACTGAGGAAGTGTGTAGCATTCTACACATGTTTTTCTTTAACTGTTGATTCCTTCAAACACAGACACAACCCTACAAGTTGTTTCATCATTTTGTAGTTTTCAATTACCATGCATTCATTTAAGTATTTTGTTGTTGTTGTTGTTGTTTGTAGGGGAAACTGCAAGGATAGCATTCTACAATTTACGGACACGCTTCGCCAGAATGCTGAAAAAGAAAAGGAACTCTAAAGGAAGCACAGGACCAGATGGCGTAGCAGAAATGGTTGAGGATGAAGAACTCTTCCCATTTCTCTCCTGGCTAGAAGCACATATCAAAACACGAAGAGCAATCAATAACGAAAGTAAAATTGGTACCAGTGATTATGGAAATGAAGACTCAGATCTGGATGACACACCAGTGTCATTCGTCCATGAGGAAAGTACCTCAGAAGGAAATAACAACTTCAGGCCAAAGAAGAAAATCAAATTAATTAAAAACAAGGCACGTTTAAACCATGAGATCAGCAACACCCCGGCAGAAGTACATGTTCTGCAGTCTATAGGAGCTAAGCTAGGAAGAAAGAGTCATACCTACGACGTAAGCAGACATGAGGATGAGATTTTTGGGGCGTTTGTGATCTCCCAGCTACGACAGATTCCTCAGAGTAGAAAAATAGTTCTAAAGATGCAGATATCAAACATGCTGTATAACGAAGTATTAGCAACCTTACCAGCATCTGATGCTACCTTCTCACTGCCACTAGAAACACCTTCTACTTCAGGAGCATATAGATCTACACATGGTATAGGCCTTGAAACGCATACAATTACTTTACCTGAAACATCAGTAACCACGGTAACCCTGCCGCCATCCGCACAACCTGTCCAAGCTACCATAACACAACCTAGTGTCACACAAACCTTAGAATCAAACACTATTGTACCGCAGACTACTCAATCAAGCATGACAATACCCCTTGAAATACAACCTAGTCAAGCAACAGAATCCACAACACAAGCGACGGTTACACTACCCAACACTGTTCAACCGGTTCAAGCGACTATACATCGTGATTCTAAACAGGATATACATCCAACATGGAGCCGACTGCACCTTCAACAGCAAAGACACCAAGAATCTATAAACTAGAACTATTATTATCTGTAGAGATTTCATCATTGGAATTATATTTTAGTAACTATTATTTTTAATAACACAAATTTTAATGAGATGATTTAAACACAACATTTCGTTTGTATTATTATGTATCTCCAAACAATATTATGTTCATCAATTTCTGTTTGGCCAGTAATTTTTTTATTTTATTTTATTTTAAAGTTTATACTATAAAAGAATACTTCAGTTTCATGTTATCTAGCACCGCTGTACAATTTGACAAAAGGCACATTTGCACAGGGATAATCTCGATTCGGAGTAAATTCAAATGTGTTCTCTATTCTTAAGTGATAACATTTTCCAATGCTTGGCTTGGAATTTGTGAATATTTTGACAACAAAATTTAGGCCTAGCCTGTGCCTTTTGTCAAATAGTACAGCGGTGCTAGATAACATAAAACTGAAGTATTATGATGGATATTATAATGGTGTTCATTAACTGACTCAGTATCATACATTTCTTTCAAAGAAAAGACCACTTTTATGATTCAACCTATAGTGCTGTATGTAATATATTCTTAAGAATTTGACTACAGCCATGGAAGTTTTAACTGTTTCAATTATTTGAAATTATGTATATTCCTTAAATTTCCACAAGCTGTAGTCAAATTCTAAAGAATATATTACATAGTGTGAAGGCTGATGTTGATTGACGAGAGCTGTAAAAATATATATTGAATTAATAGTATGTAATATATTCTTAAGAATTTGACTACAGCCATGGAAGTTTTAACTGTTTCAATTCTTTTTAATTGTGTATATTCTTTTAATTACCACAAGCTGTAGTCAAAATCTAAAGAATATATTACATAGTGTGAAGGCTGATGTTGATCATTGAGAGCTGTAAAAAAATCTATTGAATTACAATAGTGTGTAATATATTCTTAAGAATTTGACTACAGCCATGGAAGTTTTAACTGTTTCAATTCTTTGAAATTGTGTATATTCTTTTAATTACCACAAGCTGTAGTCAAAATCTAAAGAATATATTACATAGTGTGAAGGCTGATGTTGATCATTGAGAGCTGTAAAAAAATCTATTGAATTACAATTTCTATAGTATATCATGTATTCTTTATAATTTGACTGAAGCCCATGAAGTTGTCAAGTGTTTAATGTATACATTCCTTAAATTACCATGAGCTTTAACTAGTCAAATTCTAAAGAATTTATTACATGCTATCAAGGCTGAGGTTGATCGATAAGAACCGTGAAAAGGACTATTGAACACAGGGGATTTAAAAAATAGACCACTTTTACCACTGATTTCATTACTACGCGCCATCAGACAAAAAATTTCGTGAAGCGAAGATGGCGATACTCTTCAATCAATCAAACACAATTTGTCTAGACAGCTAATTACTTGAATTGTAAACAACGGTCGATGTAAACATAAAACAGGTAGAAATGTTATTTTAAAGAGAAAATTGAGCTAAAAATTTCAAATTTTGTCTTATGAAAGACATGAAACTTATTTAGTTTGAGCAGTCTGATACCTAAAATACATCTTTAGGTCCGGGAAAAAAAATGATTTTTCATTGAACTTTCGTTGACGACTTGTTTGTAAAATGTCTAGACAAATTGTGTTTGATTGACAGAAGAGAATCACCAACTCCCTTAACAAACTCTGTTGGGCGCGTAGTAATGAAATCGGTAGTAATTAGGATCATATTAATTTTTATGAATTAAAATGTTGGTGAAGTACTGTTTGCTCACAATATAATTATACGCATGCTAACTATGATTGTGAACTATCAACAGTCTTGTTGTTGTAGGACTAGGAATGTTTGAATGGTTGAGCCCAGGTGTATGTGATGCTGATGAGTTGTGATCATCTGGGTGTGTGTAGTCTTGAGAAAGACTGTTTGTGTAATTGTTGAACCCAGGTGTAAGTGATGACAGTTGATGAGTTGTAATCATCTGGGTGTGTGTATTCTTGAGAAAGACTGTTTGTGTAATGGTTGAACCCAGGTGTAAGTGATGTTGATGAGTTGTGATCATCTGTGTGTGACTGTGTAGTCTTGAGAAAGACTGTTTGTGTAATTGTTGAACCCAGGTGTAAGTGATGTTGATGAGTTGTGATCATCTGGGTGTGTGTAGTCTTGAGAAAGACTGTTTGTGTAATCGTTGAACCCAGGTGTAAGTGATGTTGATGAGTTGTGATCATCTGGGTGTGTGTAATCTTGAGAAAGACTGTTGTGTAATGGTTGAACCCAGGTGTAAGTGATGTTGATGAGTTGTGATCATCTGGGTGTGTGTAGTCATGCATGGCCGATGAGCTTGACACATACACCACAATAGAGTGATTTCATGGCAGCCATGTTTGCGGTCAAAACAATGGAGCTTTTCTTTCAAGGGAACTGAAATCCTTTCTCATTCAAAAACGTTTTTTTGTACTTACCAACAAACATGACTGCCTTGAAATTCCTCTATTTATCATCATCACTTACACATGTTTGTGTTACAGCACAAGGTGCAAAAGTATGACCACTTTTAATATATTTCGCATACTTCTATGCAGTGCCACATACTTTAAGCTGCAAAACAAGTTTTACATGCCTTATTTAGTAAAATCAGACAACTTCACATCAAATGTGTCTGTTTAAAGTACAAACTCATTAAAATATTAAATGTGGTCATACTTTTGCGCTGTAAAATCATTCACTATAATTGTACTTACAATGTCATCAAAGACTTCAATATTTTCTTGTACTTCAATGTTGTTCTTTACAAAGCTCACATCACCACCAAGACCTGCCAGTTCCTAAATAATAATTAATACTAATAAGTTATATTTACAATAGAGTACAAACATTAGAGTACAAACATTATAGAGTAGACGCACTAAATCTGTGAAACAAATATTACTAATAACTAGTAAATAGTGTTGACGAGACAATAGATAACAAAGGAATTAGCATATTTTAGCACCAATTTTGTACTATTTATGCTTCACAGATTAAGTGCGTTTACTCTACCTGTGAAACAAGTACATGTACAGTACAGTACAGTACAGTACAGTTTCTCTATTGTTGACCTGGTCAACGAAGAGCCAGAGTGAATCGCTGGTTGATCACTCTGCTGAACTCATTTTTGGACTGTGTCAATCTCTTTGCCTGGTCCACTGATGTTCCCATCAACTGTCCGATCTTTATCCATGGATCTCTGTAATATCTCCTACTTGGCTTCGCAAATAGAACCTTTTTTGTGATTGCATTATTGTGATCTCGACATATATGTGCAATGTACTTCAGATATTGTGAGTAAATGAAATCTCTGAGGGGTATGGTCTTCATGATATTCTGGATTTCATAGAGTACAAACACTAAAAGTGTGCAACATAAATACTGCTAAATTAAGCAAATTCTTTTGTTCTCTATTGTTTAATCAACACTATTTAGTGGTAAATAGTACAAAGTATTGCACACTTTTAGTGTTTGTACTCTAGTACTAAATAGTACTAATTAAACAATAGAAAACAAAATAATTAGCATAAAATATCACTATTTAGTAATATTTATGTTGCACGCTTTTAATAATAATTTTATTAATAAATTTATAGAGCGCTATATATTAATTACATTCTATAGCGTGCAACATAAATAGTACTAAATAGTGATATGTTATGCTATTTTTATTTTATTTAATTAGTACTAAATAGTGATAAGTTTTTCACGCTTAAAATGTTTGTACTCTATGAGTGGCCGATCTGTATGTGATATACCATGACGAGTTGACGACAAGCCATTTTATATCACTTCAGGATGATTATCAAAGTCTGTAAGGTTTGATTGTCAATTGGAATAGGACAACAACCTAAAATTAATGTTTATGATGTCATTAGAGTAGTTTTCATTAACCCATGAAACAAAGTGTATTAGTTAAAGCTGTGATAGTCAAATAACAACAAAAGAACACAATGGAATTAAGGGTCATTAAAGAGTGATACACTAAAGTGTGTTTTACTTGTTAGAGTGCTTTTCATTAACCCATGAAACAAAGTGTATTAGTTAAAGCTGTGTTAGTCAAATAACAACAAAAGAACACAATGGAATTAAGGTGCATTAAAGAGTGATACACTAAAGTGTATTTTACTTGTTAGAGTGCTTTTCATTAACCTGTGAAACAAAGTGTATTAGTTAAAGCTGTGACAGTCAAATAACAACAAAAGAACACAATGGAATAAGGAGTGTTTCACAGGTTAATGAAAACCACTCTACTTTAGGACTCTATTAACAAAGTCAACCTTTACCTGTGTTAATTTGAAGAGTGATCCTTCTGTTGGGAATGATGGATGATCCCTTGTGTCAGCTACTAGTGTGTGCTACAAAATAATAATCATTATTACTATCAGCACTTATTCACCAACTGAAATCACCATTATTGTTAACATCGCAAACATCACTTGTATCACCACCATCCCTATCAACACCATTTACACATTGTATAACCAAGACTATCATCGTCACCATCAATATCTACTTGCATGTATATCATCAACACCAACAACATCATCACTAATATCACCATTATCATTATCATCATCACTTATGTCACTATTATCATCATCGCCACCACTAGCATCACTATCATTACAATCACCACTAGCATCATCATCATTAAGATCACCATTACCATCATTATCATCACTACCACAACCATCGCCATCATTAATGTCACCACTACCATCACCATAATCATCATTATTATCACCACCATCATTAATATCACCATTACCATCATCATCATCACTTATGTCACTATTATCATCATCGCCACCACTATCATCACTATCATTATAATCACCACCACCATCATTATCATCACCACTAGCATCATCATCATTAAGATCACCATTACTAACCATCATTATCATCATCATAACCACCACCATCACCATCATCATTAATGTCACCACTACCACCACCATCATTAATATCACCATTACCATCTGACACTATCATTAATGTCTGACCATAACCATCCCCATCACTAATAACACCAGTGACCACCATCATCATCATTATCATAACTACCATCATCATCACCATTAATATCACCACCACCATCATCATTAATATCACCATCATCATCATCATCATCACCACCACCTTCAAAGTATCCCAAGGGTGTACTTTCTTCACCACCAAAAATAGCTAAATATCGTAGCCGGGTGGGATGATTACACACTCTCTCAGGTATGAAGTCTAGGTGAGAAGTATCTCGAATGCCCTTGTGCTACATTTTGGTATTTAAGCAATCGTTTGCAACAACTCTGCCCATTTCTGCGAAGTTACACCATAGGTACAGCATCTTAAACAAGTTTTTTGCCCTTCCCTCCTCCCCTTTGGGGACGTTCACATAATATAGGCCGACACAGTTTCCTCACTCCCTCTTCGCCTCGGCAAACTTCCCATAACTCAACCCGCCAGGGCGCAGATCGAATAAATGAGCTACTTTGGGGGTGAAAATGATGCACTATCTGAATACAAATAAAATATTAATTTACAAGTTGATGCACAAGTACTCACCAATAATGAGCTCTTTAAGGAGTGACCAGCTTCTTGACGGACTGAGAAAGATGATGTTGGATCCCCTCTTAGCTCTCTCCATGTTCCTTCCCAACCAAACGAATGTTGACCAAGTGCAGAGGGAAACTACAGAAACAATAAAACAATATATATTAATTAATAAAGGTTTACAATATGAGTGGCCATATGCATGTTGTATTGAAGAAATAGAAAACAAAACAGCGTGCTTTATCAAGTTATAGAACATATGGAAATTTTAAGAAGAGAGAAGCATTAGAAAAAGCACAACCCATAGCAGAGTGCTTTTCAGCGATTCTTGAGTCTTTCAAGTCCTCTATAACTCCATAGAGCACTGCTGTTTTCTATTTCTTTTATAAAATATTCAGTAGTTAAAATCAAACGATAGACGTTCAATGCTCTGTTGAGTAATAGAGATTGCTGCTTAGCCAATCAGAGCATGTGATTGATATCAAATATTATATAATCTTATGGCATAAGCAATCACAATCCCAAGGCTCAATACAGATGTGTGTAGTTTTACAGAAGACTGTTGGTGGCAAGACAGACCATACAAGAAGAAGAAAAGAAGAAAGGATATGTTTTTTTTTCTTTTTTTTTTCACAATACACAGTAGGTGACTTGCACTAAGAGAAGGGATTTTTTAACCCAAGACTTAGTGCTTTTAGTAATATAAACTTTAAGGTGCTCTTTCCAATACTCAATACAATGTTTTTTCCAATAATTGTATTTTACTGTGCTTTTCTTGGAATTGATGAATATTTTGGCAACAAATCAAGGATTAGTCTTTGCAAATGGCTCTTCTGTCAAACAGTACAGTATTTTAGGGAGATAAGGTCATGTGTGACCTGTTTAAAGTGCAAGTCACCAATTTTTTTGTGTAAAAAGAGATCAGTTTTAATTTTGCAGTGTAGATATGGGAGAGCTTACTGTGTAGTTCATGTTGATGCCCTGTGTGGCTTCCTTATGTGAGCTTTGAAGAAACTCTGTCATACTTTTCTGTGCTCCAATAAAATAACTATAAAGTAACACAACAACACTGTTTTATAAGATAACAAAATAATCCATTGCTTGAAGCATGTTAAAATGATATATACATTTGCCCATAACTTTACTAACTATGATTTGCCAATGCACACATCTATTATCAGTTTTGATAATAGATAATCATGTAGTCAATCGTCATAATCATCATCATCGTCATCATCATAATTTGTCTTCATCATCATCATCATCACCACCAAATGAACAGATTTCTAAATGTAGCGCTGACATCATAATTATGATCAGAATAAGAATCATCTTTATCACCATCATTATCATCAACACCATGCACCACCACCACCATCACCATCATTATCATCACCATCATTATAATCACCATCATCATCACCATCATTATAATCACCATCATCATCATCATCATATTATTATCACCATCTTCATCATCATCATTATTATCACCATCTTCATCATCATCATTATTATCACCATCTTCATCATCATCATTATTATCACCATCTTCATCATCATCATTATTATCACCACCTTCATCATCATCATTATTATCACCATCTTCATCATCATCATTATTATCACCATCTTCATCATCATCATTATTATCACCATCTTCATCATTATCATTATTATCACCATCTTCATCATCATCATTACCATCATCATCAACATAATAATAATCATAACCACCATCATCGTCAACATTACCATCACATTACCATCACCATCACCATCATCATCATCTCCATCATCATCATCTCCATCATCATCATCACCATCATCATCACCATCACCATCTTCATTACCATCATCATCATCATCATCACCATCATCAACATCATCACCATCATCATCACCATTATCATCACCATCATCATCCCCATCATCATCATCATCACCTTTTATCATGGTTTGCAGCAACTGGTTTAGTAAATCCAAGCTATAAAACACACACAAAACAAAACACAATCAGTTGATGCAATTTTATTTATTTGTGTTTTGTTATGAAGGGCAATTAAAGTAAGCTATTGGGTATGCCTTGCCATTTTCTATAACAAAGCATGATGGGAGACTGAGAACTATGCCCACTAAAATTAACCATAAAATCTTCTTTTTTGTTTTCTTTATAAATTTAAAAAACTACAAGCCTTTTAGCAAGTCAGAGATATTAAATAAAACCATTGGATTTAACAAAATTTGGTGATCGATTAATCAAGTGCCATTTTTGGATCCCTTGGTCAAACTTGTTCCTTATGGGTGGCATGGATGGCATGGGTGGCCTAGAGGTGAGAGCGCTGGCCTCTCACCGCTGTGGTCCAGGTTCCATTCCCGGCTCGGGCATGGATTATATGTGAGTTGAGTTTGTTTGATGTGTTCTTCTCTCCTATGCGACGGGGGGTTTTCTCCGGGTTATCAAAAATGAACACGTGAGCCGAGTTGTGTGCAAAATATTAAACGTAGAGGTAGTGAGTGTGAGTGAGTCTCCCCGATTAGTAGGGCACACTGTGTCCAGCTAGAAGATTAAGACGTTAAAAAAGTTATTATTAGTATTAGTATTCTGATTGACAGCCAACAAAATGCTAATTATTTTACTAACCATGCAGCCAGTCAATATTGGTTAAAAGATATGCACTATTCAGCCTGCCAAGGCTCTGACTTGCAACTATACCTGATAAGATGTTTTTGTTCTTGTACCAAATCCAAGATCAGCTTTTACACTTTCTCCTCGACCAAGAACATTATTAAGCTTTGCACCAAATACCTAGAAGAAGAATTGCAGATTATTATACTGTCTTGTTAGGTTGTTGTTGATGATGATGATAATGAGGTGGTGATGCAGATGAGTGTTGATGTGTGTTCAATAACTACTTGTACTTACTAAATGATGGTGATGATTAAAATGATGATGATGGTGAAGATGGTGATGATGATGGTGATGATGATGGTGATGATGATGACAAAGATGATGACTACAGTGAAGATGGCGATCATGATGATGATGGCTGTGATGATGATAGTGATGATGGTGATGATGATGTTGATAGAGAGGATGGTGAGGATGATGGTGATGATGATGATGGTAATGATGACGATGTTTATAGTAACAATGCATGTGATGATAGTCATGATGACAGTCATGATGGTGATGATGGTGATGATGATGGTGACGATATTCATGATAGTCATGATGGTGATGATGGTGATGATGATGGCGACAATATTCATGATAGTCATGATGGTGATGATGGTGATGATGGTGATGATGATGGTCAAGATATTCATGATAGTCATGATGGTGATGGTGATGGTGATGGTGATGGTGATGGTGATGGTGATGGTGATGGTGATGGTGATGGTGATGGTGATGGTGATGGTGATGGTAGTACAAAGTAACATAGTCTGTAAAACATGATTATCATACCAAATAAAATAGGTATGAATGTATAGTATAGTGTTTTAACTCACCATAGATCCTTCATTATTTCCTACTTGTGTACCAACATTACTAGTAATATATCGTTTTTCTTTCACTATCAAAGTCACTTCATAACCATTTGGACTAGCTTTAGGACCTGCAAATACAAAATACAAAAATAATTTCTCTTTGGCTATAAAAAATAAACATGTGATATATGCTGACAAGAAGTTTATCTAATGTGGATTGCACCAGTCCGGTACTTCTAACAGTAAATATGTTTGATAACTAGAGGTTAAACTAGGGTGGACTTCTTCAGTATTTGTAAGAAGCAGAGATGCCCAGTTCAGCATAACTGGTTTAAATGGGGCTCTGCACATACGGTTAGAAATGGTTAGTCTGTAGAGTAAAAATGTATGATAAAAAGTGGTTGAACTACTACCTAAGTGTGGACTGCGTTGGAAACAAGTAAAATGGTATGAGAACGTCTAGTAGTTTAAATAAGTGTGAACAATTTTGGTGATTCTTGGAGTAATTACATTAGATAGTGTTACCTTGACTTGTATCAATAGAGACATCAATGTTTTTGAAAATCTCCAAACTGCCTAAACTATCTCTGACTTCTAGTGTATACGCAACAACCTGGAATATAGTGACAACAACAACAAATCAATGATGATGTCCATGATGATAATAATGATGATGATGGTGATGATGATGATGATGATGATGATGGTGTTGATAATGATGTTGACAAGGATGATGGTGGTGATGATGATAATGATGATGATAATGATGATGACAATAATGATGATGATGACAATAATGATGAGAATGATGATAACTAGTGCTCTTGATGTTGATCATGTTGATGATGATGATGTTTGCATTGTATCTCAATGGAATTTTCTTTGTAAAGTCTGTCTGCGAATTAGAGCCAGAAAGCTTATTCTAAGCCCTCTGCGAATTGCACAATTATTTATAATAGTTGCTGATTGGCTCTTGACTATTGCTTATTCTTACACAAACTCCTATTGGACAACAACATACAATAATGAAGATGGTACGTGACACATCAAATAAACATCACAATTTTTGCCTCTTTTTTTTTTCTTTTTTTTCTTTTTCTTTTTGTAAACATCAAATATAATAGAAATGAGGGCTAATAATGACAAAAAATAGAAAAAACTATATTTACTTACCTCCCCAAAAGTGTTTGCTTCTAGTATTTTAGATATCTCTGGTAGAATAAAGTCAGTCTTGGTTCTGTGTAGTCCCTCTATATGTACACTATCTACAACAGACTACAACACAAACACACAGAGTCATTTAACATAAAACTAAAGGTATTACTTTTTAAATGTGGCTATACGAGTTTAGGCTAAGTTAAAAATTAGAGAAAAAGGTGCTGGGCAGCTGTATTCCACAACGCTTGGGGTGTCCGTAGCCCCTTTAGTCACTGCCAGCGTTTGCAGTGAGCAAACTGACAATTGAAAAACGTTTTTCCCCTCCACTTCCTTGGTAGGTTTGTTAGGTCAGGTAAGTATTATTTCCACTGAATTTCAGTGTGACAGGTGTCGGTGGTGAGCTGTAGTCTGGTTGCCATGGTTACCTCCTTGCTTGGGCTTGCCATGTGTCTCATGCTCTCATGCTTACCCTGACACCCAACTCCCCAACTCATTTGTCAATGAGTTTTTAATTCCTAGGCTTTTTTTTTGTACTATTCTAATCATCATTATTTCCCATATTGTTATTGTAATCATTTATATTTCCTATTCGTTACTTTTTTCCATATTATTGTAAGGGCACTGAGATCATGTAGTGAGCTAAGAATGAAATTATTATTATTGTTCATAGACTTGTCTAGACTTTCATTATACCCGGGCTTAGATGGTGATTACATGGGGCTGGGATGAACTCAGATGGGTATGGAAATCACTCCTTTCGGACCAGCAACCCATACAAAGTTAGACCGGTCTGAGTTCATTTTTAGCATTTCCTGTATGTAAAGGCAACAGTTACTAAAGGCCTGGCTAAACTAGGACACATGTAGCGCGCTACACACACGCTACATTGTCATCAGCATGTCTCTGCAGGTCTGGCTAAACTAGGATACATGTAGCGCGCTACATTGTCGCGCGCTACATGTATCCTCAATGTTTCTCAGTTTAGCCACCTCGAAAACATTGTAGCGCGCGACAAATTTGGCGAGCGACATGTCGCCTCGGTTGCCTAAACTGGGATACATCGCATTCGCATGTAGCGTGCGCCAAATTTGTAGCCGGGACACAAGAAATGTTTCTGCTCTACATTTGTCGCGCGCTACAATGTTTTCGAGCTGGCTAAACTGAGAAACATTGAGCACGCTACATGTATCCTAGTTTAGCCAGGCCTTAAAGAAATGTATTGAGGCTGATATGAACTCATGCAGGTCTAACCTTGTCCACCTTAAGAGCCCGTCATTTGTAATTTGGACAAGAATTGCAAATATTTGTATTAATGTACTTACAGGCATCATAAGGTAATCATCAGCTTCACTTGCGTCACTGGTATTCTAAATAATAATACAAATTAACCATGTATGTAATTGTATAAATAAAGTAATTATATAATGCATATAATTTTATATTAAGTAATTATATAATATTTGAGATAAAGCGCACACTCTGAATGGCTGGCTAGCATCTTTATATCGTGCCTTCACATATATATCAGACACACAGACACATTCAGTAAAAAGTATTTTATTAATTAAAAAAAATATAAAATGTCTGTGTGTGTTTATATACTGTGAAATATACACTGGGAGCTGTAGAGCAAGAGAGAAGTCAAAGAAACACTCAGTTATGCCTCGTGTTTCTTTACAACTTCTCTCTTGCCCTGCAGCACCCCCAGACGATGTACTAAAAATACACGCCTTGCTGAAAAATATTTCAAACAAATAATTTTCTCAGTACACGGATCGAAACAAAAATCGAACTCTGAAAAAAAAGTACCCAGAACGAAAATTGTCAACCAAAAAAAATATGTCGGGCCTCCCCGTCATTTTACCCCCCGAGAACATCGCATGGGGCAGCACCCAGAGTGTTTATATGGCAGTATATATATATATAGACACCGTTTTATATTCCTTCAATATCAAATGTCCTCTCGTGTCTAAATAATGTGATATAAACACTCCGGGAGCTTGGTAGGACACTCCAGACTTTAAAGACACACTCAGCTATGCCTTATGTTTCTTAACAGCTTCTCTCTTGCTCTACAGCACCCAGCATGTTTATACTACAGTATATAGACAGCGTTATATATTCCTTCAATATAAAATGTCCTTTCGTGTCTAAATAAGGTGAAATAAACACTCCAGGAGCTTGGTAGGACACTCCAGAAGTCAAATATACACCCAGCTATGCCTCATGTTTCTTAACAGCTTCTCTCTTGCTCTACAGCACCCAGCATGTTTATACTACAGTATATAGACAGCGTTATACATGTATATTCCTTCAATATAAAATGTCCTTTCGTGTCTAAATAAGGTGAAATAAACACTCCGGGATCTTGGTAGAACACTCCAGAAGTCAACGATACACCCAGCTATGCCTCATGTTTCTTAACGGCTTCCAGCTCTCTTGCTCTACAGCTCCCAGCATGTTTACACTACAGTATATATATATACACACTCACCACTATATTCATTTTAAAGACCCATGGTCATGCCAGCATGCACAATGTGAAAGACTGAATTTCTTGAAAATGATCGAAAATCGCACATTCAGACAATTGATATCTTTTACGATGTTATTGGGCATTTACGCCCCTATTACTGAATCAGTTAGCATTTTGTTTGATTTGTTTTCTCGTAATACAAACAATTGCGAATGAATTATAACACTCAAATCAAAATAAACAATACAAAGCATGCTGGTATATGCATGTCCATGAGTCTTTCATATAAAATGTTTGCTTGTGTATGAATAATGTAATATAAACACCGTGGGAGCTAAAAAGAACTCAAGAATCAGGGGGAGGGAGTATTCACCCATTTAACCCCCCCCCCCCCCCCCCCCTGGATCTGCCTTAGGATGTTCAAGAAACTATGAAATACAAATTGGATAGCACAGAACAGAAGGTTGGGATCCAATGTAAAAATTACAGATAAATGTCTTGAAACTGCCTTTATTAATACTTGTAAATATACACGTTTGTGGCACTCAGGGCTGTTTGTGTGTAAGCATGTTTCTCAAAAAAAAACTAACCAGAAAACAAGTTCGCATATTGAGTACCCTTAACAAGTAATTATGCAACGTGTTTGAATGTAAATAAAATACAAACACAGCTTTGAAATATCATTTCTTGCGAGAAGCCGGTTTTGCAATCTCCCGGCAAATTGCGCGAAGGAAAAGCTCAGCATTTTCTCCAAAACTAACCCTCAAAAATACAACATATAAAGAAAAAACTCAACAATTACAATGACATATAATTGAAGAACATATGCGCTGTGCTATTTCATTCAGAAGTTATATAATTATTGTGAAAAATACATATTTTTCAACTTACCATCGTTTTTGCATGTACAGTCCCCATATTTGCTAATTATGCACAACTTATGTATGACCAGCGGTCGTAGACATGGGGTCAGCGGTTTTACTTTGAAAACACATTTGATCGAAATTGAAGTTTTCTGACGCAATTTTGCGGAGTTTAACAGTATAATTTTGTATTTTTGTGAAATAAGACTTCAAAATGGCACATAGGGAGGACAGGGAGGCAAGGATCCCTAATAGTTTGCAAGGGTTGCTCAGGATGACGGCTCAGCAAGCCAGAGAGGCTGAAACTCCGAATAATGCATTTGAAGAAATGAGTGAAGAGGTATATTAAATGATGATGATGATAACGGTGGTGATTATGATAATGATTGTGGTGATGATGCTGATAATAGTAGTGGTGGTGGTGATGATTTTGATGATGACGATGGTGATTATGATGATGATGATTGTGATATGATGCTGATAATAGTAATGGTGGTGGTGATGATGATGATTTTGATGATGATGGTGGTGATTATGATAATGATTGCACGGTGATGATGCTGATAATAGTGGTGGTGGTGATGATGATTTTGATGATGGCGGTGGTGATTATGATAATGATTGTGGTGGTGATGCTGATGCTGATAATAGTAGTGGTGGTGGTGATGATTTTGATTTTGATGATGACAGTGGTGATTATGATAATGATTATGGTGTTGATGCTGATAATAGTAGTGGTGGTGGCGATGATGATGATTTTGATGGTGACGGTGGTGATTATGATGATGATGATTGTGGTGATGATGCTGATAATATTAGTGGTGATGATGATGATTTTGATGATGACGGTGGTGGCGATGATGATGATTTTGATGGTGACGGTGGTGATTATGATGATGATGATTGTGGTGATGATGCTGATAATATTAGTGGTGATGATGATGATTTTGATGATGACGGTGGTGATTATGATGATGATGATTGTGATATGATGCTGATAATAGTAATGGTGGTGGTGATGATGATGATTTTGATGATGACGGTGGTGATTATGATGATAATGATTGTGATATGATGCTGATAATAGTAATGGTGGTGGTGATGATGATGATTTTGATGATGACGGTGGTGATTATGATAATGATTGTGGTGGTGATGCTGATAATAGTAATGGTGGTGGTGATGATGATGATTTTGATTTTGATGATGGCAGTGGTGATTATGATAATGATTGTGGTGTTGATGCTGATAATAGTAGTGGTGGTGGTGATGATGATGATTTTGATGATGACGGTGGTGATGATGATGATTGTGGTGTTGATGCTGATAATAGTAGTGGTGGTGATGATGATGATTTTGATGATGACGGTGGTGATGATGATGATTGTGGTGTTGATGCTGATAATAGTAGTGGTGGTGATGATGATGATTTTGATGATGACGGTGGTGATTATGATGATAATGATTGTGATATGATGCTGATAATAGTAGTGGTGGTGGTGATGATGATTTTGATGATGACGGTGGTGATGATGATGATTGTGGTGATGATGCTGATAATAGTAGTGGTGGTGGTGATGATGATGATTTTGATGGTGACGGTGGTAATGATGATGATGATTGTGGTGATGATGCTGATAATATTAGTGGTGGTGGTGATGATGATGATTTTGATGATGACGGTGGTGATCAGATAATAATGATTGTGGTGATGATGCTGATAATGTTTGGGCTTCCTGTGTCAATGGACGGGTCAAGGGGGAATGAGGAGAAGAGAAGAGAATATCCTCTTATTAGCTTCCAGTCTCCTTGCGTCCTACCTTATAGGTAACACAGGAAGCCTGATCATAATTATCTTGATTTGCGTAGTAAGCCATGTGGCTGCATTATTCACTTTAAATAGCAGTCTACATATCTAATTGTAAAGCAAAATAATTGAGATGTGGGTGAAATATGCTTTGTGAACACACATTACATTACTACTCAGTGTTTATGGCTGGCGTTTATGGCTGGCATAGGGGTTTACTGTGCATTGAGATGTTACAAAACAATTGATATATTAATATCTCTGCCATTGCCGTCATATGATAATATTTGTTATCATCATTATCATTATTGTTATCATTATCATTCATAGAGAAAAGAGTGGCTAAAAGAAGCCATTTCAGCATTCAGTGAGGATACTTATGTCAAAAGAATGCAGGTATGTCTTGTGGTTTTGAGCAAAGATGATGCTGATGATGATAATGATGAAAATGATTCTAAAGAGACGGCGCTTGAAGATCTTGTATCAATGGTGGATCATATTGACAATGCTAACGGTAAGATTGGACTATTTGTTGCAATTTTATAAATTAATTTTATAATTATAAGAACGATTTGAATATATACACATAGAAAGTGCGCTATATAAATACATTATCATTATTATTATCATTAAAAGTTATTTGTAAATTTCAGATCTTCAGAAGATTGGTGGTTTTCCAGTAGTTGTCAAGTATCTCAATAGTAGTCAAAGGTAATTAAATTGATGACTGATCGTTTTTGAAATAGATGTCTGCCCATAATTCCTCTCCATCTTGGAATGACCTTAGCCTCCTCTGCAGGCATCTCTCGATCTGTAAAAGAAAAAATGAACACAAGGGAGGGGGGATGCAGGGAAAGAAAAAACAGGAGATGCCTGCCGAAACTGAACTCCTACTCATTTGTTTTTCCTATCTCACTCTCTGTCTCCTAATAGTCAAAAAGACTGTTACTGTAACAAAGGAAATGACCTAACAGTACCTTTTTAATGGGTATTTAAAATTCATGGACAAATGAGTTTGGGGTAGGTACCAAAGTGAGCTCCATCAATTGCCATGGACTGCACCCAAGCCAGTAAGTAACCATGGCAACCGGACCACAGCTCACAACTTGTACCTGTCACACTGTAAACAGTGGAATTTATACTTACCCTGATAATGCAGCCAAACAACCCAGAGGAGGGAGGGTGGGAAAATCAGTATGCAACAATGCCAGCACTACATTTTTTACAAACACGCTCAAGCGTACTGATCTAGACCCCCATGTGCAAATGGTGTTAACCGCTGGCCAGCAAGCATTGTCTCGGTTTTAACTTAATTAGCCTAAACTACGTTATCATATTACATATCATTTTAATAGTGGTATTCTATCCCTTAGTGAGTTACGATGGAGGTCAGCTGATCTAATAGCCGTCTTATCACAGAATAACCCATACAGTCAGACACACTTGAACCACCTGGGTGTTATACCTATATTACTACAGCTGCTTGATAAAGATACTCTGGACCAAGTCAGAATAAAAGCCCTTTATGCTTTGTCATGTGAGTATTGTTATAATGAAACAAGCCCTATAGTTATAAAGGGTTGTAATTGTAACTTATCAAACTCATTAATATATTTTGTGAGAAATATACAAAAGAAATTATAACTGTGACAAATGTTGTAAATCTTTGTGCAACACTAGCGTTGTATATCCTGAGTGCTAACATTGTACTTGTGTCTGCTGAAACAAGATGGCCACTCATGTTACAAACATTTATTCTTTTAAAAACTCATTTATCATTTTGACAAAAAAAAATCTAAACTGTGGAAGAGGCTGTATATTTCATACAGATTTGTACTGATTATACCCTGGGTACCAGAGGTTATTTTCTACTTGCTTTAGCATTTGTAAATCTGACGGTTTGTGAAGCAACAAGAAATAAACCTCTGGCCAAATGAGCTTAGAACCTCACTTCTATGTTGATTTGATTAACATTCAATTATAGCTATATTTGGAATCTAATCTCGTCAAGTTGTCAAATTACATCCAATCAAAATTCTTCAAAGACCTAAACCAATGAGAAGGCCAGGGTAAAATGCTGACCTTTCACTTGTGATTGCCTGGCATTTTCAAAAGACTAGAGGCTCGTTTGGCTAGAGGGTAAATCTCTTGAGAATAACAAACAGACGTACAAATGATTAAATACAAATACTAGACCAAGAAACCCTCTGGTTTCCAGCCTGTGTATCATGATTAATGTATTGTTTTTTTATGATTCTACATGTAGGTATGACTAGTAATTTTCCAGAAGGCAAGACAGTGTTCCTGGACAGTGATGGTTTGTCAACAATATTGCGAGCATTACAGGGAAATATATTAAAAGTTTGCACAAAGGCTTCAACCATGCTGCGAAGTATGATTAGTGAATCTTTGCTAACTGAAGGGACCACAATCAAAGGTATACAAAACTACAGTTCACATACACTGCTGATTTTCATGGTTGGTTAAATGACAACAGTTCATTTGGATTACTGCAGTTTTCAGCTTTCTCCAAACTAAGACATTTCAGCAGCTTAGCTGCTGTCAATCAAAAACAAAAGTTCAGAAAGCTGAAAACCGCACTAAGTTCAAAAGAAGAATGACCTATCAGTTGTGTGTTGTAAATATTGAATGTAGCAGTAGTGAGTTTGAGTGAACCTCACGGACGAGCATCTACGGGGAGCAACGGTTTACATACTTCTGTCTAGCAATCGATCCAATCAGCGTTGTAGGATTGTGTTATCTTGTCTCAGATCAAAAACGCTTATTGGATCGATGGCGAGACAGAAGTATGCGAATACATTATCAGTGACCATACTTTTACGCGTTGCGCTGTAAAATATACAAATATCCTCACTGTAATTTACAAATTGTTTTTGTTTAATATATTCCTGTTTTTCTAGAAACATTGGTCGACATGGGTATTGTAGAACAGTTTGTGTCCTTACTACACGAGCCTCATGAGATGTTCCATGAGTATGTTGCTGATGCACTGGCAATACTTGCTGAGCATGTACCTAGAGTACCTCAAGAATGCAAACGACCTGAGCTGCAATTTGAAAAGATTTTAATTGAGAGAATACAACAACTTGAGACGGAGGACAAGGAAGCATTTGAAGTAAGTAGATGATATGATGCAGCATGTTTGTGTTATGATTGTGGTGATTATGATGGTGTTGATGATGGTGGTGGTGGTGGTGGTTGTGATAATGATGGTGGGGATGATGGTGGGGATGATGGTGATAATTATGGTGGTGGGGATGATGGCAGTGGTGGTGGTGATGATGATGGTGGTGGTGGTGGTGGAGATAATTATTATGATAGTGATAAATTATGGTGATAATGATGATATGGTGATGATTTTTTTTGATGATGGTGATGATGACCTTGGTGGTGATGGTGATAACTATGATTATAATGATAGCAATGGTGGTGATAGTGATTGTGGTAATTATGATGCCAAATGATGATGATGATAGTTTTGAGGATGTTGGTGATTATGGTTTAATATGACAATAACAGTTCTTTGTTTGTTTGTTTACAGACAGAAATTGACAGCTGCAAAAAGTTACTGATGCTTTGTTTTGGAATGAAAACAAATGAGAATGACAATTCATTAAGATAAATAGCACATTTAAAATTAACTGCACCATACTAGCCAAAATCATTTCATCATGACCAGCAAATTGTGAATTTCATTTTGATTTGGGGTTTGCTAATCTGTCAATCAGTTTGTGGGCAGAATCTACATGCATATGTTACTATGTATATTTCCACCACTATCAACAGGGGGTCTCATTAGAATCCCATTATTATTCCATGAAAATCCAAGGACTGCCCATTTCATGGCCATTAAAATCGTGTTTTGAAATAAATATGGTAATGGTAAGGCATCAGCTAAATAGACCAAATGGGCAAACCCATTTCTATGTACATTTTAAACCAATATTTCATTACAAACCTTTTACAAACAACATTCTGGCTTATGTATTTCGATATCATATGGAAAATGTTTGGAACAAACGTTTTTATTCAGAGGTTTTGAATTGGGTTAAAACGTACATAGCAGCACATTAGACGATCTATTGGAGACCAGAAAAAAAATTGGCAGTTATATTTAATAAACATTTTTATCTCTATTGGTCTTAATTTTGTTTATTTTTTCTTTACTTTAATTATATTAACTTAACTTTTAATCATGTCTATTACCAATATGAATAAGATGTTTTTTTTTGTTTTTTTTGTACTTTTAAGAATAAAATTCAAAACGACCAGGTTTTTTCTCGACTTTCAACGCCATCTTGAAAATGATGCCAATGGCGTCAAAACGTCAAGAAAAAAACTAAAAAAAAGGTTATTCTTATTATCAATACATTTTTTTTTCAATACATAATAATATGATTATTATAACTATCGACTATCTTTGAATAGAACTAAATAAGCAGATAAACTTACCAAAAATAGAGTATAATAATAACTTAGTAAGGAGGCCATCATTTATTAGTTATTGGAAAGGTGGGTTCAGCAATATTGGGGGGGGGGTCGCGTTATTTTCGGAAGCTATACAGGGGGTGGTTACTACAGTAATTGTATGTAGCTTTAGTAATAAACTGGACAAAGATAGGGGGGTTATAGTACAGGGTTCGTACAGAATCCTCAGAGAAAATTTCCAAAACTTTTTCAAAGCCTATTACTCAAAATTCCAAAACCACACAAGCGAAAAGTGCCAACGGGCATTGATTGCGGCAGGCAAAAAAATCATCAGCCATTTTTTAATTACAACGAAAACAGTTCTTTGCAAGGTAGGAGCTGCACAACCGATAAAAAATTCATAACTTTTCCATAGCCCATCAGGTGAAAAAGCAATTTTCCAAAACTTTCCAGGTCCTGTAAAATGCATTACCAATTTCCAAAACTTTCCAAGACTTTCCAAAACCCGTATGAACCCTGATAGTATTTTTGCCAACCAGAAAGGGGGGGTTGCATAGTATTTGGAAAAGACAACAGATGATTTTGCCGACCCCCCACCCACCCCCCATACACTAATGAATGAAAGCCTGGTAAAGTGTGTAACTTTCACATATTTATGAAAACCACTCTAGTATGATTGTAATACTGTATTAAATAAGCTAACATGTGTTTTAATCCTAGTTCTTATAGTCACATCTCACATGTGCAGAATCTAAATTAAGGCCTAGTTCAATGTCACATCTAACCACAGGGAGCCCAAGCTTGTCACTTGTGATGTTTTACAGTAAATGTATGGAGTCGCAAAATATCCTTTCGCTGTGCCTCAAATACACAATAATAAAGACTTTTTTGATATAGATAGTTGTGTAAAACTGTGTTCTAGTCTGTGACCGAGTTTTAGCTCAATTAGAGTGATTTTGACTTTACTGTAAAACATCACAAGTTACGAGCTTGGGCTCCCTGTGATCTAACATGTGCTGAACTGAATGCAATTAAAGCAAAATCTATTGTTTAAATTCCTTTGCATTAGATTTGGCGTGTGTGAACTAGGCCGTATGCAAATGAATTAAAATAAAAGGTTTTGCTCATTTGCATTAGATTTGGCACTTGTGATATGCAAAGTTTGAACAAACCCTTTAGCCTTGTAAGTTTATGCAAAACAGTTAGAAAAACAAAAGAATTAGTTAACAGAAGTATTGGGGTTTTTTTAAGCCCAAATTGTTATCTATTGTCTTCGAAGTGTTGACATATTGTCTTGTAGGTGTCGCTTTTAACACTTCCAGGACGTATTTGAAGACAGTTTAATTAAATCTGTTTGACAGACAATTAATCAGCGAACTCAGACATTTCAGTGGTTCTTCTAAAAAACTGTTTTTTCGCTGCCGTCATTCTAAACTAATTTGGTACTTTTGTGGAGTGATATTTATTTGCTCGTGAAAGAATAGTCAAAATAAGTTTGATATAGTATTTAAAAGTGGTAGTCTATAAAGGTAGTGTTTCCTTTTGTTCTTTTATCAACTTTTACACCCAAAATTGCATTTTTTTAGCCAAAACTTATTTCGGGATTTTTGAACTTACAAATATGTACAAAGTTCGCGAAATATTGAATGTCGCTTGAGGTTTTCGTGACAGTTTCCATTTGTGACTATTAAATTATCACTCCTTGTTTTCACCTTCTTTTGATTCCTCTTCATCATGATGGACATGCATGATACTCAATCTTTCGATTATTTCTTTATGCTGTGGGAATAACTCGGTTAGGTTATCGACTCGTCCAATCATTGAATCGTCGTAGTGGAAACCAGGCGTCACCGAAGCACTGAAAAATCCAAATGAATCTTCCTCGTCGGCCAAGAGCTCTCCTGCGAACCAAACCCCGGCGGGAACAACTTGGCAAAAAGAAGCGTTTGGGTCGACTAATGTATCCCCTACAACTTTACACTCCAAGTTACCTTCGTCGTCGATTATATGAAACTTTACGCTGGCTCCTTTGTGGTAGAAAACGCTCTCTTCTGACTTGAGTTTATGCCATGGGTTAATATCGCCTTTTTTCATCACGAAGTGAATGACTGAGGCAGCGCTACGTGGACCACGTTCATCGTTAAGTGGTTTTACGTTGATAGCTGACCGCTGCACTGACTTGAAGAAGCCGCCATAAGGATGTGGAGCTAGATCAAGTGCTTTTACTATCTCGTCTGCCATTTTTGTCGAGGTTGGTGTTTTCGAACGTGGCTTGCTCGGTTGCACTTGCGAACGGGTCGAAGTAAGTAACACAGGGAACCCGCTACAAGGGCTCTGTCTTTTATATTCCGGACCATTTCGATGTTTGGGTTCTTTTTGTTACTGTATTTAGTTTATCCATTTTCTATTTCATTTGTTCATTCATTTACCCATCCATTCATTTATAAATAATCCCTTTCGAGACGTCCTTTGTGCTCTCAACACCTCGCGGGTTTCCTGTGTTAATTTGCAATCCAACATGGCCGCCAAGTTGACCAAGATCTTGTGGTCCCAAAGTCTTCGGAATCAAAGCTCTTTCCTTAGTATTATCTTCAAGAGATGCCATTTAGATGCTGTAAGAAAAGCTCATCCCATCTTATCCAGGTAAAATACGCATTTTGTATAGTTTCTAGTGTCGTTAATAAGACTTTTTCACTGCACATGCTAGACAAATTTAAGCTTACATCTTACTAAACGGCGCAGATTTATGATTTATATTTGTGTAATGGATTCTGCATTTAGGATAGAAAAATTAATAACTTATTTTTGGGAAGCAATCCAGTTTAAGGATCTTTTAAAATAAAGGATAATTCATTATTCTTAATTGTATTTTCTAGTTTTAATCATGCACACGTGATCTGATGTTTACTGAAATTTTCTGCAAGATCTCTGAGGACTATTACTAGTAATTAATATTTTACCTTAATAGATTCCTGCCATGTTAGTTCAATATTCAGATATTATCTGATCATTTTAAGTTGCTCTATTTTGTAGCATCCAGGCATCAAGGTTTTCATCAGCAGTTGTTGAAGAAGTTGATCAAGAACATCGTCAAGCAAATGAATATACTAAAATACCAGACTTGTCTAAGATTGTGTAAGTGGTGAAGATAGGTGGTGATCATGATGATGATAATTGCAATGGTATAGATGATGATGACGATTGTAATGATGAATATGATAGTAATCCAGGTGATTTGGTGTGCTTACTTCTGGCTAGTATAAGCCAATCAGAAGCATGGTGATGATGGTGGTGATTGTAAAGATGTTGGTGATGGTGATTCAGAGCTGCCAACCCCGGAGGAATTCAAATCTTGAGTTCGGGATAAGTAAGAAAACGTCCGCCATTTTGTTCGATAATCTCCAAATTTCCGCCATTTTGTTTGTCTTCTACAAAGTTCCGAACCAAAAAAAAAAAAAACCCTTACACGTTATCTTCCTATTATTTATCAATTTTACCGATTATCCGGGAGATTTGTCGATTATCCGGGAGATTTTGATCTTTATCCGGGAGACCGGGAGACAAGGCTCAAATTCTGGAGACTCCCGGATTATCCGGGAGGGTTGGCAGCTATGGTGATTGTAATGATGCTGATGATGGAATAATGAGGGTGATGATTTTGTTTATTAGGATGGAGGTGATGATGATGATTATGATGGTAATGATGATGAATGTACATGTAATGATGTAAATTATGGTAATTGAGGATGATGATGATTGTAATGATGGCGGTTATGGTTACGTAATAAGGGTGATGATTATGATCATGATGATGTTAATGATAATAATAATATAGTAAAAATAATAGTAAAAAGTTATCATTGTGCTTCCTAATATTCCAGTACAGAATCAGAAGATGCATACAAAATACCACAAGCAGCAGATTCCCACAGGTCGCAGTCAGTCTTTGATGATGAGCTGTCAAAGTAAGACCCATGAAACATGCAACTTTCCATATTCTTCAAAACTCTTCCATTAAAATGCAAACCACCAAACAGTACCGTAAAAACAATTGTTAAAGATTTTGTGTAATCAAAATAGTTGTGTACCTTAAAAGCCATGCATTTCTGCAATTTCTGTGTTTTTAATTACAGTGCGACTCGCCGTACCGTAGTCACCTACACAAACTGTTGATGAATTTTTGACATTATTTTGACATTTTTTCATCTCAATTGGACCAATTACAGACATCAAAGTACCTAAAGTCTCCGCCTCTGATTGATATTAACTCTGCCTCTCGATATAAACTCCGCCTCTCGATAGAAACGTGTATCTGATTGGTCCGATTGAGATGAAAAAATGTCAAAATAATGTCAAAAATTCATCAAATGTTTTTGTAAGTGACTACGGTACGGCGAGTCGCACTGTAACGTAGCCTGTATATAATGCACTCCCATGTATATACATCATTCATTCTGTTTTATTCTTAACAGTAAGTTTGTCAACTGTATGATGTGGGATGGCAAAAAATCAACATCAAGAATGATATTTAATCAGGTAAGTCTGTCTGCTTGTCTGTCTGTCTGTCTGTCTGTCTGTCTGTTCATGTCTTGGTTTGTTTACCTACTTGCTTGTTTGTGTGTTTGTTGGTCAGATTGTGTTTTGGTTTTGTTTGTATGCCTTTCTCTTTGTCTGTTTAGCTATTTGCTTGTTTGACTGTCTGTTTGTCTCTCTACCAGTCACTTTGTCTGTTTAGCTATTTGCTTGTTTGACTAATATCTGTTTGTCTCTCTACCAGTCACTTTGTCTGTTTAGCTATTTGCTTGTTTGACTGTCTGTTTGTCTCTATATCAGTCTCTTTGTTGGTTAATCTGTTTGCATGTCTCTCAGTATGCCTCTGCATGATTTCCTGTAATATGTTTATTGGTCAGATTGCTTTTTGTTTTGTTTGTCTGCCAGTTTCTTTGTATTTTCTTGTCTGTGTGTTGTCTGTGTGTTTGAGTTTGTTGGTCATATTGTCTGTCTATTTTTTGTCTCATTGTCTCTTTGCCTGTCCATGTAAAATCTATCCCATCATGGTCAATCCTGCTATTCATATATGTGCAAAAGTATGAACACTTTTAATATATTCGCATACTTCTATGCACAGACTTTATGCTGTGAAACAAGTTTTTACACTCCTTATTCGGTAAAATCAGACAACTTCACATCAAATGTGTCTGTTTAAAGTACGAACTCCTGTGCATGTGAATACATTGAATGTGGTCATACTTTTACGCGTCGCGCTATAAGTGCCATTATTATGTTACAATCATATTATGTTGGAATATCTTGTGCGATATAAATAATTTTGAATATTATTATAATTGTAATTTTAGGCACTTCAAGTGATGAAAGAGAGACAGCTAGAAATGTAAGTATACCTACATAGTCTCCCTTCACAAATAAAACACTGTCCTTAACACAATTGTAACAGTGTCGGGCCATTTGAATTTGTACTTTCCAATTGAGGTTTGTCTACTTTTGAAATTTGGCAAATTTACCCAGGATAATCCTGTGCTTCAAACCAAGTATATCATATATCCCTTTTTCTCTTTAATTTTTGTCATTTATTTTGAAGCATTTCACAAAGTTTCGATTATTAACAATTTAAACTCATAATAAAATGAAATGTCAAAAGATTGGAAAAAATTAAAATATTTTGTTCTTTCCTGGGTAGCCTTAACCAAAAATCCAAAGGAATCCCACAAATACAAAGGAATCCCAAAAATCCAAAGGAATCCCAAAAATACAAAGGAATCCCTAAGGGGTTGCCTGAGAAGAGGTTAGCTAAATGTAAGCTTCTATCTTTCAGTCAAAAGAACTCTAAAGATCCTGAATCAGTAGAAGTAGATCCAGTAGTTATCTTTCATCAGGCGGTAGAGAATGTGAAACCCGTTGTTGGCTGTATACCATTGAGAAAGGCTGGCAAAGTATATCAGGTATTTTATTATCAGCAGCAGCAGCAGCATCAGGGTCATGATCATCATCATCATTATTAGCATCATAAGTATCAAAATTATCATTATAGGCCATATTCTGAGCCTTGAAAAATGTGCCGCCATAAAATGATTTTCGCTGCCATGGCGTGGGCACTACTTTTTATCAATGTCAACATATAGTTTTTACCTTTCTTAAATAATTAGTATAAACATCGATCGAATTGTACAGTCTGCCATCATGGATTTTGATTGCCTTGGAGGGGGAGGGTACATAATTTGACTTTTTACAAATAAATATTCTGTATTTACACTACCGAAACTGGATGATTATAGATAGCAATAAACAGTAGATATTGTCAGCTCACAAACTCTCTTATTTTAAGTTATAATTTTGACTGTAGAATGATATTTACATATATTATTTTACATTTGATCTTCCCCTAGGAGGAGAGGTCGTGAGTCAGTTTTTGACTTTTCTGAAAATCGCTTTTAACCATTTTCATCTTGATCACCATTTTATACTATCATCATCATTGGTGTCATTATTTTTATTGATTATAATCACCATCATCCTCATCATCATTTAACCATTTTCATCATTATAATCATCATCATCGTTATCATCATTTAACCATTTGCATCATTATAATCATCATCATCGTCATCATCATTTAACCATTTTCATCATTATAATCATCATCATCGTTATCATCATTTCACCATTTGCATCATTATAATCATCATCATCGTCATCATCATTTAACCATTTGCATCATTATAATCATCATCATCGTCATCATCATTTAACCATTTTCATCATTATAATCATCATCATCGTCATCATCATTTAACCATTTGCATCATTATAATCATCACAATCGTCATCATCATTTAACCATTTGCATCATTATAATCACCATCATCGTCATCATCATTTAACCATTTGCATCATTATAATCATCATCATCGTCAGATCATCATTTAACCATTTGCATCATTATAATCATCATCATCGTCATCATCATTTAACCATTTGCATCATTATAATCATCATCATCGTCATCATCATTTAACCATTTTCATCATTATAATCATCATCATCGTCATCATCATTTAACCATTTTCATCATTATAATCATCATCATCATCATCATTTAACCATTTTCATCATTATAATCATCATCATCGTCATCATCATTTAACCATTTGCATCATTATAATCATCACAATCGTCATCATCATTTAACCATTTGCATCATTATAATCACCATCATCGTCATCATCATTTAACCATTTGCATCATTATAATCATCATCATCGTCAGATCATCATTTAACCATTTGCATCATTATAATCACCATCATCGTCATCATCATTTAACCATTTGCATCATTATAATCATCATCATCGTCAGATCATCATTTAACCATTTGCATCATTATAATCACCATCATCGTCATCATCATTTAACCATTTGCATCATTATAATCATCATCATCGTCAGATCATCATTTAACCATTTGCATCATTATAATCATCATCATCGTCATCATCATTTAACCATTTGCATCATTATAATCATCATCATCGTCATCATCATTTAACCATTTTCATCATTATAATCATCATCATCGTCATCATCATTTAACCATTTTCATCATTATAATCATCATCATCGTCATCATCATTTAACCATTTGCATCATTATAATCATCACAATCGTCATCATCATTTAACCATTTGCATCATTATAATCACCATCATCGTCATCATCATTTAACCATTTGCATCATTATAATCATCATCATCGTCAGATCATCATTTAACCATTTGCATCATTATAATCACCATCATCGTCATCATCATTTAACCATTTGCATCATTATAATCATCATCATCGTCAGATCATCATTTAACCATTTGCATCATTATAATCATCATCATCGTCATCATCATTTAACCATTTGCATCATTATAATCATCATCATCGTCATCATCATTTAACCATTTGCATCATTATAATCACCATCATCGTCATCATCATTTAACCATTTGCATCATTATAATCATCATCATCGTCATCATCATTTAACCATTTGCATCATTATAATCATCATCATCGTCATCATCATTTTAACCATAATCATAATCAACATTTTCATCATCACGATCATCATCAACTTCCAACAGTATTGTTATCATTGATCAACATCATCATTTTTGTCATACATGTTTAAGTTATTTACTATTTTTGGCGAAGTCACATGAATAGGCCCTTTGCAGCTAGAGGTCACATGACCCACCTACCTTAAATCCATCAGCTGTGCCAAAATGATGTCCAGAAATGGAAAGAGCATGTTGACATTAGCAAGAAGTTGAAGTTTCAGCTCTTGATTCTAAATACATATGAAATGTTTATCGAAGTAACAATATTTGTCGAAGTAACAATATTTGTAATAGGATCATCCGGGTGGATGTAGCCCTCAGAAGGGCTGTTTGATGTGACTGACGTTTCGACATCCTGTGCGGAAGTCATCTTCAGAGTCAAGTGAATAAAAAAGTCAGATTGAGTGACATATGAAATGGTAAAAAAAATTGGATATTTTCTAAGGATTCAAATGGGATAATAAAACCAGTTTTATTTTCCCACACAAATCCTTATAAAATATCAGAAAATATCCCATTTTATATTCCTTGCAATTTTTTTATGTACAGTATCTAGTAGAATCAAATTAATTAGAATGAAATTTTGACTTTTTGCTAATGTGCACTAGCCTGCGTCACATCCGGACTTTTTCTCGGTTAAGTCCGTCGAAAAAGTCCGGATGTGACGCAGGCTAATGTGCACATGCTCTTTCCATTTCTGGACATCATTTTGGCACAGCTGATGGATTTAAGGTAGGTGGGGTGATGTGACCTCTAGCTGCAAAGGGCCTATTGGAAATCACATGAAAATGTATCTACATGAAACTATATTTTTATTTTAATGGTTTGACTAAATGACAACCTCATCATCAAATAGGTTCCATCCCCTCTAAAACCGAATCGTAGACAATTCTTTGCTATAAAGTGGATCATTGATGCTGCAAGAAAACCAACAGCATCAAAGAATGCTAGAATGCATGAGAAACTAGCCAAGGAATTATTAGATGCTTTTAACAATGAGGTAATTTGATGTGCATTTGTAAACTTATTAGGAAATAACTGGGGTTAAAAATGTATATCAAAATCAGTGATTAAAAGAAGGAGTGTTGCAGGATTCCTGTGGAGCGCTCCAGAAATCAATCTATTTCTGGAGCGCGCACCACAGGAATCCAGCAACATTCGGGTTTTTTTAATCACTGATTCTAGAGGGAGAAGAGGGACTGCTCATAGTCTAAGAATGCATCAGTGTTTGGAAACAATCAAGAGTTAAAATGTAGGATAACTAGCTGTTAAACTTCGTCTGTGTTTCTAAGGAAACAATAGCATAGAGTAGATCACATATGACTATTCAACATTCAGTGCTGTGTGTTTGTTTCTAGAATTTTTTGAGTGCCTTGACCATGTTCGTGCCATCAGCTTTTCATAGATTGGTGAAATTTGCTCTTTTTAAAAAGTGCACTTACAATGTGACTACTTTAACCAAGGCCACAAACTACAAGAAACCTTTTTTCCTAGATGATAACATACTTTTTCTTTGTGCAGGGTGCGGCAATAAGAAAGAAACAAGATTTGCACAAGACAGCAGAAGCTAACAGAGCCTTTGCACACTATCGATGGTGGTGATGACAATCTTTATGACTGTATACATTATTATTAATAACAAAAATGAAGTTTTTTTAGTCAAAGTAGGCCTTGCCAGGTATTAACTGCTTCTAGAGAAAGATCTATACCAACACAGCGGTCGAACGACTACACATACGTGGCAAAATGTTCCGAGCAGTAAATTTACCATTGTAAACATTAGGAATTGCGGACTACAGTGTTTGAAGTCAATTTATAAGAAATTTCCTGAATATATAAGCTTGAAGTTTCATTTACATAACCTAAGTTTGTTATATTTTAAAGCTATACCATGATTTGTATTTTTTGTTTATATTTTAAGAAAAAAGCAATGAAAGTCGTACACCATCGTTTTTTATAGAGTCCATACGAATGTCAGATTTGTGTGCTGGATCATTTTACTTGTTTTTTCGCGCATGCGTAGTCGTTTGACCGCTGTGTTCCTAAAAGATACAAATCTCTGTACTGAGTCCCCCTACGCAGGGATGCTTCACTTGTAAACCTGACAGTGTTGATCATGTTAATTGACTGCATTGTAATATTATTGTACAATGTTGTTATATGTCCATGTAGTTCTGTTAAAAATATTAAAGTTTGCATTCTTTATTGTATTTTGCTCTTGTCTTCTCAAAATGAACATGTCTCTATCTTTGTCGTGATAGACTCTAGGGGACTGGGGGAGAGAGAAAGGAACAGAGCGGTCCTCTCTCCTCCCCTTCTCCTCTCCCCCAGTCCCCTAAGACCCGCTACGCAGGCTATGTCGTGATTATAATCTTATCATCATCATATCTTATCTCATCATCATCACCATTATTTTCATTATAATCATCATCATCATTATTGTCATCATCATCACAATCATTTTTGACATCATTTACATTATTAGCATTGTCATTATTATTGTTATCATCATCATCGTTGTCATCAACATCCATGTAACAACATTTACACCAAAAAAATATAAATTTACACTACTGCATTTTACAATGAAATTGATGACGACAAGATTTATTCATTATACCCCCAATGAACACTGCATTGTTTATCATATTCAACCTATGTATGTAAAAAGTTTGCTTCAAAACAATTACATTTTTAAGTTCCCGTCATTTCTACGGGACCGCGCGGGTTCGGGATATGGAACGTACACATGAACGTTCTTTAGTTGGGCTTCCTGTGTTTTTGTTCGTGGGCTCAACATAATTCGATTGTCAAAATGGCGGCTAGAGTTGATCCTGTAGAACGACTAAAAGAAGAGCATAAAGCATGGAAAAGATTTCATCCTAAGGTGAAAAATATCTATAGTTTTAAACTACAACCTTTATTTTATAATACAGCTGTAAAAGATTTGATAAATATATTTGCGATTTTAGGGCGCGAATGTTTGAATTTTTGAAAGTCACATGGCGCCGCCTGATTTGAAATGTAGAGTTTAATTTAAACCTTATTTTCGGCTTGATTTTAAGGATTTTATTTCAAATCTGAGACTGAATTCTACCTACTGTATAACCCTGTGTAAAATGGCTTCTATATTTTGTAGTAAGCTTATATATGTGTGTTTTTTGGAGCGAGAAGTTTGGATATGAAAAACGAAAGTTTTCAGAGTTTTTTCTAATTCCTCTCGTAATTGTAGGATTTTATTGCAAATCCTTTGAAAAAAGAAGATGGTTCCGTTGATTGGCTTACTTGGAAGTGTGGTAAGTATGATAACTAGCAAAATCAGTTTTAATTGTAAAATATGTAGCTCTAGTATAGCCCGGATTATACAATCGATGATAGTCGATCATCGGAAAATCAATCGATATCAATCAATTTAATAATATAATTAATAATGTAATTGATAACGATTGATATTGGTCAATCGATGATCAATCGATAGGTCACAAAGATTTTTGTCATCGATTGATAATCGATATACTAAATTGTTATTGATTATCAATCAATATCTAAATTGTCATTGAATATCAATCGATACTGGCTAAAGGTCACAAAGATTTTCGCCATCGATTGATCATCCATTTTCAATTGACATTGATTGATATTGATTTTATCGATTATTGATTTCATCGATTAGATACTCCGGGTATATATATATGCATAGTATATGTTGAGCATTAAACCCTCATAGGTATTTGAACTAAAAGTAGGAACTCATTTTTTGTTTATTGTTCTATTTTCAGCTATTCCAGGCCCAGCTAAGGTAGGTGGACTTTCATTCATCCATCCATCCATCCATTCATCCATTTATTCATATATTCATATATTCATTTATCCATTCATTCATTCATACATTTATCCATTCATTCATTTATCCATTTATCCATTCATTCAATCATTTATTCATTCTTTTATTTATCCATCCATACATTCATGCGTACATTCATTCATTCATTCATTCATTCATTTATTCCTTCATATTTTTTTTGTCTGCAGACTCCCTGGGAAGGAGGTCTGTTCCCTCTGCGTCTTGAATTCCCTCAAGACTATCCTTTCTCTCCTCCAAAATGTGAGTTACAAATTTTAATAAAATGTTGTATAAATGGAAATATCTATTTTTATTTTTAAAATGTCATGTTTTTTTTCAGGTATTTTTACACCAAGTATTCTTCATCCAAACGTCTTTCCATCTGGTACTGTAAACCTTTCACTGGTTGATAAAGACAAAGATTGGAAACCACAAGTAACTATGAAACAGGTATGATAAAGCATAAACACTAGTAGTCAGGGAGCATATGTCGCGATTATAAGTCCGTGGGATTTTCTTGAAGAGAACAAGCCACCTATCTAGAAGTGTTAAGGGGACCCTTAGGAACACAAAAAATGTTGTCGTCAATTTTGTGAATTGCACCGACAGACGCTACGGTGGTTTTAAAGTAGGGCATATAAAGCTCAGCATGAAAACAAGGCTGAGACTTAATTGGCTCATAACTATCGCTAATTGCAACCAAAAATCACCAAACTTGCACAGATTTGTTTTTGGATGGTATTTAATAAACACTGAATAAAATATAAACATTAAAATGTCACATGACCAATCTAACATGGAAGCGAGGCTCTAACATTAAATCAGAAAACCATCCACTGACCACTAGACCATCACGCCTCTGATAGTGGTGATGATTGTGATGATGATGATGGCAATAGTAATGAAGATTATAGATAATGATGACGGGGTGATGATAATGATGATAAATGGTAGTGATGATGATAGTGTTGATTAAGATGATAGTGATAATTACTATGATGGTGATAATGATAGTAATAATGATGATAATAATGCTAGTTCGGTAAAGAGTGTTATTGTTATTGCAGGTTCTCCAAGGGATTCACTTGTTGTTACAGGATCCAAACTTTCAAGAACCAGCACAAGCAGAAGCATTTATGGTGCATAGGTAAGTAGATGATGATGATGTTGATTATGATGATGATGATGTTGGTGATGATGATGATGGTAGTGGTGTTGGTAATGATGATGATGACAATAATGGTGATGATGTAATAGATCAAACACCGAAAGAGTGTTTGATCTAGCTTCTCAAATTCATGGATAATTCTAGGAGAAAATTAAAGCAAAAATTGACCAAATTTTATACTAATCATTACCAAATATCAAGACCAATGTTACAATAGTGATTTACTGATTAATTATTCAGAAATTTGAGAAGATAATGATGATGATGATGTTGGTGATGACAATGATGATGATAGTGATGTTAATGGGTTATTTCAGTACGACTACTGAAACTGGGGCGACCCAAACAAATTTCAAAATTAAATAAAACTTGTGGAGGGCTCTAAATCTTGATCTATTCTGTTCACATACATGTATTATGAAAATTATTATAATTTTAAGCAAAAAGAAATCAAGAATTTGTAGAGATTCTGTTGTTCATATTCTCGATTGTGATTGGGAAGTTATGTTTCAGTGTCAAAGGTTTCAGTACTAGTAGTCGCAATTTAGTAATGTTGGTAATAATAATGATTATGAATTGATGCTGATGATGATGATGAAGACATGGTAATATTAGTTGTTGTAACATAATGGTTATGTATATTTTTCCTTTCCTTTTCTCACTCTGTGAACATTATGGTTATTTCTACAGTCAAAGCCAGCTTGATTATGAGAACAAAGTGAAAGCCTTCGCCAAACAGATGAACCCATCCACAAGCAATGTGTTGCGTGACATAAATGCCATTAGTACGTGACAAGGAATATTGTGCGACATATGACCAAAGATTGTATTATGACATGAATGTTATTGTTGCATGACAATGAGTGTTGCGTGACATAGTACTATTGGTACATGACCAAGATAGCTTACAGCCAAACCTACAGAAGCGTTCCTATCGAGGTTGGAAGGTTGGTTTTATTATTCCAAACTTGATTTTATATTTGTTTTGAAATTTGCATAAATGAATCGAAACTTGTAACTTTCAAAACCCGCCTCAAATCAAAACATTACTTTCAATGTTTTTTTGGACAACGGTAACTTGCTAAACCTAGTCTGATTACAGATCGTGATTTCGGGACCATTATCGGTTGACAGTTGAAGTCTGCAATTTGGAACTTACAAGATTCGATTCATTTATGCAAATTTCAAAACAAATTTCAAATCAATTTTGGAAAAATAAATCGAGCCTTCCAACCTCGATAGGAATGCTTCTGTAGGTTTGGCTGTAACATGACATGGATGTTATTGTTGCGTGAACATAAGTATTATGTGACAAAATTACTGTTAATACATAAATCTTATCAAGTAAGTTTCATGTGATATTGTATTTTACATGGAAGGTATTGCACTTGCCAGGGACATACCTAGCTTAAGGGTAGTCATACCTATTATCGTGCACATCCAATTAATTATTGTGCTTTTCGTAAGAAATAATATATATCTTCTAAAAAACTTCTTCAAAATTTATTAAAATAAGTATGGCTGCTTATTCTGTTGCAACCAACTTTTTGGGTCCACAAGATATATATTAATTTTTACAAAAAGCACAATAACAGGATGTGCACGATAATAGGTACGACTGCTTTACATTATCATGGTTTTCCATTTTGTATACAATAAATAGCGCAGCGCTGGAATGCTAAAAATAGCTCCAAGACTCGGACAAACATTGTGTTCAGTTTTACCGTGTTGAGCAATATATGAACCGATTTTATTGATCATTTCCTGCTGAAATAGAGTACTAAAGTGAATATGTCACCTTTTGTCAGTTGTCAAGGAAACTTGTTCCAAACTAAAGTCGATCAACCATATTTCTTTTGTTCCTCTATAGAAATGTGTGCTGAAAAGTTACTGTTTGGAACCGGAATCCATGGCAACTGACGTCGCACTTTACCACTCTATTAGAATAACAATGTGATTAAACAAAGATTTGCTTCGATTGGCATTGAAAATAGTTTGTTTGTCCGAGTTAGGCTTTTGTGTCCATTTTTGTGACATCATTAATGCGCTGCACCATTAGAATATCATAAGACTTAATTGTTAATTACAACAAATCGAGGCTTAGCCTGTGTCAAAATATTCACAAATGCCAAGCAAGGCATTAAAAATTATTATCGATTAACAATAAAAAAAAAAAAACACACTTGAGTTTAATTACTCAGAATCAAAATTTTCCCTGTGCAAATGCACCTTTTGTCAAGTAGTACAGCAGTACTAGATACCATGAAACTACAGTAATTACCAATTCAGTAGATAAGGGAAGTCTTCCCTCCATCTTCCTCTTCCTATTACATGAGACAACATATAAATAAAACAAATATTTGGACTGGGAAGTTTACATTGTTTCAAAAGGAAATATAATGAAACCTTTGCTGGTTCCACTTAAGCCCCTGGGGGGAGGGGTAAAAGTATTTGGTATGCTAGTCAGAAATTTTCAAGAACACCTCTAAAAGGCAATCAGGGCACCATCTTGAAAAGTGATCACAAGATACTATATATTGTTACCTTGAAAAGCACTATGGTTCTAAGTGAGCCAGTCTGTTCTAATATTACATTAGCATGGCAACCAACCTTGTTCCCAGGGCTCTCTCCCTCACTTTTGCTCCAACCAAAAGCAAAGGGAGAGGTCCCTGGGAACGAGGTTGCATGGCAACTGGCAATTTTATTCCAAGACCATAGAATCATGCCAATTTCTACTGTATGATAATTCTTATTTAGTGATTAGAAATCACTATGAAAGACTGAAGTAAAGTTGTAACGAGATATTGTTTACTTTTGTATTTGATTTTTCTTGCTAAATAGAAACTTGTAACTATTTTGTTTTTATTTCCTGGCTTAAGTAATTTTGCTCTATTCATGACCATGTTTTAAAAGCAGTGGTGGATCCAGGGGAAGGTCCAACAGTTTCATGGAACCCCCTTTGTAATGACAATACACTGTCTGGAGTCTCCTTTCTCTGTTCTTGGGCTACCTGTGGCTACTTTCGACCCAGTCTTCTATGTGTGGAACCCCCCTTTCTAACATCATGGACCTGCATTCTCGTACCCAGACCCTTCCCAGCTTTATAACGAAAGGTCGTAGGCTCTGGGAAACCCTATAATTGCAAGTGATCTGATTGGCTGAGCGGTATAACAATAGCAATGGTTTAACTAGGCACATCCACAGGTAGCCCAAGCTCACTATTTATAAGAGAATATAAGGCGACTTTTGAAACCTTCGATGTTCAACTAAATATTAATTCAATTCAATAAAAAATTTCAGTGTCATTTTCAGTTATTATTTAATTAAGTGTCTGTGAAGATTTCAAGCGATTTAGGTTAAAATTAAACAAGTGACGGCTATTTTAAAATTCGCCTAACTCACCAGGAAGGTTGCAGCTTCGGAGAACCTAAAACACGTGTCAACATTCTTTACATACTCATAAATCCTTTCTTTTTTAAGTTTATAGAATTCTGATCCAAGAATGTTATTCTACGGTAATATTTCCTTATCCATCCCCCCCCCCCCCCCCCCCCCCCCCCCCCCCCACACACACACACACACACCCTCTGGATCCGCCCCTGATTATGGTGCAAAAAATATATTCTATACATTAGAAAATTATGTAAAAACTTTGATTTTATTTTGATTTTTTTATGGGTTCAATGTTTGCATCGAAGCCAAGGATGTTTACTGAATTCGACACAGCCTTCCTGTGTACATACCACTTATTGCTGTTTTCCTTGTTGATAAAAACAATGAAGGAAGTCATACGGTCATACCACCCCTACGTCACCCCTACGTAAACCATTAAACTGACAAATATTCCCCACCCTATCCCACAGCGTATTCAGGTATATATACAGGACAGTTTCATGGATTATCATTGAGCATTTTGCTGCTGTGAGAATTAACAACAGCTGAAAATTTCCAAACCTCGACGAATCAAAGGTAAATTATATTTTTGTACTCCTTCTCCTTCTCCTTCTCCTTCTCCTTCTCCTTCTCCTTCTCCTTCTCCTTCTCCTTCTCCTTCTCCTTCTCCTTCTCCTTCTCCTTCTCCTTCTCCTTCTCCTTCTCCTTCTCCTTCTCCTTCTCCTTCTCCTTCTCCTTCTCCTTCATTTATATTAAACAAAATCTTTCTTTTTCAGTTAAAGATGAACTTTAAAACGATTCTCGTTCTTGTCCTGATTGTTGCTGTTCTTGTCCCTGCTGAAGCGGGTTGGTTTGGACGAAGGAGAAGGAGGTGGAGGTGGCGTGTTTGTACACCTATTTGTAGACCCGTATGTAGTCTGTCCAGTGACCATTGCAAAACGTTCATCTGCCAGCCTATTATTAAGTGCAAGACAAAGTGCTCGCGCCGTTGTGTTGGGAAAAGACAAATGGCGGAAGATGCTAACGCTAAGGTATTATTAGCAAAAATTGGTATTACACCCTTATTTTTAAAGATTAATGATTAATAGTTTTTTTATACAGTCAATGTCATTATAACGTTGTCCATTAAAAGTATAAATTAGAGCCGTTCTCAGTCACATGTGCCAGTTCACTATAAAATTAAACTTTGCTGTCTAGACTTGATTTTCGTGGACGTCAACAAACGATATTTCCACTTCGTCCAGTGGATCCACAACAATTTAGAAGATTCGATGATGCATACTGTGGTAAATATGAGGACATACCACAAAAAACTATCGTAAATTTGTTAATTACACAAATGCGCCTTTTGCCAAATAGTACAGCGGTGTTATAGATGACATGAAAATGGAGTATTTCATGATCACTTACCAGCATGCTTTGCGTTGTTTATTTTGATTTGAGTGTTATGATTCATTCAGTCGTGTTACGAGAAGTTAGTAAGAGAGTAAATACCCACTCACATTGTAAGAGATATCAAAATGTGTGATTTACGATACATGGTCCACGAAAATCAGTCTTTGGCGCAGTGCATGCTGGTAAGTAGACTACGATCTAGCAGTCCCTACTTTTCCCTCCGGATATTCAGAAAATATTAACTTTAATAAAACGAGCGAGCGGGGATTGGGGGCGAGTTCCTCCCCTTTTCGCCCCTAATCTCCGCTCGTCCATGTTTGATTTATATGCTCGTTTTTCTCTGGTTTTCCTCGGAATCTGGAGGGAAAAGAAGGGACTGTTCGCATGCAGTCAAGCTGGTAAGTGACCATTGGTCTTTATAGAGAACTAGTTAGTCGGGGTACCCGTGATAATGATAATCCAAGATGGCGGCCAAGATGAGATCGCTGCGAGACGACTTTGATTTCTAGTTTTGCAAGCATTTGATTTCTCGTTCCAATTTACCCCCTATTGCACCCACAATTACCTGTTCTTAGTATTTATGGAATTCGTTTGGTGGCACAGTGCATAGCGTATTTATAATATTAAGAGCATGATGACTCTAATTTCAGGATCAACCCGCTATGGATATACCGCCAGCCTACAAGCCTGGAGCTAAAGACGACGAATCCTAAACAGCTAATGCTTCTTTGAAAGATTTAATCAATAATATCTTAGTATAATTACATGTAAAGAACGATAATAATTAGAATAATAAGCAATTATTGGATGAGGTTGAGTATGATATCGTAAATTATCAAGACCGAGGTCTGTGTTATCTGCCGAAGCCTCCTGGCTGAGGCAGATAATACTGACTCGAGGTCTTGATAATTTTACGATATCATGCGAAAACCGAATTCAATAGTTGTTTTATTATACATTTTTTAAAGTAAAAGTACAATTATAATCAGGTAAAAGAGACAATTACAAGCAAGTCTCGCTGCCATTTTCACATCAACTCCCTGAGAACGGAGAGAGCCTGGGAACTTGACAGTGATAACTACAGACAATGCAATTATCACTGTCAAGTTCACATGCTATTCAGATTTAGCCGTGTGCTCTCAGCCAATCAGATTCAATGTAGTTAGTAAAATGTATAATAATATTAAAATATTTGTCGCGCGCAAGGTACATATATGTTAATATGATCAAATGCGCACGACTAAGTAGAATAATAAAAACGCTTCATGCAAATGATTACTTGTGTGATCTTTTAGACAAACAGACATACACCCTTTTCGAGAAGCTTTGTCACCCGTGAAGTGAAAAGCCTACAAGCTAGTAGCACAGAGGATTATGGGTTACCTATGTATACTTTATTAGAACGCAGGGATTGCTACACATATACATGTATATATATGTTGAAAGAGAACTTTAAACTTTAGAACGCCGTGTTGTGTAAGAAAGTTTTTATTATATATGTTATTGAAAAATGTCCGTTTTGACTTATCAAACAACAAGAAAGGCGTTCCAAATGCACATTTAGTTTCTGAGCTGATCCATGATCCTTTGCGCCACTAGCTTCTGTGCTTTTCATGGGTGTCAAACTTTCTTGGAAAGGGTGTAAACTGGTCAGATTTACAGACAGACGGACAGACGGACAGACGGACAGACGGACAGACGGACAGACAAAAAATAAACAGATACACAATATATTTGATGGGTGGGATGGGCAATTTTTCCGTGGTGGATATTTTTACCCCTCGAGTCTGTGCAGGGCTTTTGTCAGCTGTGCTCGTTTTTTTTGGGGGGGGGGGGGGGGGGGAGCATAATCCGGCAACCCCCCAGCCCCTCCCCTGACAATTATCTAAATTATCTAATGATCCTTCCCTAAACAAGAGTAAAATCTAGACAACTACCGCTCGTACATTGCATGCAGAAATTATAGAATGTTTAGAATGAACGTGTCTGTATGTAACGAAGTGTTCTCTTCATACGTGGAGTTCCTCAAGTGTTTCTCTTGGCCCTATTTGCTCCACTTGTGTGATAGGATGTTCGCCTACATATTCGTCGTTTTCGAAATATCCTTTTTGCCTTGAGAGAGAAAAGAGAGGAAAGTTACTAAATCATATCTGTTATGATGATTGGAATAAAAGATAGGGATGATGATAGTGATGGTAATGATGGTGTTGCTGTTAAACGAAGGTAGTGACGATGATAACGATTATGATGGTCATACAATGATAATGATGGTGATGATAATTGTTATGATGAAGATGATAATATGTAGTAATGGGTGTGATGATGATATTCATGGTGGTGATGATGACGGTAATGATGACGACGATGATGATGGCAGTCATACGATGATAGTGATGGTAATATTAATGATGATGGTGGTGATGATGATCATGATGGTGATGATGATCATGATGTGATGGGTATGATGATGATGATGATGATAATGATGATGACGATGATGATGACAGTCATACGATGATAGTGATGGTATAATTGATGATGATGGTGGTGATGATGATCATGATGGTGATCATGATGTGATGGGTATGATGATGATGATGACAATGATGATGATGATGGTGATAACAGAAATCAGGTGATGAAATGATTGATGATGACAATTGCAAAGACAATACAGAGATGATAATGATGATAATAATAACGATGATAATGATCATGACAGCAGTGGCGGATCTAGGAATATTTTAGGGGAGTGAATGTGAAGCGCATATTTTGGTATTTGTGAATTGTTCATATGTTACTCATCAAATAAAACACAACAAAAATCAGAAAACGGAGCAAAAATGGGAGGTGGCTAGCCACCCTATTCACCACCCCTAGATCCGCCACTGGACAGTAATGATGATGGAGAAGGTAAAAGTGTTAGGTTTCCTCGTCGTATCTCAGCTTATGTAGCTTTGTACATATTAATATTTAGTATAAACGATAGGTAATATAATGAAATTTGTAACACTGTAAAAAATGTTGACTTGACTTTACTGACGTTTGGAGCTTCAGATGATCCTTCGTCGGATCGGAGTTAAAGGGAAAAGGTTTCACTCCAACGAAGGGCTAAATTAGTCAGTAATTAAAGTTAAGTCAACATTTTTTACGGTGTTAAAAATTTCATTATATTAAACCTATCGTTTATATCAAACGCCGACACAGCCTATACTAGTTTCACTCGCTTGACTATTATATATAGTCAATAAATTTTAAATCATTTGTAATTACGATGACCCTTCTGTAAACCATAGTAATGTGATGTAGGTATCCTCAATAATTTATTTAATTCAAACAATATTATGGGTAAAAATCAACGATTAGGTATCTTTAAGGATATCGAAAAAGGAACATCCCCCATCGATTTCTAGGGGTTCAATTCAATTCAATTCATCTTTAGGGTCCTGAAGGGGGGTCGGAATCCCATTTCCCAGTTTATATTTGGACCAAATCCCAGTCAAAAATCACATAATCCCATCAGTCTTGCTCAAGTTTTCAATCCCATTCCCATTTTCTATTGTTCTTTTATTTGTAAATCCTAGTGCATCCAATCCCATTTTCCCAGTCAAAAATAAGCCCAATCCAAGCTCCCATTTTACCCCTTCAGGACCCTCTTGATTCACTACATATATTTTACAAATTTTAGTATTGAACAATATTCATTGAAACAAATGCAATATTCTGAGCAGCTAGCTGTAATATCCAGAGTCTAGACTTGACAGTTAGCTTGATATATTATTGAAAATGTTTTAATTACTTTGATGAGATAAGGAGATAATTAATTAATTAATGATCCTTCCTTCCTTTACCAAGGTTAAAACTCGTCTGCTATCTTATAGGAGTGTTTTTGTGCCCCCCAATATTGTCCGGCAACGTTCGTCTCGCTTTGATGCATAGGCCCGGTTACCTTTCAAGATGCCGCAGTGAACTGTGAAGGGGACTATTTAAAACAAACAGCAAAAGACTGGAGCAAGCTAAACAATGGATGAAGCTAACAAAGAATAAAATAGGTTTCTAGTACATGGAGAAGGACCCCAGAAAACTCCAAGTTAAACAATGAATGAACGGCGAGCAAAGAATACAATAGGTTTCCAGTACATGGAGAAGGACCCCAGAAAACTCCAAGTTAAACAATGAATGAACGGCGAGCAAAGAATACAATAGGTTCCCAGTACATGGAGAAGGACCCCAGAAAACTCCAAGTTAAACAATGAATGAACGGCGAGCAAAGAATACAATAGGTTCCCAGTACATGGAGAAGAATTGAAAAACTTCAAGCTAAATAATAAATGAAGCTAATAAAAGAATACAATATAGGTTTCCAGTACATGCAGAAGGAGCAAAAAAACTCCAAGCTAAACAATGAATGAACGGCGAGCAAAGAATACAATAGGTTCCCGATACGGCAGAAAGACCCTTCGGGTGCGAATACTCTATATCAAACTAAAACTAACCTTGTACCATCCGCTCTAATCAATTCTCCTTTACCATGACGTAATCCATTCTTCCAATGTCCGTTATATTCATCACCATTATCGTATTTATAAAGCCTTTCTCCATGGCGCGGTCTAGGTTGTTCTTGTAAGACAGCTTCCAGGTCTTCATCCTCTACATCGCAACAATCGGCGCACTCACAAACTCCTTCGCAGCACGATCGAATGCAGCTTGGACATCGACAAAATAGCGGGCACTCGATGTGTTTTATACAATAACATATACAACATTTGGTGCAGTTGGCTCCCATGTTTGGTAAGAGTTATATATTACACGGGCGGAAGTCTATTCGTAGAAGCGTTGTGTTACTTCTTGGCGGCTGTTTTTCGTGTCACGTTGAAATGCGTGACACGATCGAATGCAACTTGGGCATCGACAATATAGCGGGCACTCGACATATTTTATACAGTAGCATATACAACATTTGGTGCAGTTGGCTCCCATGTTTGGTAAGAGTTATATATTACATATACGGCTGATATCTATTCGTAGAAACGTTGTGTTACTTCTTGGCGGATGTTTGTCGTGTCACGTTGTAATGCTGCGTTACATGTCACGCAGCACGATCGAATGCAACTTGGACATCGACAACATATAGCGAGCACTGTGTATTTTACACAGTAGCATTTGGTGCAGTTAGCTCCCATGTTTGGTTACAGTCTTATACACATATACGATTGATATCTATGTCACGGTGGCGGATGTTTTTCATGTCACGGTGGAATGCTGCGTTACATGCATGTCACGGGGGAGTGTTGCGCTACATGTCACGGAGGAGCGTTAAGTTTTAACAGATGTACTTCGATGATGTTGTTTTGTTTCTGCAGATGCAGATTTTAAGTCACGTTGTACACGTTGTGTTACATTTGCTGGATTCGTTTCATGTAACTGTCTGGAGTTTATGTCACGTTTCATGCCACGGTGGAGTCTGTATTGTGTTGTAGCAGATGTACTTTAATAGAAGAGTGTTGAGTTAATTATATGTCACGATGTTGTACTTGTTACATTTAAATAAATCAGTTTTAAAGTAGCCAAGTAGTCAAGTAACCTGAGAAAACGTTAGTTTCGCGTGGGGTGGGAAGAGGAGCGAACCGGAACGTCTGTTTTCTCAGGCTAGTTTTCAATTTACTTGCTCAGACTCATCACGCGCGCTATCAGAGCTGACACGATATAAATAGTGCTATGGTGGAATATTGGGTTACTATTTGCATATGGAGTCACGAGTTTTTGATGGTATCGTTTTAACAAATTTCACCTGGGCGACAGACGTAAGCAGGAAAGAATTTTGAGTGTGTCTGCAACTAAAAAGTGTACTAGCTTGGAAGCGAGAAAGCTGGAATAAATACGAAAAAACGGAGGACAAGAGGGAAGAGAAGAGGGAAGGAAGGGATGTAGGAAGAAAGGAAGGAAGGAAGAAAAGGGGACAATAAGGGAGATTGAGAGGAAGGGAGGGAAGGAAATTAGGAAGGAAGGGAGGAAAGAAGGAAAGAAAGAAGCAAGGATTGAAGGGAAGGAGGAATCAGGAGAAGAAGAAAGACAGGAGTGAAGGAGGAAGGAAGAAAAGAAAGGAGGGAGGAGAGAAGAAAGGAAGGAATCAAGGAAAAAAGAAGGGAATGAACGAAGGAAAGAAAGAAGGAAGGAAAGAAGGAAGGAAAGAAGGAAGGAAGGAAGGAAGGAAGGAAGGAAGGAAGGAAGGAAGGAAGGAAGGAAGGAAGGAAGGAAGGAAGGAAGGAAGGAAGGAAGGAAGGAAGGAAAGGAGGAAGGAGGAGAGGGAGGGAGAGAGACAAAAGAATGAAGGAAGGAGGAAGGAAGAATGAATAAATTAAGTTCAAGGTAAAATCAAAGAACCAATACAATACTGACACCCTGATAACACAAAATAGAACGTTGTATTGTTCCTCATTTAACAAACTTCGCCCGCAAACAACTTTTTTATCTTAAGTATTATTATGCACCTATTGCACATGATGAATTCAGCATAGTTCACCATGCAGCTACTAAACACACATTAGCATATTTAGTACATATATACCACTCTAATTTTTTTTTCTCTATTTTAGAGTGGTTTTCATAAGCCTGTGAAACACATTTAACGTGTTTAGTACTATACCACTCTAATTCTTGTTTTCTATTTTAGAGTGGTTTTCACAAGCCTGTGAAACACATTTAATGTATTTTGTACTATTCCACTGTAATTATTTTGTTTTCTATTTTAGGGTGGTTTTCATAAGCCTGTGAAACACATTTAATGTATTTTGTACTATTACACTGGTTTTTTTTGGTTTCCTAATTTAGAGCGGTTTTAATGCGCTAGTGTTTTTAGGCCCTGTCCATGTATATTCGTTGTCAATTGGTCCCTTCACAGGTCCCTACGCATCTGCATCGAGAAGCGAGACGAACGTTGAGCTTGCAATGATAGAGACACGTGAATAATTGTCCCGCAAGGTGTTAAAAGGTCTCTATCACTCAACGTTCGTCTCGCTTTGATGCACAGGCCTGGCTACCTTTTACAGCGCGACGCACCTTACCGTGGCCACCTAATTAAAGTTTTGTACAAGTTAATCACTCAGAAAGCGAAAATTTGACCGTAATATAAAAGGCACGCCGAATGACAAACGATAAACACTTTGAAATGTTCAAATCGAAGACAAGAGTGAAGTTTATAAATGGCTGAAAAACCTCCCAGGATGTTTAAATTTTAAAAGGTGTAGCAAACAATTTGAAAAGTGAAACTTTTGAACGCTAAGCTAACTTCTACAAAACTTTAATTGGGTGGCCACGGTAAGGCGCGTTATGCTGTAAGATTGCGCAGGGAACTGTGCACAGGGTTCATGCTGATGTCATTAAACAAAATTTAAGGAGTTTTCAAGGAGTTTTCAAGGACCAAAAAGTAATTTTTAAGCACTTTTGCGACATGCATTGGCCGATGCATTCTGGGACGGTCGTTCCCAGTACCTCTCAATAAATGAAGGAAGGCCTGTCGGATAATTCCTTTGCGATTATAATTAATCTTGTTTAACTTATTTTACGAAAATGATGTACAATACTAGAATTTTTACTTAACTTTAATTTACAATACTAGAATTTTTACCCTGCTTTAGCTAGAATTAAGGAGTTTTTAAGGAGTTTTTGCTGATTTTCTAAAATTCAAGGGCTTTTCAAGTGCCCTTAAAAACGTAAATCAAATCTAAGGAGTTTTCAAGGAGTTTAAGGAGTAGCACGAACCCTGTGTGCAGGGGACTATTACAAACGGAACGTTTTCTGATTGTTTTCAAAACAAATAATCATTTTAGAATCGTTCTCGCACGTCCACACTACAAAACTGTAACGATTCCAGGACGCTATCAGGCCTAAAAGCGCGCATGTGTGTACCGTACGCGTACTCTACTACATCGTTTTCGAAAAGTCCCTTTTAGCCCGTCCAAATGTAAATTAGAAAAACTTGGTTTACAAAAACTTTCACTTTAGAGAGAGTTTTTCGAATATACAGCTTTTTCAAAAACGTTGAATACTGAATAGGGCTTTCTATGAACGAAATACATTTTGAAAATGCAATTTTGCTTTTAATAAAACAAATAATAACTATATTTATTCATTTTATCTTTAGTGCAATCTATCAAAAACAATATATATTTGCTACAAATAAGGGACAAGCAAGCACCAAATCGAAACATCGTTTAGGATTGGTTTAAAAAAAAAACAATAGAGACTTTCCAAACAAGTCCCCTTCTATCACAGTTCCATGCGCCATCTTGAAAAGTAGCCGGGCCTTTGCATTGAAGCGAGACAAACGTTGAGTTTGCATTGGTGAGACCGTTTAACACCGTCTCTCTTCAATGCAAAGGCCCGGCTACCTTTCAAGATGGCGCAGGGAACTGCGAAGGGGACTATTGCCCTATATACCTAACCAAACAATAGCGGTACTGTATAAGGGGCCCAACCAAAACACAGCTTTCGACTGGTGCTGGATTACAGCAAATATGGAGCAGATCGCTGTATGTTAATTTTTTATTCCAAATGAATGAGACCCACAATGCCATTGGGTCTTGCAATGCACTATTCAGTGTTCAACGTTTTTTAAATAAGCTGTATACCATTTTACCATGTGAACAAAATACACGTCCATCCAGGAAGAGAAAGTCTTGTTTTTACGACCATTATCGTTGAAGTGCGACCGGCGAAGTTTGATGTCTCGTTTCAAACTAACATTTTGTCGGCCGTCAATCAAAACACTAGAAACGTGTTTGACGGAGTGGTCCAAAATGGCGCTTGATTGATCGATCGCTGAATGTCCGATAAATCGAACGGTAAATCTCATTCTCTGCTAGCAGAGGCTACGTTTTCTGCCGTACCGTACCGTTTATGGTGAAAATGTCGCCTCAGCTATAAGGGAAATCAGGGAATGAGATTTACCGTTCGATCAGTACCGAAGATCGAAATTCAAGGATCGATCGAGCGCCATTTTGGATCACTCGGTCAAACTCGTTTCTAGTATTTTGATTGACGCCCGATAAAATGCTAGTTTGATTTTTCATATGACCGTGAAAGGATAGGCAAACTTATAGTTAGTAGTAAACACTAAACCCATTGTTTACTTTTGTTCTTTATCAACTACCACAAACTAAATGGTCTATTTTCTTGCACGGTCATATGAAAATCACTCTAGTTTACAAACGAGACATCAAACTCCAGAGTTCGCACTTCAACGGTTTAAACAACTTGGATACGTGTAGTTGAGTAATTTGTATGCATCACGACTTACTGACTTACTTACGAACGAATGTTTAATTTACAATTGAACTATTCATAGAATTGACGTCATAGTTTATTTTTGTACGGTGTCGTATGAGTGACCATTCTTGCCATCCAATAGCCGGTCACGTGATGATTGCTCTTCTTCGGCCTTGGCTTGCTCGATTTTATCCACGTCAGCCTTTCTTAGCTCACTGATAACGAATAGAAAAAATACATATCATTAACGCTGTGATATGATGATGATAAAGGTGTTGATGATAAAGATGATGATGATGGTGGTGATGATGATGATGGTGGTGATGATGATGAAGATGGTGGTGGTGATGATGATATGATGATGAAGATGATAAAGATGATAATGATGATGATAATGAGGATGATGAAGATGATAATAACGAAGGCGATGTTGTTGATGATGATAATGGTGATGATGACGACGTAATTATGATAATAATGTTGATGATAACTGCCGAAGGTGATGATGATCGATGATGACAATGACGATGATCGTAATTATTATGATGACGATGACAAAGTTGATAATCATAATGGTGATGATGATGATGATGATGACACCAAAAACATTTGAGTTGAGGCTATCCCTGTGCAAATGCGCCTTTTGCCAAATAGTACAGCAGTACTTGATAATCCGAAACTGGTCTACTTGTCTCTAATAAATTGATTCATTATGTTATCCTTACCTATCCGCGTCCTCATCGTCTCCCTTCTGTCTCTTTGAAAACGGTCGTGACGTCACAGGACTTCGCCTCAGTCTCTCGTCTGGTTTTTCTCCTACATACTCATCATCGTAGAAGAATCCTACCATACTGAAATAGTGAAAACATATATTAGCTCTTTACAGGGCAAATATTTTCACATATACATCTATTTCAAAAATCGTTGTCAAACAAAGCCACAGTCCACACTTGGAAGCCTGCAAAGGATGTCGGTATTTCTTCTCTTGTAATCGATTTATTTTAATTGTACGTGTTTGTGTTATATGACCATAACAAGTTGTTACAGTGGTAGATGATGAAACAAATATTTCTTGAAAAAACGTCTAATAAATCTCAAATTTTGTTGATATTACCGACATCCTTAGCAGGCTTCAGAGTGTGGACTGTAGCTTCTATTGCGACAACGATTATTGAATAGCTGTTATTACAGTTATATGCAAATGATTTTGAACAATGGGTTGAAGTCGAGGCTTTCGGGCAAAAACAATAGGTTTGCCCGAAAGCCTCGATTTGAATCCATTGTTTGAAATCATTTTCATATAACTGTAATAACAGCTATTAATTAGGTGTATATATACCTTCTTAGATACACTTATTTTTTTTTTTAAATTGAACAAAGAAATTGGACGTTGAACAACGTTCAGGATCGTGTAGGGGTCAAATGGGAGCTAGGATTAGCCTTATTTTTGACTGGGAAAATGGGATTGGATGCACTGGGACTGGGATTTACAAATATAAAAACAATAGAAAATGGGAATGGGATTGAAAACTTGAGCAAAACTGATGGGATTATGTGATTTTTGACTGGGATTTGATCCAAATATAAACTGGGAAATAGGATTCGTTTCGGTTCGTTCGTTTTACCCATTTTAGATCACGTGATGCTACCCTTGGGAATTGTTTCTTTCACATGTAAATGATATAACACGTTCATCATAAAAGAACAATTCTCAAGCGAATGACATGTGGTCTGAAATGGGCAATTTGCATACGGAAGTAAAGAGATCTATTGAGGCTATCCCTGTGCAAATGCGCCTTTTGTCAAATAGTACAACGGTACTTGATAAAATGAAACTGCATGGTCTATTCGTCTGGAACGATTTTGAGATATCACGTACGCAAAATGTTTTTTTTATACTAATGTTTGAAACAAGAGTTTAATATTTACATAATAAGTTCCATAGATCACCAAATTGATAAATAGCTGCCACGCGGAAGACAATTTGGATGTCGTTTCCTAGCTGCAAATTGTCCGTTGCTAAACAACGTGAGATTGGCCGAAAAATGTCGTAAGGCGAGATATAGAGAAAATATTATGTTTTCTGACTGAAAAGAACATGCAACTAAACGAATATAGGGTAATAAACGAGACATGATATCTTATTTTTTTATAGTGATAATTTTACGCGGTTTTTGAAGGCAACGATAGAGCCGGCTTGAACTGTTGACTGAATTAATGAATTGAAAAATAAATAAATGGATGGATGTATAAATGAATGGATGGATGGATGGATGGATGAATGGATGGATGGATGGATGGATGAATAAATGAATTAATGGCTATATGAAATAATGAATGAATGAATGAAAGGATGGATGGATAGATGAATGGATAAATGAATTAATAAATAAATGGATGGATGGATGAAAATAATCCAATCTCGACTGTGTGATAGTTCTTATTTATTAGTACTGTTACTATCAAAGACAAGTAAAGTTGTATTTGACGTTTCTAGTCGAGTCTATAGTCGAGTCTAACTATTTTGTTTTTATTTCATGGTTTTAAGTGTATTCGCTCTCTAACATATGAGTTATTTAATTTAAAAGCTTGTTTATGTAATATATATTTTTTAAATAAAAGTATCCATAAATTTGCAAGTATAATTTACGCGCTCGAGTGATCTTTGAACCAAAGACATTATAATGTGAAACTCAATCTTTTAAAGCTATTATTATGTAGCTAGTTGCCTTTTTTTCTAATCCAAAAAGGGCAGTAAAATGATCTAGAAATATTGTTTTAACTGTAAATTCATGAAATTAAATTTCAATTTGTTTCGAGAGGAAATTTGACGTTTACCAGTTCGACCCAAATCGCTTGAGTGGAAAGACAAGAGTTAGGTTAAAAAGTTATTATAGTAAGGCAAACAAAACGACATTTTTACAGTGAATAATATTTACAATAACAATACGTAAAAAAGGGAAAATAGCCAGCGAAAAGCAGTAAATAATATTTACAATATGTAAAAAAGGGAAAAAAAACTACGAGGCAAGCCTGCGAAAAGTACTAATATTTGAAAAGCAAATCTGAAGAGCGAGTTCTACGTTTGGCAATCAAAACAAAGCGAAAAAGTTGTTCATAATTTGCTCTTGACGCTTTAGGGAATAATGATTGTACAAAATTTAACGGAACAATGAAGTAAAATTTGGATAATTAATAAACAATTTAGCTGAAGTTATTTAGAGTTGATATATTTGTATAAGAAATGTTTCACTACAGGCAGTTTCAATTATGCGAAATAATTATATATTTTATTGCTTTTTATGTTTATATTTTCACTATTGCGAATTTTATAACTATTTTCCTCGGAAGTTAAAAAAGGCGAACAAGTTATGCAAAATTGTACAACATTACAAGCTTTAAAGCTTATAAGAAAATCAAATAAATTCGTTATTTAAGTTATGAACTCAAAATACGAAAGCTTGCAAAACTGAGAAGTACAATTCAAAGCATAAATATAAATATTGTCCCACAAATTGACTACAATTACCGATATTATTAACAGTTTATAGACTATATTAAGCAAGTAAGTTTTGAAAGAGTTGAACAAAGCGTTGTTGGGCTTTAGCAGTTAATATAATGCTTAAACAATATCGCTAAAGTTATTAAAAGTAGCGGGAGTTTGTCTTACCGACTACCGTCTTTCTTCTCCAAAGAGCCGTAACCATGTCGCTTTCCTCGTCGCCACTCGCCAACATAAAAGTCGCCATTTTCGTACTGGTACATCCCTTCGCCTTCGTCTGGCCGCTCCTGGGTCTTCTTAGTACTACTAATAATCATTTCTTCGTCATCTTGTTCTTCACAACAGTCAGAGCACATCCACCAGTCTCCAAACCACTTCCTACAGCAAAAACAACAAGCACACGAAGGTCCACATTCACAACAACGACACAAATGGCATTGGCAAATCTTGGACATGCATTCGCCCATGTTTGAGATGAATTCAACAAGCGACGGTTGTATTAAAATAGCGTACTTTATGCCTGCCCCAGCGAGTTGTTAGTGAGTGACTAGCCAACCGTAATTGAATGCAACCGCGGATATTTGCATATTCGAGTAGTAGGTCAGGAATGGAGAGGTCGGTCGTGCAGAAAATAAATAAACAACCAAATCTTGGTGGTGTTGATCGCAAATGTAAGTAACTCCCAGGGGGGAGGGGGGACAAGCTCTCTTGATCCCTTTAAAAATTCCACTTTCTTGCTTAGCTTGTTTCCCATCTGTAAAATATTAAAATGTTTCCCTAAAATGTTTAACCTTTTAAGGCCCTTGATCCCTCCCAAAGGCTATTGTCCTCCGTCATATTTCATTAACTTTTTCCATCAAAAAATGTTAAGAAAATATCCCTCTTTGTTTTGTGGAGGGGGAGACGGGTTTTTTACACTTTATTCAAATCATGATAATTTAATTGATAGTCTGTTTGTTTAATATCTGATTAATCCTACAATGATTACCAATAAAAATAGATAAAAAAATCATCAACTTCACTTGGTCAAAAAATTTATAGAAAATAATGCCAATTTTGGTAATTTTTCAAAAATTTTCAAAACATCCCTAAAACTATCTGATGGATGGTCTGTTTGTGATTTATATGTTAATCCTAGAATGATTGCCAATAAAAAATATAAGAAAATCTAATTTCATATTTTATATTTTTAATGGGGAAAAATACTTCCCAACCATTAGCCTAAGGCGAAGTGAATGTCGGTGAATAATAGCCGTGACGCAGTCAAAGTTTATATTATTCGGCGATATTCACGAAGCAGGAGGCCTTTTGCAACAACAGGTCACGTGACCCTACCCCTTTTAAATCGAACAGCTGTGTCAAAATGAACATCAGAAATGAAAAGAGCACCTTAACATTAGTAAGAAGGCGAAATATCAGCTCAATAAATGTAACACGAGGAAAATGGCATTAAATTAAAAATTCAGTATTTTACACTGGCCATGGATTTGTATGGAAAATATGCTCTGATGAGCAAATCTTGCCCACCACGCCCACCAGAGCATATTTCCCATACAAATCCTTATAAAATATTGAGTTTTATATTTAATGCCATTTCTCCTATACTCATTATGAGCTAAAACTTTGGCTTCTTACTAATATGGAGGTGCTCTTTTCATTTCTGATGTTTATTTTGACACAGCTGTTCGATTTAAAAGGGGTAGGGTCAATTTAGTTTAAATTTAAGAATCGTCAAAAAAACCTGTACAAATGTAAAGTTTTTGAAATTTTTTCATCTAAATTAGGTTTTCTTACGTCCTGATTTATTTTGGATAGAAACTGCTCCTTTTTGAGCCAAAAAATAATTTAAGATTCTTCCGGGAGGAAAAGCCATAGCAACCGACCATCGTGTTAAATTTCTAGTGTAAACAAGCCTTTATATACACCTAAGTCCGAATTTTAGCTACAGATTCTTTGTGTTCCTACGATGACGTCACAGCAGGATTTCGATCCTAGGTTTCTTAGGGATGGACCATTAGATTTTTTACCCACTCAAGTATGTGCACGAATTTTTTTTTTCTCTTTAAGGCTGTGCTCGAATTTTTTTTGGGTATTTGCCCAACCCCCCCCCCCCCCCCCCCCCCCCCTCTCCCTCAAAGATCTAATGGTCCGCCCCTTACAACCGTCCATGTTAAGAAACAAGTACAAAAATATGTTTTCTGGTATTTTTGCACTCATCTTAAATGTTCTATATTTTAGAGTACTTTTAGCTAGATACTGTGAAGGTCATAAATGTATATTTGTTTTCTGTATAGGCACTTTAGAATTTATTGTCGTTTAGGATTTTTAGTAAATTTTGATGAGATTTTATTAAGCCCCTCGCTATCCCGACAGAAATCCTCGCTAGTCTCACTAGTCTCACTAACTCTCGCTAGTCAAAAGACCAGGGAGGGAGGCAGAAAACCAGCCCCTAGACTATGGAGTGGTTTTCATAAACCCGTGAAACAAAGTGTATTAGTAAAAGTATAAAGTATAATATATATAAATAACAACAAAAGAACACAATGGAATTAGAGTGTAATTAAAGAGTGATACACTAAAGAGTGTTTTACGGGTTAATGAAAACCACTCTAAACGGTTAACCCCTTACGCTAACTAAGCAACTATCGATTTAGTATAACAATCGAAAAACTTCTTGTCATTCATCCGCATTGTCGGTCTGTCTATTACTATGTATATGTAAATGTACGTTTCCGGTGGCGCGATGCGTTAACTCACCGAGTCTCAATCCAAAGGTGCCAGGATTAAATTTTAAAGAATTTTAAAACTGTGGTGTTCGTAGTGTTTGGTGAGAGATATTGTGATGCAGTGCTGTCAATAAATGTTTTTTTTCGGTGTTGCGGTACGTGTTGAGGACGCTCCAATGTCCCACTCCTAAAGATTTCACAAGGAATGTTTTTACCCTGGGGGGGGGGGGGGGGGGGGGGGGTTCTCCCTTTGTCCAAGTGGTAGGGGTGATCGGTGTACCTTTTAGGGTTAAGATATTTCCAGTGCGTACCTTTTAGGGTCCATTTAGAGATTTGGCTCAAAAATCAGTTCTAAGGGTCGTTTTTACTCTGCTTTATTTGTATCTGAGCGTACCTTTTAGGGGTCATTTTCAAAATCTCCGCCGATCACCCCTACCACTTGGACAAAGGGAGTACCCCCCCCCCCTCCCCCCGGGTTTTTTTATCATTCTTCATGCCTGATCGCTCATGCATTGAGAACAAAAACACATGTCTAAGTGAGAACAAAAGCATTTCCTGCGTAATTCATTAGTTTGATATTCAAAGAGTATACACCTACTTGCAAGAACGTTCAACCTCGTTCCCAGGGCCCTCTCCCTTCGCTTTTGGGTGGGGCGGGAAAAGCGAAGGGAGAGGGCCCTGGGAACGAGGTTGAAGAACGTTGTCATTAACATTTGAACATTTGTAATTTAGTGGATTAGCAATAAATTAAAAGTACAAAAGAAAGAGTTCTGCTTCAATGATCTTCTTTTGTACTTTTAATTTATTCCTAATCCACTAAACTACAAATGTTCAAATGTTGTATGACAACGTTCTTGCAAGTAGGTGTACACCTAATTCTAAAAAGCTTGAAGGGGTGATTGGCGATTGCACGACCGAAAGGCACTTTGGGTAATACGAATTTCTTCTTATTCCTTTCTAAATTACCCAAACAATGCTTCCACCGTTCAGAGAAACCTTCAAGACACCCATCTAAGGTCATTTGCGAAAGGTGGAGGCATTTTTTGTATAATTTAGAAAGAAATATAAGAAAAATTCGTATTACCCACAGTTCCTTTCGGTCGTGCAATCATCAATTAATCGCCAATCGCCGTTCGCCCGTTCAACCTTTTTGAATTAATTGTATATAATCAGCGGCTCGTGATACGTTCGGTGCTTAAGGAGCAAGAAAATAACTTAGTATAGGGGGGAGGGGGGATTGCTTATTTTTTCTTGGCCCACCCCACCTTTTTTCCGGGCCACGCTCCCCGCCCCCCACCGTATCCCCTCTATACTTTATGACCAGTCCCTTACCAAAATATAAATATATATATACATAATTGAATATTTTTAAAACATATAATTGTTTCCCTTAATATTATTTAGATCGCTTTTCCTTCATACGAAGGCAGGACACCACAATGGGCCCTGTAGTATATCTGAGACCTGACTGTTGTGCCGTATTATTGGCGTAGTATTCTGAGATGCGTAAAATTTCTGTAAAACCTTGTCAGACAATATTTAAATTTCCTTTATATATCAATTACAAATGCTTTCAGTCTCGGGGGCTTTCAGTATTTGATACAAAATCCAAAATAGTTAATTCGAGTGTGTTTTGTGCTGTGATTAACTACGTGCGGATTGTCAGAACACTTGTAAGAAACCGTAGGGTTCAATCAAGGGAGCACGGCAGACTGTTGTTTGTGGTTTGGATATATTCGTTCTTTTGAAGGTTTTAAATTACAACCATCTTTTCAAGTTTTAAATTACATAAACGGCTTTTTTCGTCAATCGACTGACCAGTTAAAATGCGGGCACAACTATCATTGCCGAGCGAGTCCCGTAGGGACGAGTAATGTACGAGTGTCACCCGAGAGTTGTAACTCCCTGCGAGCCCCGTAGGGGTGAGGGGGAATGAAGCCGTTGAAATTCTGCAGTATGATGCTCGTAGCACGTTGCTAGGAACATTTCCGTTGCTGGGAACATTTTGTAAAGACGAGAATAATCGAAATCGTAAAACCAGATACGAAGAACAGGTCGAACAGGGAAAGACGCATTTACATGAACAAAATTTACATAACAAACTTAACTTATTTGAATATTCAACGATTTTCAAATTTGAATATATATTATTAAAACCCGGGATTACAACTGATTTTTTGTGGTTCCTTACATGTCCTTATAATAATGTGCAAAGAAGAAGAGAAGGTCGCATGGCAAAAAAGATCTGTATTAGTATCCTTGTAAAGTTATTAAGCTGAATTACGTCCGTGGCTGCAGGTAAAATCTTCAAGGTTGCATCTCACGTATTGCGCTCCATTTCATGAAGACGTATACTGTTACTCACAGTTATATTTACTCGCATGATATCAGAATTATTAAACTAAACTAGACATTTTCCTCCTATTTTTGGAGTACTGCTGCTTGAAGTTCATATTATTTTATTGATTTTGAGCTTACAATATGACCATAACAACTCGAAATTCTATTAAAAATCCGTAAACATTTGGGTTTAATATCAGCAAAGAGTTCAACAAGAAGGTCAAGGCTTGTATTTCATACATTAATCGTTTCCGCTTTCGTTTCCGTTTCCAAGGAAACTGCTACGAGCATCAGGAGAAGACACACCCCCAAAAACGTCTATTCTCGATTCGTGATTGGCTGATCATTCCACCGCTTCACTCCCCCCTCGTCCCTTCGGGACTCGCTCGCAGAGGCAGGCGCGCCCGCATTTTTCCCTTGCTGGCGGATAGTCCCATTAATCTACCAATTTAGCTGTTGATGTAATTTAAAACGTTGAAAAGATCGTTGTAATTTAAAACCTTCAAAAGATCGATTATATCCAAACCACAAACAACAGTCTGCCGTGCTCCCTTGGTTCAATTCCCGTTTTTCTCGTGTAACTGTATACACCTATTTCAAAAAACGTTGTCAGAAGGAGATCTGAATCTGCAATCTGAGACCAAAATGAATTCTGGGATGCGGCAGTTTTTTCGCATTAAAAATTCGTTTGCGTGCACTTTCTGGCTTCGGATCAGGCGATGGTAAATATAAATCTGAAGGTGCTAAGCGCGAAAATAAAAACAGGGCCAATTCATTTCGGTCTCAGATTGCAGATTCAGATCTCCTTCTGACAACGTTTATTGAAATAGGAGTATATAATAATATTGATACACATAGCTTAACTTAACTTTATGGTTGGTTTGTTTCTAATCCTTTGCCAGAACACCAAAAAATAATAATTTAACACTGTATACCTACTGACGTTTATAACTTATACAGCGTGTAAAAGAGAGTGTAACTCAATACTGACGTCTAGGACATTAATTATTCGTCGGAGAAAAAATGGTAACTTCCACATATAAAACCTGACGTTTACCCTCACCTTTACAGACGTTAATCATTCGTTTGAGCAGAAATGGTAACTTATACACCGTGCAAAAGAAAGCAAAAATGGTAACTTATACACTGTACAAAAGAGAGTCGTTACTTACTGACGTTTACGAGGTTAATCCTTCATCAAAGTAGAAATGGTAACTTATACACCGTGTAAAAGAGAATGTTACTTACTGACGTTTAGGACATTAATCCTTCGTCGGAGTATAAACGTGGCCATGGTAACTTGTAAATATAAAAGAGTGTTACTTACTGACATTTAGGAAGTAATAATTAATCCTTCGTTGGAGAAAAATGGTAACTTACACACCGTATATAAGAGAGTGTTACTTACTGACGTTTAGGACATTAATCCTTCGTCGGAGTATAAACGTGGCCATGGTAACTTGTAAATATAAAAGAGTGTTACTTACTGACATTTAGGAAGTAATAATTAATCCTTCGTTGGAGAAAAATGGTAACTTACACACCGTATATAAGAGAGTGTTACTTACTGACGTTTAGGACATTAATCCTTCGTCGGAGTATAAACGTGGCCATGGTAACTTGTAAATATAAAAGAGTGTTACTTACTGACATTTAGGAAGTAATAATTAATCCTTCGTTGGAGAAAAATGGTAACTTACACACCGTATATAAGAGAGTGTTACTTACTGACGTTTAGGACATTAATCCTTCGTCGGAGTATAAACGTGGCCATGGTAACTTGTAAATATAAAAGAGTGTTACTTACTGACATTTAGGAAGTAATAATTAATCCTTCGTTGGAGAAAAATGGTAACTTACACACCGTATATAAGAGAGTGTTACTTATTGACGTTTAGGACATTAATCCTTCGTCGGAGTATAAACGTGGCCATGGTAACTTGTAAATATAAAAGAGTGTTACTTACTGACATTTAGGAAGTAATAATTAATCCTTCGTTGGAGAAAAATGGTAACTTACACACCGTATATAAGAGAGTGTTACTTACTGACGTTTAGGACATTAATCCTTCGTCGGAGTATAAACGTGGCCATGGTAACTTGTAAATATAAAAGAGTGTTACTTACTGACATTTAGGAAGTAATAATTAATCCTTCGTTGGAGAAAAATGGTAACTTACACACCGTATATAAGAGAGTGTTACTTACTGACGTTTAGGACATTAATCCTTCGTCGGAGTATAAACGTGGCCATGGTAACTTGTAAATATAAAAGAGTGTTACTTACTGACATTTAGGAAGTAATAATTAATCCTTCGTTGGAGAAAAATGGTAACTTACACACCGTATATAAGAGAGTGTTACTTACTGACGTTTAGGACATTAATCCTTCGTCGGAGTATAAACGTGGCCATGGTAACTTGTAAATATAAAAGAGTGTTACTTACTGACATTTAGGAAGTAATAATTAATCCTTCGTTGGAGAAAAATGGTAACTTACACACCGTATATAAGAGAGTGTTACTTACTGACGTTTAGGACATTAATCCTTCGTCGGAGTATAAACGTGGCCATGGTAACTTGTAAATATAAAAGAGTGTTACTTACTGACATTTAGGAAGTAATAATCTAATCCTTCGTTGGAGAAAAATGGTAACTTACACACCGTATATAAGAGAGTGTTACTTACTGACGTTTAGGACGTTAATCCTTCGTCGGAGTAAAAGTGGTAACTTGTACATATAAAATAATGTTACTTACTGACGTTTAGGACGTAATAATTAATCCTTCGTTGGAGAAAAATGGTAACTTATACACCGTGTAAAAGAGAATGTTACTTACTGACGTTTAGGACGTTTATCCTTCGTCGGAGTATAAAAGTGGGAACTTGTACATATAAAAGAGTGTTACTTACTGACATTTAGGACGTTAATCCTTCATTGGATTAAAAATGGTAAGTTATACATATAAAAGAGCCGTTACTTACTGAAGTTTAGGGCGTTAATCGTCAAAATAATATATATTAACGAAAGATTCACGTCCTAAGCGTTAAAAAGAAAACAAAGCAGTACTGTACAAGTATCATTTAATCATTTGTTGTGTTTTGATTTAACTCTACGTGTTAACATGAAAATACAAAGTGGTGGAACACAAAATTTTTCAATTAACAAATAAAAAAATCTTACAAAGTTTGTTTACAGTTTGATAGAATAATGATTTAGTAAATTTCTAGTGGGGAAACTTAATCAAATAAAGACGAAAAGCTTGATCAGTTGGTATCCGGTTTTGTAATAAAAACTGATTATTGTTTAAGCAATTAATTCTAACAAGAACTAATTATACTTTATAAATTGAAAGTGATTGATATTCTTAGGTATATAAACTTGGAAATGTAATTTAAAATTGTTACTTTTTCAAGGGGACCTTTTGAGGTAAGAATGTATTTTTTGTGTTATCATGATTTTGTTTTTCTTTCTTCTCGCTTCTTTTATGTATCTTGCTTTCTTTTTGTATGATTACCTATTTGTATTTTCTCTCTTTCCTTCCTTTTTTAGAAACTTGTTATTTTCTGTTAATTTTCTTCCTATTCTTTTATCTTTGTCTTTTTTTTTTCTTGTTCTTCTTGTTCTTCTTGTTCTTGTTCTTCCTCTACTTCTTTTTCTTCTTTTTCTTCTTCTTCTTCTTCTTCTTCTCCTTCTTCTTCTTCTTCTTCTTCTTCTTCTTCTTCTTCTTCTTCTTATTCTTCTTCTTCTTCTTCTTCTTCTTCTTTTTCTTCTTTTTTTTCTTCTTCTTCTTCATCTTCTTCTTCTTAATTCTTCTGCTTCTTCTTCTTCTTGTTTTTCTTCTTCTTCTTCTTCCTCTTCTTCTCCTTCTTCTTCCCATATAACCACTTTCTGCTTTTTAATAATATTTCAAGAATAAATGATATATTGATTATTATAACTATTATTTCTTCTTCTTCCACTTCTTCTTCTTCTTCTTCTTTTTCTTTTTCTTCTTCTTCTTCTTCTTCTTCTTCTTCTTCTTCTTCTTCTTCTTCTTCTTCCCATATAACCACTTTCTGCTTTTTAATAATATTTCCTATGTGGCAAACTTTTTAAATAAGATGTAAGTACATATTAGGTATCTAGGTAACGCTTCAATGGAACAGGAATGATATAATTACGAACCAACAATGTATCGTTTTCTCAACTTCCTCTCATCATATTATAAAGAGTGAAATTAAATTAAATCAAATTTGTATCTTTATAGCCGCAAAGGCCTTAACAATTATGAAATTTAATGGTTTTACACATTTATACATTTACTGATCGTTAGAGTACAAACACGGATATAATGTTTTCGCTCTATTACACAGTGGCAATTTGATTCTATTTCATGGATATAGTGTTTGCGCTCTATTCCACAGTAGCAATTTGATTCTATTTCATGGATATAGTGTCTGCTCTCTATTCAACAGTAGCAATTTGATTCTATTTCATGGATATAGTGTTTGCGCTCTATTCCACAGTAGCAATTTGATTCTATTTCATGGATATAGTGTTTGTGCTCTATTCCACAGTAGCAATTTGATTCTATTTCATGGATATAGTGTTTGCGCTCTATTCCACAGTAGCAATTTGATTTCATTTCATGGATATAGTGTTTGCGCTCTATTTCACAGTAGCAATTTGATTGTATTTCATGGATATAGTGTTTGCGCTCTATTTCACAGTAGCAATTTGATTCTATTTCATGGATATAGTGTTTGTGATCTATTCCACAGTAGCAATTTGATTTCATTTCATGGATATAGTGTTTGCGCTCTATTCCACAGTAGTAATTTGATTCCATTTCATGGATATAGTGTTTGCGCTCTATTCCACAGTAGCAATTTGATTCTATGTCATGGATATAGTGTTTGCGCTCTATTCCACAGTAGCAATTTGATTCTATTTTATGGATATAGTATTTGTGCTCTATTCCACAGTAGCAATTTGATTCTATTTCATGGATATAGTGTTTGCGCTCTATATTCCACAGTAGCAATTTGATTCTATTTGATGGATATAGTGTTTGCGCTCTATTCCACAGCAGCAATTTGATTCTATTTTATGGATATAGTGTTTGCGCTATATTCCACAGTAACAATTTGATTCTGTTTCATGGATATAGTGTTTGCGCTCTATTCCACAGTAGCAATTTGATTCTATTTCATGGATATAGTGTTTGCGCTCTATTCCACAGTATCAATTTCATATTATTTCATGGATATAATGTTTTCGCTCAAAAAATTAAAACTTGATGAAAAACATAGTTAAGATTTACAATAAAGGTATTTATGATTAGATCTGTCAGTCTTTCAATTAGTTCAATTATTATGGTGGTAAACAAATTGAAGGTTATATATTGTTAATCAAAACCCATTTAAAAACATCAAAGCCATAATTAAAAAATATATATAATAACGCAGAAACTGACATTTGCTGCAAATTATAAACAATTGGGGTCGTCCTCGGCAAGAGCTCCTTTGAAGACTAAATGTAAGCTGATAAATTGTGTTTTCAACTAACTTGTGAATAATATCAGTACCTGTAACAGCATCAGTAATTGTTTTATTCCGACGAAGGGCTAAAGCTCGAAACGTCAGTAAAGTTAAGTGAACATTCTTTACGTTTAAACAATTAAATTTCATTATATTACCTATCGTTTATATCAATAACGTACCGACGCAGCCTATACCAGTTTACTCGCTAGTTTCCTGCATTTATATCTTAAACAGTCAGTTACACATTTTATTTTATTACCTATCGTTTATATCAATAACCGACGCAGCCTATACCATGCAATTTACTCGCTAGTTTCCTGCATTTATATCTCAAACAGTCAGTTACAAATTTCATTCTATTACCCATCGTTTATATATCAAACACCGACGCAGCCTATACTAGTTTACTCGCTAGTTTCCATTTAAGTAAAGTTAAGTTAACATTTTTTACGGTGTTACAAATTTCATTCTATTACCTATCGTTTATATCAATAACCGACGCAGCCTATACTAGTTTACTCGCTAGTTTCCATTTATATATTAAACAGTTAAAGTTATACATTTTATTTTATTACCTATCGTTTATATCAAACACCGACGCAGCCTATACTAGTTTACTCACTAGTTTCCATTTATATATTAAACAGTTAAAGTTACACATTTTATTTTATTACCTATCGTTTATATCAAACACCGACGCAGCCTATACTAGTTTACTCGCTAGTTTCCTGCATTTATATCTTAAACAGTCAGTTACATATTTTATTTTATTACCTATCGTTTATATCAATAACGTACCGACGCAGCCTATACCAGTTTACTCGCTAGTTTCCTCCATTGATATTTCAAACAGTCAGTTACAAATTTCATTCTATTATCTATCGTTTATATCAAACACCGACGCAGCCTATACTAGTTTACTCGCTAGTTTCCATTTATATATTAAACAGTTAAAGTTATACATTTTATTTTATTACCTATCGTTTATATCAAACACCGACGCAGCCTATACTAGTTTACTCGCTAGTTTCCTGCATTTATATCTTAAACAGTCAGTTACATATTTTATTTTATTACCTATCGTTTATATCAATAACGTACCGACGCAGCCTATACCAGTTTACTCGCTAGTTTCCTCCATTGATATTTCAAACAGTCAGTTACAAATTTCATTCTATTATCTATCGTTTATATCAAACACCGACGCAGCCTATACTAGTTTACTCGCTAGTTTCCATTTATATCTTAAACAATCAGTTACAAATTTCATTCTATTACCCATCGTTTATATATCAAACACCGACGCAGCCTATACTAGTTTACTCGCTAGTTTCCTGCATTTATATCTCAAACAGTCAGTTACAAATTTCATTCTATTACCCATCGTTTATATCAATAACCGACGCAGCCTATACTAGTTTACTCGCTAGTTTCCATTTATATCTTAAACAGTCAGTTAAACATTTTATTCTATTACCTATCGTTTATATCAAACACCGACGGAGCCTATACTAGTTTACTCGCTAGTTTCGTTTGCATCAGTAAATAGAAAGGAAGATATCAAAACATGCATTTTTTAAATCTTTTGGTGCTTTTAAGTATTTAAAAAAAATCACTTGATTAGGCTTTCGTCTTCGCATTGCTTGCCTACATTTTGTTGTTTTTCGGCTGTTTGTATATTTTTCTGCAGTAGTTGTTTTTGTCCTTGTAATTTTTTTCCATATCTTCTGCTATTGTATTTTTGTCAAAGCTGTTCTAGTTGTTTATCAAGTTATTTTATTTGTTATTTTTATTTTATTAGCTTTTTAATTTCCTTCATACGAAGGCAGGGACTCCACAACAGCTTACGCCAATTACTGTGGGCCCTGTAGTATGTTGTGACCTGACTGTCATTTCAAGTTGTAGTTGTTTTTGTCCTTGTAATTTTTTTCCATTTCTTCAGCCATTGTGTTTTTGTCAAAGCTGTTCTAGTTGCTTATCAAGTTGTGGTTTGTTCTGGCCTTCGGTTTGTTTCTATGTTTTCTTCTATTTGCTGTTGTCAATGCTGCAGTAGTTCTTTTTCTATTTGTAGTTGTTTTTCCAGTGGCGTTATTATTGTTTAATGCGGCTGCAATTTGTTGTGGACAATGCTGTTGTTGTAGTTGTGGTTGTTTTTGGCCTTGAAATTTTTTCTATTTCTTCTTCAATTTCTTGTTGTCAATGCTGTTGTTGTTATTGTTATCAATGATGTTGTTGTTGTTGTTGTTGTTGTCAATGCTGCTGTTGTTTTTGTTGTAGCTGTGGTTGTTTTTGTCGTTGTTGTTGTTTAGTTTTCTGTTTTCAGTTGCTGTTGTCAATGCTGTTATAGCTATTATTAACTTATTTTTGTTCTTGATTCCATAGCAATGGCTACTGCTAGCATATTTGTAATCGCAACGTTCTTGTTGGCAGCTTTTCTTGCGGAAGGTAGGTTTAAAACGTAAAAAAGAACACAGCGCTTCCTTGCTTCCTTGCTTTCTTACTAGTACTTCCTTGCTTCCTTGCTTTCTTACTAGTACTTTCTTGCTTTCTTATTAGTACTTCCTTGCTTCCTTGCTTCCTTGCTTCCTTCGTTCGTTCGTTCGTTCGTTCGTTCGTTCGTTCGTTCGTTCGTTCGTTCGTTCGTTCGTTCCTTCCTTCCTTCCTTCCTCGCTTCCTTCCTTCGTTCCTTAATTCCTTCCTTCGTTCCTCGCTTCCTTCCTTCCTTCCTTTCTTCCTTGCTTCCTTCCCTTCGTCCTTCTTTCCTTCCTTGCTTCCTTCCCTCTTTCCTCAAGTAACCATCTTATTATTATCTAATAATTGTAGCTGCAAAGCCTCATGCAACGTGTGAGATCACCTATGAGAAAGTTGGTTGTTTCAAAGACGAAAAGGTCAGGGCGTTACCTATTGAAATGATCAATGATCGTGACAGTACTAGCGACAATTACAAAGGATACCAGTTTAAATGGGGACAATACAAACAGTCCGTACATAGGTAAATATAAACAATGCCTGTCACCTCCCCCCTAGTCAGTCAGTCATATGATAGTTAGGCAGATTTACAGCCAGTCAGCCAGTCAGCCAGTCAGCCAGTCAGCCAGTCAGCCAGTCACCCAGTCAGCCAGTCAGCCAGTCACTCAGCCAGCCAGTCACTCAGCCAGCCAGTCACCCAGTCAGCCAGTATCTGCCTGTGTGTTTTTTGAAATTGCATCTTCTTTCAAACTATCATTTGGACCTACATTGTAGCCTGGCCTGTCGATGCGCTGCCGAAGCAAGAAAGAGAGGTTACAAAGTCTTTAGTCTCCAGTTCTTCGCTGAATGCTGGAGCGGTCCTGGAGGCGAGGCAACATACTACAGATATGGAAAAGCAGATGATAATAAATGCTATCAAAATATCATGAACCCTGAAAATCCTCATTGTGACAAAGCCAATGAACAGGAGTGCGTTGGAGGAGTGTGGACCAACTATGTTTACATGCTCAAAGATTGTATGTTAATTATATCTTAATTTAAACACAGCGGTCAAACGACTACGCATGGGTGACAAAATTTTCACATCGATAAATTTGCCACTGGAATTTCGGACTACAGTGTTTGAAGTCGATTTATAAGAAATTCCCTGAATATATAAGTTTGACGTTTCGTGTACATAATCTTTGTTATATTGTGAAGCTACCATTAGTTTATACTTGTGTTTATATTTTGAGAAAAAGCAATGAAAGTCGTACACTCCATCTTTTTTTATAGAGTCCGTACGAATGTCAGATTTGTGTGCTGGATCATTTTACTTGTTTTTTTTAGCGCATACGTGGTCGTTTGACCGCTGTGTTATTAATTTAAAGTTACTTTCCAATTAAAAACGTTAATATTAAATCTTTTGAATCAAAATTACAGATATTTGTATGTGTCCAGTGAACTGTTTCTTTGCTAGCTTTTAAAAGTATCATAACTTCTCAAGAGTTTAATATTTTTGTCTCAAAATGTTTGCCTTTGTTATAATCTTTGAATTTGATGAAGTTGTCAATTAAAAAATGAATTTAAAATAAAGATGATAGTGAGTTGGCATGCAGACATATTGGCATTCGGGCTATAATGTAGTATTTATGTTAGGTAATATAATGCCGGAGATTTGTAACACCGTACCAAATGTTAACTTAACTTTACTGACGTGTCGAGCTTTAGCTCTTCGTCGGAGTAGATCTTCTAAAGCTCGAAACGTCAGTAAAGTTAAGTTAACATTTTTTACGGTGTTACATTCTATTACCTATCGTTTATATCAAACACCGACGCAGCCTATGCTATTTTACTCGCTAGTTTCCATTGATATTTTAAACAGTCAGTTACAAATTTCATTATATTACCTATCGTTATAACAAACACCGACGCAGCCTATACTAGTTTACTCGCTAGCTTCCATTTAGTATGTACTATTGTTTGGTATTTATTGATCATAGTGACCCCGTCGATCGATAAGGATGGAGGCTACTCCAAGTGGAGTCCGTGGACGTCATGTACCAAGACTTGTGGTGGAGGCAGCAGATCACGTGAGAGAACATGTACGAACCCCACACCAGAGGGGAAGGGAAAGGATTGTTCACATCTTGGCCCTGCTGAAGGAACAAAGCCATGTGCTGAACAGGAATGTCCGAAACGTAAGTAAGAATGTCTATTTGACTGGACGAAATAGAATACATATAACTAGCCAACCAAAGGACGATCTTACAGATCTACGAATTTGCCAAACAAGCAACCAAGCTACCAGCCACCCACTCAACCTTTACAACCAACCAACCAACGAACGAACCAACCAACCAACCAACCAACCAACCAACCAACCAACCAACCAACCAACCAACCAACCAACCAACCAACCAACCAACCAACCAACCAACCAACCAACCAACCAACCAATAACATTTCCAATAACATTTCCAATCTTCTCCCAGCATGCACCAAGGCCCTTGATATTGGTATCATCATCGACGAGTCATCCAGCGTCAATAAGCATCACTTCAAAGTTGCCATCAAGTTCATCAAAGATTTAATGAAGTTCTTTACCGTATCGCCTGAAGGGACTCACTTCGGTACAATCGTCTACAGTACTAACGCACATGTGGAATTTAATATGTCAGACACTCGATACCACAGCTATGAAAACCTTGCTGCAAGAATGGATAAAATCGAGTATGATTTAAGAAACGTCTTCTGTGTTTTCAAGGCCTGCCTCGGGTCCTTATGTCGCCTTAAATCGCATCAAATCGCACAACATCGCTTAAAATTGCCTTAAGTCGCCTCTGATTTTCTAATATTTTTTTTCTAAAATCGCCTTAAAACGTCTTAAATCACACTAAGTCGCATTAAATAACGGCGACTTAAAGACTCGAGGGAGGCCTATTTCACATGCTTATGAAAACCGAGATGTGTTTTGGAGAATTCAAGGGCAGATCAGAGAATTCTCCCAAACTTATCGAGGTTTTTGTTTAAGAAATGAAGTAGGTCTTCTGTGTTGTCACATGCTCATTAAAATTGAGAGGCGTTTGGGAGAATTCGAGAGCGAGAATTTTCCCAAACTTATCGAGGTTTTCATAAGCCAGTGAAAACATAGAAGATGCATGGTTCCATTTCTTTTATAGAATCACAATCACGCAAAACGACCAAAAATGCCCTTTTTGTTTCACGATGTCATTTCTCCCTACGTTAATAATTAATCATAATAAATAATACAAATGAAAAATGGCTCTGAAATTACGAATGTTGATGGATTATAGCCCATGTAGCATTTGCTTGAAACATGCCTCAAAAATGACGATTTTATTTGTTGTTAATGTCGTAGATACGAGGGTGGCAGCACATATACTGACAGAGCACTTGAACAGGCCTCCAATGAGCTGTTTACTGTGGGAGGGGGGGACAGACCAGATAAGCCGAATGTACTTATCGTATTCACTGATGGCAAAACCAACATTAAAAGCAAACCCTATATGCAAGTCCTTGTGCCTTTGTGGGTAAGGACTATCATCATCATTTTTATCATCATCGTTATCATCACCGTTATCATCACCGTTATCATCATCGTTATCATCACCGTTATCATCATCATTATCATCATTGTTATCATCATCGTTATCATCATTGTTATTATCATCGTTATCATCATCGTTATCATCATCGTTATCATCATCGTTATCATCATCGTTATCATCATCGTTATCATCATTGTTATCATCGTCGTTATCATCATTGTTATCATCATCGTTATCATCATTGTTATTATCATCATTATCAGCATTGTTATCATCATCGTTATCATCATCGTTATCATCATGGTTATATCATCATCATTATCATCATTGTTATCATCATCGTTATCATCATAGTTATCATCATAGTTATCATCATCGTTATCATCATCGTTATCATCATCGTTATCATCATTGTTATCATCATTGTTATCATCATGGTTATCATCATCGTTATCATCATCGTTATCATCATGGTTGTCATCGTTATCATCATCGTTATGAAGGAGCTACCGATGCTAAATAATAGTACGTTTCATTTTAATAGTACAATATAATGTCTTATTTCAGCGTAAAAAGATACGAGTCGTGGCGGTCGGTATAGGAGATGCAGTCGACATGGAGGAGCTCAAGTACATTGCGTACTTCAACCAGAAATATGCCATTCATGTGGACAGTTTTGACAACCTTACTGAGAAACTGACACTCATTTTGAATGACTCTTGCATCCAAGGTTAGTTAGTAGGGGCCCAAAATCACATTAAATTGCCTAAAGTCGCGTAAAAAAAATCCAAAATCGCATTACATTGCCCAAAAGTGCTCCTTTTTCCCGTAATGTTGCTTAAACCATCTAAAGTTTCCTTAATGCAGTGTATTTATTACGAAATCCAAAATAGTTTTGAAGGGGATGACTAAGTTCCAAGGTAGTTATTTGGGCGATTTTACTGACACTTTCTTTTACTAAAAGATGGTGATCGACCTAAGTCGCTTAAAATCGCCTAAAATTGACTAACGTTGTGCCCCATTTCCTCACATTTAAATAAATAAATAAATAAATAAAAAAAATAATGGAGGGAGGGAGGGAGGGAGGGAGGGAGGGATGGATGATCATCAATGAGTGAATGAGTTAACGGATAGCTGATGCGATGAATAAATAACTTTGCTAGAACTCTTTCTAACATTATTTTTCTCTATTTGTAGCCAAACGTTAGCAAGATTGACAGCTGTCATTTATAATCATTATACTACAAAGCCTTTAGCTAGATTGAATCTTAACGAAAGACAGGGCACTTGGTTATGGAAATAAAAGCTTTGAGAAAGTTTATTCATCACAATGATTTCTGGGACCGTTTGTGCGAAGCCTGAATAGCGCTATCTACTGGATAAATCTCTATCCAACGGATAAAACCTATACAAATTCTATCCACTGCTGGATAAATCCCTATCCAACGGACAAAACCTATACAAATTCTATCCACTGCTGGACAAATCCCTATACAACGAATAAAACCTATACAAATTCTATCCACTGCTGGATAAATCCCTATCCAACGGATAAAACCTATACAAATTCTATACACTGGATAACTCTTATCCCGCAGTGGATAATTTTATACAGGCTTCGTACAACTGGCCTCTGTTGTTTGAAATTAATTAACTGAACAGAGTCAAGTAAACAAAGATTCCTGGGAGGACTAGGTGTTAAAATAGGGGGGGGGGCTTAAGGGGGTTCAAAACCGCACAAAAAATCGAATAAAATCGTACAAACATTTATTAAAAGTCGGCAACCGCGCACAATAAATACACCTGATATTGCAAGAACGTTACCATGACTTTTGTAATTTAGTGGGAAAGGAATTAATTAAAAGACAAAAGAAGATCACTAAAGCTGAACTCTTTCTTTTGTTATTCCTTTAATACTAAATTACTAATGTTCTTTTTTCATGAGACAACATTCTTGCAAGTAGGTGTATATAAATATTGAAAAAGTGATAGAATCTGAATGATGGTTCTTCCCCGTAGAAAAACTTTTTTTCACCGCTCAGTTTTGTAAAACCGCAAAACGGCACATATACATGGAATAAACCTCAAAACTGCACCAAAAATAATCGCAAACTCTTTCGCTTCCCACGTACGGGTCGGACCTTGGGATACTTGAGGACGGGAAGGGGGAAGGGGAGTTGGGCAATTAACCAAAATAAATATCGAGCACAACTTTCATTTTATGGTGTCAGACAAAATATACACCTATTTCAAAAATCGTTGTCGCAGCCGGAGCTACAGTCCACACTCTGAAGCCTGCAAACGATGTCGGTTATATGGACTTAATTTGTGATTTGTTTCACGTTTTTTAAAATAAATATTTATATTTATATCTAGCACAACAACAACTTGTTATGATCATATAAAAAACCCCACATACAACCGAAATATGCTATGAATAAATCGATAACAAGAGACGAAATACCGGCCTCCTTTGCAGGCTTCATTGTGTGGACTATAGCTTTGATTGTTAGGGTCATATATCACAAACACATACAACCAAAATATGCTATGAATAAATCGATAACAAGAGACGAAATACCGGCCTCCTTTGCAGGCTTCAGAGTGTGGACTATAGCTTTGATTGTTAGGGTCATATATCACAAACACGTACAACCAAAATATGCTATGAATAAATCGATAACAAGAGACGAAATACCGACATCCTTTGCAGACTTTAGACTGTGGACTGTGGCATTGTTTACGACAATAATTTTTGAAATAGGTTTATAAGGGGTGTGCTACGAGCTGATTTTTTCAGGGTCTTGGCTCCTGGTCTAACAGTATCTGAATTTCTCGTCGAAAATCAAGAGTTTTTTTTCATGTTTAAAACTTGAGAAGAAAGAATACATGTGCAGCAAACAAGTAATTTATGCTTCCAAATTGTTAGAAACCTAGACGCCCTGATGGTGCGTGCACTCGTGTCCTGGATGCAAGGTGATGAGCTTGGGACAGCTGGAACTAGTTTACAGATTTGAATGGCAGAAATGCATGTCAATAGAAAATACTTCAAAGTTGTTTTATTTTGTTGTCAATGATCTTTATTGAATAATACAGTTTATAGAATAACCAGAGTAACACAGCATGAAACCGGTTGTTTTGATATTAATATTTTCTATAATGCACTTCTTAAAGAATTTTTTACTTGAAGAACTACTTGATGTCAGTAAACCATGGTAGACTTATGTGCATTCTACAATCATTGTCAAAAGTAGTTGGCACGATTTTAGTATTTTATCTCATAGTGACTACTTCATTTATTTTAAGTATAAAAAATTTCCCCCCCTTCCACCCACATCAATGTTGGTGTGAAATGATAGCGCATTGACAGGTCAACCACACAAGCACCAAACAATGACTCCCTCCTCAACATTGCGAAGGGGGGTGGGGGGAGAAGTAGAATTTCAGCAGTGCTAAAATTACTTTATCACATTCGTGCCAACACTTTTGTCAATGATTGTAGGTCAATAATGGTATCATATGTCTTTAAAACATTTGGTAATTCACTGGCATCATTTTGTGCAATACTATTACAAATATTATACAGCTTAGCATGCTCATTGATGACATCTAATGTATAATATTTCAAATATCCACAGGATTTTATAACACAGAAACATATTGCGTATGCTTCAATAACAATATATGGTTTACTCAGTGGCGGATCCAGAACAATTTCAAGGAGGATGACTGTTAAAGTATACACGCCATAAATCCGCCAAACAATTACTAACTCCCAGGGGGGGGGGGGGGGTACTCCTTTTGTCCAAGTGGTGGGGGTGATCGGCGGAGATTTTGAAAATGACCCCTAAAAGGTACGCTCAGATACAAATAAAGCAGAGTAAAAACGACCCTTAGAACTGATTTTTGAGCCAAATCTCTAAATGGACCCTAAAAGGTACGCACTGGAAATATTTTAACCCTAAAAGGTACGCCGATCAGCCCTACCACTTGGAAAAAGGGAGTACCCCCCCGGGTACTAACTATTTAGAGCAAAATAATATTTAGTTATCAACTATTTAGTTAATGTCTTACTAAATATTCACTCAGACTTGAGCCACACAATACACATTACAAGAGGGTCTGAATGGGATTAACTGTTAACTGAGGAACGGCTTAAAAATTAACTGTTAACTGAGAATTCCGTGTCTTTTTAGCTGATAACTGATATCGACAAGATAACTGATAGCTGATATTTTTTTGTTTTTCATTAATAAATTTGTCTTTAAGGGCATTCCACTTCAAAATTGCAGTATGTCAAGTAATAAAATGTAATAGGTTGTCATTGTAGTATCTGTAATATGTCTGCAGATGGCGAAAAACAGATTTGTCATGTGTATTTGAGGTAAGAAGAACTGTATTATTAACCACATATGTTGTTGTTAATTATTAAACATAAGAATTAATAATTAATGCTTGGCTTAACTGACAACCGAAACATTTAACTGATAACTGAGAAAATTGCTAAAATTTAGCTGTAACTGATATTGGGACCCACCATTCAGACCCTCTTACAATGAAGGATACAATAGTTACACTGTTCTGCTGCAGTGATATCCACAAGTTGGTACAAAATAGTGCAATTAGATAATACATAGTTTTGTTAAACGGATACACCTAATTGAAAAAATATTGTCTGTTCGTATATCGTAGATTGTAGTTCATAGAAGCGGAGACAGAAGTGGTGGAGGGATTTTAATACAACAAAACACTTTCAATACCTCAAAGATCTCCTTTTGTTTAAACCTTTACGGTTGATCTACCAGAAGCGTATTTAGAACATGTAAATCATTTAGTCTCTGATGATGCCGTTGACGGCGAAAACTCAGACCCTTAATAAAATACACTTATATCGTAGCAAGGCCTCACTCGATCCTATTCTACTTTCAATACCACTTGAACAGTCTCGGTCTCCATGTTGAATGCACCAGCATGGTACTTAAGAACAAGTCTCATGCATACTATTTATTAAAATCTTATTCACCACTTCGGTCTCCGCTTCTATAAGCTATATTCTATCATCCATGATCTATGATCTACGTTTCGAACACGACAGTTTTTCTCAATTAGGTGTATATGACGTGCACTCTAACTCGAAAGGCATCACATAGTATTTTTCAGTTCTTATATTATCCGTTATTCTTATGATTTAAGTCACCAAATCACCCCCTCCCCTTGATCCGCTCTTGAAATTATTATCAAATATTCCTGTTGATCTGTTTATCATTATTAAAACATTTATAATTTATTTGCTGTTATTAATATCTTTAAAATTGTTATATGGGTATATTTGTAGTTGATAAGCTTTTTCGAATTGCTTGCTCAGACGAATCATTTGCATTCAAGATTCAACTATACGACTTTAATTGTTGCCTATAGACCACTTTCATAAATAGTGAAAAACAAGTATTACAAATAAACAGATATTTGAATGTTTTAGCAATGCCATATGAAAAAAACAGCTGTAATAGTTTGGAAGTTTTGATGCTCTGTCTAAAATGCCAACTTAGTTTTACTGTACTAATTGAAAAATATAGGGAAATGTTTTTGGTATTTTTCTGATTTTTTCAAATTCATAAAAACCTGATCATTATAAATGTTTAACTTTCATAAGTTATTGATATCGTGAATACCTATCATAAGATAGCTTTCTTTTTCTTATTACAGCAATTTTTAAATATGATCATAAGTGGCGGCCATTTATGAAAGACGTCTATTGCATTTGACGACCGAAGTGCAATATGGTCCGTTCGCGTCGTTTTTTGAATCTCTTGTCACAAAAACTTCGTCTAAAGATTATTAAAGTTTTGACGATTCTCTTAAATGTAGACAATGTTAAAGTGACTATAACAGCAAGCTAAATGGTGCTTTGAAACTACAATAACTAGCGGTTAAACTAGTATGGACTACGTCAGTGTTTCTAAGGAAACAATACTAATTATTCCAGTAATATATTATTGTACGATAATTAGAAATATCGTATATTTCATTATTTGTTAAAGCATATAATTCTTTACTTATAAATTATTTATTATTAAATTATTTATTAAATTATTTATTTATCTATTTATTTTGATATTCGTTCAATTATTTAATTATTTATTTTCTTCTTCGTTTTTTTCATTATTCATTTTCATTTATTCATTAATGTATTTATTGATTCTTTTATTCATTTATTTATTTAACTATTCATTTTTTGTTTTATTTATTTATTTATTTATTTATTCATTTCATTTTTCATTTATTAACCTATTTACTTGTTTATTTATTTTTATTCATCTGTTCAACTATCTACTTATTTTTTTATTCATAACGTTTAAGGCTATTTTGTTATTTTGCGTCGATGTTTCTATTTTATTATTTATTAACTTATTTGTTTATGTGGGTTTTTGTTCAATCATAGTTTATCCATTCATTCATTCATTCATTCATTCATTCATTCATTCATTCATTCATTCATTCATCCATTCATTCATTCATTCATTCATTCATTCATTCATTCATTCATGCATTCATTTATCCATTCATTCATTCATTCATTCATTCATCCATTCATTCATCCATTCATTCATTCATTCATTCATTCATTCCATATTTTATAATTTCACTCATTATTTTATCAATTTATTCATTCACTCATCCATTCATTCATTCATTCATTCATTCATTCATGCATTCATTTATCTATTCATTCATTCATTCATTCATTCATTCATTCATTCCATATTTTATAATTTCACTCATTATTTTATCAATTTATTCATTCACTCATCCATTCATTCATTTTTTTATCAGTCCATCTATTGATTTATCTATTTATTCATTGATTTCTAGTTTAAACTTTTTGGAAATTTGCCGGCGTCAAAGTTGGGCAAGGCAAGGCAACAGTTGGAGTAAAAATGTAAGATAACTAGTACTATCTAAGTTAAACTAATATAGGCTATGTTAGTGTTTCTAGCTAGAGTGATTCTCATAAACCTGTAAAATATACTAAAGCGTATGATGCACAATTTGACTCTAATTCTTTTGTTTTCTATTGTGTTTTTTGACTATTACACTTTATTTCACAGGTTAAGGGAAACCACTCATACGCTTTGATTACACAAGTGTCCGTATGTAACTTAGAGTTGTTTTCATTAGCTCGTGAGGCAAAGTGTATTAATTAAAGTGTGATAGTCAAATAACAACAAAGAACACAATGAAATTGAGGTACATTAACGAGTGATACACTATAGAGTGTGTTTCGCGGGTAAATAAGAACGGCTCTAATACAAAATTAGTTCTTACTAATATAACAATTAAGTGACACTGATAATACTACACCATGTCAGAAACGTCGCTTTCTACATCGCTGGTATCAAAGGGTATGGTATACCCTTCTTCATCCTCACCCATCTCGATCATTTCCACATATGGCGTGTGTTTTGTCATCATTGTCTCAAGGGTCTTTATGATGTCACTGAACGATGGTCTTTCCTCAGCGTTCTCGTTCCAGCAGCTTTTCATAACTTTGTACCTAGAGTAAAGACAATGGAAATCATTTGAAAATAGGCATCTTAGATGCATATGTCATGAATAGTGAAAAAGTCGCTTGAGTGACAACTCATTCGAATCCTAGATTTGGCATGACTGAATTCAAACTGCAGATTGAAAATGGTTTATATATGTGAGCTGCGATTGTTCGAGGGATTTTAAAAGCTTTCGTGTTATCCTTGATTCACTCAACAAAATGTGAGCAGTGTTCTATGTTGAAACATCCAGTGTAAAGGGTAGTTGTATGAGTTTGCGCAATTAGTAGGATACCTAAAATGCCTGGCTAGAATATAGTCACATTATTTTATTGATTTAAGAAGTTGGATTATAAAATAACTATTATAAGTTGAAATTAATAGTGTTTCAGCTCATATATTAGAACAATATTAATGTATATCAAAATATCTTACATGTCATCTGGACACAGATCCGGCTTTTCCATCCTTTTACCTTTTTTGAGGAAGCGCAAAAGTTGCTCGTTACGGAGAGTAGGGTAGGGCAGCTTACCTATCAAACACAACCGTGAATTAAAAAAAAATTTAAATCAAACATAGTTTTTCATTCTCTGTCCTGATATTGATCATAGATGGCGTCAAAAAATGTTCAAAACTCAAGTGGAACCACGATCGCAGCGAGGAATAACAGGACAGACAATGAGAAACTATGTGCGATTTGTTTTTTTATAATTCACAAAGCTTAAGCAAACAAGTTGAATGTCAGTTATATATATATAGTTATATATAAAGCTTCATGCTACGGCAAATCATTATATTGCAAAAATAATCAAATTGAGTCACAAAGGAAGGCAAAACTCATATCGAAATACAGATAGTATTTTCTTTTCAATAAGCTAAGTGAAGTTGGAATGCACTAAAAGAACTACAAAAACTACAATAAAACGACATTTTAGAATCTAGCTTTCAAAAACATGGACATGATAAAATATACGATTCAGGCTTTATCAATTCAAAAACACACAACTTTTGGTCGCTTTAAAATAAAAATGTCAAATAAAGTCATTCACACAAGCGCTATAGGAATAGTTTTCATCGAAAACATTTCTGGACATGTTTTTGTTAAAAAAATTGTGACTCTAGCGATAATTGAAAATTTGTCAAAAAAGTTGAAATATTCCATAAAATACAAATGACAAACAATCGATGCGAACATTGTGACATTTAATTTATTGCAATTTTTCTACTTACATTAAGTCAATTCCCAATCATAATCACTCCATAAACATATTTTTATCGGACTTTTTTGAGGAAAAAACAATCCACTGTAGACATAGGTAGCTACTCCTTTCGAGGATTTTTTATTTTTCAATAAAGATTCAATGGAAAAAAATGCGCGCGACTCTTTTGGTTTCTTTGTTTGGCGCGCGCTTGTAGTCTTTGGGTTTCCTGTGGCGCGCTTGTAGATTGTGGGGTTCCTGTGGTCAATCCCGCGGGATGGATGGTCAGCAGGGTCAGGTACCTTGTATATACAATATTGAGAATATCTTTATTTATAAATATCCTATTAGTACTTTTCGTCAGTGCCAAATGCAGATATCATATTTTATTATGTATTCCAACATCACTTACCGATCGAGTATACCTCCCACAGAACCACCCCATAAGACCATCTGTGGACAACAGCAACATCCATATTAGATCATGAACAGTATAACCATGAATTAAGTTCATCAAATAAATTAAAACTGTCACAGAAGAATAGAGTGAAAACACTTGAAAATATATTTAAATTGCTACTGTGGAATAGAGCGCAAACACCATATCCATGAAAAAGAATGAAATTGCTACTGAATAGAGCACAAACACTATATCCATGAAATAGAATGAAATTACTACTGTGGAATAGAGCGCAAACACTATACCCATGAATTAGAATCAAATTGCTAGTGTGGAAAAGAGCGCAAAAACTATATCCATATCTATATTCAAGTGTAAATCAAATTGCTTACACATCACTTTTACTGGTAAATATCTGCTCTTCAAGAGCTTCAGGTGACATCCATCTTAAAGGCAGTTTACGACGTCCCTGGGCTTGATACAGTTTATCTTCATAGGTCACTTGACGAGAGAGTCCAAAATCAGCAACTTTGGCGACAAAGCCATCAGCGACGAGAATGTTACGAACAGCGAGATCACGGTGAACGATTCCTTTCGACGAAAGGTATTCCTACACAAAATAAGAAGCTGGTCAAGCATACAAATTGTCAATCTTTTGGTGGGATATATATCATCAGTAATTAGAACTCTAAAGTGGAGCTAGCACTAAAATAAACTTTTAAATTTTGTGATCCAAAAGAAATCATGAATCACAAGACCAACATAATCCATTTACAGCACTTGAAACATAACCAGCTTAGATACATTTATGTATAGAAGAGACCTGGACTATGACCACATCACAGTCAAACATCTTTTTCTACATACCATTCCCTGTGCAATGTGCCACGAGAAGGAATTTAACTCTTCCAACAAACTTTCCAAACTTTGTTTCGTGTCATAGCCTACATCGGAATTTGATGAAGTTGATGATGAAGGTTCATTGGTTGAAGACGGACGAAACTTGACGTACGTCTAAAAACAACAAGATAATGCGATAAAATATCCATTGTCTAAATTGTGAAATTGTGCAACACTTACCTTGTTGCGTTTTTCTTTCAGTAAATTGAGTAAATCACCGTGTTTTGCAAACTCCACAACTAAAAAGGGTTGTTCCTCTTTGGTACAACAGGCAACCATTGCAATGATGTTCCTATGGCACCCAACAGTTTTCATGAATTCGATTTCGCGAAGAAATTCACTTTGCTCTAGTGCAGATGCTCCTTCTGCAAGAAAAACATTTGATACTGTGGTTTTTAACATTTTAGTGTGTCTGTTTAGTTCTTCCTAAAGAGAATGTGCCTTGGATGTAGTATATACTGTTTTTACAACTTACTTACCATGTAACATTTTAACCGCAACAATCATACTATTCGTGCTGTCTTGCTTGCCCTTGGTTGAAGATGTTTTAGTTGGATGGGATTCAAGTGCATTTCTGTCCATTCTTCCCTTCCATACTCTTCCAAAGGCTCCTTGACCGAGCTCCTCCAAAAACACTATTTGACTGATATCAACAGCCCAAGGGTCTTTAGTGGCGGAAGCCCTGCAAAACAAGCTTAATCAAAGACATGTCCTTGGTACGTACAATATATAATATAGAACTGCTGCAAAAACTTTGGCAGGTTTTACTTTACAATGAATTCAATTCGGAAGCATATGCTTCAGTTCGAGTTTAAATGGATGATGCAATTCTCAAATATATTCAAAAATGTGCTAAAGATATTGTAGTAATAAATGACAAAATCCTTGTAGTAATGTAAGCAAGAAAACCTTTGATATACTTTTAGTAATTTGAGAGTGATACCATGCAGCATCTATTTACAATTTCATATTTGTACAGTCCTTCAGTTTTTAATCGTACCTTTCCTTCATTTCTTTTCTTTTCTTGATAAACAGGTACAGCAAAGAAATGAAGATAAGCACCAAAACACCAGAACCCAGGCCTACTCCTACCCAAGTACCTGAAGAGACTTTTGGATCACCTTCAATGGCGTCTGGGAATGTTGACATGTTTGGTGAGGGTGTTATTGTTGAAGACGGTAGACTACTTGCTGCATATGAAAATCAAAAACAATACGTTTCTGAGATGCAAAATATGGTTGTGTAATGGTTTCATTTTATAGTTTTTACGCTTTGTCAACACGGTTATCTTGAGAAATCTAATTCCTAGCATATTCCCAACAAGTTGAATGTTAAGTTTGTTGTTGTTACCTTGACAACCGAATATCGTTTTTATAAACTACAGCATAGAACTCAATTAAAGTTTACTTAACAACCCATTGTAAAAAAATCTAATCAGAAAAAAATAACTCTGTTTTAATTTGTGAAAGTAGACTAACTCAGCACAGCGCTGGCCCACACAGAAAATATTGGTCAGCCATTTGGACTTTTGAGTTACCCCACAGTATATTACAATCAATTAGAAGAACGGCCGATGTCTTTCCGCCGGACAACTGACGAACATGTTAGCGTAAGAATCGGCTTGAGGATGATAATAAATTCAAAATCGCACTAGTGAAAAGACGAACAACGGACCATTTAAAACAGTTATCACCTCAAAATGGACACAGAACAATATGACAAAGTTTGATGCGCGTCAGGGAAAACTAGCGTCACGACAAACTAAGAACCAATTGTCACCGTTATCATCCTTTCTAATTGGTCAGTGAACCAAAAGCTCGGAATTAAATTTCTCAAGATACCTATGTTTACGAAGCGTACTCAACCCTTACTTACGGCTGATATATTTACTTCGGAAGTTCAAAAGAATAATAAATCCTACACCGACATGCTGGTGATCAGACTTAAACTTAACCCATAAGTACTGTCCAGTAGATGTTTGCATATTATTCGGTGGACGTCTTTCACTTGTTAAGTTCTTCAACACCAAAGCACTCCCATTCATACCATCTCTGATCTCTAAATAGTCTCGTTGAGCCAAGTCAAACCTAGTCAATGCAAAGCCAACTATTTTATTTTGGGGTGCGGTAATGAGCCACGTGCATTCTTGGTCGTTTGAGTATCGATCAGGGTAGAAAGGACTTTCGATAGGTTTTGCATCACTGGATACTTTTTTAGGAGATGAAGAAGAACATGCTGGAAAATAAAATACAAAAAAGAATGATTTACCGATCTTTCTTTATCAAACCATATACATCTACAATCTTTATGGTTTCGTTCATGCTTATTTTCATTTGTTCATTCTACATTCAAAGGTATGGACATCAAAATAATATATTGTGGTAGCTAAAGTATGTATAAGTAGCTTTTACTCCGACGAAGGGCTAAAGCTCGAATTAAACGTCAGTAAAATTGAATATAGTTTAATAAACGAGCAGCAGTGTTTTAACAGGATTTAAAACCACGAGGCGAAACGGATTCAAAAACTCCAACCTATATTTTTTGTTTTTGTAAAAGAAATCAAGCTAGATTTATTAAAGAAATCAAGCTAGATTTATTAAAGTTTATTAGAGAAAATTGAGGTTAAAAATTATGTAAATTAGGGTGAATCTTTATGTATAGTTTAATAAACGAGCAGGAGTGTTTTATCAGGTTTAAAATCCCGAGGGCAAAGCCCAAGGGATTTTAAACTTGATAAAACACGTTCTGCGAGATTATTGAACGGCTTAAAAAAACTCATTAGTAATTCATGACCATTTTGTCCAATATCGATGAAACAAAAGAAAACGGAAGGTTGTTTTTATTTGGGAATTGATCTACACTAATAATAGAGGAATGCTAACCAGCTTGAATGCTAATGAGCTTGATGACATTTCGTTGCAGACTTTTCATCGATTGCCTCAGTGGCATAATGGCTTAAAACTCGGATACAACCAAGCAGAAGATCTCAGTTCGAATCATGGCATTGGCACTCATGATCAAATACTTTTTTTCGCCAAAAATCTAAAAGTAAATTATTTATAAGTCTGATGTTCACTCGTCAGTAGAGATGGGGGGATGGGGGGAAGGGTAATATCTGAATTATGGACATGAAGCATTATATAATGACAAATGTGTCATGATATAATGCTTCATGTTCATTTGCATTCCATTGTTCTTCTATTCTACATCATAATCCCTCCGCGTTTCAAACGTAGACTATGCGATATACAAGGCTTTCCTCGTGACCAGAGAGGAGCATCGGATTGGACAAAATGGTCATGAATTAGTTTTTTAACAGGATTTAGAACACCGACGCACCCTATACTAGTTCACACCTTAGTTTTCATTTAAAGTATGTATAGTTAAATAGTATATTAAAAATGATAAAATATTTATTCAAACTCTTTACGACTATTGTTCATGTAAACAATGTATGACGTCATAGTGAAATAGGGCAATTTCCGTGGGCCTTGCATGTTGTTCGGATAGATTGCTTTGATTATAATTAGGTAGCCTTAATTATGGTACTATAGCGCTTATACCTTTAGGATTTATGACAAATCTCCATGTCAGATTGAATCCCGCAGCAACATTTTCCTCATCAGATTTAAACATTATCCACAAATATTTTTCAGAAGACGTCCATCCTTCGTCCAAGACTGGCTCAGCCGTAGATTTCTTTAACACCACAGCACTCTCGTTCACACCGTCTCTAATAACCAAAAAGTCCCCTGGTTGCGACAAGGCAAACTTTGAGAACCAGAACTTTATTATCTGGTGTGAGCGTGCGGTGATGAGCCACGTGCATCGAAGATTGTTTGGATATAAAGAATCGAAAGGACTTAAACTGTTGTCAGATGTATTTACCAATGAAACCATCGACGATAAACATGCTGAAAAGTACACATCAACTTCATTAGCATGCATTATGAGAATAACGTGTACAAAATACATCATGTTAATAGACATTTACCTTTTGGCTTTTTTAGAAACTTAATCTTTATATTGAATCCTTTAAAAGTGAAATGCTTCCCAGTGGAGTTGAACTTAACCCAAAGATGCCGTCCACTAGATGTCCTCCAATGATCTAGGTTTGGTTTACCTCTAGAAGCTTCCAATAGCACAGCCGTTTCATTCTTTCCATCTCGTAGTTGTACATAGTCTCCTTGGCCCATGTCAAAGTCAGTAAACATAAACCCGACAACGTTATGTTCAGGCGCTGTGACGGTCCATGTGCATATCTTGTTTAGTGGATAGTATTCTGGATATAGAGGACTTGTGATGGGCTCTTTATCACTGGATATTTTCTCAAGACCTTGATACATACAGGCTGTACAAAATAGATAGTATATCTTCAAACTTGTTATACATTGCATCTCACTGATATCAATAGTGAACGCATTAATTATATTAATGTTAAGACTATTGATATTCTTATTGAGCAAATTAAAAGAGGTTAAAAACGTTAGAGACATAGAGGATACTGATGGGCGCGCGAGATACGAATTTTACTATTTTGTATCCACCGCTATATTTAGCAGGTTTTTCCCCACTGTTTTCCCCAAGTTTGTTTTTGAATATATGTTGAAATACAAAGTGCAAAACGCACAATTCAATAATTTAGAATTACAAGTACAGTGGTGATGTTAATAGAGAAACTGAGAAACCTTTGCCTTTTCTCATAGTAAAGAAAGGACAAACGAAAGAAACCGTATGGGTAGCAATTAGCCACGCTCTAGTAAATAGATCAATCTGATTGGTTAGATTCAATCTCGGACCAGTTAATATTCTCCTAGGGAGACCGAATATGTACTTGTAAACAACACAGCGGTGAGTTAAGCTATCTTTCGTTCAAATATGTGTTGCTTTTTTACGTTTTAAAAGCTGTAAAATTCACGATAAGTTTGTCTACAAAGTTAACAGCGTTTTTGAAGTAAGGAAGTGTTGTACAGCCGCGGAAATGATCCCCGCCGCAGAAATGATTTCCACCACAGAAATGATTCTCAATCGCCATAGAAATCGGATCGTCGCCGCGCAAACAAACCCTAAATGCCGCAGAAATGATCCTAGGAAATATATCAAATTGAGAAGGAAGAACAGTGAATAAGGGATCGAATATAAAAAAAACCGAGCGAACGAACGAACGAACAAACGAATGAACGAACGAACGAACAAGCGAACAATATAGTAATTGATTCTAAGTTACAACAATCAATTACACCACCAATTAATTGATCAACCTATCAATAAATTGATTAATTTATATTGAAAATTAACTACTCCGCAATTAAACAATATCTAAAATCGGAAAAAAATCATATTATTTCAAAAATTGTTTTCGTTGTCGACAAAGCAACGCCTCCAAGCAAAATTGATATCGGTATTTTTATTTTCTCGTTTTTGATCGGTTAGAAATCAGTGTATTCTGTTGAGTTATAATTGTTTTTATAAATATCATTTTATGTCTAAGGCCTTTTAAAAAAAAACAGTGTTCATCAGTAGTCATTTCATAATCATTTCATACTATCCCTGACTTTATTTTAAATTTTTGTCAGTTTTGTTTTCTAGTTAGAATTAAATGTTTTCATTTTCTAATAAAAAATATCCAGTCCTGATACCAGATTATCAAAAGGGACAGTCGATCTAGTCCCATTAATCACGTGTCTATAATTTTTCTCGGGATAATTTCCGCGGCAATTGGGGATTGTTTCCGCGGCGGGACCCATTTCTGTGGATATTATTGAAGATCGTATTATTAATAATATATTATTCAGCCCCGGCCTAGTCTCATTATTATTTGTCGAAAAAATAAGCTTTCGCAGGTTTTTTTTGTCTTTTTTTTTTATTTTTTATTTTTTATTTTTTGCAGGTTTTGCGACCGTCCAGAAGACCGATTAATTTCGTTGTTCACTTGTTGGTGTCAGCTAAACCTCTTTATAAAACTCTGGGTTTTTTTCTTGAATTTCTTTGATACAGAGATATAAAGAAAATCCTTTGTTATTAAACGATCTTCGATTTGAAATGATGCAGAAAGCTGCAGTAATTTTACCATTATATTCTTACAATGTTTGTAAGTCTCAATAAAAGCCAGTTCCGACCCGCTCTTTTTCAGTAAATCTACTCGGAAGCCATTTGAAAGCAACGCGCGTCGTCAAATAACCGAAACAATATTACTCTCGGTTGTTGTCATATAATAAAAATCTTATCAACCGAGCCTAAGTCAGTCACTGTATTCGGTTTGTACTTTCCGACCTCAGTCAAGATTCCCTGTACAGAACTCCCGTTCGGTTAATAAGATCTTAATATATAATGGGTAAAATATAAATAAAAAGCTCTTAAGGACGGGGCCTACTATTGCCACTGCGCAGGCTACTGCGCATCTACATAGTTTCGATTTTAACGCGCTATTCACAACACTCGAAACAAAGCGCGATATAACAAATTACAGATTACATTACGTAACCCCCTGTAAAACATTCCAGCGTAGCCTGGGACCCCTGGGAATGATAACTGACGATAAATAGACCGACTTTCACTGCATTCTCCCTTCAATTTGATCAAGCGCCCAAGCAGAGAGGTTCGCTTATTTGGTAAGAAACACACGAATTTTCAGCGAGCCACAAGATGGATAACCAACCAAAACAGCCTCAAGATCCTGTGATGGATGCTCCTCCAGTTAGTGCTGCTGATGAAGAACAAGCACCACCCGAAGTCTTGGAGGTGATCTATGATCCTCTACAACGATTATTTGAACAACATAGGCTCAATAGTTTACCGCGAACAAGTAGCTGTAAGTGGAGTATTTGCACTGATTATTGTGTCATGAGAATTGCAATGATTGAAAAGTCTCTTAGTGAAATGATTTCGCAGCAGGGGTTTGTGAATGATCGCTAACGAGTGTTTGCATTGACTATTGTGTCATGAGAATTGCAATGATTGGTCTCTTAGTGAAATGATTTCGCAGCAGGGGTTTGTGAATGACCGCAAACGAGTGTTTGCATTGACTATTGTGTCATGAGAATTGCAATGATTGAAACGTCTCTAAGTGAAATGATTTCGCAGCAGGAGTTTGTGAATGATCGCTAACGAGTGTTTGCATTGACCATTGTGCCATGAGAATTGCAATGATTGAAAAGTCTCTTAGTGAAATGATTTCGCAGCAGGGGTTTGTGAATGATCGCTAACGAGTATTTGCACTGATTATTGTGTCATGAGAATTGCAATGATTGAAAAGTATCTTAGTGAAATGATTTCGCAGCAGGAGTTTGTGAATGATCGCTAACGAGTGTTTGCATTGACTCCTGTGTCATGAGAATGGCAATGGTTGAAAAGTCTCTTAGTAAAATGATTTCGCAGCAGGGGTTTGTGAATGATCGCTAACGAGTGTTTGCATTGACTATTGTGTCATGAAAATTGCAATGATTGAAAAGTCTCTAAGTGAAATGATTTCGCAGCAGGAGTTTGTGAATGATCGCTAACGAGTGTTTGCATTGACCATTGTGCCATGAGAATTGCAATGATTGAAAAGTCTCTTAGTGAAATGATTTCGCAGCAGGGGTTTGTGAATGATCGCTAACGAGTGTTTGCCGATTGACTATTGTGTCATGAGAATTGCAATGATTGAAAAGCCTCTTAGTGAAATGATTTCGCAGCAGAAGTTTGTGAATGATCGCTAACGAGTGTTTGCATTGACTATTGTGTCATGAGAATTGCAATGATTGAAAAGCCTCTTAGTGAAATGATTTCGCAGCAGAAGTTTGTGAATGATCGCTAACGAGTGTTTGCATTGACTATTGTGTCATGAGAATTGCAATGATTGAAAAGTCTCTTAGTGAAATGATTTCGCAGCAGGGGTTTGTGAATGATCGCTAACGAGTGTTTGCCGATTGACTATTGTGTAATGAGAATTGCAATGATTGAAAAGTCTCTTAGTGAAATGATTTCGCAGCAGGGGTTTGTGAATGATCGCTAACGAGTGTTTGCATTGACTATTGTGTCATGAGAATTGCAATGATTGAAAAGTCTCTTAGTGAAATGATTTCGCCGCAGGGGTTTGTGAATGATCGCTAACGAGTGTTTGCATTGACTATTGTGTCATGAGAATTGCAATGATTGAAAAGTCTCTTAGTGAAATGATTTCGCAGCAGGGGTTTGTGAATGATCGCTAACGAGTGTTTGCATTGACTATTGTGTCATGAGAATTGCAATGATTGAAAAGTCTCTTAGTGAAATGATTTCGCCGCAGGGGTTTGTGAATGATCGCTAACGAGTGTTTGCATTGACTATTGTGTCATGAGAATTGCAATGATTGAAAAGTATCTTAGTGAAATGTTTTTGCAGCAGGAGTTTGTGAATGATCGCTAACGAGTGTTTGCATTGACCATTGTGCCATGAGAATTGCAATGATTGAAAAGTCTCTTAGTGAAATGATTTCGCAGCAGGGGTTTGTGAATGATCGCTAACGAGAGTTTGCCGATTGACGATTGTGTCATGAGAATTGCAATGATTGAAAAGTCTTTTAGTGAAATGATTTTGCCGCAGGGTTCTGTGGAATGACCGCTTACGAATGTTTGCATGGACTAATGTGTCTTTTTGTCATAAGAATTGCAATGATTGAACAGCGTCTTAGTGAAATGATTTTTGCCTATAGAATGATCGCTTATGAGTATATTTGGATTACTATTTTGTCATCTTTAAAGAAAATTGCATGTATTGTTCAATAGTGTGTATTAGTGAACCGATTATTGCAGCAGGGAACTGTAAATGATTATTACAAATCGCGAGTGTTGCATTGATTGCTGTGCTGATTGCTGTGCGTTTTAGAATCGCATTGTCACTGAATTCTGTAGAATAGCCACTAATGTCTTTGAATCAGTAATGACTTGCATGTGGAAAGAACTTTTTACTGCTAGGAAACGTATGATAAAGACTAACCAGTTATTTGCATTACCCGTACTCAAAGAAAATTTGGGCTTTTGCGCGTTGAAGTACGAGTTGTAAGATGAACATCGAGTTCTATATCACTTTGGTTGACTTTGATTGATTGTTTAATGGATACAGATACGTATGAATTAATGCAGGTAATGTTTGAACTCGGCACACGAAATAAGCACTGCACGAAAAACGTAAACTATTATAAATTCAGGTATGAAATTTAAGATAAAAAGAAAACTCTGAGCAGGTTAGAGACAAAATGCAAATTGAAATCATGGACATAGTCGTCAAGGTGGAGTAAGAACAAACGTTATATATGTTTAAAAAAAGAAAAAAGAAAAAAAAAAAAAAAAAAAACTGGATTTGGGTACACCAAAAAAAAAAAAAATTATATATATATATATATATATATATATATATATATATATATATATATATATATATATATATATATATATATATATATATATATATATATATATATATATATATATATATATATATATATATATATATATATATATATATATATATATATATATATATATATATATATATATATATATATATATAAGTTGCTAACAGAGAAATTATGAAATGTACAATGTTACTTTTGATACGCTCATAGAGACGAAAATATGGAATTGGTTATTGTATCTCAGTGAAGAAAAATAAAATAATGATAGATATGAATTTTTGGACTTTATTCCTTTTCTATCGTTTGATTTGCTGTATTAATTTAGAGGACTACAGTGAGTGTCAGTTGTGAAAACAGAGTATCTTAATCAACTCTCCTAGTTATACTAGGTCACGACTGTCACCCCCTGCTGGCCTCTGGGGAAACCCATCCTTTCCTTACTGTATAAAATCGTATTCCCTTTTGGTGCGTGTTGAAGATCGGTGAATCTTCCGTGGGAATGGGAGTGTTGATTCATCCCTCGCAGGAAAATGTACTAGCTTGTGATCAGCTCTCATCTTCGACTTTGAAGTAGACATATTGGATGGGGACTTCCCCTTGGGGCTAATGGGGGTGTGACAGTTGTGACTGATACAACGCTCGATAGTATAATGAAATAATGGAGAAACTGTTGTCGCTCAGGGATCCTAACGTTTTTCTATGGGGTGATCTCTATATTCAAAAAAAAAAAAAAAAAAAACGAACGCAAGAATATGACTTTTCAGAGTTATCTTGACTCCATTATTCAAGGCTTTAATTATGTAAATGTTTGACAAGTCGCTTAAATATGTTGATAAATAGAATAGATGGTTGAAATAGAAACAAAATAGTCAAGCAAAGACTTATCTCATAAATGAAACGCGATTTAGTCCGGCTTTAGGATATTGTGCTCTGTTATCACGTGGTGTCCAACTGATGATACCGCCAGACTTTTGTTCCTCAACGCGTTGGTGCAGATGACTCGTAAAATCAATGTAATCCATATCGCATATGCTTTGTTTCTGAATATCTTTTGCTTAGTAGTCTCTAGCTGTAGTCTCTGTGTTTTTCGCTGCTAGGACAGTTTCCTCACGAATGGAAGGAGAAGCGACCATATATTTGCAGATCTCTTCGGTTTTTTTTGGTGCTAAGACAGCTTCCTTACGTATGGAAAACGTGTTGATTCCACAAAATATGTCCATTTTGCTTATAACTGCGTAAAATGGCCGCCTCGATTCAGCTTGTGAAAGTGTCGAAAAGAATGCTGGGTGTTGTCGACTCGCTTTCGAAATTTCCGACGTCCTGATGACGCGTACGACGTTGCATCTTAAGACTCGTGCCAGCCAAAGTCTTGGGCACGAGTAATAAATAGGTCGCTTCTCAGCATTTGGATATTTGAGTTGTGGTAAGATTTGGGTTAAGGTATGGGAGGCTTTCAGCCTATTTGTCTTTGGATATGACAGGTCGCGGTAGTTATTTCATATATTTTCTGTTAAAGAACGGAGCTTGGAGGCGCGGAGATTAACGCTTCCATATCTTAATAAACAATGAGTGCGAGTGAGAGTGTTGCTGAATAGATTACTATTCACAACACTCGAAACAAAGCGCGATATAACAAATTACAGATTACATTACGTAACCCCCTGTAAAACATTCCAGCGTAGCCTGGGACCCCTGGGAATGATAACTGACGATAAATAGACCGACTTTCACTGCATTCTCCCTTCAATTTGATCAAGCGCCCAAGCAGAGAGGGGAACGGCCCACCCGCCCTACCCTCTCGCTGAAAATTCGTGTTTAATAAAACTAATAGGGTTTTTTCGCACCTCACCAGGGCGCTCGATCAACGCTTCCATATCTTAATAAACAATGAGTACGAGTGAGAGTGTTGCTGAATAGATTACTATCTTACCTCAAAAGATGACAAAATACAAATAAAAAACCATCTAACGATGGTAGACGCGACGGTAGCGATTTTTATAAAAACAGTCCCACAATGCACTTATGATGACGAATTTCTTTACTTAGTAGGGAGGGGACCGGAAAGAAATTGTCTTATGATGATCTTCGGCGGCAAAGTTTACCACGCGATAACTTTTTAAAACGCCCGGTAACCCCAATTTTTTTATAACTGCAATTATTAAGAGCCGTTCCACGTAAGCTTCGAGTAATTTCAGAAATGGTCCGATACAACCCCACCTGAAACTTTGCATGGTGAAAGGTAGTCATGAGCAAGTCATCATATGGGCATTATTTAGTCGTTTCATTTTAAAGCGGTCACGTGACATCCGTTCAAAGTTTGACCTATTTTCGGCCTAATTTTGCCGTCTGAATTTTCGAAACTTTGTAATGTTTGTAAGTCTCGTGCGGCGTTTTCTCTGCATATTTTGTAATCAAATTTACACGGTTTATAGAACATCATTACAGCTTTTGAACAGTATGTTTTATTTTGATATATCGTAATATTTTATGGGTGGTCGTATTCGGGTGGTCGTGAAAACCGTAATTTTGGTACTTTTCATAATTATTTTTTTCATACAAGAGTTCTGATTTCCTAATAACTATTTATACCAAAAAGAAGAGGAATAGTTGTACTTCAACTCCAATGAAAAACATTTCTGGGCACTTTGCGTTTTGGCTACCAAATATCATTGTAAAATGCAAGAAATATCAAAATCAACAATATCGATGGACATTATATACATCTACATTACATTGGTTTTAAATCATAAAACATACATTAACTGGTTCAAAAGTAATATTAGAATGTAATAAAACGCAAATGCATCGATGAAAAGATCATTTTTCCAGAAAATTTGAATGTAAACACTATTTTATCATATATGCAAATTTGCATTTCACAGCGAGGTCACTCGCTTACTCACCTCCACTCCCACGGGATATGGTAGATTGTCGAAAAGCTTCGATTTTGCCAATATCACCAAGAAAAATAGCATTTGATTAAAATTCAATTTCAATCTAATAAACATGGAAAACTAGCCTTTGAAATATTAAATATTAAGGGACAATTACTCATGTAAGCAGTGACCTTTACTTTTCTATGTGTTGTAGATTTCATCAGTCTTACATCGTGAGTCTTACCCGATTATTCGCTGTAAATCACTGGTGTATATTTATAATCACATATCCACAATTATTTTTAATTGAAGTTTTATAAGTAATTAAAATGTTTGCTTGTGATTGTGCATGGTCTACGAACATTTCTAATAAAAACTTCAGGATTTGCATAAATTCCGCTTTTGAGCCTCAAGTTTTAAGATTATTATGTTTCAAACTTTTAAAACTTATAAATCAGCCTCATTTCTTTTAGGTGTAAAGTTGTTATACAGTTTTTCCACATTTTATGCGGTTTTCGATAGATTACAAAATTAGTATAGAAAGCTCCCTATCCCGGTTAGGCTCCCCCCCCCCCCCCCCCCCCCTCCCCTCGGGGTTACGCTAACAAGTTGTGCATGTTCACGATTGGCTATTTGCCACTGAAGGATTTACCTAGATATATACACCTACTTGCAAGAACGTTGTCATACGAAAAAAGAACATTTGTATTTAGTGTGTTAGGAATAAATTAAAAGTACAAAAGATGATCACTGAAGCTGAACTCTTTCTTTTGTACTTATAATTTATTCCTAACACACTAAATACAAATGTTCTTTTTCGTATGTCAACTTTCTTGCAAGTAGGTGTATATACAATATATAATTTACCTGCTCTATACAAAATCAATTCAACCTCTGTTTTTACTTCAGAACGACACAGTTGCAACTGCTTCATATGACCCTGGATGTTTTTTTTGTGCAAGATAAAAGAGTAACAATTTTGTCCACAAGTATCTGATCATGCTCAGGTGTGAAACACGGGCTGCAGTCAGGATATCCCCTATTTTACTAAAACTGCAGGTCGTGCACATCTTCACATTTACCGCTATTTTGTACTTATTTATCTTTTTAACTGGACATAAAATGCACGACCAGTGGACGCATTCTATGATTTGGTTCAATTTCAAAGATTGACAATTCCATGCCGACATAAACATCAGATTAAGCACATCGAAGGATGTAAAGAATATCTAACATAAACCGAACTACGTTGTTTCTGCCTTCTCCGATGATCATCAGGTAAAATACTGATAAACATTTACAAATACATTTTTAATTGTACGATTTTTTTTTCAAAAGTTGCACCTTTGAGTAAACAGGTCGACTTCTTACACATTAGCGGCAAGTGTCATTTACATCAAATCAGATCGGTATTTATGCAAATCCTGAAGCTTTTATTAGAAATGTTCGTATAGACCATGCACAGTCACAAGCAAACATTTTAATTACTTATAAAACTTCAATTAAAAATAATCGTAGATATGTGATTATAAATATACACCAGTGATTTACAGCGAATAATCGGGTAAGACTCACGATGTAAGACTGATGAAATCTACAACACATAGAAAAGTAATGGTCACTGCTTACATGAGTAATTGTCCCTTAATATTTAATATTTCAAAGGCTAGTTTTCCATGTTTATTAGATTGAAATTGAATTTTAATCAAATGCTATTTTTCTTGGTGATATTGGCAAAATCGAAGCTTTTCGACAATCTACCATATCCCGTGGGAGTGGAGGTGAGTAAGCGAGTGACCTCGCTGTGAAATGCAAATTTGCATATATGATAAAATAGTGTTTACATTCAAATTTTCTGGAAAAATGATCTTTTCATCGATGCATTTGCGTTTTATTACATTCTAATATTACTTTTGAACCAGTTAATGTATGTTTTATGATTTAAAACCAATGTAATGTGGATGTATATAATGTCCATCGATATTGTTGATTTTGATATTTCTTGCATTTTACGATGATATTTTGTAGCCAAAACGCAAAGTGCTCAGAAATGTTTTTCATTGGAGTTGAAGTACACCTACTCCTCTTCATTTTGGTATAAATAGTTATTAGGAAATTAGAACTCTTGTATGAAAAAAATAATTATGAAAAGTACCAAAATTACGGTTTTCACGACCACCCGAATACGACCACCCATAAAATATTACGATATATCAAAATAAAACATACTGTTCAAAAGCTGTAATGAGGTTCTATAAACCGTGTAAATTTGATTACAAAATATGCAGAGAAAACGCCGCACGAGACTTACAAACATTACAAAGTTTCGAAAATTCAGACGGCAAAATTAGGCCGAAAATAGGTCAAACTTTGAACGGATGTCACGTGACCGCTTTAAAATGAAACGACTAAATAATGCCCATATGATGACCATGCAAAGTTTCAGGTGGGGTTGTATCGGACCATTTCTGAAATTACTCGAAGCTTACGTGGAACGGCTCTTAAGAACATGTTAAACAATGGTTTTGATGTAAAATTTCGAAAAAGCAACTGATTTTTGAATGGAAAATAGACAAAAATTCGAATTTTCTGAACCTCTTAAAATACAAGTCGCGATGCTAAAAAAATCATATTTCACTACTAACTTTTGAAAATACGTTACAAAATATATATTCCTATTAGAAAATTACTTGTTAATTGTTTACCGCTATCAAAGAGATGTTTCAATGAAAATCCTTTGGAAAAAAAAATTATTTGTCGATGCCGGTAAAATCGTGACGTCAGCCATATTTAAGACTCATTATTTCTCTTAACTGCCCGGTGACCCCACCTTTTTTAGACAGATTTGTAGAACCCTCTGAAGGGTTAAAACAACTCACATAGTTATTTGAAGAATACATTACATTTTAATTAGTAGGCCCCGTCCTTAAGAGAGGATGTCACGAAGAATCAAACAAAATCTCGATTCACCGGCAACATTCAAAAATTCGAATCGGCTCATATTTTGGTATTAGGTAGGCCCTAAGGTAAAACAAATCAGGAAATATTTAGTTTGCTGAAAAATTATTTTGTTTTCGAGAAAATCGATAAAATGTATTTCACGCATAATTAACGCTGTTCGAGGGTCGAATTATAGCCCATGTTTGGAGGTCTCGCTTGACCTGGCAAAATATTCTAACAACCATCTAATCTCATAAACGTTTAAAGCGGGGGGGGGGGGGGGGGGGGGGGGGGGCTTCTGGGCAATAAGGACATTGAGTGGGTATCAGTCTATCAAAGAGTGTATAGCTTAACAAATAATTTTAGATTAAGAGAATTACAATATAAGATACTAGAAAACTGTTTATTCTTAAACATGAAGTTATATAAATTTAAAATAGTGGACTCGCCTTTATGCACATTTTGTAAAACATCAAACGAATCTATGGAACATTTTTTTTGTCGAATGTGAAATCAAAGGACCTATACTTTAACATTAACCAATGGCTAAGCAGCGCAAATGTAAAGTTAATACCAGAGCTAAGTTTTAAAAATGTTCTAATACTGAGGGAGCTCTGAAGACACTATGGAAGGTTTCTTATTTTTACTATACAAATATGTACTTTATAATTGCAAACAAAAACAGTTACTATTTGTCATTAAATATTATCAAATAAATCTAATAGACTATGAAAAAATCGAATACATCATTGCAAAAAATATAACAAGCTATACACTCATTTGAAAAAATATGAGAAAATCCAAAGCTATAGCTTAATTCATAATTTAGTCAATATAATTTAATAGCGAATTAGCCAAAAAACGTTATATTTAATTTATGTATTATTTAATAGTATAGTGTTGTATTTTGTTATACTTTTTCAGTCTTTTGTAATTGTGTTTATGTATGAAAAAATCGAATACATCATTGCAAAAAATATAACAACAAGCTATACACTCATTTGAAAAAATATGAGAAAATCCAAAGCTTAATTCATAATTTAGTCAATATGATTTAATAGCGAATTAGCCAAAAAACGTTATATTTAATTTATGTATTATTAGTATAGTGTTGTATTTTGTTATACTTTTTCAGTCTTTTGTAATTGTGTTTATGTATAAAGTGTAAAAAAACTATCAAAAAATCAATAAAATATATAAAAAAACTGTTAACTGTTTATTGTAATTTCTATAGCATCTTTAATCGACAAATATAACCTTTCGAAGATTCAGCGCGCAGAGAGAGAATCAAAACAAAGCCCTTGAAAAGCCAGTAAAATGTAAGATATTTCTCGCTCTCTTTTTGATTGACATAATGTCAAAAACCTCATTGGCTATTGATGTAGATGACGCCATCATGTAACGCAACGCACAAAAGGAAAGTTTGTCATTTACACGAGGGGCGGAGATTTCTCATTGAAAAAAGTCCCATAAAAGCATGTTAATGGACAATTCATGAATGGAAATTGATTTAATGTAAGTAAAAAATTGTAATAAATCTCACTGCTTTTTCTTAGGTTGGTTATCGTTTTCATTCTATGCACTTTTTCATCTTTTTCTCAAATTTTCAACTGTCACTTCAGTCAGTAGTTTTGTTCAGACAAAAAAGTGTTCAGAAATGTTTTTGATGGAAAATACCATTCCCAAACGATAGTGTGAATAGACTTATTATTATCCCTTTTATTTTTAAGTCATTAAGCTTATTTTGCTTTTGATAACTCCTTGAAAAAGTGCTGTGGCTGAACAGTCGTTTTACGGCCGCTTTTTACCTTCTTTTATTTTCTAAAGTTAGTTAGGATTCCGGATAGAAAAGGTTAAACCTTTTTATGGTATTAGATTTACTAAAAAGTAGTCATGACAAATCTTCAAAACAAACACAAGATCGATTTGAAAAGACAGTCAAGGATTTTAAAACAAAGTATTTTATTATGAAAAACTTTGTGTAAACGCAGTGTCTATATGTACGGCAGCCCGTCGCGGTCTTAAAAAAACTAAATGACAGGCAGTCCAAAATTTTGTACAAAATTCGAGAGAATGGCTGAAGTTTATCAAATCAAACTAGTTTTATTTCATATAGAAATATCAAGCGCTTATTTCGAGCTAAGCGGAATTGGATAAGGACGTAGTGCCTTCCCTCTACATACTATATAGCCGGCTTGACACTTAGAAATTTTCGCCTTGACCTCAATGTACTCAACGACGTGACTGAGTGTTGGGCGGTCGTAAGTTTTCTCAAAATCGAAAGGAAACTCTTTCAAACGGTAAATTGAACTAGTCTTAGTTCAAATAGAAAAGAAAGAGCTAAAAATGCTTTCAAATGTCTTCAAATCAAAGTAGTTTTATTTCACAATATCAAGTCCTTATTGAGAGCTAAAAGAACTCTATTTATTGGTCATGTACAATTCAACTAACAACGATGTGTTGTCGTTGAGTACATTGAGGTCAAGGCGAAAATTTCTAAGTGTCAAGCCGGCTATATAGTATGTAGAGAGAAGGCACTACGTCCTTATCCAATTCCGCTTAGCTCGAAATAAGCGCTTGATATTTCTATATGAAATAAAACTAGTTTGATTTGATAAACTTCAGCCATTCTCTCGAATTTTGTACAAAATTTTGGACTGCCTGTCATTTAGTTTTTTTAAGACCGCGACGGGCTGCCGTACATATAGACACTGCGTTGTGTAAAACATCATTTTGTTCTGTAAAAAAAACTTTAACGACTTTGAAGTAAAAACTACTAAAAAGCTCGTTTCGTAAGCATAAAATAGTCAATATTGCTAAATAAAAAAGAAGTTTTCAACCAATTTTAAATTATGTTTGTATTTCGATTCATCTTGATGTTTTCCGTTGATGAGGTTAAAGTACATAAATAAACAACTTTTTCAATCGAAAAAAGGCTACGAAAAGTACAATTTACACATGCACAAAGGATTTAAAACCTTTTCTCTTTTGTTTCTATAATAAAACAGAGAACAGATTTTTCCTTTTTGAACCTTAATTATATTAATTAAGTTTTTAGGTGTTTTTTTTTTCACGCTCGTTATATCAAACAGTTTTTCAGTATTAAAATGAGCTTACTGTCTCTCAAAAACTTGAAACAAAAATTAAACTTGAACTTACTTTATCGGTGATTGTATTTTCCTGAGGTTTTCTACTCTTCAATGACGTCGACATTGATCATATTTTGACGAATAAATGTATGTACTTGAATTTTCAAGCTTTCATATCAAACAAAGTCGCTTCTTTATCATTTTTTTTTTTAAATTGCTGTAGTCTTTTAATATTCTTCCACGGAGGTATCTAGAAATACGTTTTCTTGATCTTTTGGAATCAGTCTTTTGCTTTTCTTTAGTATAATTTCTTCGTTTTTGTGACCTTCAAGTTTTTGTTCTTCTTCGGTCAAAACTCTCTTTATGTTCCTCGAAATTCATCTTTCTCCGTTGATATTTTGTATTAACGAAAGCCCTGTTTTCCTCCGAAACGTTCGTTGTCGAAACCCTTTTTCTTTGGCGTTCATTTTCTCTGTTTTTCGTCTGACAAGTTTCGTCTACAATCTCGCTTTCTTTCTTTCTCTTTCAAGCCTGCGCTGTTCTTCATTGAAACTCCTTCGCCGTTCTCTTTCTTGTCTTCTTGTCTTTTCCTCTTCTGTTAACTGTCTTTTTCCCTTATTAATTTCGTTTTCTTTTTCTTTTGGCATTTTTTTAAATTGAAGAAAGCTTAAGTAAAAGCGATAAAAAAAGTTGATAAAACGTCGAGAAAAGCGATAAAAAACGTTTTCTCAGGGAAGGATATTTTGACGCGCGCGCCCTCTTCAATTCCCGCCATAAATAAGTAGCCAATCAGAATCGCGATGTACACGGACGGACGGACGGACAGAATAGGGATTCCTGTGTCGGTCGACGAAAAATCAACTAGATGGGTTACCATTTTTTCTTAAGTATGGTGCTCCGCTCGCGGTCCGGCGTTTGGCGCCGGTAAAAAAATACGTTTAAAACAGATAGAAAATTGAATTGTACACGGTTAAAAGATTTACCTGAACCTACTGGAATATGATATCCCGTTTTGAAAAAACTCAGCTGCGAGTCCAGTTTACCTATTCCTCAGTCAGTTTCAAACCAAGGTACTATTAACCTATCTTGTCTTCTATCTTTGGTATCAATCCCACAACCATGTGTACAGATATTCATTCTTTTAATCGGATCTTTAAAACTCAGTGTTGTTTATTTGTCGAGAACAACCAGTTGCATGTCTAGTCTAACTTTAATCAGATATAATCTATTAACGCGTGCAATTAGGTTCATAATGTCTGACTCGATCATGAACTTTTATGCAATCTGTATTGTTTCCAAGGCGTACAAAGAATAAGAAAAAATGTTTTGTCACAAATTATTACTGTAGTTTTTGCTCTATCAGCTTGTTAAGTGCGACAATGAATGTCGTTGCGTGACTACTCTGCGGTAGGATTTTGTCACGTAACGACAACTAAGCGTCATGATGGACCATTTCGACAATATATCAATGATTACGAATACAAAATAGGCATTAATTATATCTTGACTTCTTTTAGTACTTTTCTTATAGCATTGTATTCTTTTTCTTTCAATTGAAGTAAATAGATACGTTAAGATATCGCATATTCCTCGTTATCTTTTAAGTTGCCGACATCGCTGTAGAACGAAATTTCAGTAAACTAAGAGCTCTCGTACGGAGAGCAGCACAAAAACCCCAGAAAAAGAACCATACCAGCTACAAGTATCTTCCTTCTGCTTACTAAATTTTAAATTTCGAGCGTTTATTTCACTTAGCACATAAGAAAATAATTTTTTGAAATGACCTTAGTTTATAACATGGCGTCGAGGTGCTCAACAGAAAAAAAAATACTTCATCTCAAATTCAAAGAAAGAATCTGAATTTTGTCCATAACATCCTTAAAATAATGCTTTAAAAGTTTATGAGATTAGATGGTTGTTAGAATATTTTGCCAGGTCAAGCGAGACCTCCAAACATGGGCTATAATTCGACTCTCGAACAGCGTTAATTATGCGTGAAATACATTTTACCGATTTTCTCGAAAACAAAAAAAATTTTCAGCAAACTAAATATATCCTGATTTGTTTTACCTTAGGGCCTACCTAATACCAAAATATGAGCCGATTCGAATTTTTGAATGTTGCCGGCGTATGTTTGATTCTTCGTGACATCCTCTCTTAAGGTGGCTCGACTGAGTATTTTTGAAGGGCCACCGTCGCTGTTTGATCGCAAAGTACGTTGCGTGTAGAAAAATAATTTCAAATTCATTTCCATAGCGAGTTCAGGCATATACTGAAGTTTGTTCTGATGTTTCAAATATTGCAATCGGAACTAGCAATAATTTTTTATGATAGAAAAGTAGTTTTGACAAATACGACAATTTTAGGCGAAATAGAGTTTTCTATAAAACCGAATTGATTATTTCACAAACTTCAGATCAAGGTCTTCGTTGTTGCTGAAAATAAAAGATTTATATGGAGGCATTTTTGAAAACGCTTTTAAACATTTACACAACAAATAAATTAAATTAATCAAGCAATCCATTTCACTTGATCAAAAACATCACAACAAAAGCTCAGAAAAAGTTGCTTTTGGTCTCATTTGGACAACAAATGTCTTAGTTATCCGTCTGGCGAACATGAACGAAATCACTTCAGGCTATTAGGACATACATGATTTTTCGTTTGGTGAGATATAACTGCGCTTTTTCTTCTTTTGTCTAATATTGCACACATTTTTACAAAATATTTCAAAACTTAAAATGTCCTTGATGAATTTTTTTCTTACCGCAGCATTGGCTTTTTGAAATAGTTACTCATCGAGCCCTGCAGTTTTATGACCATTGATAGATTGGAAGATATCGAAAATAATTTTCAAAATAGTTAAACTTTTCGACCGCTTACTCAAGGCTCGCATTGTTTTGGTTGTCCGAGATCGCTATTGTCTATATTTTTTACTCAAGATGTGAATTCCGATATGCATTGTCACCTCACAAACAACACTTGACTACCGTTCGTTTATAGCCGAGCAGCTCCGAAAGTGACCGAAAATGACAAAGGACGGTTACGATGGGTGCTTGTAACGCAATTCCAGCTGATATGCAGTACTTCGAATAACATGCCTCTAACTAAACTTGATAAAAAGCGAAAAATCACTGGGCAAAGATTCGAAGTACAGCATATCAGCTGGAAATGCGTTACCGTCCTTTGTCATTATAATATAATATTCAAACGATCACACTCGGAGCTGCTCGGCTATAAACGAACGGTAGTCAAGTGTTGTTTGTGAGGTGACAATGCATATCGGAATTCACAACTTGAGTAAAAAATATAGACAATTATAGGGATCTCGGACAACCAAAACAATGCGAGCCTTGCATGAGTAAGCGGTCGAAAAGTTTAACTATTTTTAAAATTATTTTTGATATCTTTCAATCCATCAATGGTCATAAAACTGCAGTGCACGACGAGTAACAATTTCAAAAAGCCAATGCTGCGGTAAGAAAAAAATTCATCAAGGACATTTTAAGTTTTGAAATATTTTGTAAAAATGTGTGCAATATTAGACAAAAGAAGAAAAAGCGCAGTTATATCTCACCAAACTAAAAATCATGTATGTCCTAATAGCCTGAAGTGATTTCGTTCATGTTCGCCAGACGGATAACTAAGACATTTGTTGTCCAAATGAGACCAAAAGCAACTTTTCTGAGCTTTTGTTGTGATGTTTTTGATCAAGTGAAATGGATTGCTTGATTAATTTAATTTACTTGTTGTGTAAATGTTTAAAAGCGTTTTATTCAAAAATGCCTCCATATAAATCTTTTATTTTCAGCAACAACGAAGACCTTGATCTGAAGTTTGTGAAACAATCAATTCGGTTTTATAGAAAACTCTATTTCGCACTAAAATTGTCGTATTTGTCAAAACTACTTTTCTATCATAAAAAAATATTGCTAGCTCCGATTGCAATATTTGAAACATCAAAACAAACTTCAGTCTATTCCTGAACACGCTATGGAAATGAATTTGAAATTATTTTTCTACGCGCAACGCACTTTGCGATCAAACAGCGACGGTGGCCCTTCAAAAATACTCAGTCGAGCCACCTTAACTCCTATCCGACTGAGACTATTATTGAAATTTTGACTGTTTTTGATGCGAAAAGTTAAAAAAAATTTTTTAATTCCAAACAAGGCGTTGCCAGGGAAACTGTTGCTGTTTCGAACTACCGATGGCTCAAGGTTTCAAGGAACGCCTTGATGATTTTAGCTCGTTCAATTCCGAGTCAACACTTTGACCCTGAATTGAGCTAAAATCCAGTTTATAAGTGCTTTTTTCAGTTATTTGCTACTACAAGAGCCCCTAGTAATGCATCATTAAGTTTGTCTAGGTGGTGGAGACGCTTTTTTGGACGAATTCGAAGGTGGAAGACGATTTTACAAAGAAAATAGCGCCAGCAGCTATGTCTATTGACAATGGCGTCGTTGGAGTAAAATCGCTTTCCTGGTCGTCTTGTAGTAGATACCAGAAGCAACCAAGGCAATTTTGGTGATTTTCACTTTATAAAGATTGCAATCGGTGCAATTTTTATCCGGTTGGAGCGGGTGACTGGGCACTTTTGCATAATTACCCATAATGCTTTTCGCTATTAAATGGAGAAACGAGTTTTTGCGAAGGGAGTCTAAAAGAAACGGCTGCTGTGCGTCTCGTAGAAGATGTTAGATCAAAAAAAGTTAAGAAATCAAAAGAACTAGGCCTGAAGTGTTCTGAGAATGGCGATTTTTGTATTTTGAATAATATTTTTTGCACTAAATTTAGAGATGAAAAATGAAGTTTACAGTAGTCGTTCTATGGTGCAAAAACGCACACTTTAACGTTCACCTTAACACAAAGGACAATTTATTTCACATTTTCGGATCTCAGATGATCAATTAAGTGTCAGATGTTGCCAAACTTACCACGTAATACAGTCAATTAAATAATTAAGCCCTGACTGTCAAACCAAGAAAGCTAGAATTTTCGAAGTCATAGGTCGAATTCGACCTAAATTTGCAGGGACAGTCGGATAGGAGTTAAGCTTCATCGGCTTTTTTAATAATTTGTTATTGTAACAATTTACTAGTTTTATGGTAAAACACTTACCTGGTTTTCTATCATGGAACTTTATATTAATGAAGAATCCTTTACCAGTCTTTTGCTGATCAGACGTGAAGTAAATGAAACAGCCGCCATAACAAAGTGTCAACCATGTATTCAGGGCTGCTGGAGAACTTTTCGTGAAGGTCGTTATTGACTTGCCAAAATAACCACTTATAGTAAGGACATCCCCTTGGGCGAGGCTAAATTTACTGAACTTGATACTGATATACTGCCGTGATGCATCGATAACCCATCTACAATATTGGTTGTTGGGGTAGTCGGATGGATAAAAAGGACTCCTTATAGTTTTGTCGTCATTGTATAAGTAAGTATCGAGTGTGGTGCAGGCTACAAAACAATTGAAAAAAATGTATAAAGAACGTTTAAGGGAACGTTTTATCGAGATGTAAAACAAAACAAATTAAAATAAATTATATTAGTTGCAAAGAAAAGATTTAAAATAATAAAATAAAAAATGGAATGATAAAAATACACTTGAACATTTTTTTATAATAAATGTTTAGCCAAAAATTTGTTCCAGTATTTTATTGATCTGATTTAAAATTAAACAAAAAGATACCTTTAATATTTGTTGCATATTGAAGGAACAGCGATAACGGACTTGTAGTATTGTTTTTATCTCTTTTAAACTTCATCCATAAGTACCTTCCACTAGATGTCCACCAATAGCTACGTGGAGATGCAGCAGTAAGGTTGTTCACCATCACAGCACTTTCATTCATACCATCTCGTACCACTAAATAGTCACCTGAATTAACCATGCTGAAGTAATAGAGGGAATATCTGACTAACTGACTTTCCTTAGGTGCGGTAATGATCCATGTACATTCCAGGTTATTGGTATAGTTGTTATTAAGATCTATAAAAATACCATCCCAATCTACTGACCAGTATCTTAGATAAAAATCTTTGTTGGCTGGTGGATGACATTCTAAAAGAGCAACATTGAATCAGCATAACAATAGAATAAAAATATCAAGTCACTGACCCCCCTGTATCAACCTCTCTCCCTCCCCGGGGTGTTATGCTGGGGGGGGGGGGGGGTATTACAACAACATCAACAACAACAACAACAACAATAATGCTTTACTATATCTTACTATATAATATATAAAATACAAAAAATGATAAATTTAAAAGAATTATATATGTACGGGCTCTAAGAAATAACTAAGAAGCTAAAGATAAATTAGAACCAGGTATAAACAGAAGTTAATTAAATTGTGTAAATGACGAGCTGTTATAACAGAAATTTCAAATGTACAAAAATATAAACACACACATATATAAACACACATACACATATAAACACACTATTTTGGAGGGAAACAGTAAATAAAGAATTACATAAATAGCTATTTTAAGTCACGCTTGGCATAAATGACCTCAAAATCGCTCATTAGGGCGTATTTTAAAAATTTGAAGTTGGACTTTCATCAAACTTGGCAGGAATATAGGGATTAATCACACAAACTCAATTTTATAATTTTTAGCGTTATTGCTATGATAATGACGTCATTATGACGTCAAAACTTCGTTTTCCAATGGTATTTGATATAATTTCAAATTGATTCAAACATCGTAAAACTGCACTGTATGACAGTTCTTGATATAGCTAACATGAATTCGAAAACCGTTTTTCGATTGGACAATTTAGTCAAAAGTAATCAAATTCTTAAATTTTCTTTAAAAAGCTTTGGCAAAAATATCGCTTGGTACATTTTTTCGAGTTCTTATCAATGTTGCATGAAAATTCGTACATAAACTACACCAGTGTTGATCTAAAACTTGTTGATTTTATTTTTTTAAATTTTCAATCGTAGACGTAGATATTAAGGCGAGAAAAATTGCATACGTCACTATGACGTCACACAAGTTCTAAAATGCTTATATAAGCCTACCAAATAAAAATTTTGAAACTTTTTTTTAATAACAACACTTGTTTATTGCTCTTCGAAAATTTTCATCGAGTGGATGCGTCTTTTTACCATTTTTAAGATGATATTATAATTCAATATGACGTCACATATTATGACGTCACAAAAAGGTATAATCCTTTATAACTCTAGTTAGAAAAGTCATTGCGAGTTCCGGTTAACGGCTAAATATTTCTCTCACTATACCTATTCAGATCAACAAGAATTATCCGTAATTCGATAAAGCATAAGAAATAACCATAAAAGGAAATGTAATATGTGACGTCATAGAAACGTCAGAGTATCATCAAAATATAACATTTTATAAATTGTCATATCTGTAATGTGCTGTGAAAATTATAGCTTGTTTGGACTTCAAATCATAAAGTTAATAGGATTTCCAAGTTTTAAGGACGTTTCTGATGAGCGATTTTGAGGTCATTTATGCCAAGCGTGCTAGTATATATCAGTAATTGAATATAAATTAAATACAATTGTCTTCCAACGAGATAAATTTCAATATATTTGCTTAAAGTCAAACTTTTCAAAACAAAATTGGCAATCGATTAATATGTTTTCAAAAATTAGTTTTTAAATTAATTTATAACACAGGGAGCCCAATACTGTCACATGCAGTAAATACGATACTTGAGATAAAGACATGTAAATTATACTTTGATAAGTTAACATTCACGCCTAATTGAACATTGGATATGTTTGTAAGAATGTACGTTCAAAATAAATGTTTCAAATTCAAAGTTTTCCGGTGCTTTTATATACGAGAGTTTGCCGTCTCTCCCTGTGGTTTGGTTTGTATAGCATACCTTGTGTAAAGTTTCCTTCTGTTCTTGTTGATGTAGTTATTGTTGATAGTGATAAGACCATCACTACCACTAGACAACAATACATCATACTTGGCTGGTTCTTTAGCTGCTGACACAAGACTGTACATTAGTTCTATAGGGGAGTGGAGGGATAGAGTGTTTTAACAGCATCTGCTAAGGGGCTGTGCAAAAATTAACAAAACAGTAAAAACCTGCATATAAGAACCACTATTTTTCGAGGTTAAGCTAAAGTGGTTCTTATATACTTGGTATTTAGTGAGAAATTAGGCTAAGGTGGTTCTTAACTGGTTCTTATTTACAGAGCTAAAACAATTTCCCTTTTATAGTGTTTTTTTCGTGCAAACGCACGCAGCAACATCCAATATTGTTGGGCCAACATTGTTGTGTGATTTTTCGCGATGTTGGAGGGTGTGTGCAAACGCTCGCAACAAGTCACAACATGTTGGGCGCTCCGGTGATAATACAAAGGATTCTGGGACACAAATACCCACAACTCCCTACAAACCACTGCTTGTTGGGGCGCCATGTTGAATAATGGGTGACTATCTTGCTCACTGTTGAATTTCAAGTCGTTTTTTAATGTTTTTTGTTTTACTTGTTTATATAGCGGAGCTCCCGCGCGGGCCGAAGGCCCGCTCGAGCGGAGCACCATACTTAAGAAAAAATGGTAAGCCATCTAGTTGATTTTTCGTCGACCGACACAGGAATCCCTATTCTGTCCGTCCGTCCGTCCGTCCGTCCGTGTACATCGCGATTCTGATTGGCTACTTATTTATGGCGGGAATTGAAGAGGGCGCGCGCGTCAAAATATCCTTCCCTGAGAAAACGTTTTTTATCGCTTTTCTCGACGTTTTATCAACTTTTTTTATCGCTTTTACTTAAGCTTTCTTCATTTTAAAAAAATGCCAAAAGAAAAAGAAATTGATAAGGGAAAAAGACAGTTAACAGAAGAGGAAAAGACAAGAAGACAAGAAAGAGAAAGAGAACGGCGAAGGAGTTTCAATGAAGAACAGCGCAGGCTTGAAAGAGAAAGAAAGAAAGCGAGATTGTAGACGAAACTTGTCAGACGAAAAACAGAGAAAATGAATGCCAAAGAAAAAGGGTTTCGAAAACGAACGTTTCGGAGGAAAACAGGGTTTTCATTAATACAAAATATCAACGGAGAAAGATTAATTTCGAGCATAAAGAGAGTTTTGACTGAAGAAGAACATAAACTTGAAGGACACAAAAACGAAGAAACTATACTAAAGAAAAGCAAAAGACTGATTCCAAAAGATCAAGAAAAACGTATTTCTAGATACCTCCGTGGAAGAATATTAAAAGACTACAGCAATTTAAAAAAAATGATAAAGAAGCGACTTTGTTTGATATGAAAACTGTCCTAGCACAGTTTATTGAAGGATTTTCAGAGCGTATGTCACGAAGCATCAAACAACTACTGGCAATGGTCAAAAATCCGATTTTATCCCAACTCATTACGATATAAAATTATCCTGGTTCACTGAGATATGTCGTGCTAGTTTGCTGATCAGATAATGTAATAATTGGAGACCTTGTTTGGAATAACTTGGCCACAAGTAGTGACGTATTTTATTAAATCACTTTTAAAATAATTTGGTAACAATTAATACAATCGATCAGCAAAGGTGGGATGAAATTACGCCGTCCAAAACACCTTTGCTTAGTTTTACTCCAAGGGAGGTGACGGGGAAGGAGGTGGGAAAGTTTTCTTTGGAGTTGATGTTCTCTTGTAGAATGTTCAAATCAAAGAGGGCGAAAGTATGTTCGCAGAAGATGATATAGTCCCAAGCGTCACCGCCCTTAGCTTATGATTGGCTAATCTAAATTTATACCGGTAACGGCTAATCACGCAACCCATCCTTAACGGATATGTGGCTTCGTGGTTGAGAAAGTATTAAACATGACTCGAGATAAAATGACATTATACTTTGCGGCATAATGTTTGTTTTTATCCCAACTCATTACGATATAAAATTATCCTGGTTCACTGAGATATGTCGTGCTAGTTTGCTGATCAGATAATGTAATAATTGGAGACCTTGTTTGGAATAACTTGGCCACAAGTAGTGACGTATTTTATTAAATCACTTTTAAAATAATTTGGTAACAATTAATACAATCGATCAGCAAAGGTGGGATGAAATTACGCCACAAGGCCACATACTGTGGCCACCCCACCCAGACATATCTTAGTGCACCGGGAGGGTTAACAGTGTTAACCAGCGAAAAGGTAGCATCCCCTGAATGAACTACCTAAATGTCAATGACATGATACTGCAATTGCAGTAAAAATATAAAATACGATTGCGCTTAGCTTTGACAGCCCCTGTCTGAATCAAAGTTAGCGCTATCTAAGGTAATATATGGCAGTTAACGAACGGTGAAACCGCTAAATATTGGTTCAGCCTGTAAAATTCTGTAATACGATTGTGCTTAGCTTTGACAGCCCCTGCTGACTCAAAGTTAGCACTAACTACTGTAACAAGTGTTAACAAAAGGTTGAGTTCAGCCCCTGCGTGAAAACTCGCTCTCAATAAATTAAGATAAGGAGGTTGATGGTCTTATATAGAGTTTAAAAGCCTCGGATTTCCAGCGACCTAGGGCACGAATTTGTGCGTCTGATAGCCCTTGTTCGGCCGCATAACTGGCGGCACCTATACGAAAACTATGACTTTTATAACGAGCACTATCTAAGCCACAGAAAATCAATGACCGACGGAGTTCCATATTAAACTGTGCCATAGTAATAGGTTTCAAGTCCAAGGAACAAAACAATGGACCGGGTTGTGATCCCCTCATCTGGCAATAATCTACTACTGCATTTACAGGGCAAACAGAAATGGTACTCTGGCGGTCAATAACGATAACGTGTGGCGTTTTTGTATTATTGTGCTTATAATTCACGATAGTGATCTTAACTTGCTGTACTTGACCTCCGGATGACACGAACTGGATGTCCCGAAATTGGAGGACGGTATTTACCGTATTGGCTCCTTTGGTCGCTAGCTCACCGAGGCGAAAAAACCCATAAAAGGTAACAAGATACATAGCTGAATATAACTTGCGCTGCCAAGCCGAAGAGTTGGTGTGTACCAAGGCATTGACGAGTTCGTGCAGTACTTGACGGGTAATAGGTAGTCTCAAATCACAGGGTTTGTGGCGTCCTAGCGCTGCAAATAACTTACGAATCAAAAACGATTTAGACGGGTCGGGCAGACCTTTAATTTTGTGAACATACCCAAGAGCTGACACATAAGACATAATAGTCGCCGACGCCAGCTTACGGGCGGTCAAATAAGAAATAAACAGCGCTAAACACGACGTGGAGATAGGGAGCTTTGTTGCAGTCCCGCTATAAAACTTATTCATAAATTGTGAAAATACTGACCACGCGCGTTTGTAGCACTTCTTCGACCCGTCCGTTAAGGACGAGCTAAGGAGTTCTTTGAGGGTATTGACCAACTCTCCGGCTTCAGGCTCTCTGGTATTATCGTTGGGGTTTCTTCGGCCTCTGGCGTGATTTGCTTGAACTGAGAAACCTGGAAACGTGATATTAAATCGGCACGAGTGTTATTAATACCGGGTATGTGTTTCGCTTGAAATATGATGTTGTACTTGAGCGAGGTTAAAACAAGGTCACGGATTAAGACCATAACTCCCCGATTCTTAGATGTTTGCTGATTGATGATGTACACCAACGCTGCGTTATCAGTGTAAAACAATACGTTTCTATTTTTCAGCAAAGTATTCCAAACCCGCAAAGCTACAACTATGGGAAAAAGCTCCAGAATGGTAATGTTTAAAACTTTCCAACTGGCCGGCCATGCACCAAAAAACCATTTATTCGCCAATACCGCACCGTAGCCCTTAGAGCCGGCTGCGTCTGTAAATAACGCTATCGGGATATCTGTATGCCAGATATCGTCCCGAAAGAAAGCCCGACCGTTAAAATCTGTTAAAAAGCCGAGCCATACCTTCATGTCAAGTTTGGCTTCTGTGTTAAGCTTAATACGATGGTAAGGGCGGCGAACCCCTTTCGTGAGATCAATCATTCTACGCAAAAAGGCACGGCCAGGCACTATAACCGAACAAGTAAAATTCAACAGACCTAGTAAAGACTGGAGCTCTTTCAGAGTAACTTTGCGGCGTTTAAGATACGTATGAAGCAAAGTACGGCATTTGTGTAATTTATCTTCAGGTAGGCGCGCCTCCATTAGTTTGGTGTAAAGGGTAATTCCTGCGAATTGGAGAACTGTATTTGGGGACTCTGTTTTCTCACCAGCAATTGGCACCCCTATTTTTTTTTTTTTTTTTTTTTTTTTTTTTTTTTTCTACTACTGCATTTACAGGGCAAACAGAAATGGTACTCTGGCGGTCAATAACGATAACGTGTGGCGTTTTTGTATTATTGTGCTTATAATTCACGATAGTGATCTTAACTTGCTGTACTTGACCTCCGGATGACACGAACTGGATGTCCCGAAATTGGAGGACGGTATTTACCGTATTGGCTCCTTTGGTCGCTAGCTCACCGAGGCGAAAAAACCCATAAAAGGCAACAAGATACATAGCTGAATATAACTTGCGCTGCCAAGCCGAAGAGTTGGTGTGTACCAAGGCATTGACGAGTTCGTGCAGTACTTGACGGGTAATAGGTAGTCTCAAATCACAGGGTTTGTGGCGTCCTAGCGCTGCAAATAACTTACGAATCAAAAACGATTTAGACGGGTCGGGCAGACCTTTAATTTTGTGAACATACCCAAGAGCTGACACATAAGACATAATAGTCGCCGACGCCAGCTTACGGGCGGTCAAATAAGAAATAAACATGTTCTCTTGTAGAATGTTCAAATCAAAGAGGGCGAAAGTATGTTCGCAGAAGATGATATAGTCCCAAGCGTCACCGCCCTTAGCTTATGATTGGCTAATCTAAATTTATACCGGTAACGGCTAATCACGCAACCCATCCTTAACGGATATGTGGCTTCGTGGTTGAGAAAGTATTAAACATGACTCGAGATAAAATGACATTATACTTTGCGGCATAATGTTTGTTTTTGTCAATACTTTTATATTTTGTACCCTATTATATCCCAATCATCCCAATCTACTTCATTAGTAAAAATATTGCTTAGTTTTCAATGGCCTGGCGTGACGAAAGTACTTAACCTTTGAAATTTTAAGTAACATAATATTTTTGTTCATTATTTAGACATTATATTATGTAGTTTTCAATGATTAAAATCAAAAACTAAATTTTTTACGAATTTTCTTGTCGACCATACTTTTTCTTCTTCTAAAAATAGCCTCAGAAGAATGGACTTTTAAACTATGTGCGATACAACCAAATCCAACGACATTCTCGATTTATATAGAAGAAGTGATGGCCTTGATGCTGATATAAAAATTTACATCCGTATTTTGGTTGTCACAATAATACAACTTTAAGAACATTTTGTGTATCGAAATGCAAAGACTATGTTTACATGCACTTAGCTTCAGTTATTGGTTTTCGTTTGACAATCACATTGTAGTAGCAAGTTTAATTACATGTAAGTTTTATGTTAAACTTTGCCTTGTATATTGTTCGTAGATTCACGGAGAAACATTTAGAGATTCTCAAGCAGTTATGTCGACTCTGTGGCAATCAAATCAAAGATTCAGGCCCAGGTCATGTTTACATAGCTTGGTAGCTTTTTGAATGTTTTGATTCTGTTCGGACTGGTGACGTATTCGTGACGTATGGCGAAATCCAAGTACGTGATTGGTCCAATCACTAATTAGAAATATCGCCAAATGGGGTTATAATCCGGACTGGTAAGTGACACTGATGACTCTGTACTTGTAAGTACAGTATCATTTTTTAATTGGATTCGTCGCATCATCTTACATAGGGGTTGAAATCAACAAGGATTTTTACTGAAGGAGCCATTTGGACATCCCATCCTCCCCGCCCTGTTCAAAAAAGATTGAAGACTGATATATCCTGTATAAAGCAAATATATAATAAATATATAAAAAAAATATATAAATATAAACGGTTGTTATATACCTTTTTTACGGCAGTGTAATAAAAATAATACTACCGATATTGCAAATAATTGTTATTATTATTTATTTATTTTGTTATTGTTATTTATTTCATAAAAAATAATAATAATAATAATAATTAAAAAAAAAAGATATTGCAAATAATGATACTAATATCAGAAGAAAAATGATATTTTAATCACAACAACGATGATAATATCATGACAATAGAAAGGCAAAGTTGATTAAAATTACCGTACTTGAAAAATGAATTTCGTTATATATATATATATAATAATATAGATAATGATATATATCATAGTCATCTAATAATAATTTGCATGTGTAAACGACCAACTTTGCATTTAATTTTTTCTTGCAATGTGTGCACACCCTGAAGTACATATAAGTTTATCAGTATCAGGCTGTCCTATGAAAAAGGATCAATCATCAATACATTAATTTACCTGAACCAACTTGAACGAGTACGCCAGCTTTTTAATAGCCACAGAGTTGACTATTTTATTAATGCCCGTAACGGATTTCGGTTGCTTCCAGGAGGGAGGGGGCGTCTCCAGGGAAAAGGCGTGTTGTGGGCTCGCTCTAATGTGACGTCACGATTCGATTCAAAATGGCGACCATTGTTTAACTCAGTTGTTTCCACAAAAACATTCGATTTTTTTTGCATTGCTGAACTTTTTTTTTACTAGTGGGAGTTCTTTGATATGTAATAGTATCCAATAGTTCACTATAGCCGAATTTGTTGATCAGATTCGACGAAAATACTGCTTTTCTAGCCAATTTCGTGATGAACTGTGATGTCGGTCCAGTGCTGTTGATATGCAGTTTTTTACAAGTACACGAACGTAAAATCACAATGGATCAGTATTTTTCATCCAGAATAGGAGGTTTATGCAAGTATATGATAATCTTCAGATCTGCAAAGTTTGTCTCTGTTTGGCTTTGTGGTTGGTCTCATCAATCGATTTGAAGGCTGATCTCACGAACTACAAGTCGAAATTACGAACCCGAAACTGGGAGAACCGAACAAAACAACTTTGCAGGTTAGTAAATGTATTCCCATTGAAGTTAAGTCCTTAATTATCTTGATTTTGAACCTTGACATGAATGTTTATGCTTATTCAAAGAGCTAAATGCATACTTTGAAGATCGTATTTATGTGTATTTTATAATAGCTATCTAAAAATGCTTTGAAACTAGCTACCATAAATACCCAAGCTGTACCCACTTTCTTAATTATTTGTCTTCAAAATCAATTCGTATATCAGTTGCTTTGTTAGAAAAATTTGATACAGTGCAATATAAAGCTTTCTGCTGTCATGTTTTCACATCAGCTTACGGAAATAAATAAAGATAATATATAACATGAAATTCATTGAATAATATTTCAAATTATGATTGAAAATCAGGATATAAAATCTGAGATTTATCAAGCTAAGCTTCCATCAGCTATTGTAACAAACTTGAATTAAATTAAATGATGATTATAAAGTTAAACATTTTTTTTTTTTTTGCAGGTAAAATGGCTGGAAAAGATAACACACTATTTCAACAATGTGAACAGTGAAATAATAATTACTATTGTTGGTTTACACTGAACTATTCTATGCTTGTCATCTTGTTTATGCCAACTGATGACTGGATAAACCCCTCTATTAACTCTGTTTGAGTGATACTGAATAAATATAGTGACTATAAATACAAACTAAAGTGGTTTTCATTAACACTTGAAACCCTCTTTAGTGTATTACTCTTTATACACTCTAATTTCATTGTGTTCTTTTGTTCTTATTTGACTATTACACTTTAATCAATACACTTTGTTTCATGGGTTACTTAAAACCACTCTTTTGCCTATAGTAACTATGTTGTTTTTGTAGAGCGAAAACGCTAAAACCATGCAAAAAAATGCAATATAAAAAATTGTTACTATTAAACTAATAGTTTATATCCAGTGACTATTTAGTAAATACCACTCAACCAGAAACATCAAATACAAAAGAAAACAATACCTCACGGTCACTACAGAAGAACTATTATACAGTTGCAATTTTATTTTCATGGATATAGTGTTGTTGCTCTATCAAACTTTTGTCCCTGCCCCATAGCTGCTGTTTTGAATGCAACAAGATACCCTATAGCAGTTTCCCATTCATTACTAACAAGGTACAATAGATGCTTATTTTAATAAAAACATTGATTTTATTTCTATATACATCAAACAATGTTTTTTAAACATTAAAATGAAGTAAATTTAAAATTCCCCCTACCCCCCCCCCCCCCCCAGCTTTTTCAAACAGCAATACCAGTATTTCTATTTGACCTTTAATAATACAGTACACAAACATGATATAAGTTAAGCACAATTTCAACATGAAATTTTATACAAATAAATTAGAGCAAAAGCACTGAAACCATGATATATAAAAACAAATAAAAAAATACAAATTAAGTAGTTAAGTTTACTATAACATACAGTTTCTATTTTAAATGTCATTCAACCAAAAAATCAGATACTAAGGAAACAATGACTCATTGTGACCAATAGTCAGTAAATAGGAAATATTGCATAGTAAGTAGCAATAATTGCATACATTTTCATGGATAAAGTTATATACTAATATTAATTTTAAGTGCTCTATTTGTTGAACTTTTAAAAATAAATCAACAACTTCAATTTAACTATAAGCAATAGTACTGCAGATTAATGCAATAACTGTTAGTTAAGATCGTTGTTTTTACTTGATAAAAATAGTAACAAACAAAACAGTCACATTCCTATCGAAATCGTGTACAGGATAAGTTGTAAAGGCTGAGAAACTACACAAAGATCGATTGATGAGAAGAACCACAGCTCCAAATAAAACCAAAATCAAACTGGTTAGAGTTAAACTTATAACCAATATAACCTCCTATTTTCAAAATGTTCCATAAAGTTTTACCAACGGAATCACGATGTTTTCAGATGATGGTTGGCCATTTTCGATTAGGACCTGCAGCCTTCCCGAGAAGTTTTAACGAAAAAATACAGTCAACTATAAACGTTTTTTCGAGATCAGTTGCGCTCAACTAGTAAATCTATAAACAAAGAACACTCACTGTGGGTTAACTACTTTACAATGTGCTGTTTTACCTCTCTTTTATCTCGTTTTCTTAACTTCAAAATGGCGCTTTCAAACTAAACTGACAAGAATATCTAGCGTATCCATGTGACGTCACACTAGAGATCGCTGTAGATAGAAAATCTAATTTGCATACAATAGAGTCATCCCCTCCCTCCTGGTTGCTTCCCTTGTTTTGTGAAATTGTGAAATTTCCCATATTTATTGGTGTTTGAAACATGGCAGCACGTGTCAATTCAATCTCACTTTCAGGACCAAAAAACTGCAAACTTATGCAGTTGACTTGAGATGTCTCTCTTGCACTGTACACGGAGGGGGCGTTAAGGGAGGGGGGTAGTAGGTGGTTCGAAACCGGCGCAAAACTGCTAAAAAAATCAACAAAAATAATTGCACTAAAATTTGCTAAAAATCGCGACCGCAAGATTTGTAAAACCACTAAGTAGTTCGACAATCTGAAGCCTTACATTTTGATAATGCATCTTAGAAAAACATATCATGATTATGTATTTACAACGCTTGTCAATCAAATGATTTGGAAAATTTAACGTAAACTCAACATCTGCTCGGATTCATATCCTTATTAAATCATCGTACATTTTTCTGTGATTAGAAATGAGAATTGGCAAGTACAAGCAGCAAATGAAATCGTATATCATATATCAGAAATGGCCACACTGCTTTGTCAGATTACATGTTTTTGAACAGATTGCGTTACATATATATATATTAAATATATGCAAGTTTAATAACTTATATAAACATAAGTTGGTTGAAACTATCATTCATCTAGTAACTAAGGTTGGTGGTCTTTACAAATTTATGGAACTTCAAGAGCTTACACTAATGTCATGTAATGGGGCTGCCTGTTTGTTATCGATAGAAACACGTACGGCTAAAAAATATTGACATAGCTTTTAGTTGCCTCAACTATCTCTAAAAAATTACTATTCAAATAACTATTTTAACTGTTATTAAACGAGTTATCATGGGCAGTGTCATTTGATGTCAGTCATTTGATCGAGCACATTGCGTTACATGCACGTCGGGATGTATGCATTGCTTTTATCCCAGAAATAACTAATATAGCAGATGTTGGTTGAAGGTGAGTGGTTTTATAAATCTATGGAAGATTTTCGCAATAGTTTGGCGTTATTTTACACGGCAAAACGAGTAACGGCTAGACAAAACATGTCAGAGTCGCTAAAGTTGAATTTTAACCAACTTTGAGATCGCTGTTCATGCCATACAACCAAAATACGGACGTAAATTTTTATATCAGCATCAAGGCCATCACTTCTTCTATATAAATCGAGAATGTCGTTGGATTTGGTTGTATCACACATAGTTTAAAAGTCCATTCTTCTGAGGCTATTTTTAGAAGAAGAAAAAGTATGGTCGACAAGAAAATTCGTAAAAAATTTAGTTTTTGATTTTAATCATTGAAAACTACATAGTATAGTGGGTGTCGGGAAAATAAGGATACGGACCGTCCGTCGGCGGACCAACGGACCAACGGACCGGCGGACCGACGGACCGGTCCGTCGACGGACCATTTGGGAAAACGCGGACCAAAAAAATAAATAAATAAATAAATAAATAAAAAAAATAAAGATACAAAAAAAAAAAATGAAAAAGTAGATAAAACGGTAAAAAAAACTTCCAAATATTTATAAAATGTTTCTTTACCCGAAAAAAATCAATAATTCAGAAGAATTAACCTATTAGTGAGTGTCCCACTGTGTTTCTCGATGCAACTCGAGGAATCGGGATACTTGAATTATACTGAGAGACTTTTTCTGATATTTTTTTCTCTTAACTGCAACAATCGAAACACAGAGTACGAATCATCTTGTGATGTCGAATGTGTATAATGTCAGTCATCACTTGATAAGACACGCACGTCCCTCTCTCAGTACATAAGCCTTAAAATAAGAATATTGATCGATTGAATATTGATTACTCAACGAATTTGATAACACATTCAAGATGCTGAGATCAATGGATTTTAACAAGCGATCATTATAGTAGCCCATTTATTGCCCAAAGTGAAGCTGGCCTGAGATTTCATGGTGGGAGGTCAACAAGGTCAGTTTATAAAAGCTTTTGATGACACAACTGATAAATTCAAAACAGATATGTCGTTATTAATACTTGAGTTCAATTTATTAAATCCATTTAGGGATGATAATCAAAACTAACAGCCTTTACTTCAGTTTAACGCATTTATCTCTATCCAAGTCGCAGCGTCAGATTCACGGGCTGTACTATGTTATAATAACTTTTATAATAACATATCAGAGAATAATTCTAGATTTATGTACTGAGAGAGGGACGTGCGTGTCTTATCAAGCCGATGACTCTGTTTGCAGGCAGCTTGTGAACTAGCTTGTCGTTTCGATTGTTGCAGTTTAAGAGAAAAAAATATCAGAAAAAGTCTCTCAGTATAATTCAATGCAAGTATCCCGTTTCCTCGAGTTGCATCGAGAAACACAGTGGGACACTCACTAATAGGTTAATTCTTCTGAATTATTGATTTTTTTCGGGTAAAGAAACATTTTATAAATATTTGGAAGTTTTTTTTACCGTTTTATCTACTTTTTCATTTTTATTTTTTTTATTTATTTTTTTTTTTGTATCTTTATTTTTTTGTATCTTTATTTTTTTTTTTTTTTTATTGATTTATTTTTTATTTTTTTTTGGTCCGCGTTTTCCCAAATGGTCCGTCGACGGACCGGTCCGTCGATCCACCGGTCCGTTGGTCCGCCGACGGACGGTCCGTATCCGTGTTTTCCCGACACCCTACAATGATGTCTAAATAATGAACAAGAATATTATGTTACTTAAAATTTCAAAGGTTAAATACTTTCGTCACGCCAGGCCATTGAAGTGGGGTAATCTGAGATCGCTAAAATTAGCATATTCACCCACTCTCACAAAAATCCTTATTTCTCGAAAACTAAGCAATATTTTTACTAATGAAGTAGATTGGGATGATTGGGATATAATAGGGTACAAAATATAAAAGTATTAGCAAAATCGGATTTTTGACCATTGCCACGATTTACAAGCCGATGTCTGATGCTACCTGACATACGCTCTTCAAGTTTGGCAGTTAAACTATGAACAATGTTTAATCAATCAAAATTCAAGTACATACATTTATTCGTCAAAATATGATCAATGTCGACGTCATTGAAGGGTAGAAAACCTCAGGAAAATACAGTCACCGATAAAGTAAGTTCAAGTTTAATTTTTGTTTCAAGTTTTTGAGAGACAGTAAGCTTATTTTAATACTGAAAAACTGTTTGATATAACGAGCGTGAAAAAAAAAAAAACACCTAAAAACTTAATTAATATAATTAAGGTTCAAAAAGGAAAAATCCGTTATCTGTTTTATTATAGAAACAAAAGAGAAAAGGTTTAAAATTAATCCTTTGTGCATGTGTAAATTGTACTTTTCGTAGCCTTTTTTCGATTGAAAAAGTTGTTTATTTATGTACTTTAACCTCATCAACGGAAAACATCAAAGATGAATCGAAATACAAACATAATTTAAAATTGGTTGAAAACTTCTTTTTATTTAGCAATATTGACTATTTTATGCTTACGAAACGAGCTTTTTTAGTAGTTTTTACTTCAAAGTCGTTAAAGTTTTTTTTTCAGAATAAAATGATGTTTTACACAAAGTTTTTCATAATAAAATACCTTGTTTTAAAATCCATGTCTTTTCAAATCGATCAGTTGTGTTGGTAGAACTTATAATTCTTGAGGCTTTTAATTCCATTTCAAAATAACTTTTTGTTTTGTTTTGAAGATTTGCCATGACTACTTTTTAGTAAATCTAATACAATGAAAAGGTTTAACCTTTTCTATCCGGAATCCTAACTAACTTTGGAAAATAAAAGAAGGTAAAAAGCGGCCGTAAAACGACTGTTCAGCCACAGCACTTTTTCAAGGCGTAATCAAAAGCAAAATAGGCTTAATGACTTAAAAATAAAAGGGATAATAATAAGGCTATTCACACTATCGTTTGGGAATGGTATTTTCCATCAAAAACATTTCTGAACACTTTTTTGTCTGAACAAAACTATGGACTGAAGTGACAGTTGAAAATTTGAGAAAAAGATGAAAAAGTGCATAGAATGAAAACGATAACCAACCTAAGAAAAGGCAGTGAGATTTATTACAAGTTTTTACTTAAATTAAATCAATGTCCATTCATGAATTGTCCATTAACATGCTTTTATGGGACTTTTTTCAATGAGAAATGTCCGCCCCTCGTGTAAATGACAAACTTTCCTTTTGTGCGTTGCGTTACATGATGGCGTCATCTACATCGATAGCCAATGAGGATTTTGACATTATGTCAATCAAAAAGAGAGCGAGAAATATCTTACATTTTACTGTCTTTTCCAGGCCTTTGTTTTGATTCTCTCTCCGCGCGCTGAATCTTTGAAAAGTTATATTTTTCGATTAAAGATGCTATAGAAATTACAATAAACAGTTAACAGTTAACAGTTTTTTTATATATTTTATTGATTTTTTGATAGTTTTTTACACTTACATAAACACAATTACAAAAGACTGAAAAAGTACATAAATTAAATATAACGTTTTTTGGCTAATTCGTTATTAAATTATATTGACTAAATTATGAATTAAGCTTTGAATTTTCTCATATTTTTTCAAATGAGTGTATAGCTTGTTGTTATTTTTTGCAACGATGTATTCGATTTTTTCATAGTCTATTAGATTTATTGGATAATATTTAATGACAGGAAGTAACTGTTTTTGTTTGCAATTATAAAGTACATATTTGTATAGTAAAAATAAGAAACCTTCCATATTGTCTTCAGAACTTAACTCCCTATTAATGAGAATATTTTTAAAACTTAGCTCTGGTATTAACTTTACATTTGCGCTGCTTAGACATTGGTTAATGTTAAAGTATAGGTCCTTTGATTTTTTTGATTTTACAAATTCGACAAAAAAATGTTCCATAGATTCGTTTGATGTTTTACAAAATGTGCATAAAGGCGAGTCCACTATTTTAAATTTATATAACTTCATGTTTAAGAATAAACAGTTATTCAGTATCTTATATTGGAATTCTCTTAATCTAAAATTATTTGTTAAGCTATTCGCTCTTTGATAGACTGATACCCACTCAATGTCCTTATTGCCAGGCAAAATACGTAAGCAACTCGTAAAATATCAGCCTGTAATACCCAAGAAAATATTTAATAAGTGGTATTTACATGCACATATTGATGTTGTAAGAAAAAATTAAACTGGGAGCTCCGCTATTAGGTATTACCTAATTTGTATATTATTTGCTTTTTCTAAGCGATACATATTTTTCTTTTGAATTTTTTTTTCATTTTTTTTTTTTGTCTAAGAATTTTTTTGAATTTTTTATAGTATTTTATTAATGAAAAACTCCATATTAGTTTGATTTTGCTGATATTTCCCTATAACAACGATGGGCCACCAGCGTAACATTGTTGGATGTGCTGTGCAAACGAACGCAACATTGTTGGGCTACGCTTCGATGACCGCGAAACAAAAGAAATGTTGGGACTTGTTGGCTCTGAAGTTTGACCAGTTTCAAACTTCATCCAACAACATCCAACAACATCCAACATGTTGCAGCAACACGCAACAACACGCAACATGGTGTGCAAACGCTCGCAACATGTTTGGCCCAACAATGTTGCGTGATGTTGGCAAACAATGTTGCGTGCGTTTGCACAGGGCTTTAAATTGTTATGTAGAAGCATCTGAATGATGAATGTATTCTCATTGAGAAAACTGATAATGCATTTGTAAAACATTTTTCTTGCATTGATTTTAGATTTGGTCATATTCAGACTCAACTTATATTTTTTCAAATGACCAAATAAATCTTGAAACCTTTCATTTTAGAACCAGTCTAATTTCTTAGGCAAAAGTGGTTCTTTTTTAACAGGTGCTTAAAAAAGCAATTTTTAGCCTAGTGGTTCTTAATCCACTGGTTCTTATATGCGGGTTTTTACTGTATAGGGGCGCTGAGTAGTAAAAATGATAAAGGTTTTCGATTGTGGATATAAAATAAATAGAAGGTTACTCGATGATCTCATGATGTCGAAGGTTTGGATCGCGACGTTTCGACTGCTAGTCTTCATCAGGCGATGAATAGACAGAATAAAATAAGAGTGATAAAAGCAAAAATTAGGTAAGGCCCCTCTTTCCAAAACAAAAATCTTAGTTCTGAATCTGATTCCAGTTCTATTAAAGAATATGTTTGTATGTGGTATATCGTAGTGGTAAAAACTGTCTGAGTCACGCCCATTTATAACGCCTGCTATTTCTATAATAACATATGATAACGCCGCCCTGCTATTCTTATTATAACGCCTGCTATTCTTTGATGAATACAATCTCCAGTACAAAAAAAAAAAACTACACAAGCAGCATGGCTAAATATATGAATGTTTTTTTATCGAGATAGATCTATCTCTTGAATAATCATTAATATGTTGACTCAAATGTTCTCATCAACTGTAATGTTATAAACTGTATTACTATTAAAGTAATATGTGTAGAAACTGTCTACATAGAAGCGTCCATAGTATTGTATTTTTTATGTAATTTTGCCGAATTTTAGAAATTTTTTTAATATAGTTTTTGTAAGTTGTCCAACTTATAATTTTTAAATCGCGAAAAATGTGTTCATCTCCGCCATTTGATATTTAAATCCATTTTTTTTTTCTCCTTTCCTTTCAAAATAGACCGGACGAACTTGAATTGAGCTGCATGAGAATAATACAATGTTTTGTTGACTCACCTCTTCACTTTGCATCTACTGCGAAGCTTCGACGAACTGTACCATCATGATCCAAAGGTGTTTCTATAGCAGTATTTTAAAATTTACATCTTTGTTTGACGAGACAAATTGAATTAAAACAATTGTCGCTGTATGCACATTAGCAATACAGGTCCAAAATGAATTAGTATATGTCACATTAACATCGCTGTTTCTCAATTAATGTTATTAGGTTGGTCATGGCCTATATGCAGCGATAAAGTCGGCGAATTTTGACATACACTTGTCCCCCTTGTTATTCTTGAACGAAGCGTAAATAGTAAACTAAAGTCGTGTTTTATCAATAGAAATTCCTGTATTTAAGTTGATTCGTCTGTTTTGCAACGCGCAGATTCCTGTGCATTTTTCAACAATTAGCACGTGCCCATGTTATTACAGAATTGCGATTTTCATTCCCATTATGTGTTAAACGCGTGCAGCAACATAAAAATTTCGATCTTGAAAATTTGGGCGACAAATAATGGTGGTGATCATTATCTTTATTTGATAAACCATCAGAGGAGATACCAATTAAAAAAAATAAATAAACATAGGATACTGTTAAGAACATGTTACAAATATTTGTTTTAAACGTTCTTTTTGGAGCAAAGTGAAAGATAAACTTCATTGAAGGCAAGAGAGCTGAAAAAAAAGCCAAAGAAGACTTTTGAGCTGCCTTAAAATGAATTAGCTACATATGATCTTCAAACAATTACTTGGTTAGGAATATGAGGTAGCAGAAGACCAAAAATAGAGAACATGTATCTATTTGTGTTTATGTATTTATGTACTATAGCAGTATGCATAGCATACATCTATGATAAATATTATACCATATATTAACAATATAAATATACAGGAACACATTAAATATAAATATGACCAGTATACATATATTACTTACATAGGAAATAGTATTAATACAATATAATTGTAGACCCGTTTTGACAGGTTTTCGCAAGTTAATTAAGTTTTTTGGTAGGTTCATTTTAAAGCTAGTAAAAGGTTGTTTGGTTTTCAATTTATCTGGCAAAGAGTTCTAGAGTTTCGGGCTTTCATTTTAACACTAAAATGACGATATTTAACAAAATATCTCGTAAATGAACACGTGACCCCTGTTTTTGCTTCAAAACTTGCTTTGTTAAATAATGCTTTTTGAAAAGGTTGTAACAATATTTCTTTCAATATTTTTCTTCAATATTTAAAAAAAGTAATATTATTAAAGTTATTAATCGTTGATGTGAGAAAATAAAAATATCTTTATCGTTGAAAAATATTTTTCATTGTTTTCCATTCTTATATAAATATTATTTTTTTTATTATGTTAAAAGCATTGAGAGTTTTAAATGCGTTTTTCAAGAAATAAAGTATTATTATTATTGTTAGAATGTTATTCGTTTGTTCCACAAATGTCGAAGATTCGTCCTAAACAAACCCGGGGAAACCTTTCTTCTAGTATAGAAATAAACAACTCGAAACCTACAAAATATCGAATTTTGAGCGATTCTTAAATGAGAATCACCTTAAAAGACATTTTGAGATATTTAAAATGTCTTTTTTTATAATAAGGAATTGTACACTAATTACCAAGTACGGGAGGGGTGGGGAGGGGGGGATGGGGTGAGGAGCTTCAGATCATTGGAAATGCGAAGGCGGCATTTGCGACATATCTATTGTATTTAAATTATTATATTTTAGTAAATTCTGGTAAACAAAAAGGATTGTACAGTTAAAATCTCCTTAAAAGAGATATTGCATTATTAAAAAGGTATTTTTTTAAATAAGAAATTGTACACTTATTACCAAGTATGCATGGGAGGAGCGGGGGCATGATGAGCTTCAGATTATTGGAAATTGTAGCACATTTTTAGCTATTTAGTTATTGTCTAGGGCCAGTACCTACTGTACTTGTTATTTTGTATTTGTAAATTATAATCTCTTGCAAATTCTAGGTGCAATAAAAACGTTGCTGTTGTGGTTGTTGGAAATGCGTTAACAGTGTTTTCAGAGGCATTTGTGTCATACCTATTGTATTTGAATTATGATATTTTAGCACATTCTGGAAAACAAAAAAGGGAAAGGAAAGTCTGAGCATGGGGAGTGATTTTAATAACCTCCATATTCATGTTATTTAATGCCCCCTCTGGTTTTTCAGTCTACCTTCCTGATAACTATTGCTCAGTCCCTAAGCTGTAGATAAGTTTACAGGTGCTTTTTAAAACTATATTCGAAAACATGTCACTATAAATTAAACTTTCTTTGACGTTTTGCGCAGACTTTGATGACATTAAAATAATCGTGTGTTTCATGGTTTAGCACCTGTATATTGTGAATGATTAGAGCCTTATATATGTTTATCTATATGTGAATGATTAGGGCCTTATATATGTTTATCTATATGTGAATGATTAGAGCCTTATATATGTTTATCTATATGTGAATTATTAGAGCCTTATATATGTTTATCTATATGTGAATTATTAGAGCCTTATATATGTTTATCTATATGTGAATGATTAGAGCCTTATGTATGTCTATCTATAGATTAGAGCCTTATATATGTTTATCTATATGTGAATCATTAGAGCCTTATATATGTTTATGTATATATGAATGATTAGAGCCTTATATATGTTTATCTATATGTAAATCATTAGAGCCTTATATATGTTTATCTATATGTGAATGATTAGAGCCTTATATATGTTTATCTATATGTGAATGATTAGAGCCTTATATATGTTTATCTATATGTGAATGATTAGAGCCTTATATATGTTTATCTATATGTGAATGATTAGAGCCTTATATATGTTTATCTATATGTGAATTATTAGAGCCTTATGTATGTTTATCTTTATGTGAATTATTAGAGCCTTATATATGTTTATCTATATGTGAATTATTAGAGCCTTATATATGTTTATCTATATGTGAATTATTAGGGCCTTATATATGTTTATCTATATGTGAATTATTAGAGCCTTATATATGTTTATCTATATGTGAATTATTGGAGCCTTATATATGTTTATCTATATGTGAATTATTAGAGCCTTATATATGTTTATCTATATGTGAATGATTAGAGCCTTATATATGTTTATCTATATGTGAATTATTAGAGCCTTTTATATGTTCCACAGCACATCTTAAGATCTTTAAGTAAATTACCTGTTCGGGAACCTAAACTTATTTTAAAAACATTTTTTTTACCGCATTTTCTCTGTATATGGGCGCCTCGTTTATGGAACGCCCTTCCACATATAATAAGAGTAAATATTTTCTAGAGTAAACGCAAGACATATGTTTTAAACAAAGTTAACTGCTGATTTGTTATTCTTATTTAGCTTTTTTCTTACTTTCATTCTTTTAGGAACATATCTTATAAAAATTATATTTGATATTTTTAGGGTTACGCGGGTATCTTTTTATATCTATATGTGCAGACTTATAGTCTCAATTATTTTTAGTATTTTATCATGAAATTATTGTAAATTTGTAAAGCGTTCTTGGACATGCAGTTTTATTGGAATTGGTGCTATTAGTATAGGAAATTACACCGTTCGAGAAGAATTAATGAAAAATACCGCGCGTATTTGATGATTTACTTTCATCAAATACAAGCGGTATTTTTCATTAATTCTTCGAGAACATAGTTGTAATTTCCTGTTAATATCACATCTATAAAAAATACGAGTTTCTGAGAATAAAAGTGCAGCTATTTGAAAGGTATCCAAAAGCAAATTTCCCGGATTTGTGCAATTAATTAAATATTGCACGGTATTAAGAAACAATTCACAGTTCGTCAGCCAATCAGAATCGAGTATTTTTTATAGATGTGATATTAATTAGATCAAGTTTCTTAGTTCCCGATTAATTACACGGTTGTCTTTGGCATTCGTAAGGCACTAACTTTGTCATAACCCTACATAATTCAAATTCATTTCAAACGAAAAAAATTATATGAATTATTATGGAGAACATTGTCGATTTGGCCTACGGCCTGCACGCATTCCTCTGAACTAAATTGAAAAGCGATTGTTTTATTATTTCCTTGTTGGAATTCATTGACAATGAACATGAAATTATGAACAGATTATTGATATCTTTTAGGATTGCTTTTACTTGCTACATTTAAACCCTCCTCGCCTTTAAAATTATTTTTTACCATATCAAATTGTTTATTTTTATTCAAAGATTCTTCATGAATAATTAATTCGTTTTAGAAGTAGTTCAAAGGCCTCCAATTCGGACTTGAAACCCCCGTCCAGTCCTCATTGTCGGCCTTTAAACATTACTTAAAACATGTTGAGCTTTTTTGGAAAATCTAATTGCCATTGATCTATCTATCAATGTCAGCGTTGAAGTCTCCAAGTCTACCTAAACTTCTCAATTAATCCTAACCCGACCATCGTTAGCCTCGAAATCGTTTTATATATTCTTTAGAATCTCATACTTCATTGTTTTAAAGCTCGCTGATTGGCTGAGAACGAAACCGGATGCGAGGGTATTTAGCGTGGAATACCCTCTCATCCGGTTTCTGAATCGCATGGAACGATCAACGTGGAATTCCCTCGTTCTCCAATGAATTTACCTATAGAATTTAGTTAACAAAAGGCTGTGTGAATTTAAGAACTGTACTGATTTACTCCCAGCAATATAATTCATGTGAGAGTTTAAGTTATCACTGCAACCATCAGAATCATAGATGTTAAAGAATTAATTATCCAATGCAAAACTGAGTTGAAACATAATGTACTTCATCCACATGACCAATATTTGTTGTAGTATAATTAATTCCTGTATATTGCCTAATCAATCGTTCAGTTAAACAAGACTGCAATAATACCACGGGGGAATTCTTGGCACAGTTTGCACAATATTATCTTGAATTAGAGGGCCAAGATTTGATTCAATGTCACCTAGCCTGAAATAAGTATATTTTGTCTAGAAATACCAAATCACTTATTTTTACGATACGAATAGCACACACGATACGTTAACCCCAGGCCTGTCTCGGGTCCCAAAGTCGCCTTTTGAAGGGGATGAATAAGTTTCAAGGTAGTAATATAGTCAATTTTAGAAAACGTTTTTCTTTTCTAAAATGGTGTTAAGTCTCCCTAAGTCGCTATAAATCGCCTTAAATTGAATTATGCTGCCATTTCCTCATATTTTTTTCTTAAAACGCCTTAAGTCGCATTAAATAACGGTGATTTTTGGAGCCGAGGTAGGCCTTACCCCTACCCAATTTGAACATCTGCAAAGAATCGGCCATTCCCCATTAGTTAATGGTATTTACTCAGTTTGCTGATGTTTAATTACTTTAACTAATTGTGGAGTTGTTTGTTTTTGCTTTATTGTTTTAGTATTCACACAAAATATTTCCTCTTAGATGTCTTTTTAAAATTGCTGGAGTTACAGTCAAACTAATGCATTTCTATCAATGTTAGAAGATCCAATTTAATTTATTTCTGCAAATATGAATTTCCGATAAGGGTATGCCGTCCCGAAAGAAAGTATTAATAACAATATTTCTGCAACTAAACCAGTTTTTGCAAGTTTCTGTTGTTCAAAAATTGCATTGTAAGTAATGTTTTGATTTGAGGCCGTTGAAACTTTAATAAAAAAATTGATTCATTTATGCAAATTTCAAAACAAATGAAAAATCAAATTTTGATAAACAAATTCAATCTTCTAATCTACATAGGAACACATGAGCTGGTTTGACTATAAGAGAGGAGAGGAACGGATCAGGGAGGAGGGAGAAACTGCAAAAATAAACAGGGAGGAGGAAGAAATAGAGGTAAAAAATAGAAGGAGGAGGGAGAATTAAAATATATAAAGGCAGGAGGGAGAAGCGTTACCTAATTAATTATTGAACTATAAGGTCTTGTTGGACTGATTGTAATATTATTTAATTTGGGCCAATTTTATGCGAACAGCTTATCTCTGAAATACAAACTATTAAATGGTTCAAATTTGTACCATTTGCACTCTAATGAATGGCCTCAATAGCTTTTATTTATAAAGAACAAAGAAAATTAGGGAGGGAGAAATGGTCGAAAAAATTAGGGAAGAATAAATAGAAAAATTCTTCATCCCTTTGTATTTTTAAGACAAAAATGAAAGCCTTACTTCTTTCTTTGTAAATAAAACCCCAAAAAATTAATTGAATTGTAAACTTATAATATACTAGTATGTATGTATCAATCACGAAAACCTCCTTTGTTTGTAGCTTGATTGCCTTATATATGCAATCTCCACGCTTCATACTAATTGTTAATTAGTCCTGTGTGCAAAAGTAGTTTGTTTAACGCTTTGGGTTGTCTCTCTTGCACCCTCCACCTATTCTTTTCAAATTTTTACTGTAAATATATCTTGTGTGTATGTGGTAAAAAAACCCTTTGAACCTTTGAGCCTATGTTTGTGAATGATACTACTCAAGAGAGTTCAACCGTTCAAAGTTTACTGAGGTGAACGAAGTTCAAGTGATGTTTGAACAAAAGTTAATGTAAACATACATAATGTCAAAATACTTTTAATTTTGCAAAGATACTTAGAAAGTCATGCTAAAACATGCTAGATGTTCGTGAATAGACGAGACTATAGGAGTATAAATTAAGGGTAGAAACGAATGGCTTTATTCCGTTGTTGAGAGTCGACCAGTTTGGGTAAATTCGCAGCCAGATAATTTGTAAGTATAACTCAGTCATTTTTGGTATTTATTGATGTTTTTCCACCATTTTATCGTGTTTTTATATTCTTTACCGCCGTTATATATCATTATCGATCTTATTTTTTTATCATCGTTGTCGTTGTCGTTGTTTTTTTTTTTTATTATTCTTTTAATAATAAGTTTATTTTTTTAAGTGTTTTGATGCGTTCGTTAATGTTAACTCTTTTCTTTTTTGTTGTTCTTCTTCTCGTAACTCAGTCTTTTTTGATACTCATTGATTTTCTTCTTTATCGCCGTTATATATCAGTAGAGGCGGATCATTTGAATTTTGATGGGGGAGGGTCCCAATTTTAGGTTTGTTCGATTTTTTTCCGGACATACAGTTTGCAAGATATTTTTTTGACAGATCCACGATATATATATATATATTTTTTTTTTGCCTTGATTGGTCATGCTCGATTTTTTTAAGGGTCTTGCTCGATATTTTTTGGGGAAATTGGGTCCCCCCCCCCCCCCCTCCCCCATCAAAACTCAAATGGTCCGTCCCTTATTAATATTACTTTTTATCGTCGTTATTTTTTAATTATTTTTTGTTTTATTTTTTTTTTATCTGTTCATCGACTGTTATCTCTTGTCTTTTATTATTGTTTTTGTTGTTTTAGTTCTTCTTGTTGATATTCTTTTTCTCCTTCTCCTTCTCCTTCTCTCTCTCCTTCTCCTTCTCCTTCTCCTTCTCCTTCTCGTTCTCTTTAAGGTTTTTCATCATGAACTTCAAACACCTCGCCCTCCTCTGCCTCGTATGTGCTCTAGTGGTACCTGACAGCGAGGGATGGTTATTTGGCCGTCGTCGTCGCCGTCGTCGTGGAGGATGTAAACCAGTTTGCACCATCCCAATAAGCTGTAGAGCAAAATGCATCGGCAATGGCCCCTGCAAAGCATGCCCTCCTGACTGCCACATTCAATGCTCAAAGAAGAAGAAAGTTATCAATGATGATGGTGATGATTATCAAGATGATGATGATGATGATGATGATCTCAGTAAACCCTGAAGGAAACACCATTATCATATTCAAGTCTGAGAACCATATGTAACAGCAGAATAAAATGTGTTAAAATATATTCTAAATTTGTTGCTATTTCTCTTAGACATCTAATAGGTGTATGCCCATAATTTATTTCGGTCTCCTATTTGAACAAAATATAACCTTTGACAACCTTTTCAAAATAGGTGTATGTCCATAATTCCTTTCGGTCTCATAACAAAGTATAATCTTTGACAACCATTTTAAAATAGGTGTATGCCCATAATTTATTTCGGTCTCCTATTTGAACAAAATATAACCTTTGACAACCTTTTTAAAATAGGTGTTTGTCCATAATTCCTTTCGGTCTCCTATTTGAACAAAATATAATATTTGACAACCTTTTTAAAATAGGTGTTTGTCCATAATTCCTTTCGGTCTCCTATTTGAACAAAATATAATATTTGACAACCTTTTTAAACTAGATGTTTGTCCATAATTCCTTTCGGTCTCCTATTTGAACAAAATATAATATTTGACAACCTTTTTAAAATAGGTGTTTGTCCATAATTTATTTCGGTCTCCTATTTGAACAAAATATAATCTTTGACAACCTTTTTAAAATAGGTGTTTGTCCATAATTCCTTTCGGTCTCCTATTTGAACAAAATATAATATTTGACAAGCTTTTTAAAATAGGTGTTTGTCCATAATTCCTTTCGGTCTCCTATTTGAACAAAATATAATCTTTAACAACCTTTTTAAAATAGGTGTTTGTCCATAATTCCTTTCGGTCTCCTATTTGAACAAAATATAATCTTTAACAACCTTTTTAAAATAGGTGTTTGTCCATAATTCCTTTCGGTCTCCTATTTGAACAAAATATAATATTTGACAAGCTTTTTAAAATAGGTGTTTGTCCATAATTCCTTTCGGTCTCCTATTTGAACAAAATATAATCTTTAACAACCTTTTTAAAATAGGTGTTTGTCCATAATTCCTTTCGGTCTCCTATTTGAACAAAATATAATCTTTAACAACCTTTTTAAAATAGGTGTTTGTCCATAATTCCTTTCGGTCTCCTATTTGAACAAAATATAATCTTTGACAAGCTTTTTAAAATAGGTGTTTGTCCATAATTCCTTTCGGTCTCCTATTTGAACAAAATATAATATTTGAGACCCTTCAGTTGAAATAGATATATGTCCATAATTCCTTTCGGTCTCATAACAAAGTATAATCTTTGACAACCTTTTTAAAATAGGTGTTTGTCCATAATTCCTTTCGGTCTCCTATTTGAACAAAATATAATATTTGACAAGCTTTTTAAAATAGGTGTTTGTCCATAATTCCTTTCGGTCTCCTATTTGAACAAAATATAATCTTTAACAACCTTTTTAAAATAGGTGTTTGTCCATAATTCCTTTCGGTCTCCTATTTGAACAAAATATAATCTTTAACAACCTTTTTAAAATAGGTGTTTGTCCATAATTCCTTTCGGTCTCCTATTTGAACAAAATATAATCTTTGACAAGCTTTTTAAAATAGGTGTTTGTCCATAATTCCTTTCGGTCTCCTATTTGAACAAAATATAATTTTTAACAACCTTTTTAAAATAGGTGTTTGTCCATAATTCCTTTCGGTCTCCTATTTCAACAAAATATAATATTTGAGACCCTTCAGTTGAAATAGATATATGTCCATAATTCCTTTCGGTCTCATAACAAAGTATAATCTTTGACAACCTTTTCAAAATAGGTGTTTGTCCATAATTCCTTTAATCGGTCTCCTATTTAAACAAATATAATCTTTGACAATCTTTTCAAAATAGATGTATGTCCATAATTCCTTTCGGTCTCATAACAAAATATAACCTTTGACAATCTTTTCAAAATAGGTGTTTGTCCATAATTCCTTTCGGTCTCATAACAAAATATAACCTTTGACAACCTTTTCAAAATAGGTGTTTGTCCATAATTCCTTTCGGTCTCATAACAAAATATAACCTTTGACAACCTTTTTGAAATAGATGTATGTCCATAATTCCTTTCGGCCTCATAACAAAATATAACCTTTGACAACCTTTTTGAAATAGATGTATGTCCATAATTTATTGCTATAATGAAATCAAATATCAACTTTAACAACCTTTTAAAAGAAGATGTATGAAAATATTTGAATATATATCTAGATTATGACGTAGTTATGACGTAATCCGCCATGGATATGCATAGGCATAAACCTCAAAATCTTTGACGTCTGCGAACGATATATCACGAAGTTTACGATTGTGACGATGTTTGACGTCAACGTGACGTAATGGACTCATATACGTCAGTATGTCCCAGTCCTTCTCATCTTTGATGTCGACCACTTCGTCGATGACGCAGCCTTTGATAGATTCCCGGATGTACACTCGTTTTGGAAGCTGAAAATTGAAAATTTGGTAATGATAAAGATGATGATGATGATGATGGTAATGACAATAACAATGGTCACGTTATCTGACATATTGTAAAGAAAGATATATTATTTTCAACTGCATATACATAGATCGCTATTTTAAAAATAGGTTGAGCTGCTAGATAATAGGTTGAAGCGATTTAAGTTTTGCGAATAATATAAGTTTGTTGTTCTAGGCAAGAAGAGCTCGACAATCGCCAGTATCAATCATCGATCTAAAGCTTGTACGAACAGTAGTCAATAAAATTAAACTATTAAGTGACAGATAAACTCGTTACTTAATCAAAAAACGGTCGGAAGAGAGTCGGAAGAGGTTTTCGTGCAGAATGCAGTTGGTTATAATAAGAGTTTTTGATTATTCGGCATTGTTTGTGACGTCATCCTATTGTGACGTCAACTGTAACGGACTTGCTTGCTTGCTTTCTTAGGTACACTACGCGATAGCATAGTGGTACTCCGTCTTTCAGACGGGAGTAACCACAAAAACAATAGCAATAACAATGACAATAACAATGGCAATAACAATGGCAATAACAATGACAATGACAATGGCAATAACAATGGCAATAACAATAACAATGACAATAGCAATAACAATACTGTCAATAACAATGACAATAGCAATAGCAATAACAATGACAATGACTATGACAATAACAATGACGATGACAATAACAATGGCAATAACAATGACAATAACAATAGCAATAACAATAGCAATGACAATAACAATAACAATAACAATAACAATAACAATAACAATAACAATAGCAATGACAATGACAATAACAATGCCAATAATACACTTCCAAAAACAATAGCAATAACACTCAATAAAAGTCAACAACAACTAAAACAATAGCAATAACAATAACAGTTACTAACAGTGGTCCCCATAAGATCCCATTTGTGAGGTGGTATTTCAGGTTCATCTTGTTCTGGTGGAGGGGGGTCAATTAGTTTCTTCCGAGATATAGTTGTCTTTGGTAGACCAAACCAGTCGCATTCCAACCGTGGTGTGTCGTCCTTAACATTGCTATACATTGGCCATGGGTCTTTCTTCTTTGTTGTAAGAAAATCAGAGAGCCTAGAACTGATAAGAATAATTACCATCATCTTCATTGGATCATCATAAACATGACCATCTTATCACATCATTATCACCATCGCCATCATCACCGGCCATCACCATCAACACCATGAGGGTCCTGACAGGGGGGGGGGGGGGAGAGAGTCCCATTTTCCAGTTTCTATTTGGACCAAATCCCAGTCAAACATCAGATAAACACAGTTTTGCTCAAGTTTTCAATCCCATTCCCATTTTCTATTGTTCTTTTATTTATAAATCCCAGTCCCAGTGCATCCAATCCCATTTTCCCAGTCAAAAATAAGGCAATCATCAAAACCATCATCATCATCACCATCATCATTGTAGTGTCTTTGTATTTGTTTATATACCTTAATTGAGTTATACAAGTGTAATATGCAAATGAGTTGGTTGTGTATTAAAGATGGCGACCGAATGAAACGATCTCGTAGTAAGGGTTTCAATCCACTTTAATCCGTGCTAATCCGTTGAGATAGTACAATCATCACCAGCCATCAGCATCATCATTACCATCATCACCATCATCATCACCATCATCATCACCATCATCATCACCATCACCATCATCACCAGCCATCACCATCACCATCATCATCATCATCACCATCATTGCATACCTCTTTACCATGCTCCTATATAAAGCATATCTTCTCAGTGAATTGGTATCCCCGTCTTCTAACTTGTCCTCAATTGTTCTAATAAGACTGTGCTCTTGTAAAAGAGAATTGAGCGACTTTCTGCTCGCAGACCAACTATTTTCTTCAGGAAACATACCCGCTGACGATGGTCTATGTGTCGTTTGCTGCTCAGAACTTGAGACAATCTTACTCGCAGACTTGATTTTTCTGAGTTCTGAGCGAGCTTTTTTCACTGCAATGTCGATTTCTTTGATACATTCATTCTTTTTTGACGTTTTAGAATTCAATTGTTTCTTGTGACAAGGAGTTTTCTCTGCTTGTAACCCGGATGTAGATATATCTGTTTTTATCCCGGACGAAGATTTTGCTGTATGTATCACGGATGGAGATTTTTGTGTTTGCCCGGATGGAGATACAAATTTGACTGTGTATATCCCGGATGACGATTTCAAGGTGTGTATCCCGGATGAAGTTTTCGCTGAATGTTTCCCGGATGAAGATTTAGCCGTGTGTGTCCCGGATGGAGATCTCGCACCGTATATCCCGGATGAGGATTTCGAACCGTATATCCCGGATGAAGTTTTCTCTGTATGTTTCCCGGATGGAGATTTAGCACCGTGAATCCCAGATGTAGATTTCGCATTGTATATCCCGGATGAAGATTTTTCAGATTGTGACAATTTTGTAGAACTTTTTTTAGAACTATGAATTTTAGAATGGAACTTGAAACTGTCATTTACTGGCGACACAGCGCCACTGTGCAATGAAGATGGTTTTGGATTCTTTGTGCCCATCGACGAATGTCTACAGCTTCCTTTTCCATATGGACAACCCTGTTTTGTAGCATTCATTTTTGAAAATGTAATGGCAGAAAATTTGCAAATACAGTTTTCACTTGCAACTCCAAAAGTTTTACATTTACCGAAAAGATCAGTTTGCTTCAGTTGACTTTGACTTTTTCACTGCTAGAGGAATGTTTGGACTGACGCGTATATTATTCTTTCGATTATGTCTTATGAAGTAAAAGTTTAGAAATAATGTAAAATATTTTATCCTGAGTATATTGATAACTGAACAAATTAACTTTAGAATTAAATGAAAAAATGCTAGTTCAAGATTTTAAAAAACCGTTTTGTTTGGTTTAGCTAAAAACTCCCTATTTCATCTGTGAGCACAGCTCATCTTTCAGCTCATGAATCGTTATTTTCGCAAGAGTTTCCTTGCTGTGTTTCTGAAATCCAATGTCCCGTTGTTTTCCTTTAAAAAGCTTGCTTTGAAAACTGTTATTCTTCGATATGTATTTTAAAATACACTGAGTTTGTATTTGCTTCGCTTCTTATTCAGAAATGTGTTTTCATATGGAACTTGCCTGGCTTGAAAACAGCTTTTGCTTGCGTTCTTGAATGTTGACTTTTTGATATAATTACGAATCAGTCTTTCGAGTGAAAATCTGTTTTCAAATTTTGTTTGCAGCTTGCTTTCCTGACTTCTTGAGTTTTGCTTTGATTCTTTGAAGTTGTTTTTTTCCCACTTGGTTCTGTAAGCAGTTTACTAGAAAGACGTAAAAACCTTTCACAATGCCATTCTCGTCTTTTTCAAATGCATATTTTCTTCATCGCTTTTACTTTCAAACTTTCCATTAGCTACAGCTCGAAATTCAGTGAAATACTTCGTCAAATTGTTTCACATTATCACAATTAGCAATCTTCCTTGATTTCAAAGGATTTTTGTAGCATTTCGTATACTCAAAACTTGTGTAGGTTGTGAAAATTGCTCGAACGTTTTCTGGGTAAAAGTCAAATGGTGTTACATTGTTTCGTCAGTAGAAGAAGATTTGCGCGCGCTTTTCTAAAGACGTTGATGCGCGCGCGCGTCCGTTTGCATGGCGCGCGTTGAAAGATGCAGGATTTTTAACAAATATAAGATTATATCCTTATATAGAAAAAAAACAAATGAGTGGACGAAAGAAAAAAAAAAGAAACAAAGCAAAAAACAACAATCAAACGAACTAATTACAAAAAAATAAACGAACGAACGAACGAACAAACTCAGGGACAAACAAGTACACGAGCGGACAAACAAACAAACAAACAAGCATAAAAATAAACAAACGAGCGAACGAACAACCAACCAAACAAACGAACAAACAAATAAACAAACTCAGGGACAAACAAGTACACGAGCGGACAAACAAACAAACAAACAAGCATAAAAATAAAACGAACTAGCAAACGAACGAAATAACAAACGAACGAAATAACAAGCATAGAAATAAACAAACTCAGGGACAAACAAGTACACGAGCGGACAAACAAACAAACAAGCATAAAAATAAACAAACGAGCGAACGAACAAACAAACAAACAAACGAACAAACAACAAAAGAACAAAAACAAACACACGAACAAACAAGCATAAAAATAAAACGAACTAGCAAACGAACGAAATAACAAACGAACGAAATAACAATGGTTTGTCTTTGTGTTAGTGCCTTGGCACTAAATCATTTTTATTCTTGAATTGTGACTGTAAATATTAGTATTTTTTGCTTTACTCTTTCTTCTTGGAAGAATTCAATTTTTAAAATATTTAGTGTAAAAAATTGCAATTTTAAATTCTTGCTGAATTAAATATTGAATACAAAATTACATAAATTTAGTGAAATTTGCAAATTTTCCCCTAAGTTGTTAAAATAATTATAATAATTGTGTCTATTTGTGGAACTAAGACATTTCAACAGCTCTACTAGTTGTGAAATTATTTTTTAAATTCTCTGCCGTCTATCAAAGCTATTTATTAGTGCCTTTGGTGCCTTTATTGTCCACAACCTCAGCCTCGATAGCGTGTAATATATTCTTTACAATTTGACTACAGCTCGTGGTGATTTAAGGTACACAAATATTCCACGGGCTTTAGACAAATTCTAAAGAATATGCACCTATTTCAAATATCGTTGTCGCAGCCAAAGCTACAGTCCACACTCTGAACCCTGCAAAGGATGTCGGTATTTCTTAATTTGTTATCAATTCATTCATAGCATATTTTGGAAGGACGTGTTTGTGTTGTACGACCATAACACTGCCAGGTTACAGTCGTAGATGATGAAACACTTATATTTCTTTAAAAAACGTGTAATAAATCACAAATTATGATCATAATACTGACAACCTTTGCAGGCTTCAGAGTGTGGACTGTAGCTTCGGCTGCGACAACGATTCTTGAAATAGGTGTATTACATGCTATCGAGGCTGAGGTTGTTCGATGAGAAACGTGAAAAGGTTTTTTCGCCACAGCCTGTGTACATGCAGCAGTCCCTACCCCTCCCCTCCGCAGGGTGAAAGAGAATTATCGTTATCATAAGTGTTTTCTTTCGGCGATTCCTTACATCTCGTTGAGAAGTTTCAATGAAAATTGGAGCTGCAGAAAGAACAAAAAAGATCAGTTGGTTGTATTTTAATTCGCTACTATTTAGTTACTATTAAAGACAGGTTTAATGTAAAATCAAATAGAGCTAAAACACTATAACATGCATGAATTAGAATCCAAAAACTACTGTGGAATAGTTCATTAATTATCACCACCACCACCACCACCACCACCACCACCATAATTATCATAATCATCATCACCATAATTATTATCATCATCATCATATCATCATCACCACCAACACCACCATCATTATATTATCATTATGATAATCATCACCATCACCATCACCATCACCACCACCACCATCCTTACCCTCTTAACCAGCTCCTCGTCCCCAGTCTTCTCCGCTAGCTTTGTTGCCTTCTCGTATAGAGCACGTGACTCATGTGGCCGGCCAGCTAACGACATAGCCTTGGCATAAGCCTCTAGGTTACCTACATCGGTAGGGTCAAGTTCTACCAGCTGTTTGAAGTGAGCCGCTGACTTGGTATAATCTTTGTACGAGAAGTACGCCGAAGCCAGGTTGTATAGGATGATCTGATTGGTGGAAATGGAGGAGAGATTGCGTTATATAGTGTCACGCAGCGTGACATCTCTTGGTCACCCTAGCTTGTCGTTTTATTTTAAATTTTTCAAAGCAGATGTAGTTTAATTAATAAAACTATTCCCTGATCTACAACACTCCAGTTTCTTGTTATCTAGCACCGCTGTATACTATTTGACAAAAAGCGCATTTGCACAGGGATAATCTCGATTCGGAGTAAATTTAAATGTGTTTCTATTGTTAAGCGAAAACATTTTTTCTGTACATCGGTGCAAGATGACATGAAACAGTGTAAAAAGTGTATTATTGTATTATCAAAGATATAGTTTCTCAAAACGTGAATAGACCAAATGCTAAGTTGCTAAGTATGTTTCCACCCAAATCAAATATTTTGGGAATAAGATTCTTTGTCTTATGTATTTCGATGTCACGTGGAAATGTTTTGTAACAAAAGTTTTTATTCCCAGATGTAAAGTTATTTTAAGGATGTATTTATCGAGGGTTAAGTTCATATTTTGACATTTTCCACCTCAATCGGACCAATCAGGTACAAGTTTATATTGAATGCCGGAGTTTCTATCGATAGGCGGAGACTTTAGAAACTTTGATGTCTGTAATTGGTCCGATTAAGATGAA